>OY986064.1:2505427-3177096 GCA_963920205.1 Stenodema calcarata
AAAAGTAAGATTCTTGCCGAGGAAGAAAGAATGAAGAGATGTGACGGAATTGGAAGCGATCCAGGTAACGCATTTATTGGTCAGAAGAAATTCTCGCAGAGATATAGGGTTAATCGCAGCGGCCATGATGGGATTGCAAAACGGCGAAATGAAGGTCAGTCTAACGACAACTGATCTGGAGCTAACTACTCGTCACAGATCAAGTGTTGGTTTTGCAAAGTAGTAGGACACAAGCGATCGCAGTGCCCTAAGCGGAGTTCCATGCAAGCTAAAGTGGCTTCGGATGAGAAGAAGGCACATGGAGTATGGAAAAGTGAGGACACTCAGGATGTTGCTTTTATGTCCGCCGTTCGCTCGCATGCGGACATGAATGTGAGAGATACGATGCTACACAGTTCGAATTGTTTTGATTCTGAATTCGCGTGTAATACGGTTTGTAGTGATGAAATCGTGATGGTGATTGATTCCGGCGCATCAAATCATTTAATCAAACTGGATTATAAACATTGTTTAACGAATGTGAAGAGTGTTTCTCATGCGATTAATGTCGCAAAGGAAGGTGAATGTGTGACTGCCAGGTTCTCTGGTCTTCTGTCTGTTATCACTGTTGACAATGTTCCAGTATAGTTCCAGTCTGCACAATGTTCTTTCGTGTGAAAGGCTGTATCATAATCTTCTATCAGTAAGGAGAATGGTGGAATCGGGTTTGAAGGTGGTATTCCTAAATGAAACTGTGAAAGTGTCATCTCCTGCATTCACCTGTAAAGTGCCATCTCGGTGCTGTCACGTTCTTGTACGAACTCAATTATTGTATTTCAACTACAGAAAACATCCAAGGAATCCAATGGATCTTCTCCAAGACGTCATCCAATGGTTCCAATGGCTCTGCCTGGTTCCAATGGCTCTTCTCCAAGACGTCATCGTTTTAGATGACTCAGAAAGTGATGACGAGGCCCAGAAAACCTCCAGTAATTCTGGGAAATCAGAATCGCCATCAACTCCACCTGCGCCGCCCGATACAAATCTAGAAACGAGTGGAAACATGCTTGAAGGGCGATGTTCTCGTGATTATGAATGCATTATTTTGGACAGCGAGTCTGATGATGACGAAGACGTGTCTGACCCTGAGATAGAAAAACGTCTTGGGGACGCGATCGAAGAAATCCTCCAAGAACTCGATCAGCAGTTCAACGTCAATGGTATTTTCAACCGAGCCAAAGACCAAGTTATTGAGAACTTGGAAAATTTCGTTATTGAGGAGAATGAGGTGGCTAGTAGAGTTAACCAAGTAAATACTGATATGTATACTAGCATGCAAGAGTTCACTGGGAAGTTCGAGAATGAAAAGTGAAGAAGTACTGATACACTTCCAAGCTGACTCGTCCTACAATTGTCACCAGGACCCGAGCAGTACCGCAACACCGTGAACCGACTCCGGCAGCCCCAACCAGCATCCTGCTTGAAGGGCAGCCAACCACACCCTAACCTGACAGAGCCATAGAAGATGCAGAAATGGTGAACATTGAAGAAGAATCAATAGAGAGGAGGATTGAAACTACCGAAGAAGACTTCAACAATTTACTGCAAGCCATAGAAGATGCAGAAATGGTGAACATTGAAGAAGAATCAGTAGAGAGGAGGATTGAAACTACCGAAGAAGTGACAACCGAGGAGGCCATTGTGCAGGATGAGGAACATGTACTCATTACCAAATTTCAACTCAACATAAGATGTGAGGACATCCTCACATTGAAGCCACGCAATTGGCTGAATGATTCGATTATTAATTTTTATATGGAGCTTATTGCCCAAAGGGGCGGTACTGAGGAAAAATATCCGACTGTCCACTGTTTTTCCACATTCTTCTTCACTGGTGAACATTCTTCTTCTTCTTCAAATGGTGAACATTGAAGAAGAATCAATAGAGAGGAGGATTGAAACTACCGAAGAAGACTTCAACAATTTACTGCAAGCCATAGAAGATGCAGAAATGGTGAACATTGAAGAAGAATCAGTAGAGAGGAGGATTGAAACTACCGAAGAAGTGACAACCGAGGAGGCCATTGTGCAGGATGAGGAACATGTACTCATTACCAAATTTCAACTCAACATAAGATGTGAGGACATCCTCACATTGAAGCCACGCAATTGGCTGAATGATTCGATTATTAATTTTTATATGGAGCTTATTGCCCAAAGGGGCGGTACTGAGGAAAAATATCCGACTGTCCACTGTTTTTCCACATTCTTCTTCACTGCGTTGCGAAGTGGATATGATCGGGTCAGAAGCCACACAAAAAAAGTGGATATATTTAGTAAGGACTTAATATTTGTGCCCATTCACCTCAGTGTTCATTGGTGTATGGCCAAGATTGACATGACACGCAAGGAGATCGTCTACTACGACTCACTGTTGATCCCTAACACCAGCGCGCTAGAAATGCTCATGAACTACCTCAAATATATTAAGATATTATAGAGGGTAGAGAGAGAATAGAGGGTAGAAATACTTCGCAGAGATGTCTGTGAAGTAGGTATGATGTATTTTGAATAAAATAACTTTGTATTTTAAATAAAAATAATATTGAATGTATTTTTCATTTTATTTTAAAGTGCATTGTCGTTTTTTCCCAAACAACGAAGTGGTTCTTGTGGTTGACTCTTCATTCCGATAAAAAAGTGTTTTTGTTCAGTGATGTTAAAAATGTATCGAAATATCGATATTTTTAGCGATATATATCGATACTTTTTTCCGATATCAACATCCCTAGTACAAAATATTTTGGTGATGGCGGGTAACGTAACAGGTGGTCTGTCGTAACCACAAAACTTTGAAGCCAGTACGCTGCGTCAAGCAAAAATGTTACTTCTCATGGAAGAAGGGAAATGTTCCTTCTTCCTTGGTTACTTCTAATTTGACCGCTCGAACCGCTGTCAACGCTTGAGTCTCAAACAACAAACTTACATCTGACTTCAAAAATACAATCGGCTTCATCAAATTTGGATTTGAAATGACTAAAATTCAATTTTTGAATTCAAACTTGTTCGGATTTTCAATTTTTTTTTTGTTTGTCAAAAACAAGTAGTTGGCACGATAACACCGCAGTGCGGGGATTCGCCAGCCATTTTGAGTCTGGGATTGTGATAGGTCGAGTGGGGTTCTGTCATCCTCGATTTCGTCCCAACCTATTCATTCACGATGGCTGTTGTAAGTATTGTTTTTATCGGGTTTCAACGGTATTTGTGTAGTTGTCTGGATATTGAACTACTTGGAGCAGTCGAGGTTGTGTTGAGCAGGTTTGTCTCGGACAAAACGCTATTTGATAACAGGAAATAATATCACTGACTTCGCTCGAGTATTGATTGTGGGTTTGTCCACTAACCCACTCAAACGGTTTGATTATTTTCGCCTGTACGATCTCGTGCCTTTTTCAACCCTCCACGTATTGATACGGTGTTTTTTATTTCATTTCTCAGAGTCTCAAAGCTGTGAAATGTCCTACGGACGAGATGTCGTACACCAACTGCGCCCTCGGGAGTCCCTTGGACTTCCCTCAAGATGTCCAGTAAGTTTGACCTAAATCGATCAATTTGAGTGCATTAAAAAAACGGATTTCGAGTTATCAAGTTGAAATAATCGTGTGGATTTGACGTGACTCGTTCAAACGAGAGGGTTGCGTCAGAAATCATCATACACTGGAGGGTGACGAATTGTTCGGCTACGTTGATGCAACAGACACCCTTGGCTGATAGCACTTCCCAAAGTCACAGCTACTAATCGCTTTCACAAAAATTAACTGACTTTAACAAAAATAATGAATGAAGAATAATAAATAGAGAATAATTATTCGGCTGGTTCCAGGTTGATAGGGAATATGCTTGGTCTGAGCAAAACAACTTGATGCTAAGTCAAAGGTTGAAAACTATTTTACTAAATAACTCAAAAATGATTCAGAAAATGAAAGAATGTGCTTGGCCCTGGGAGAGGTTCTCACTCTTTTGCCTTGGCGCTCAACGTGTTAAGAAACTTCAACCAAAATAATGAAGCCGTTGAATGATATTTTGGTCTCTATTTTGGAGAACTTGATGATTATGAACAAAGTGAAAGACATGAAGTGTTTGAGCAGATGAGATGTTTCCCCAAAATTATAGGCAATCCCTCACCTCAATCCATGAGTTTATGAGAAACAAATTTTTTTCTTTGGCCAATTCCTGTTTCCGAAGATAATAAACGAGCAGACCATACAAATGTGGTTCCACATTATGTTATGGTTAGGAGGCTAAAATAGGTACCATTAAACTAAATTGAGTTTTTTTTCGGGATGCTAAAGAACCAGCCATTTTTTCCTCACAGGACCTTGCAAACTAGTGTTTGTCTGCACAGAAAATTAATCAATCGTTGAGGTAAATTTGCAGCGTTTTTTCATGTCGTCGTATTTTTTTTCAGGTACCTCGAGGTTATGATCGAAGGTAAATCCTACATCTTCAAATTGTCGACCCACCGGGAAATACAAAAAGGAACTCTCGGATTCAACAATTTTGGGCGAACTTGGGGCCGCATCTCCTTGAACCAAGAGCTGGAGGTACGTTTCTTTCGTGTGACATTCACACAGTTCAAGGCACTAAAGAGAAAAGAAATCCAAATCAGACTCTTCATTAGGGATGTCGAATGCTCCTTGTGGATCCACTCGGTAGCCCAAAAAGGTCGATAGATGAAGATCATAGCCCTGATTGAAGGGTCCCAAGCAGCGTAGTCACTTTTTGATTTTGCCTGGCAATTGTTCCGTTCTCACATGGGTAGAAATAACTTTTAACGCGATCTACCTTGGAACGTCTATATTTGGGTTATTTCAAAATTTGGGGTTATTTGGTGTCACAGGTTTTTTGAGCGCTCTATTTGTCTTGGAAACTCGGAGTTTTCTCTGAGGGATACAGCAGGTTGGCGCCTAGTAGACCACATAAATATAAATTCAAAAAATCCCTAAGTTCAGACATTACCAATCATTTAACAACCCCAATTCTCTCTACCTACACTTGTCACAAATGGTAGGTTGAAAACTTCGGAAATTCTTTGAGGGCTCTGTATTCATGTTTTAATACATTCCAAAAATATAGGTAGCCCAGGTTGCTCTCCCCTTCATGTATAAATTAATAAAAAAATTAAATTCCCCCATTTTAATAGGTTTTTATTGGGTTTTATGTGTGTCACACGGTTTCATTCTCTCTCCCTACAATTTTTTTGAACTGCCCGCCCACCTCAGGAAAACGGATGTTTTGTGTTGTGAACAACAAAAAGCAACTCAGCCACAAGATAGCTTCCGAAGCCCTCGTGGTTTGTTCCACTCCCAAGCCTCCAGTAGCTTGAGTGATGTTGTGAAGTAGTGAAATCGTGTGCGTAGGTTAATACTTTCTCCATACCTACAACCACCTCACTGGTCAGGGTAAGTGTTGATTAATACATAAATGAGCTGTAAGTATGACTATGAATGACATGGTGTTGTGTATTTTTTCGAACGTTGAAAATCATTGATGGTGAGGCCTGCACAAAGTGATAACCTCCCAAATCTCTCTCCCAACAACCTCTCTCCCTACAATTTCAGAAAAGAAGCGGTTTGTAGGGAAAGAGAATGGATTGTAGGGAGAGAAGATTTGCAAATAATTTTACAAAGATAATGGTTCCAATGTTCTTTTGGTGTAGATTTTAAGTTTCAGTAGCTATCCATAGGCCTACCACTGGCATCCATTTTTCTTTCCAATATAGGAAAATTAGTAATGTAATTCCATCAAAATTTATTTTTCTCTCTTTTTTTTTGTCAGGTGCTTTTATTACCATCCAGTTGTCTAAGGAGAAGTGGAGAGAGTACGCACAAAGAAGACGGGAGAGAATAAAAAATGATCCAGTATTGGCAGCCATTGAAAAAGAGAATGAAAAGAAGAAATACGAGGCGAAGAAGATGAAAAAACAGGTGAAGCTTGTCAAGGACAAGTCTGAAAGAGAGTTGCGGCAGAACCGCAAGTTGTGGAGAAAGAAGGCAAAGGAGGCGTACCAGAGGAAGAAGCAGCGAGTAATTTGGCCAAGTACTTAGAGGACCGTTCCCCCCTGTGAGTGAATCAGAAAATGATCAACCAGTCGTTCAAAAACCGCCAGTTGACAATGATGTTTGTGTCATAAATACAGGCGATGTTTTTCAAGTACTTAGTACTTCCTCTTCCAAATTTTGTTCTACGAAATAGAAAAATGGTTTATTCTTTTCTGCGCCAAGTGGCGGGTATAAGAGAGCAATGATGTCGAATATTTATGTTTGTTTTTTTCGTTTTGAATTCTGCAAGTTAATTTTTCTTTTATATCTTGAAAATTGATGGAGGGATATTGCTGTTCTTAGCTCCCATAAGTTTAGATATCGTTCCTTTATTATTTGTACCCTTTTTTTGTATTTTATTATGACTGTTCAGTTACCTGTTCTCAAATATTGCTAGTTTTTGTCTGGTCCTTAAGATTCAAGAGTGACCTGAACTGTAATTTTTGGTTTTCTAAGTCACGCGATTTCAATTTTTTTTTTTTTTTTTCTTTGAAATATTTTACGAACGTTGAGACTGGTTGAAAGACTTGAAAAATTCTATCAGTAATGTTATGGTTATGGGGCTTAAGGGTTTTGGACCTAATTGATGGGTAGTTTTTGCCTGGTCATTTAGGTTCAAGAGTTGTACCTGAATTACCTTGGTATAATATACCAAGGTAATATATTATGTGATTCTTTGTTTTCTAAGTCATGTGATTTTAATTTTGGTTTATTATCTTCGATAATGAACCATTGGAATCGCCAAAAGAAAAAATTTTTTTTGTAATATTTTACGAACGTTGAGACTGGTTGGGACTTGAAAAATCTGATTATGCAATGGTTTTCAGCTTTGATTGTGATAAGCAGTATTGAGACTCTTCTAAACTGAACAACACATTTTTTAAATGGCATAAATAGGTATAATTATAAATGTTACAAGATCAACTTACTCATGGTTTTCTCTCTCCCTACAATGGCTTCTCTCTCCCTACAAAGTAGAAATTTTATAAAAAATTTCGAAATTCTATATCTCCGAAACTACTGGATGAAGAAGTGTGCGCCTACTGCAGGATCTTTCTTTGGGGCCAATATAAAGATGATATGCGAACAAAAAACCGCAAAAATTGGAACATAAATTTAGGGAAACCGCTGAGCCCAAAATAACCCCAAATTTTGAAATGACCCATTTAGTGCACTTGAACACGGCACAGAGTTGCCAATAGTCGTAATGAAAAATCCCGAGGTCTCCCAGACTCACGTGCGGCCGTTAGGGTTAAACTTATTTTTTCCGGGAATCCCTGCTGCATGGAGACATTGGGTGTTAGAGACAAGTGTCAATCTGTGGTCATTCTGTGGAAGACAGAATTGTAATCAATGGATTACAATACCCAAATGGCATGGATCAAAAATAATGGCACATCACCATAACAGTGACTTCGGTACTACAATTGTAATGAAATACTGAACCCCATATGTCCTTCATCTTGAGATTCAAGTTAAGGGAGGTGGAAACGAAGGAAATTGGGCTTAATTGAAATTCGTTCAATGGCGCAAATCAAACACTCAAAAGGGTCATAGATCCTCAGTTTGTATTCGGGGTTGTGTATTCAAGTTGTCAGAATTCTTCGCGTTTTCTAATGTAACAATTATGATCATTCTTTCAGGCGAAGCCGTACTTTTTTAGTCCCACAGCCCAAGCTCAGTGCCTCAGCAGCATGACGATTGAGGTTGATTTCATTAGAAGGAAAGAGTAAGTTAAAAACAAATTGTATTCAATAGCTTAAATGGACTCGTACGAAGTAGGTATGTAGTTTTGTATGGACACAAAATGAGAAATACCGGTGGCAATCCTCGGAGCGGTTTAATACCAGTTCAGGTTCCAATTCTCATTTCTGGAATTCCGCCACTGCCAGTTTGAACGGGCGAACCAAAAAATCCAATTCAGAATCCATATTTACTGCATGATGGGCAGCTCCCGAATTTCGACATATAAATCATTCTGCGGATAAGGGAGTAAAACATTTGGTCGGCTGGGTTCGAGTAAATTGAAAGATTTGATCGATATGATCCACAACCGTTTGATAACTGCGAAATCACCAATGTGATGAAAGCTTTCAATCAAAGAGATTCACTTATCTGGCTTCTTAAAATCACTATCATAATCTTATAATTGCTCAAAGTGGTCGACTGTACTAGAACGTAAATTTACTACGAAAATAATTAAACCAATTTTACTTGTTGGTCCAACGCAAACCATTTACACTCGGCTGCCTTTTCTGATTATATGATTTCTATTCAATATAATAATATTATCTCACCCTCCAATTTCATCATTGTTAGTCAATCAAATTCTGATAACTTCGACAAATACAGTTCATCACAATCATCAGTTAATTATAATCTTATAATTGCTCAGTGGTGAACGTAAATTTACTACGAAAATAATTAAACCAATTTTACTTGTTGGTCCAACGCAAACCATTTACACTCGGCTGCCCATTGATGTGATTAATACAATTAAATTTTTTTTAAATCGTCTACCCCTACAAACGTAGCTGACTAGGTAGATATCATCTGGCAAACAATCATGTCATTACTTCATGGTTCATTAAAAGGTTAAGACGAAAATAACAACAAAACACGGTCGAAAATTTGAAAGACAGCTGTTGAAGGGGTTGCGGCTTCAATGTTCTTCAACGCTCTTTCCAGTTTTGGTATCCTTGGTAAAATGAATCGAAAAATCAAAGGTGTAATTTGCAGAAATCATTTATAACCAGATCGAGGAGCAAAATCACTTGTACATGGAAAACAGCAAACATCATAAGCCTAGGGAGAATAAGGCATGTACCAAAAGAAGAGCAATCCACAGATTAGGGTGATTCAATACAAGAATAGGAGCCATCTGGCCAACAATCATGTCATCAGATGACATTCTTAGGTGCGTCTAGAAAAATGAATAATTAATATTGTAATCGAGTTGGCCCTCTGGAAGGGTGCCTTTTCTGATTATATGATTTCTATTCAATATAATAATATTATCTCACCCTCCAATTTCATCATTGTGAGTCAATCAAATTCTGATAACTTCGACAAATACAGTTCATCACAATCATCAGTTAATTATAATCTTATAATTGCTCAGTGGTCGACTGTACTAGGACGTATATTTACAACGAAAAAAATTAAACCAATTTTACTTATTGGTCCAACGCAAACTATTTACACTTGGCTGCCCAGTCATGTGATTAATACAATCAAATTTGTAATTTAAAAAAAAATCGTCTACCCCTACACAAAACGTAGGTGAGTAGGTAGATACTCAAGAAACTGGGCAGTGAAATTAAAACCAGTGTATAAATGGAAAGAAGAATACATTTATAACAAGATCGAGGAGCAAAATCACTTGTACATGGAAAACAGTGGTGGCATCATAAGCCTAGGGAGAATAAGGCATGTACCAAAAGAAGAGCAATCCATAGATTAGGGTGATTCAATACAAGAATAGGAGCCATCTGGCCAACAATCATGTCATCAGATGACATTCTTAGGTGCGTCCTGAAAAATGAATAATTAATATTGTAATCAAGTTTGCCTCTAGGCGGGCCCTCTGGAAGGGTGCCTTTTCTGATTATATGATTTCTATTCAATATAATAATATTATCTCACCCTCCAATTTCATCATTGTTAGTCAATCAAATTCTGATAACTTCGACAAATACAGTTCATCTTAATCATCAGTTAATCATAATCTTATAATTGCTCAAAGTGGTCGACTGCACTAGAACGTAAATTTACTACGAAAATAATTAAACCAATTTTACTTGTTGGTCCAACGCAAACCATTTACACTCGGCTGCCCATTGATGTGATTAATACAATTAAATTTTTTTTAAATCGTCTACCCCTACAAACGTAGCTGACTAGGTAGATATCATCTGGCAAACAATCATGTCATTACTTCATGGTTCATTAAAAGGTTAAGACGAAAATAACAACAAAACACGGTCGAAAATTTGAAAGACAGCTGTTGAAGGGGTTGCGGCTTCAATGTTCTTCAACGCTCTTTCCAGTTTTGGTATCCTTGGTAAAATGAATCGAAAAATCAAAGGTGTAATTTGCAGAATTCATTTATAACAAGATCGAGGAGCAAAATCACTTGTACATGGAAAACAGCAAACATCATAAGCCTAGGGAGAATAAGGCATGTACCAAAAGAAGAGCAATCCACAGATTAGGGTGATTCAATACAAGAATAGGAGCCATCTGGCCAACAATCATGTCATCAGATGACATTCTTAGGTGCGTCCAGAAAAATGAATAATTAATATTGTAATCGAGTTGGCCCTCTGGAAGGGTGCCTTTTCTGACTATATGATTTCCATTCAATATAATAATATTATCTCACCAGTGTATAAATGGAAAGAAGAATACATTTATAACAAGATCGAGGAGCAAAATCACTTGTACATGGAAAACAGTGGTGGCATCATAAGCTTAGGGAGAATAAGGCATGTACCAAAAGAAGAGCAATCCATAGATTAGGGTGATTCAATACAAGAATAGGAGCCATCTGGCCAACAATCATGTCATCAGATGACATTCTTAGGTGCGTCTAGAAAAACGAATAATTAATATTGTAATCAAGTTTGCCTCTAGGCGGGCCCTCTGGAAGGGTGCCTTTTGTGATTATATGATTTCTGTTCAATATAATAATATTATTTCACCCTCCAATTTCATCAATGTGAGTCAATCAAATTCTGATAACTTCGACCAATACAGTTCATCACCATCGTCAGTTAATCATAATCTTATAATTTCTCAGTGGTCGACTGTACTAGGACGTAAATTTACAACGAAAATAATCAAACCAATTTTACTTGTTGGTCCAAAGCCAGCAATATACTTGGCTGCCCAGTCATGTAATTAATACAATCAAATTTGACTTGAAGTCTTAATTGAATACGTAGGTTGGATTTGTATTTATGTTATTGATCGATAGAAAAACAAGGATTATATTTCACTAGGCTTAGTTATGGTAGATAATAGTATATAAATATTCAGAAATATTGAACGCCATTGATAGGATGATGAGAACTGATGATTTATTTGACAAATGAATGGCGAAGATGGAGGAACATGTGTTCATGGGGTTATCGCGTTGACTGCGTGACTACCTAATCAACTAATGACGCCATTACAACTTTTTTTTTTTTTTTTCAACGAAAATTGTGAAGTATCCACAATGTGGGTGCGGGATGAGCGGCTCACTCAAACAGTTCAAAAACATTCAGGGTTCACTTGAAATTCGTAATGCACTCAGTTTTGTTGTTTTGATTGATACCGTTTATAACATTCTCAATAGTGCTGTGATGTCCTGTACTTCGCTTCATAACTGAGCTGGCATCGGAACACAACTCAACATGTCGGAATCCGCTTCGCCCAACGAAGAACACGATATGCCAGGCCTAAGTGTCCAATGCAGATGCGCATCACAGATTCTGCTCACAAATCTTCCCACTGAGATTTTACTGAAGATTTTGGAATATTTGGACCCTATATTCCTTCACAATGTGGTGTCCCGTGTATGTAAGATGTTGAATACCATAATACATTGTGACTACTTATGGAAGCGATTTTTCCACACCAGCAATTCGTTGGCAACCAACAAAATTTATCCATACCTACATAGTAAGGGCTTGTATGCCCCGAAATGGAAAAGTGGACGGGATATAACCTGGAGAGACCTAACAGTGTCAATACAGAGTGCCAAGCGACGCTGGTTTAATGGTCGGCGGGTCGTAACCTTCCCATACGACGAGGCCAATATTAACGTCGTCCATATGATGAAGGATGGATGGTATATGACAGGCTCAAGAGAGAGGTCTATTAAAATATGGGACATCACATCACAACAAAAGCCTCGCTATATCCATAACGCTCATAAGGGGTGGTTGAGTGGCCTCTGTGTTCTCGATCATGACAGAATCGTGTCGTGTGCCTGGGACTCACGTCAAAATCTGGAATTTCTCAGATAACATGGAGCCTCTAAACTCGTTCTGTCTGGACATGGCAGTGATGGCTGTGGATTGTAAGCCCCAGATGATAGCAGCTTGCACATTCCCAGAACTTGTGCTCATTGATCCGAGAATTGGGCGTACAGATGGAATCAGCCGTTATGTTATCGAAGAAGGATCAGTCATTCAATTGTCTTTCTGGGAAAACAGCGTCCTGATGACTAGTCGAAGTAAAAATCTACTGCAATTTGATCTTCGCATGAATCGGATGTGTATGCGTGAGAGTATTCTTACTGAGTCTACACCCCACACCTGACACCATGTAAAGTTATGGTAGATAATATTATAAAAATATTCAGAAATAACTGAACGCCATTGATAGGATGATGAGAACTGATGATTTATTTGACAAATGAATGGCGAAGATGGAGGAACATGTGTTCATGGGGTTGACTAATGACGCCATTACAGTTAATCATAATCTTATAATTGCTCAAAGTGGTCGACTGTACTAGGACGTATATTTACAACGAAAATAATTAAACCAATTTTACTTATTGGTCCAACGCAAATTGTTTACACTTGGCTGCCCAGTCATGTAATTAATACAATTAAATTTGTAATTTAAAAAAAAAATCGTCTACCCCTACACAAAACGTAGGTGAGTAGGTAGATACTCAAGAAACTGGGCAGTGAAATTAAAACCAGTGTATAAATGGAAAGAAGAATACATTTATAACAAGATCGAGGAGCAAAATCACTTGTACATGGAAAACAGTGGTGGCATCATAAGCCTAGGGAGAATAAGGCATGTACCAAAAGAAGAGCAATCCATAGATTAGGGTGATTCAATACAAGAATAGGAGCCATCTGGCCAACAATCATGTCATCAGATGACATTCTTAGGTGCGTCCTGAAAAATGAATAATTAATATTGTAATCAAGTTTGCCTCTAGGCGGGCCCTCTGGAAGGGTGCCTTTTCTGATTATATGATTTCTATTCAATATAATAATATTATCTCACCCTCCAATTTCATCATTGTTAGTCAATCAAATTCTGATAACTTCGACAAATACAGTTCATCTTAATCATCAGTTAATCATAATCTTATAATTGCTCAAAGTGGTCGACTGCACTAGAACGTAAATTTACTACGAAAATAATTAAACCAATTTTACTTGTTGGTCCAACGCAAACCATTTACACTCGGCTGCCCATTGATGTGATTAATACAATTAAATTTTTTTTAAATCGTCTACCCCTACAAACGTAGCTGACTAGGTAGATATCATCTGGCAAACAATCATGTCATTACTTCATGGTTCATTAAAAGGTTAAGACGAAAATAACAACAAAACACGGTCGAAAATTTGAAAGACAGCTGTTGAAGGGGTTGCGGCTTCAATGTTCTTCAACGCTCTTTCCAGTTTTGGTATCCTTGGTAAAATGAATCGAAAAATCAAAGGTGTAATTTGCAGAAATCATTTATAACCAGATCGAGGAGCAAAATCACTTGTACATGGAAAACAGCAAACATCATAAGCCTAGGGAGAATAAGGCATGTACCAAAAGAAGAGCAATCCACAGATTAGGGTGATTCAATACAAGAATAGGAGCCATCTGGCCAACAATCATGTCATCAGATGACATTCTTAGGTGCGTCCAGAAAAATGAATAATTAATATTGTAATCGAGTTGGCCCTCTGGAAGGGTGCCTTTTCTGACTATATGATTTCCATTCAATATAATAATATTATCTCACCCTCCAATTTCATCATTGTGAGTCAATCAAATTCTGATAACTTCGACAAATACAGTTCATCACAATCATCAGTTAATTATAATCTTATAATTGCTCAGTGGTCGACTGTACTAGGACGTATATTTACAACGAAAAAAATTAAACCAATTTTACTTATTGGTCCAACGCAAACTATTTACACTTGGCTGCCCAGTCATGTAATTAATACAATCAAATTTGTAATTTAAAAAAAAATCGTCTACCCCTACACAAAACGTAGGTGAGTAGGTAGATACTCAAGAAACTGGGCAGTGAAATTAAAACCAGTGTATAAATGGAAAGAAGAATACATTTATAACAAGATCGAGGAGCAAAATCACTTGTACATGGAAAACAGTGGTGGCATCATAAGCTTAGGGAGAATAAGGCATGTACCAAAAGAAGAGCAATCCATAGATTAGGGTGATTCAATACAAGAATAGGAGCCATCTGGCCAACAATCATGTCATCAGATGACATTCTTAGGTGCGTCTAGAAAAACGAATAATTAATATTGTAATCAAGTTTGCCTCTAGGCGGGCCCTCTGGAAGGGTGCCTTTTGTGATTATATGATTTCTGTTCAATATAATAATATTATTTCACCCTCCAATTTCATCAATGTGAGTCAATCAAATTCTGATAACTTCGACCAATACAGTTCATCACCATCGTCAGTTAATCATAATCTTATAATTTCTCAGTGGTCGACTGTACTAGGACGTAAATTTACAACGAAAATAATCAAACCAATTTTACTTGTTGGTCCAAAGCCAGCAATATACTTGGCTGCCCAGTCATGTAATTAATACAATCAAATTTGACTTGAAGTCTTAATTGAATACGTAGGTTGGATTTGTATTTATGTTATTGATCGATAGAAAAACAAGGATTATATTTCACTAGGCTTAGTTATGGTAGATAATAGTATATAAATATTCAGAAATATTGAACGCCATTGATAGGATGATGAGAACTGATGATTTATTTGACAAATGAATGGCGAAGATGGAGGAACATGTGTTCATGGGGTTATCGCGTTGACTGCGTGACTACCTAATCAACTAATGACGCCATTACAACTTTTTTTTTTTTTTCAACGAAAATTGTGAAGTATCCACAATGTGGGTGCGGGATGAGCGGCTCACTCAAACAGTTCAAAAACATTCAGGGTTCACTTGAAATTCGTAATGCACTCAGTTTTGTTGTTTTGATTGATACCGTTTATAACATTCTCAATAGTGCTGTGATGTCCTGTACTTCGCTTCATAACTGAGCTGGCATCGGAACACAACTCAACATGTCGGAATCCGCTTCGCCCAACGAAGAACACGATATGCCAGGCCTAAGTGTCCAATGCAGATGCGCATCACAGATTCTGCTCACAAATCTTCCCACTGAGATTTTACTGAAGATTTTGGAATATTTGGACCCTATATTCCTTCACAATGTGGTGTCCCGTGTATGTAAGATGTTGAATACCATAATACATTGTGACTACTTATGGAAGCGATTTTTCCACACCAGCAATTCGTTGGCAACCAACAAAATTTATCCATACCTACATAGTAAGGGCTTGTATGCCCCGAAATGGAAAAGTGGACGGGATATAACCTGGAGAGACCTAACAGTGTCAATACAGAGTGCCAAGCGACGCTGGTTTAATGGTCGGCGGGTCGTAACCTTCCCATACGACGAGGCCAATATTAACGTCGTCCATATGATGAAGGATGGATGGTGTATGACAGGCTCAAGAGAGAGGTCTATTACAATATGGGACATCACATCACAACAAAAGCCTCGCTATATCCATAACGCTCATAAGGGGTGGTTGAGTGGCCTCTGTGTTCTCGATCATGACAGAATCGTGTCGTGTGCCTGGGACTCCCACGTCAAAATCTGGAATTTCTCAGATAACATGGAGCCTCTAAACTCGTTCTGTCTGGACATGGCAGTGATGGCTGTGGATTGTAAGCCCCAGATGATAGCAGCTTGCACATTCCCAGAACTTGTGCTCATTGATCCGAAAATTGGGAGAATTTAAGTTATTGGTCCAAAGCCAGCAATATACTTGGCTGCCCAGGCATGCAATTAATACAATCAAATTTGACTCGAAGTCTTAATTGAATACGTAGGTTGGATTTGTATTTATGTTATTGATCGATAGAAAAACAAGGATTATATTTCACTAGGCTTTTTTTTTTTTTTTTTTTCAACGAAAATTGTGAAGTATCCACAATGTGGGTGCGGGATGAGCGGCTCACTCAAACAGTTCAAAAACATTCAGGGTTCACTTGAAATTCGTAATGCACTCAGTTTTGTTGTTTTGATTGATACCGTTTATAACATTCTCAATAGTGCTGTGATGTCCTGTACTTCGCTTCATAACTGAGCTGGCATCGGAACACAACTCAACATGTCGGAATCCGCTTCGCCCAACGAAGAACACGATATGCCAGGCCTAAGTGTCCAATGCAGATGCGCATCACAGATTCTGCTCACAAATCTTCCCACTGAGATTTTACTGAAGATTTTGGAATATTTGGACCCTATATTCCTTCACAATGTGGTGTCCCGTGTATGTAAGAAGTTGAATACCATAATACATTGTGACTACTTATGGAAGCGATTTTTCCACACCAGCAATTCGTTGGCAACCAACAAAATTTATCCATACCTACATAGTAAGGGCTTGTATGCCCCGAAATGGAAAAGTGGACGGGATATAACCTGGAGAGACCTAACAGTGTCAATACAGAGTGCCAAGCGACGCTGGTTTAATGGTCGGCGGGTCGTAACCTTCCCATACGACGAGGCCAATATTAACGTCGTCCATATGATGAAGGATGGATGGTATATGACAGGCTCAAGAGAGAGGTCTATTAAAATATGGGACATCACATCACAACAAAAGCCTCGCTATATCCATAACGCTCATAAGGGGTGGTTGAGTGGCCTCTGTGTTCTCGATCATGACAGAATCGTGTCGTGTGCCTGGGACTCACGTCAAAATCTGGAATTTCTCAGATAACATGGAGCCTCTAAACTCGTTCTGTCTGGACATGGCAGTGATGGCTGTGGATTGTAAGCCCCAGATGATAGCAGCTTGCACATTCCCAGAACTTGTGCTCATTGATCCGAGAATTGGGCGTACAGATGGAATCAGCCGTTATGTTATCGAAGAAGGATCAGTCATTCAATTGTCTTTCTGGGAAAACAGCGTCCTGATGACTAGTCGAAGTAAAAATCTACTGCAATTTGATCTTCGCATGAATCGGATGTGTATGCGTGAGAGTATTCTTACTGAGTCTACACCCCACACCTGACACCATGTAAAGTTATGGTAGATAATATTATAAAAATATTCAGAAATAACTGAACGCCATTGATAGGATGATGAGAACTGATGATTTATTTGACAAATGAATGGCGAAGATGGAGGAACATGTGTTCATGGGGTTGACTAATGACGCCATTACAGTTAATCATAATCTTATAATTGCTCAAAGTGGTCGACTGTACTAGGACGTATATTTACAACGAAAATAATTAAACCAATTTTACTTATTGGTCCAACGCAAATTATTTACACTTGGCTGCCCAGTCATGTAATTAATACAATTAAATTTGTAATTTAAAAAAAAAATCGTCTACCCCTACACAAAACGTAGGTGAGTAGGTAGATACTCAAGAAACTGGGCAGTGAAATTAAAACCAGTGTATAAATGGAAAGAAGAATACATTTATAACAAGATCGAGGAGCAAAATCACTTGTACATGGAAAACAGTGGTGGCATCATAAGCCTAGGGAGAATAAGGCATGTACCAAAAGAAGAGCAATCCATAGATTAGGGTGATTCAATACAAGAATAGGAGCCATCTGGCCAACAATCATGTCATCAGATGACATTCTTAGGTGCGTCTAGAAAAACGAATAATTAATATTGTAATCAAGTTTGCCTCTAGGCGGGCCCTCTGGAAGGGTGCATTTTCTGATTATATGATTTCTATTCAATATAATAATATTATCTCACCCTCCAATTTCATCATTGTGAGTCAATCAAATTCTGATAACTTCGACAAATACAGTTCATCACAATCATCAGTTAATTATAATCTTATAATTGCTCAGTGGTCGACTGTACTAGGACGTATATTTACAACGAAAAAAATAAACCAATTTTACTTATTGGTCCAACGCAAACTAATTACACTTGGCTGCCCAGTCATGTGATTAATACAATCAAATTTGTAATTTAAAAAAAAATCGTCTACCCCTACACAAAACGTAGGTGAGTAGGTAGATACTCAAGAAACTGGGCAGTGAAATTAAAACCAGTGTATAAATGGAAAGAAGAATACATTTATAACAAGATCGAGGAGCAAAATCACTTGTACATGGAAAACAGTGGTGGCATCATAAGCCTAGGGAGAATAAGGCATGTACCAAAAGAAGAGCAATCCATAGATTAGGGTGATTCAATACAAGAATAGGAGCCATCTGGCCAACAATCATGTCATCAGATGACATTCTTAGGTGCGTCTAGAAAAACGAATAATTAATATTGTAATCAAGTTTGCCTCTAGGCGGGCCCTCTGGAAGGGTGCCTTTTCTGACTATATGAGTTCCATTCAATATAATAATATTATCTCACCCTCCAATTTCATCATTGTGAGTCAATCAAATTCTGATAACTTCGACAAATACAGTTCATCTTAATCATCAGTTAATCATAATCTTATAATTGCTCAGTGGTCGACTGTACTTGGACGTAAATTTACAACGAAAATAATTAAACCAATTTAAGTTATTGGTCCAATGCCAGCTATTCATACTTGGCTGCCCAGTCATGTAATTAATACAATCAAATATGACTTGAAGCCTTAAGTGAATACGTAGGTTGGATTTGTATTTATGTTATTGATCGATAGAAAAACAAGGATTATATTTCACTAGGCTTAGTTAGGGCAACGATTTTTCTGGTTTCATTCAAAGTTTATGAGTACCTAATAAAACGTCCATTATAATTGGTATCTGGATATGTGAGGTTCTCACCTGGATTTCTTCAGGGGACCTTAACGCAAGCTCTCAACTGCATTCGCCAGGAGAACGATGCGAAACGCACCCAAGTGCATCCAGTAATAAAACGTCCGTTATAATAATTATTGTGAAAAAGAAGATGTCACCTGGATATGTGAGGTTCTTCCGGCATTCACCAGGAGAACGACGCGAAACGCATCCAGTATTAAAACGTCCATTATAATTGTGAAAAACGAATGACAAGTGCATCATAATAACACCCTACTCTTTTCTCAACCAGGCTTGGGACTGGCTTTGGCAGAGTTAGATTATGTCAGTAAGCATAAACTATAAAGTGCATCCAGTGATAAAACGTCCATAATAATTGTGAAAAAAAAGGAAAAGGTACATCTGGGTATGTCAGGTTCTCACCTGGACTCATCCAGGGGACCTTAACGCAAGCTCTCAACCAGCATTCACCAGGAGAACGATGCGAAACGCATCCAGTAATAAAACAATCCAAAAAGAATGACAAGTGCATCATAATAACACCCTCCTCTTTTCTCAACCAGGCTTGGAACTGGCTTTGGCAGAGTTAGATTATGTCAGTAAGCATAAACTATAAAGTGCATCCAGTGATAAAACGTCCATAATAATTGTGAAAAAAAAAAGAAAAAGGTACATCTGGGTATGTCAGGTTCTCACCTGGACTCATCTAGGGGACCTTAACGCAAGCTCTCAACCGGCATTCACCAGGAGAACGATGCGAAACGCATCCAGTAATAAAACAATCCAAAAAGAATGACAAGTGCATCATAATAACACCCTCCTCTTTTCTCAACCAGGCTTGGAACTGGCTTTGGCAGAGTTAGATTATGTCAGTAAGTATAAACTATAATGTGCATCCAGTGATAAAACGTCCATAATAATTGTGAAAAAAAAGGAAAAGGTATGTCAGGTTCTCACCTGGACTCATCCAGGGGACCTTAACGCAAGCTCTCAACTGGCATTCACCAGGAGAACGATGCGAAACGCATCCAGTAATAAAACAATCCAAAAAGAATGACAAGTGCATCATAATAACACCCTCCTCTTTTCTCAACCAGGCTTGGAACTGGCTTTGGCAGAGTTAGATTATGTCAGTAAGTATAAACTATAAAGTGCATCCAGTGATAAAACGTCCATAATAATTGTGAAAAAAAAGGAAAAGGTATGTCAGGTTCTCACCTGGACTCATCCAGGGGACCTTAACGCAAGCTCTCAACCAGCATTCACCAGGAGAACGATGCGAAACGCATCCAGTAAGATAATAATAAAACAATCCAAAAAGAATGACAAGTGCATCATAATAATCCCCTCCTCTTTTCTCAACCAGGCTTGGGACTGGCTTTGGCAGAGTTAGATTATCATAACTGGTGAAAAACGTTAAGACACATACAGTTTGATATAAATGATTATAATACCATGAAACCCTCTTGCATAACTACTAGGCTTGTACACGCGACGCCTTGATTAGCGTTTTTGATATTTATGTGAACTATTGTAAGGGAACGAGAGAGCACGTTTCTATTACGAGTTCGAAATAATTTATTTAATAATAAATTTATTGAAATTACGATTTCAAAATAATTTTTTTAATGATAAATTGATTAAAGTTTGTGTTACATGACGATATTAATGACGAAAATAAATTACAAATGCTGATTACTTTGGTGTGAACGTTGTGAAAATGTGAGGACTGGCGGGGGGGGGGGGGGGAAGAAGACGCGTCCTCCCGACACGTATCAAAAATCGGCTTTAAATTCCAGTTTTCATTGCAAATTGATTGAAATTCGTGTGGAATTACGATATTAATGACGAAAATAAAAAACACAAATTACAATTACTGATTAATTTGGTGTGAAGGTTCTGAAAATGTGAGGTTTGTGGGAGGGGGGGAGAGACGCGTCCTCATGGCTCCAAACAAATGTCGAAATTCGGCTTTAAATTCCAGTTTTTATTACAAATGAATTGAAATTTGTGTTGAAGTACGATATTAATAACGAAAATAAACTACAATGACTAATTAATTGGGTGTGAAGGTTGTGAAAATGTGAGGCTTCGGGCGGGTCGAGGGGACGCGACCTCGTGGTTTTCTAACAAGTATCAAAATTCAGAAAATGTCTCAGAGTTCCCGCTTATTTCGAGGCCGTTGGGCCTCCCCCCACTCCAACGCCATGACCCGCGGGGATATTTTCCCTGTTCCGTTGACCCTCATCCCTTGTAACGGGGGAACTTTCCCCGTAACCGCTACGAACTCAATCACTCGCGACGAAATCGTGGAAACCCATGTTAAGAAAAACAAGAGTATTTGAAAAAGCATCTATTTCCACTGAAATACGAGTACACTGTTAGATCGGTTTCGGCAGTAACAAATCAACTTGTGTACCTACTCATATTTTAGTGGAAATGGACGATTTTTCAAATACTCTTTGTTTTTCAGTTCCCATATTCCAGTTTTTATTACAAATGAATTGAAATTTGTGTTGAATTACGATGTTAATAACGAAAATAAACTACAATGACTAATTAATTTGGTGTGAAGGTTGTGAAAATGTGAGGCTTCGGGCGGGTCGGTTTTTCTAACAAGTATCAAAATTCAGCGTTTAATTTAAATTTCTATTAAAATTTGATCAGAATTTAATTCGCGGAGTGTAGTGAGCGTTATAATTCGGTGTTTGAAACCAGAAATTACTTACAATTAGTTGATGGTAACTGGTGGTGAGCTGCTTCGTCGGGGGGACGTCTGACTTCGACGAGGGACGGAAGAGAAATGGCCGTTGCTAATGACGCGGAGTTCCCGCTTATTTCGAGGCGGTTTCCTGGTTGTAGGGGCGGCCCCCCACTCCAACGCCTTGTGACCCGCGGGGAAATTTCCCCGTAACCGCCTTCTCATCCCGCCGCGTTTGAAAGAACGTATCAAGCTTGTCGGATGACGTTCAGTATAATATTAAAGATCATCTTGCACTTTAATATTATACTGAACGTCATCCGAGATCATACTGCATAAGATCATCTTGCACTTATGCAGTATGATCTACTGTGCGAATTTTCAAAGTAACGTATTTCATATACCCAGAAAATTATAACTCGTTACTAGATACTATTTCCGACATTTTCAACGTAATAAATTCATGAACATTAAAAACGTAGTTCGAAGATGTTTTTTTTTTTTTTAGAAAACTGACTTCTTCCAACGTTTTTGAATCAAATTTCGAAATTTACGAGACATTTTTTGAAATTTTCGAATTTTCACCTCAATTATTCTACTCAATCCAAATCAAAAATACATCTTTTTTTTTTTTTTTTTTTTTTAGACGGTTTCGAGTCGAACATTGGTCTTGTCGAAGATCCATTTCATTCAAAATGGAGACCTCAATTCGTAATGAAAATTTTCGACGTTTTCTAGTTGACTTCGAATTTCTGATGAGTTTACTCCACCTCAATTATCTTAGTCTAACCAAGTAAAAAACTGCACAACGGTTTATTATCTTCTTTGTGCAGATCACTTAAATGGTATATTATGAATATACCATTAATTATCAATAATTATTATGAAGTAGGTAGTGTAAATTATTATTAGTAATTATTTATAATTATTAGTAATAGGTAAGCATTATTACTAATTACCTAGATATCTGAAAACCATGTGCTGTTCGAATCATCTGGGCCAGTATGAAAATTGACCCGACAGGCTGCCCTTGATTTATTAAACTCTATACTAAACTAAACTCTAAAAATGTCAACAAAAAACTCTAAAACTTAAAAGTTTACTGTTCCATTTGAATTTTTCGAGAAATGAATTTTTCAAAATTCGTTTGAACCCCTTCCCATTGACCTAGGGTTACGAAAAGTTGCAAGGATCATTTGTCCAAACCCGTAAACCAAATTGGACCAATTCCACAATAATCCTTGCAACTTTTCATAATCGTAGGTCAATGGGAAGGGGTTCAAAACGAACTTTGAAGTATTCACTTCTCGAAAAATTCAAAAATTATTATTATTAAAAAAAAAAATTTAGCACAACGCTAACTGGACAAAGTGCAGCGGACGGGCGGATTTTTTAAATTCGATTTTTGGAATCTTACTTATCTTAAAACGTAAACCCTCGAATTTTGAGGAGGTAATTTTTCTTTCTTGGGCGATTCCAATGGTTCATTATAGAAGATAATAAACCAAAATCAAGTGTTATCCTAACTATCCTTAAATCCTAAATTATACCTCGATTCGATTCGAAATCAACTTTCTTCGACGTTTTCGAAACGAATTTTGAAATTTCCGACGAGCCAATCCAACTCAATTGGTAATTAATTATTGTACAATTACTTTATTTGTGTATCTAAATCAAAAATGATCTTTTGTCGAATTTTTGAGTCTAATGTTCATTCTACCCCAAATACACACCTAAATTCGGTTCGAAATACCTTTTTTGACGTTCTGAAGTCAAATTTGAGCCATTTTTACATTGAGTTTGAAACCTGAATTGTGTTTCTCTAACAAAGTTACGATGTGTTGCGTCAAATTCTGCTTTAGCCTCACCTATACTATTGCGACCAATCTTATTATTATTTTTTATTTATTATGTTTATTTTTCCAGAGTTCTTTCTACGGATACTTTTGACGCCGACAAGATGGCTGAGAGGTTCCACAACCAGTTCACCAATTACCCTTTCACCGTCGGGCAGGAACTCGCTTTCAACTACACCGACGACAAAAACGCCGTGACGTTCCTCCGTTTGAAAATCCTCAGCTTGGAAGGTGAGAGTCCGCGTGAAAAAATAGTAGAACAAATGGCCGACGAAATCAACGCGGATGTTGACTGTAAGTAATCGACTGGCGGATAAGGTGGTGGTGATGAGTTCATTTTTATTTAATCCTAGGAGTGCATTGTGGGGTCGATTCTGACCCCACAGTTTACGTTTGATCGCATATCTTCGTTGGAAAATTTTTCCAGCGCACAGGGGTATTTTGTATTTCAGGTTTGTAGTCTTAGTGAGCCCCCGGACCAATTGGTATAAATGGAAATTTCCTAGTACCTCGTGAGTTATTTTGCTTTCTCACCGCTAAGTAGCCTCCCCTGATGGTCTTGTTTGAACTAGTATGCTCGGTAATAATTGCAAACGTTAGCGACTCACAGGGGCAATCTAAGGTAGTTGTTGGTGCCTAATTTTCCTATTAGTGCGCTATACAACTAACAGTAGCATGAATCCTCCTGTATTATAGAGAAAGGAGTTCAAAGTAGATGGAGTATGTTGGTCGGTCAAGAGACTCTCCATTGGAAGAGCACGTTGCCACATTTGCCCAAGATCAGTGGACAAAAAAACTTCCAAAGTGTGGAACCAATTTTTTCTAACCTCGAGTGACATCCACTCAGTAATCCAGCTTACTTTTGACGACTGCTAGGCTTAATGTTTTTTGGTTACCAAACACAGTTTACTACAGTCGGAGCACTAATTTTGAACTTTTTTTTTTCATTCTTTATTGTAAAAAAAAAAATATATATATATGTTATATACGTATAATACCCCAGTAATGCTATTCTTGCTGAGACAGCATCTCCTTATTATAAAAGCAGACGCTCTCGCCTCGGGGAGCCAGTCTTGTCTTCACGCCCGTTCGTAGAACGTTACGCTGCCCGTTTTCCGCCCGATTTCTGTGTGCAACCCGTCCGGGAAATAAAAGTTGTTTTTTAAAAACTCTTTTGCTCGTGCTCCCAACTTAACTGGCGCAGTCGGATCGGACACTTCCAGTTCGCGGTTTTTCAAGAAACACCGAACTTTCTTCGTGATTAAGGAAGCGTCACAGAACCTTTTAAAAAAAATTCCCGGAGTGCGAGAATCGGAGTTCACGGACCATAATCGCGAAAGGATTACGATACGGAACTACTGAACGGCCCTGGACACAGGACTCCTCGAGATCAGCGAATGGCTACCCTGTACGGACTGTAAGTAAACACGAATATTACTCAGCCGTCCCATCTCTTGTCTCGAGTATTCATCAAGGAGAAGGAGTGCTCGGTGGCTACCCTGCACGGCCTGGAAAACATTTCACCAAGCCGTCCCATCCAGCCTCGAATCCTTTAGCATAGAGAGTCCTGTACATTGGTGGCTACCCTGTACGTACTGTAAGTGAAAGTGAATATTTCACCCAGACGTCCCACCGTGTCTTGCATTCTGCCGTAAATTAAGAGAATCCTGTACATTGGTGGCTACCCTGTACGTACTGTAAGTGAAAGTGAATATTTCACCCAGACGTCCCATCGTGTCTTGCATTCTGTCGTAAATTAAGGAATCCCCACCTTGGATTCAAATACAAGGAAAAAGAATTTCGTTTAAGTTAACGCAAGTAAAAAGTATCCTCAAAAATTCCGAAAATCAAAGAAGCAAAAAAGCCCAACAACTTTTGGGATTGGAACTACCTTCGAGTTTTACATAAACATAAACCCTTTTACATAAACATGGACCCATCTGGAATTCCACTTCCCGTCGATCCTCCGCCAACTCCCCTGGAACCGATTCAGGAACAACGAGAATATCGAAGACCACCAGAATTCCGTAGGGAATTCGAGAGCCTCATCCCAACGTTTAACGGAGACCCTTTAATTTTAAGTAAATATATTAAACAATGTGATAAGGTCTATTTACGGTTTTATGATGCTAATGATGTCGATAATTTTCAGAATGAGGTAATAATGGGAGTATTCGTGTCAAAACTAGGTCCCGCAATTACTGACAAAATATTCATTAACTCCGTTGACACATATCCTCAGCTTAGGCAAGCCCTCTTGCAAACATACGGGGACAAAAGGGACACTTACACACTGACATTAGAAATCAGTAAACTTAAACAAACGAACGAAGACTGTTTTGCCTTTTATGACAAAGTAGTTCAATTATTGAACGCTCAGATAGGGTACTTGCAAGTCCACGAAACCGAAAAAGCCCCTACATTGATCCCATACATGCAAACCTTGGCATTAAGAGTGTTCCTCAACGGTCTGATGGACCCATTAGGAAATCTGTTGAGAACAAAATCCCCGGAAAACTTAGGAGCAGCTCTCGCAATGCTAGTGAATGACTTTAATCTCAAACCAAGAGATAAACACGTGCCACAGGCGAGATCGCAGGCGCCTCTTCCTACACGGCCTGTTGTCCAACGTCAGCTTGCCAGCTATCAGTACAACGCAAGGCCGCCTCCTCAGTTCATTCCCAGAATCCCTAATCATGTCCAGAGAGCCCCGTTTGCACCGAGGCCCTTTGTGCCGCAAGTAACAAACAAACCACCTCAGGCGTTTCAAAACCATCAGCCACCCTTTCACAGAAATCAGAACAATGCACGGCCTCAAGGTGGACCGTGGACAAGATCCTCAACATTTAAATTTAAAGATGAGCCGATGTCCATCTCTACAAGAAACACCAACCTGAACATGATTACCCAAGCAGACCCAAACCAATACGACGAACATTACGACCCACACTACGAACATTGTTACGACCCACATTACGAACATTGTTACGACCCACATTACGAAACTGAACACATCGGGGACAGAGTCGAAAACCTTGTCTTGGAACCCGACACCAATCAGGAGAGTGATTTTTTAGGGGTTCCTCAACCTTCGAAATCACCGACCTCATGAATCTCTTGACATCCAATTCACTTCCTTTTATATTAATGTTCTGTCGTTCCAATTCTCAAAATTTAAAAATTTTAATAGATACAGGAAGTTCAAGAAGTTTTATCAACCCAGAAACAGCCCATCACCTTTTTCCACTAAGGATTCAACCTGATTCAGGCTTAGTACGCACGGCCCATGGTATTTCAGAAATCAGTCAAAAGACCCTTGTACCGTGTGGAGATTTATTCAGAATACCCCGACTTAGTCTCCCTTTTAGTATTTTCAAATTTCATGATCACTTTGATTTACTGCTAGGGTTGGACAATTTAAAACTAATAAAAGCAAATGTAGACTTGAACAAAAATATCCTAAAACTCCCGCATTTTTCTCTACAATTACGATTCACTAATTCCGACCTGTATTCCCCTGATTCTGCGGAATCCTTCCTCTTGGAAGCGAGATCTATTGAACAAATACAAATAAAAATTCACAATATTGATAATGGTGATGCCATTGTCCCCTATATCAAATTGGGTAAGGTGGAAATTCCCCAGTGTATCGTGAATGTGCGAAACTCTTATGCTTTCGTACATGCAACGAATGCCGCGGAACATCCTATGTCAATAACCATAGATTTCCCTATAATAGCAGAACCTATCTTGGACTGTTGTTTATTTTCAGACACCCACGAACCCATTGAGACGAGTAGACCTAAATCTAAAGGCAAAATTGACCTACAAAAACTGAGACTAGATCATTTGAATCCGTTGGAGAAGAAGGAAATAACAAAGATCATTAAAGAATTTTCGGACCTTTTCCAATCAGACGATAAACCTCTTACATTCACCAACCAGGTCAAGCACCACATTAGGACCACCGACGAAATCCCGGTTTATGTAAAACCTTACAGATACCCAAATATCTTCAAAGATGAAGTCAAACGGCAAATTGATGAGATGCTAGATCAAAAAATTATCCGACCCTCAAACTCTCCTTATAATGCACCTCTATGGGTGGTCCCCAAAAAATTGGATGCTTCAGGTAAACCAAAACACAGACTCGTTTTTGATTTTCGCAAACTCAACGAAAAGACAATTTCGGACAAATTTCCACTCCCCAATATCTCTGACCTACTTGACAAACTTGGAAGGTGTCAGTACTTCACTACGATAGACTTAGCTTCAGGTTTTCACCAAATAGAACTGGACGAACCATCAATAGCGAAAACGGCTTTCTCGACAGAAACTGGTCATTACGAATTCCTCCGAACACCCTTTGGTCTAAAAAATGCACCCCCAGTTTTCATGCGGCTCATGAGTAATGTACTCAGAGGGCTTCAAAACGAGATTTGTTTGGTCTATCTTGATGACATTCTGATTTATAGCACGAGTCTGGAAGAGCATTGTGACAGATTGAGGAAAGTCTTCAAAAGACTGCGATCTTCCAATTTGAAAGTGCAACTTGACAAAACTGAATTCCTTCGAAAAGAAATTAGTTTCTTAGGACACATAGTTACCCCAGAGGGCGTAAGACCAAATCCCTTGAAAATCGAAGCAATCTCCAAGTTTCCCATCCCAAAAACTAAGAAAGAAATAAAACAATTTCTTGGCCTATTGGGATACTATAGAAAATTCATTGACAATTTTGCTAAACTAACTAAACCACTAACCTCTTGCCTAAAGAAAAATTCAGTCATAAACCCCAACAATCCAGACTATATAGAATGTTTCGAGACCTGCAAGACTCTACTTACCAATGATCCTATATTGCAATATCCTGATTTCGACAAAGAATTCATTGTCACGTGCGACGCTAGTGATGTGGCACTAGGGGCAGTGTTGAGTCAAAACACCAAAGGTTCCGACCTCCCTATCGCTTATGCTAGTCGGACCTTAAATGACTCCGAAAGACGGTTAGCTACGATAGAAAAGGAACTATTGGCCATCTTATTTGCCTTGAAAAACTTTCGTCCTTACGTTTATGGGCGGAGGTTCACCCTATACACAGACCATCGCCCATTACAGTGGCTTTTCGGGATAAAGGATTGTTCGTCAAAGCTGTTTCGCTGGAGGATGAAGCTTGCGGACTATGACTTTGTGATAAAATACAAACCCGGATCTACTAATCATGTTGCAGATGCTCTCTCCCGTATTGAGCTTAACAATAATGACTCGAGCGTTCCAGGCCCTTCCACTAGCTCGGCTCTGAATACTCCTGTACCAATGGACTTGGATGAAATTCTTGAAACTATTGCAGGGAATGACCCCCTACCAAATATTCCTTATGACGACCCAGATGTTCGCCAACTAATGGACCTTTTAGACAATACAGCTGTCCAATCATTAATAAACCAGTCCCTGGTAGCGAACCCCACGTCTCAAGATTCAGAATCAGTCACGAGTACTATACACTCTAACGCTGAGGGAAATACACTTTTAACTGTCCCCATAAGGGAAGGAGCGGTAAATCACGGTCAACACCAAATCATCTTCAAGGAGACCAACAGTACTCCAAAACCCGTTAGGATATCAAGGCCCTTCAACACAAGAACCCGATTAACAGTTGAATTGTCTCAAAAGGACTTTGAAAAAGATGTAGTCGATTTCATTAAGGAATTTGTGCGTCCTGACGTTAGCTATTCAATATATTTCCGAAACGACGATCAGGGCAGTATCTATCAAAAATTCGTTAGGGTCATGATGGCGGTCTTCAAGGAGTCTTCTATAAAAATGACAAAATACACCGAATTTGTCCAAGACGTGGAGACTGAGGATGAAATAGAAAACACAATTTCCAACTACCACATAGGGAAAACTAACCATCGAGGGATAACAGAGACCTATAAGAAAATAAAACGAACTTATTCCTTTTCCAAATATGCACAGGCGTATCATGTCGCCTCAAATAACAGTCTTGATGTTGTGAAAAACCTCTTAACCTTCTTTTCCCACCATGGAATACCCAGGAAAATAATATCTGATAATGGAGCCGAATTCGACTCCTCGTTAGTTAAGGAATTTCTATCGTGTCATAAAATAGACATTCACTTCATTTGTAGTCAAAACCCAAATAGCAACGGTCTGATAGAACGTTTCCACTCTACTCTTATAGAACACCTCCGACTTTTGAATAACAGACAAGAATTTTCCTGCGACTCTACTGTGAGCAAAATGAAGTACGCACTTATTGCCTATAACAACTCCATCCACTCATCAACTGACTTAACCCCTTTCGAAGTTCTTTATGGCCATATAAATCAAGAAACGTTACTAGACCTTGATGCGGAAAAAATTCTGATAAACGACTATTCATCCAAACATAAGGAGAAAATGGCTGCAATATATTCCATACTACATAATAAATGTTCTCAATTCAAGGAACACGTTATTAGCAAAAGAAATGAACAAAGAGAAGAACTCCCTGAACTCCCGTCCACTATTTACGTAAAAAATAAACAAAAAATGAGCAAAACCAAAAACCCTTACAATAAAGAGCAATTGACGGCAGTTAACACTGAATTAAAGACTGGACAAATTGTACCACGCCACCACAATACCAGAGACAAAATTCACTTGTCAAATGTTAAAAGACCCAGACGACTGCGAGTGGAAAATCCCGCGACTCCCAGTCAACCGAACCAAGCTAACCCCCCTACCTCTGAGGAGGACGATCCGGACTGGCCGGAGGGATGGCCAAGGAAATAATATAACGTTTTATTGCAGATGGTTGCTGGTAGTAACTGCCTCATGCGCTGAAATTAGAGACCTCAACCGAAGTGGAGGAATTGTCCCCGTTAACATAGGACCGGCTAAATTGGAAGACACGGAACACATACTGACTCACTTCTACGAACTGAACGAACTTTACTCCGAAGTGAACAATTTAAATTCAAATTATTCTGTACTCATTAATAAGGTTAACTCATCTCGAAGACTTTACGACAAAGTTTATGATCAGTGCAAATTCTACGAACACGTTCAAGATCTAGTTGCGTCAAAGATCTCCAATATCCGACATCATGGAGCTACTCGACACAAACGTGGACTGATTAATGGACTAGGAACGGTAATTAAAGCAATAACAGGAAACTTGGATAACGACGACAAAGAACGTTATGACAAAATCTTAGAGGACTTAGATAGACGAGATCGTGCCAAACAAACTAAACTCTCTAAGCAGTACTCCATAGTAAATCAGCTAATAACCAATTACAACGAGACACTTCAAACCATTCAGTTTAATAATGAGCAAATCAAATCGAAATTTATTGAAATTGAAAAAATTATCAACCATTTTGACGGGCAATTAATGCTTTACAAGGAAATCCTTTATCATTTGCAATCAGCCATTAATCTCATTTTCAATCTATTGTCAGAAATCGAAACATCCATTACCTTCTGTAAATTGGGAGCATTACACCCAAGCATCATAAGCACTCATGTACTAGAAGCAGAACTTTCTAGAATCAATATTAGCTTTTCGGACATACTCTCGTATGAATCATTAATTAAAGTGCAATGTAATATCCGATCTGAGCGAATTGTGTATTTTTTAACCATACCAATTTACAAACCAGCCATTTATAATCTGTATTACCTGTACTCTGTTCCATGGATCATAGACCATAGTTACACTACTGTTATCCCCAAACATAGATATTTACTTAAACAGGAAGAACGAAATGTGATAATCCAACTAAGCGATCGTTGTATTTATAATGAACTATTTTACTGTAACACAGAATTAGTTTCGTACTCAACTGCAGACTGTGAGAAAGTAATCTTGACTAATGGGTCTACCAATAATTGTCCATTCACAAAACTACAAGTTACAGATAACTATCTTTCCGTAATTCCTGAGACTAACTACCTAATTGCGGTATTCCCAACGGAAGATCAGATTCAAATTGAAAGTGACAATCATAAAGAAACACTATCACTAAAGGGAATCCATATTATCAAACCGAATAAAGACTCCATTTATTATCGTAACAACATTATGTCAACTCAAATGACGACTTTTGGAAAACCATCTCTTTTAAGTGTACCTCACCCTCAGTTATCCACACTCAATGTCACACACATGTCATTAAAATTCGAGGATATTAACATGAGGAAACTAGATACATTCCATCTAAATCTCAACCCAACGGATCTTGATCTTGAAACCACACACTGGTATCCCTCCATATCTCCTAGCATATGGACCCTCGTTCTTTATGTCACGCTTATGGGATTGTTCGGCTACACCTGCATCAATTACCGACGTACCAACCGGCAAGTGCCTTGCCCTTCCTGATATAACTATTATTCAATCGCTTATTATTACAGGATCGTGATGTCATGTTATTCCATTCAATTGTAATCATTGCTATTACGTCATTATTATCCATTATTATTGTCATTGCTATTATTAGTATTGTCATTTTATTGTCATTGTTCTTATGTCATTCTTATGTCATTATTATTCTTATGTCGTAATCTTATCATTTTTATTATCATTATTCTCATCATTATCGTTATTATTCTTATGTCATTGTTATTATGTCATTATTATTCACTTATTAGTATTCCATTATTATTCTTCAATTGTAATCGTTGTTTTTATATCATTATTACTTCTCGTTCAATTGTAATGGAAAACGGACCGCTACCTGAATTCGAATTTTCGGCAAAAACCTCCCGCTTCACGGTGCGGTTTTTCTTCTTAGGGAGGGAGGTGTTATATACGTATAATACCCCAGTAATGCTATTCTTGCTGAGACAGCATCTCCTTATTATAAAAGCAGACGCTCTCGCCTCGGGGAGCCAGTCTTGTCTTCACGCCCGTTCGTAGAACGTTACGCTGCCCGTTTTCCGCCCGATTTCTGTGTGCAACCCGTCCGGGAAATAAAAGTTGTTTTTTAAAAACTCTTTTGCTCGTGCTCCCAACTTAACTTATATACACACTTATGATTCCATTCACCCTTCTTTCATTTTACATCTGTTGGGACAATCAAGGACACATTAATGAGAAAACAAAAAATTTGAAATGAAGAATTATCTATAAAAATGAAAGGCAAAAGAGAAAATCCCTGACTCTGTGGAACATAAAAAATAGTCATGTTTGAGATGCTCTATTATCCGGCTCGTATGGTGGAATTGAATGATTATGAGAATTACATTACCAAGATTGGATTGAGATCAAAAACTCCAAATTATACTTCTTGAATCAATTTACTTTTTTCTTGAAATAATGAATGAAAAATAACTTTGGGTCTCAGATGACCTTATATTTGTAATTAATCAACTATTGAGCTGGGTATCAAAGAATTTTTTAAGAGTGTAAAAATGATATATTTTTGAATTTGTAAGGAATCGTGGATATTTCTATATTTCACTATTGACCCCACGGTGACGTCCACGTAGCAAATAAGTATGTATGCACTCCTAGGGTTAAACACGCAGGACTCCGCTCTATTTGCTGAGGTGCTGAGGAGTTTCGTGTTCCGCTCTTTCGCGCACAGTCGCTTTTTCAACATCTCGAACGCCTCATACAAACGGCCATGTCGTCAGCGTACGCTAGGATTGGCCCGGACGTATCCACAATTGAGGCCTTTTAGCGAATTTTCGAAGAGAATGAAGTTATTTTTTCTCGGTCCAAACTTTTTAAAACTCGTATTTCTCAAAACATTTTATACCAAAATCCGTTTCAGACCATCCTGAATCCACTGCCAAAAGACACCAAACATTATATATTTATACAAAGTGTTCGCCACTTGGCGTTGAAGAAAACATTGGGTAAAACTAAACTGAAAATGGAGTAGAACGCCGCCAACTGCACCTTTCTATCTCAATCCGTTCCCAAGTTATGATTTTTTTCAGATTTTTTTCAGAAAACCACGTTTTTTGCCATAAAACCTTCAAAAGTTTCTCAACTTTAAAACAACTTTGTTCTACTTTTGACTACACATTCGGATTCAGCGTTATCTTCTACATACCCCTAATGTACGTTCGTAATCAAAAACGAATCCTAAGGACCGCAATTGCGGTTCAAGCATTGACAATTTTAAAAAAAATTAGATTTTTGAAAATCCTTGTACATTTACTGCATTTCCAAAAAACGTGGTGGAAGTTGCAAATCTCAGGAAAACTTACAAATTTATTCAGTTTGCTATTGGTGTTGAAATGTTTTCCTCTTTTGTCTATTCCAATGGTTCATTATTGAACATAATTATGTTGTTAATCAATCAAAATCCCGGTCTATTCCTAATAAATAACCCTGTGCGCCTAGAAATTATTAACTAGTGAACTTTTCTTTTGTCTGGCACCCATTTAGCTGCTGATATTAACGCCATCAAAGCTGGCCAGGACGCCAAAACCATCGAGACCTACATGGGGCGATGCTTAGCAAACACGGCCATCAATTTCATCAAGAAGGAGGGCTCGGTCCTCAAACTCATCAGTCGATCGAAAGGGTGAGTTGGGATCGTTTGAAGATGCACGGTTTGATGTTGAACGCGTTGAAAGCGTTGAAACTGCCTACTGGAAAAATGGTTAATTATTAAACAAAACAGAGGGAGGAGGATACAGATGCAATACAGATGGTCGTTTCATGAAGAAAGAATTGGTTTTACAATTTCACTTGAAGAAAAAGGAGATCGTGGGGTCTTTAGGTACCCCCTCGTATTCGGAGGGTTATAAACAACTTGGGATATAGGCGGTTGGGCGTTAATTGAGTGTAAGAGGGCAATACATTATATTGTATATTATACTCGTTAACTGTTACGCTTTCTGAAAGCTCTCACGTACGTATAGTAATCATTGACACATTTTTTATGAGGTCAAAACTGCTCTAAGATTGGTTTTCAGTTAGTTGTAGATTGAGGATTTTTTCGTGGTTGTGCTATTCAACTGTCCTGACCTTACCCATTTTGTGAAGGTGATAAAGGGCAATGGCCAGTGAGGAGACCTGCGAGCTTGCGAAGGTCTTTGCGGCTCAGGGACAGGTGTGCTTTAGAACGTTTCTTAGAAATGGTTATTAGCCTCTTGGCTTGCCTCTGCTTCGGGGTGTTCTGCCAATTGATTACACGCTTGTTGTCCTTTCATTTCTTGATTCGCTGAGTTATATAACTCTTAGTAATCCCCACCTGGGGTTCTGAACCAATTGGGTAGGACTCCGATCCCTTCTTGGAAAGGCGGTCGGCTTCTTCATTGCCCTCAATTCCCTCATGCCCAGGAACCCAGAGCGATGTCATCTTGTTGCCCTGGGCAGCGGCTCTGAGAGCATTCAGGCAACTCCAGGTCAGCTTTGAGGTAATCGAAATGGCAAAAACGGCCTTCAAAGCAGCCTGGCTGTCGGAGATACTTAATGTAAATTCTTGCACCTTTGAGTCATTTCCTGGCAATCTCTTGTGCACATACTTCTATGGCATGGGTTTCTGCCTGATAGATGGTGGCCGCAGGACCCAAGGGCTTAGCCAGATTAAAGTTTGGGCCCCTTATACCCAGGCCAGCCATACCACCTATCACAGATTCATCCTTGTACCACACAAGTGAACCTGGTTCAAATTGAGGCAGTTCTCTCTTCCAGCATTCACGATCATTAATGATCACCCTGAAGGGTAGGTCAAAGTTCATCTTTTCCAACATGGCGTCGGGAACTAACATAGTCACTGGTTCTGTTGTTATTTTGTCCAGTATTTCCACGTGACTACCTTTACGAATGGGAAATTCCATCCTCCCCACTTGCAGCATCCTGATGGCCCCCAGGTAGGCTGTACTTTGAAAATAAATATGCAGAGGAGTGAGGTCTAAAAGAACCTCTAGTGTTGAGGTGGGAGTTGTATTCATAGCCCCTGTAATGCCAAGGCATGCTTGCCTCTGAAGTTGTGAACCCGAGTTGTGAAGTAGCCTGGCTCGTCTTTGGCCACCATACGACTGAGCATATGTGACCATGGGCCTGACAATAGCTTTATATGCCCATAATGTCATTCTGTGGGTAAGCCCCACATGTTTTGCTGAGTATCCTATGGCAAGTCCATAGTGCTCTGGTTCCTCTTGCAAGAGAGTATTCCACGTGCTTGTTCCATGTCAGTTCATGGTCAAGCACCGCCCCTAGATGTTTGGCTTCATGAGAGAAAGGAATCTCCTGTTCTGAAGCCAAGGTGGTGTTAGCGATAATTTCCTTTGAATAGTGAAGGGAACTACAGTGGTTTTCTCGGATATTCCAATGAAGCCCTTCTAGTGAACACCACTGTTGGACGATGTCGAGGGCATTCTGCATCCTACTGCACACAGTAATGTCATACTGTCCTCTAACAATAATGTTTAGATCGTCTGCGTAGGCTATTACATCATCTTGCGTTAATTTTTCGAGTAACTCGTCGTCCTCCAACAGCCAAAGCAGGGGGGGAGAGTACTCCTCCTCTGTTAGCTAGAACAGTGAAGTCTTTCTGGGCCCTGTGAGGTTGTGATTACCCGGCTAACCAGCATAGGCTTTGTCCCTTGCTGCTCTGAACAGTTCCTGCAGTGGTTCCATTCTTTGAGATTGTCCAACCAATTTGTCCTTCTTCCTGTTCCCCTCTTTCCTGATATTTGTCTATCTAAAATGAGCTGCAAGATCTTGTACTTCTCTCCTCCTGATTGGCCTTGGACGACGAAAACCAGTAGACTGCTGTTGAACTGAAAGATCTTAGTACACAAATGATACGACCCTTTTCGATGTTCAAATGCCTGTGTGATGGGATGAAGGGTAGTCCTGAATTGTCTATAATTGACAACTATTTCTACCTCCAACACTGTTTTAGTTTAATCGATTTTTTTTTTTTTTTTTTTTTTTTTTTTTTCAGTCGGGTCTCGATTATCAACCCAACTTGGGATTTTGGCAAAATGGGAATAGGCGGTCTCGATGTGGAGTTCAACGCCATCTTTCGTCGAGCGTTCGCTTCTCGTGTGTTCCCACCTGAAGTCGTCGAGCAGCTCGGTAAGTACTTAATATACAGTATTCATGTGACAATTTTCATAAAACCAATTGCATCCCGTTATCAGACTAGAGCAGACTTAACATGAAGAACGTATTCTTCATCTTCAAAGTACTCAAGTTTGAGAACGAAGTAAGGACTTCACCATCTTATTCAGAGTGTAAAAGCCCTTAAAATGAGGTGTCACTTCACAGACCGTTTCATTTTTGGAATTTATGTGTGAACTTTCCCCCCCCCCCCCCCCCACTCCCCAAAACCACTCTCAGCTTTTGGACATTTCAACGCTGAACACGACGGTGAAGTCAGAATTACGAGATCGCATTCCGTCAGCAGATTAGAGCAGACTAACCATGAAGAATATCAAGGATCAACCACGTTTCTTCATCTTCAAAGTATTCAAGTTTGAGATATCGCAATTCTGACTTCACCATCCTGTTCAGCATTTAAAAAAAATCATTAAAACGAGGTGTCACTTGTCAGACTGTATGATTAAGAACTGTATGATTTTTGGAATTTATACGTAATTTTCGCAAGCCTTTTTTCCGGTCGTTGCGTATTAAATCCTCCATTTTATCAGGTTATTCATTCTATTACGTTTATTTGAACAGGTTGCAAGCACGTGAAAGGAATTCTTCTGTACGGGCCCCCCGGCACTGGAAAGACTCTGATGGCTCGTCAGATCGGGAAAATGCTCAACGCCCGCGAACCGAAGATCGTCAACGGGCCGCAGATCCTCGACAAATACGTCGGCGAGTCTGAAGCCAACGTTAGGCGACTTTTCGCCGAAGCTGAAGAAGAAGAGAAACAGGTAGACGATAAAGAAATTTTCTCTTCTAGTTACTGCAAGTATCTGTCGAACCGTGTAGTGCTCAAGGCTCGTGTGCTGACTGTAAGTAAAATTTGGTAAAAAATCGTAACGTCGCTAATTACAACTTTAGCGAGTTGCGGTTGGTCTCATTCGACGCAGGAGAGTGTAAACTTTTGAATGGTCGCCCCCTATTATGTTTGACAGGTCCATTGGAGTCAACAATAACGAAAATGTAAGTGAAAAATATGCGAAAAACTCTATTTGTGCAGTTTTCAGTAGGTTTTTGGAAGGTTTGGATCAATGTCAAAAATAAATTGGGGTCATATTTGAATTCAGCATGAAATTTCCTACAAATCTAGCACCATTATAATTTTTTTGGACGAAGTTCGTGATGAACAGAAAAATACACCATAAAGTTGTAGTAAAAAATCATAAAACTCTGCAAATTCTTGACACAACGGTTTATTATCTTCCTTGTGCAGATCACCCTTCTGTCTATACCAGACTGTGTTGCAAATCGGCACCATACCATATTCTCACCGTACTCATACCATACCATACGAATTTCTTTTCTATCATACTGTACTAAATCATACATACAATAATATACCATACCATACTCATACCATGTCATACAAACCGAGTGAATATTGAAATGTCATCCATTTCTGACCTAAGTATATTTAAAATTTCAAGTCTGTAGCTCATCATCAAAATTTAATTTGTTTAAACAAATAGGTATTATTTAAACAGTTTTACAGACAAGAAACTGAGTGAATATTGCATTGTGATCCAGTTCTGACCTATTTTTAAAATTTCAAGTCAATAGCTCATCATCAAAATTTAATTTGTATTATTACAAGAAGGTATTATTTAAACAATTTTACAGATGACAAACCGAGTGAATATTGCAATGTGGTCTATCCCCGACTCACGGTTAAAATTTCTAGACTGTAGTTTACCGGGAAGATGAAAAAAGGTAGTTTTATTCTGGGCGTCTGGAGGTTCACCCACCTAACGGGCGTTTTCGAAGCGAAGTTTAGTGTTTTTCCTAAACCTTTGCGCGCTCACTGTGAACGAACGGCTGGTCGCACAAAAATCCACTTGGTCTTAAAAGATTCGTAATTTTTCAGGTCACTCAATAGGGGTTGGTCGAAACCCATAAAAAAAATTTCGTAATTAGATTTTTAATTAGATTTTCTGAATCTACGTATCTTGAAACGTAAACCAACAAATTTTGAGAGGGGGTTAAAATTTTTTTTCTTTGGGCAATTCCAATGGTTCATTATCGAAGATAATAAACCAAAATGAAGTACGAGGTACGCAGTGTGGGAGGGGGCGCAGAGACATAAAAGGTCTCGTCGTATGACGCACTAGTTAAACAGAGCAATAAATAATCGTAACAGATAATAATCTTGGCCTCCTGCCAGTCGTATTACGTCATACGCTCGTGCGTCATAGGCTCTGGCGTACTTGTTGGCCTCCTGCCAGCCGTCTTACGTCATACGCTCGTGCGTCGTAGGCTCTGACGTACTAGTTAGCCTCCTGCCAGCCGTCTTACGTCATACGCTCGTGCGTCATAGGCTCTGACGTAATGGCCCGCCGGTCGCTTGTGTTCTGACGTGATCTGAGGGAAAGGGTGAATCAAGGGAACAAATTTTTCCCGTTTCAGTTTATGTTTTTTTCTTTGGGCGATTCCAATGGTTCATTATCGAAGATAATAAACCAAAAACGTCGAAAAATCGAAAAAATCGCCCAACCGAAAAACAACGTACAGCGGATTCGGATTCAGCACCCTCGGAAACCCCCATCCATGATAAAATGAGGCCGGCAACTTTCAGGTCACTTTTTTTTGTAGACCAGGTTATTGTTGAGGTCCTGAAGACCACCACTCTGTTGTGCGATGTCTTTCCATTCAATGTTCATTACAAAGTAACTGGCGCTAAATTTATTTTCTTCTCGGACTTTTCAGCTCGGATCTTGCAGCGGCCTCCACATCATCATCCTCGACGAGATGGACGCCATCTGCAAAGCGAGAGGGTCGACCGGAGGGAACACTGGGGTCCACGACACCGTCGTTAACCAGCTCCTAGCGAAGATCGACGGTGTCGACCAGCTCAACAACATCCTCATCATCGGGATGACTAACAGGAGGGACATGATCGACGAAGCTCTTCTTCGACCTGGTCGACTTGAGGTATGATTTGGGGATGTCTTATGGGAAGGGCTACTCTCTGAATAGTGGCAGAAAAAGTCATCATTTCCCAACTTTCGAGTGTGAGTGGTTCGTTTCCTCTTTGGGCAGAACTCTTGTACTCCTCATTTATACGAACTTTAACTTGATTTCTAAAGTGTGCACCAAAGATGTAAGTAGGTCCTGAAAAAAGGTCCAATGTTGTATGTCCGAAATCTAATTGTTTCCCCTTCTAAAAATGGTTTGAGGGAGGCGAGAGTATTCTTGAAACATGGCGTTTCTGGCTGCTGAATTGATAGGACTTTGCAAAAAGGATATGAGGCTGACTGGAGCAGTTTTGGACTGTCAGGAGATTCGGCCAGACCTTTGAGGAAACTGGATTCCTTATACATATTTACTTCTTCAGATCAGTTAGGGACTTCGAAGGTTATGATTGGTAACCACCGCAAAGAACCCTTTGAGGTAAGCTCGGGCGTCAGACAGGGAGATTCGCTGTCTGCCACACTGTTCAACTTGGCTTTGCACGAGGCTGCCAATAATGAATGTAAGAAAGGCACAATTGTCGACAGAACATGGCAGGTTCAGGCATATGCTGGTGACATTGCTTTGTTGGTGCGAAGTCTGGATGCTCTACAGGAAGCTTTCAAGGTTTTGCATGAAGAACGAAAGCCTTTACAAATAAATGAAAGCAAAACTAAGTATCTTGAAATATCTCCACCGGGACGGGTCCAGCGGGTGCTTATAAATGTGATGAAATCAGGTCCCTCATTTATATAGCGAGCTCGATGAAGAAGAGAAATCGTGTACAGGATGAGATGTTCACGAATAATGGCAGGCAACCGAGCATTTTTTGCCAATATCAAACTCTTCAAGAGTCGTGTGATCTCCAGATCAACTAAGATGAGACTCTACATATCCCTAGTGCAGCCAGTCGTTTGTTATGGATTCGAGGCCTGGACTATGAGGGCTGAGGATGAGGAAAGACTGCGGATATTTTTTAGAGAAGGATTGTTAGAAGGATCTATGGAGCGGTCAGGGAGGGCCAAGGGTGGAGAACGAGGGGGGAATGAAGAGATTGATGAACTATTAAAGCATGAAGACACAGTCCGATTCATCAAAACTGGCCACATCCAATGGCTGGGACATGTTGACTGCATGCCAAATGACGCCTCCCCTAAAATGATGCCGCGACCTACGATGGAGACTGGAAGGCGAAGAGATCTTGAGGGACCTCAAGGTGGTAGGGATTTGGAGTTCTCAGGCGGGTGACCACACTAGGTAGAGATGGGCGATCTGACTCATCTCAGCTCTTTGATGATCAGCTCTTTTACATAACTCATCGCTCTCCCCCCCCCCCCCCTTTGTCAAGTGAGGCGTCATTTTCAGGTTAAATAAAGGATGCCAAGCAACAATTAAACCTTGTATTTACAATAGCTGAGAATTATGGTTCACCTGCATGGGGGGGGGGGGGATAAAACAGAAAAGAACCTAAGAAAAAGAAGAGGCGCGAAATTTCGAATACTGAGAAAAATAGTGCAGTTTTCTCGCAAAATAGCCCAAATGGCTATATCTAGCCAAATCTGGCAACACTGGTAATGAACTGAGAGATCGATTGCTAATTTGATTGAGGAGTAGCTCTCGATCTATCGAACGAGATCCCTCGCCAAGTGGCTACCTCTGATCTGAAGTCTGAACGATCCCAGCGATCCCGCTCACCGCTCAGATCGTTGATCACTTGGAGCGGTGTTACGAGTTCTTGGATTTTTTTCTTAAATTTCCCTGAGAAATCGATGGATTCTCATGGTGATGCAATTGACGTAGGTACTAAACTTTATAAAATACAATAAAACATGTATGTAGACTATCCCATTTTTATTAAAATTAACGTCAGATTCAGGAGACGTTCACTGTTTACCATTTACTGTTCACAGGTACAAATGGAAATCGGGTTGCCCAACGAACACGGGAGAGTTCAAATTTTGAAAATACACACCCAAAAAATGTACGAATTCAACAAAATCGCTCCAGACGTCGACATCAAAGTGAGTAATTTCAGTTGTACGAGTGAATTTGTGTAGAATCCATTTATAAAGACGTATTTGCTATCAAGCGTCACTACCTTAGTGTAAGTAGGTAAATTCAATGTTTTGTGTATTTAAATGGCCTGGCATAATTTCGTATTTTGCGCTATCAGTACGGGGTTGTTTCGGAGTGCACTCCTCGGGAAAAACTTGGCGAGAATATCAGCTTCCCAACGGTATGAAAAAAATGTTTTTGACAGTGAAATTGGTGGAGAAAATGACGTTTGAGTTCTGAAAAACGTGGGTTTTTAGGTGAAAATCAAAGTTTTCTACCAAAAGCCGACTTTCTTCATGGAAGTGAGTTTGCAAGTGGTATAGCAGTTTATGCATTTTTTGACGCTGAATCGAATGGTGATAATTAAAGAATTATTTATTTTTAAAAAATGGTTAAGTTATGTTTTTTTTTTTTTTTTCTTAAAGAATGAACAATTTAATAAAAATAAGACGCCAAAAAAGGAGTTTCTTTCCTATCAGGGAGGCGTGGAAGTGTCACCATTCGATTCAACGAACACAGACACCAAATTCAAAATCGGCATGGTTCGACTCCATTTCACGCGAAACGAATAACTGAAGTGAAATTTTTCGAAACAACCCAAGGAACACGAAAATCGTCTTTAAATTTAGTTATATAGATGGCATTACTGTACACTTTGCTCAAATTCTTTACAACTGATCTTTGTTTCTTTCTATCAATATCATCTCCCTGATCTCCCTCCTGAATTCATTGCTTTTTTTTTTTTTTTTGCTTTCATTGCTTAAATTCATTGAAAGCAATGAATTCAGGGAGATGATATTGATAGAAAGAAACAAAGAATCAGTAGTTAACAAGAGATCAGATGTAAAGAATTTGAGCAAAGTGTACAGTAATGCCGTTCATACTAGTTTTCAGATAAATCTTTGGAGAACCAGTATAAACCCTTCACCGCCCACTCAATCGTTGGTCACTTGGTATGTATACCAAGTGACTACTATATACCTACCTTGGTATGTATACCAAGTGACTACTATATACCTACCTGCATATCTAACAATAGTATCTTTCTACCCAACCGCCGCCAGTTTCATGTACCGTTACCGTAGGCCAACTATACCGTTGCCCTCCAATATCCGTGTAGGCTTTAGTTGTATTGTGGAGTCCAGAGGCACATGTGCTCTACCCGGTCTACTTGGAATTTAGCGAATTTTTGTGTCGATTTTGACTGGTTTCAGTTAATTTCATTGATGCAATATTCAAACTGTAAAATGTTTAAATTTTGTCATCTACAGGAACTGGGATCGATGACCAAGAACTTCAGCGGAGCGGAGTTGGAGGGTTTGGTACGAGCTGCCCAGTCCACTGCTATGAACAGGTTGGTGTAAACATAGTACCTAACAGGTTGGCATTGTAGTAAATAGAATTTAGAATTGAGACGAAGGGCAATGGACAATTTCTTGTATTTCTTTATTTGTGCTGAATCCAAATTTGAAACCCGTTTTTCGCTCATATACCCATTTCCTAGTCACGTTAAAAATAGCACTTCAAAAAATCTCAATTCATATTTCACTTTCAACAACCTACTTTTTCCATGTTTTTTAGGTGCAGAATCCGAATTTGAAATCCGATTTTTTCTACCTGCCGTTTTGGGAAAAAAAAGGCGTTTTGGTGGTTTTTTCTGTAGGGTAAAGTCGTGTACCTTGCCGTTTTTTGGTTTATATTTTTTCCTGAGGCTAATTATGATCCTATTTCTTTGTTTTTGATCTGTATCCATCAAGAAATTGTCCTCACACAATTCCTAATTTTTAAAATATTTTAATCATCATCTTCCAGGATACTGCACTAATTATTGTAATGGTTTGCTAAGTTGTTCCATCCCGTGTTTGTGATCCCACCACTGTGGGCATATCTGGCTCTGTGAACGCAGACCAAGATATCCCTCTGGGCCGGGCGTAATTGCCTAACCTCCCCGGGTTACACGGGAAACTTATAAAACCATTCTACCTTAATTGTTCAGAATTCCAAGGGTGGCTGCCGGTACAAACATGCGCAAGGTACACGACTTTACCCAAATCGGGTGTCAAATTCGGATTCTGCACCTCAAAAACATAGGACGGTGGTCGAAAGTGAAAAATGAATTGGGAATATTAGATATATTGTTGAAAATTTTTTAACAATCAAACTAGAAAATAGGTAGGTATACTACGTACACTCAAACTAAAACATAGGTATACTCGTAGGTATGTATCTCAGAAACTAGACCTGATAGCAAGAAACGGGTTTCAGATTTGGATTCTGCACACTGAAAAACCCCAAACATCAATGCAGCACCCTCAGCACCAAATTACACATTCTTCGTTGGCCAGTTAAGCAGAATGTAATTTTACTCGTATTTGTTTGTACAATTTTGGAAATTTGGTGCGATTTTTGGTACAGCAAGGATGGTTGAAATATTGCTGAATTCATCGTGCCGTTTTTCGAATGGCGCCAGCTTAGGTGTTCCTGTTTACACCTTCTGGGGTATCGATAGCTACGTATTGCCACCTACTGATTTTGGTAAACAACGGGTTCAGTTTTGGGATTTTCAACCACTTTAAACGATTTTATACTAGAAACAAGAATTCAAAGTGACTTTAAAACTCGATTTTTCGCTACAGGCTCATCAAAGCAGCGAGCAAAGTCGAAGTGGACCCTGAGGCGATGAAGAAGTTGAGGATCGAGCGAGCTGATTTCCTTCACGCTCTGGAAAATGACATCAAACCAGTGAGTTTTTAACTTTCTTTAGTTTTTAAATGTACTTAACATGACAACCTCGTTTTGAAAATTTTGTGTTGTATAAAACGTAAACCTTCGTAATTATGAGGCTTTAATTCACCAAACTTCGTTTAAGAACATTGATGCTAATACATGAGGCGTTCAGAATCAAGTAAAAATATTAACAACAATTGAAATGTAATGGGTATAAACGCATGAATCGTAAATTAAAGTGGGTTAAGTTAGCTATTTCCAATTTTTGGCACTCCTGAAAAATTAGGTAAATATTAGGCCTTTCTGCCTTGAGACCATCGATTTATATGCAGATTTTGTCTTAAATCTGTGCAGTTCTTTTTCGTGATTAGGAAATACAGGGGAAAATATTAAATATTTTGACAATTGTTTTCAGTTTTGCATCCCCTCCACATTACTTAGCTTCTTTCGCTACTCGAATTCTGTTCGTTTGTTTTCAACATTGCTCAAATGATTTTTTTTCCTTGTGATTTCCGTAGGCTTTCGGTACTGCCGGAGAGATTTTGGATTCATTCCTGAGGCGAGGCATCGTCAATTGGGGTCACCCCGTTTCTGGTATTCTAGAGGACGGGAGCCTCCTCTGCCAACAAGCGCAATCCCCCGATACATCTGGCCTGGTATCCGTACTTCTCGAAGGTAATTAACAATATTTACCCCCATGGATTTACCTAGGATGTGAAATAGTTAATGAAAATTTGAGTGGTTGTTTGGGGAGGGTATGTTTGCTGAGTTTTCGAACGCGAGAATCCCGCGTTCTTTACGTTGGTGAGGGGGGAGGGATAATGCATGTTTTGGGCTAGTGCAATTATATTTATACCCCTTCATTAGGCTACGATTGCATACCACTGCTCCCTCCCTATCAAACCCTCACAGCAGTTAACTCTCTACCTCACACTGCTCTTCGTTAAAACTACTAATTTCTATTTGCTTCTTTTATTTTTCCATCAGGTCCACCGAACTCAGGGAAAACAGCTCTGGCGGCGATGCTGGCAAAAACGTCGGATTTCCCATTCGTCAAAGTGTGCTCACCGGAGGACATGGTCGGCTTCACTGAACAAGCCAAGTGCATGATGATCAGGAAGGTGAGGGCGTTATGCTGAGAATGAATGGTTTCGTACAAACAGAGATGGGCGTATTCATATTCATTAATATAAATACGAATAAAATTCATATATCAGAAAACATGAATACGAATACAGATATGCATATGAATAAAGCAATAATCACATCTTTTTGTGAACTTTCCCAAAAATCCATTTTTTGTGCATTTTACTGTAATTTTCTTTATTTTTTCGTGGATGTCACTAAAATTTTCCTATTTTACAAAGAATTTTACTTGAATTCAAGTTTTTTGACAAGAAGTCTACAAAAATTCACTTTTTTGTGAATTTGCCCGCAATTCACATTTTCACTTTTGTCGTTGTGAATTTTATGTATGGATGAATTACACTAACGTTTCTTATGTTTTCAAGAAATTCAACAAAAATTTCAATTTTGTACGTCGATTTTGCTGAAATTCACTGTATTTGGTGTGAATGTTACTCAAATTATCCTACTTTACAATGACTTCGAAATTCAAGTTCTTTCTACATAAATTCTACTAATATTCACATTTTTAGTGTAAATTGTTCCACAATAATAATGTGAATTATTCACATCTTTGTCTAAATTTTATAAAACATTTACCTAGCCATTTATGGACGAATTTCACTATAATTTGTCCTTCTTTGTATACATTTTATAAAACTCCAATTTTTTTTAGATATACCCATTTTGCTAAAATCCACTTTATTGGTTTGAATGCTACTCAAATTTTCCTGAACGTATAATTTTCTGAACGATTTGTTTTCTTTTTTTCTTTTGTAGGTATTTGACGACGCCTACAGATCTTCTCTGAGCTGCATTCTTGTCGATAACATTGAACGTCTCCTCGACTACGGCCCGATCGGTCCCCGCTACTCTAATCTCACCCTTCAAGCTCTCCTCGTACTTCTGAAGAAGCAGCCGCCCGCAGGAAGGAAGCTCCTCATCCTCTGCACGACTAGCCGGAAGTAAGCACGTGAGATTTCAAACTGATTTGGACGATGCCACCAGTGGTCCGGTGTGGGTGGACCACTTTTCCTTGCACCGACCAGGGATCGATTCTACAACTAATTTCTGATGAAAAGTGTCCTATAAACCTTTTTTTATAACAGATATTATACCTACCGGTTAAAATCCGATTTTTTTCACTTTTAAAATTTTTTTCGTGTTTTCGACCTTAAGTCACTAAAATGGCCATAAGTCCCTCATTTTTCAGGCAAAAACTCAAGTGTTATTAAGTATACCGTTGGAAAGAGCGTTAAATTCCCTATATCCCTAGTGCTAAATAAAACTTTCTGAAGAAGATGAGCCCGAAGTCTCGAAAATGTCGGAAATGCGCAGTTTTGTCAAACGTTTGTTAGCCTAACTGAATCTGCGGGTTACTTGCATACTGTAACCCTAAAGGTTGGCCCAAAAGGTCAGCTTTCCAACGGTATGATCAAAACATTGTTTGCAGTGGACCCATGGTGTAACATCCTCGTTCCCGTGCCAAAAACCGTGGATCTTCCAGTATAAATCGAAAATTTTCGCGAAAATCTACATTTTTACCGTAAAATGAGTTAGGCAGCAATCTTGTTCTCAATCTTTGTTTCGCCGAGTCAAATGATGACACAAGACTTCTCGAATAAGCACTGATATCTTGTCCGTATTTTTCCCTAACCTGAACCCGAATTGGCGATCACAAAACAAATTGAAATTTTCTAGGTAGACAATTATTTGGATCGTGGCACACTTCTCTAGGGTTTTTGCTATATTGCTTACAAGTGATATGGGTCTATAATTCCTAACACTTTGTTCATCTCCTGCTTTGAACAGTGGGCAAAAAACAGCCATCTTCAGGCATTTGGAAAAACACCTTTCTTCAGACAAAGATTAATTAGGTGACAGAGAGGGCGAGTAATTGCTTGCTTGCATGCCGTCAGGATACGAATTCATTAATAAGATTGTTCACGTCAACAGGCAAGTGCTCGAAGACATGGAAATGCTGTCGGGCTTCACAGCTGTCCTCCACGTCCCCAACCTCAGCAAGCCCGAACACCTGATTAGTGTTCTCGAAGATTCCCACATCTTCAACCCCAAGCAGCTGCAAATGATCGCCAAGAAGGTCCACGGCCAAAGGTATTATCACCGCCTTCCCAATACCTCTATATTATGTAGAATTTCGGTAAACATTTAATGCATGAATTCGATTACTAGATTTAAAAAAGTGGGATTTAATTTGAGATACTGACGAGTTTTATTGTGTGGAGAATTGCCAAAGATTGTTAGTTCCATAGGTGATTTCGTATCTGTTGCACCCAATACGCGAAAACTGCCTTTGGCCAAAATAACTTTCCGCTTTTCGAGTAACTGGACATGCTAGTTTTGGGCTGAAGTGGAGGTGTTATCAATGTGGTTATGATTCCAGACTAGTAGCAAAGGTAATTATTATGCCAACAATCCAAATGTGGCAGCATATATGGAGCTGGCAGCGATTTACCACTGTTGGCCGAAGCGAGCAGAGTTGGAGCGGCCAGCTGCTGGTGGTATCCATGTGATTATGACGCCAGAGTCGTAGCAAAGGCATTTGGTTGATGGTGCCAAAAATCCGAGTGTGGCTGCAGATATGGAACTTGAATAACTAGCAGCTCCAAGGCTGATGGAGCTGGCAGTGATTTACCAATGTTGTGCGAGCTGCTGATGGCGTCTGTGATGATTGGAGCTGCTAGTTATTGGCTGAACTAGAGATGCTCAATCCTCGGATACGTTGTTTTAAAAAATCCACGAAAATTTGAAAAAACCGTAAAATAAATAATATAGAACGATTGTTTTCGCTGAAGGCTCGTGTTTCAGTGGTGAAGCAGCCTTTTCGTGGTCAGTTCAGCAATTTGTAGCACCTACCAACAGGGGAGGGGCTGCTGGGACCCACAAACCGTTCAGGAAAACCTCGACTTGGCTGGTCTCGCTCTGACTAGACTAATTCACTATTGAGCGATATCTCATAGAAATCCACTTTGTTTCAGGGTTTTCATCGGCATCCGCAAGCTCCTCGCTCTGGTCGACCTCGTGCGGCAAACGGACGACGAAAGCCGCGTTCGCAAGTTCCTCACCAAGATGGAGGAAGAAGGATGTCTAGGGGAAACCGGGATCAACTAAACAAAACCAAGGTTTCACTCGTCAAACCTTCAACCCTTCCCCCGTTTTGTTGTTTTTGCTCTCCAAAGACATACCACTTTGATGTGCATGTCAAAATATTTTATCGTAGGAAACGCTGTGTATGTAGTGTGTACATTTCCGTCAATGCAAATACCGTGTGCAGTAATATTCATATATTAAACCACCCCATTGCTCGTTTTTAAAATGCAACCCTTGCATCAGTCTGTTATCATAACCGCATTTAAAGCTCGTGATTTATCTAAACTAGCGGTTTTAGGTTTTGATCTCAAAACTTGTTTATGTTCATTGTGTTGTCAGAGGTTTTGTATTTAGTAATTGTGTTTCTTCTCTGAGTATTTTGTTGATGGGGATTGTTGAGGGTTGGAATTTGTTCAAATATAGAAATGGAAACAAGATTTCTGGATGTTCATGTGTTTCTTATACTTATGCCATGATCGTAAATGTAAGAATAGTTTGTTGAGGGCATTTTCAGTTTCAAGACTGGATAAATTCCTTAATTTTGGAATTGGGGTTGTAAACAAATGGCGAATGAATCAGCTCCTCTTATACAAATATTCTGGCAATCTGAGCATGTTTGGCAATGTTGGCTGAACTGCTGGTTTTATCCATGTGATTATGTCGCCAGACTTTTGGCAAAGGGTGAACTACTGGTGGTAAAGACACTTTGTCAATGATGTCATCTTTCCATCTATGGCTGCAGATATGAAGCTGCCACCAATTTGCCAATATCCAAACTGCTGTAGTTATTTATTTGAGTAATGGGTGTAGGAGGTGGCGTCTCTACGTGAAGATGCAAGCAGACTCGGAGCTGCCAGTTTCAGCCTGAACTGCTGGTTTTATCCATGTGATTATGTTGCCAGACTTTTGGCAAAGGCTGAACTGCTGGTGGCAAAGTCACTTGTTAATGCTGTCATCTATCCATCTATGGCCGCAGATATGCAGAGATCCAACTATGCCACCAATTTGCCAATATTATCCAAACTGCTGTTGCTATTCGTTTGGTTGATGGGTGTAAAGGTGGCAAAGCTGCCAGTGATTAGGTTGTCAGACTTGTGGCAAATCCACTTTGTCCATGTTGTAATCTGTGGCTGCAAACATGGAACTGGCAGGACTTCGCCAATATTGACCAAACTGCTGAGGGTATCCACGTGTAGATTTGCCCACTTCCTCCATTGTCTCCTTCAGCCCCTGAACTGCTGATACCAGCGATTAACTCAGAAGCTCCCCACGATTGCCTCCTCCAACTACTACTAAACCCCAACATCCTTCCCAAATATCACTTCATAACCGATTACATCAATCCAGAATTCAACTCTCATTTCTTCCCCTCACATATCATAACATAACTGGTGGTATTTGAAGAACACTCACACGGCTATTGAATTGTAAATACACCAAAGTCAACTAACTGTAGGTGGCTTATTTAGTATTTACTAAGTCATTAGCTTACTGTATTATAAGGTTTTTAAACGTTTAATTGTATCGCTATCAATACTACTAGGTAGACTTGTATCTACTCAGCGGAGAGGATTGATGATTTTTGGATATGGGAATTTGAAAAGGTTTATTTTGTGGGGAGAAAAACGGTTGAATTTTAAATTCCAACTTTGATTCCTCGTGGTTTTGTACCGAGATTTTATAAGTCCCTGTAGATTTTATTTATTACAGACCAATTTTTGTGGTAATATGTTGTCATTATAAGGTTTCTCGTCAAAACTCGTAAACTTTAAAGCAGATTTTCTGAAAAATCAATTAAGAGTTGAGGCGTTCCTCCTTAACCCTACAAGAAACGTGGAAATCCTAAAGCGACATTCGAAGGGTAGTTTGCTGGGGTTCACACTGACTAGGTATCGTCTGCGCCTGCGCAAAGGGGTTTCCTTATGACGACCTGTACGACGATGTGGGTCAGAAAGAGGTAGAAACTAACCTACTTGTGGAGAACTCCCCAAATGTCACCTTGTCAATTCGTACTTATTCCGTGTCTATTCACAGGTATTATTTTTTAGCGTATTATTATTGTAAAAGGTGACATTTGTTATTAAGGTGAAATTGTGTTTTGTCGGTGTTATTGGCTTTTTGGCAGATTTTTATATATTGAAGTGATCTTTCAGTTACCTATTAATTTATGAATTGCGCCTCCTAACTTCGGCGTTATACCCTGGTCGGGGCATGTTTTCTTGTTATTGACGTGATTGATTATAATATATTATATTACGTGTGATTTCCAACAGAAATTGATGGTAGATAGGTACTATTAAATGTTATGTGATCTGAATAGTTAACGGGATATGTCTTTCGGTACCGAGTATGTGGCCAACATTTGGTAATTAGTATTTCAAGCTAGGACCTCCATACGGAGGAATGTTTGATCCGCGCATGCGCCCATTGCCCAATACACGTGTTGAACAGTTGTAGCCTGCTAGCGACCAAGTCAAGGTGAGAACGGTTTCATCTGAGTGCAGTTCTGCAGAGAAGGTCACTAGCTGACTGGAAAAGGTCCTGTTCAGAAACTCCCCTTGGGATCCTTTCAGCGACGCTAAAAACCTTTCAAGGTTATCATCCAAAATTGTTATCCCTAGGCGAAGGTCTTAACTCGTCAACTTACTAACCTCACAGGCTAACAACTAGTCTGGGGGAAATCTATTGTATGGATCCTGGGGTTCTTGAACAGGCATTGGCCCATGTAGTTACTCTGCTACGTTGCAGAGTAGTAGTAGACTTTACTCTTCACACTAATTATATCTTGGGGCTATGGAGCAGAACTGTATTGTAAAGCATCAGCAGTGTTCAGCCTTACAATACCTGCAATACGATCTTGCTGAGCCCTTGCCTCAGCCCAATCCCGCACGTTTCTTCAATCAACTTTTCTCACTGGGCTCTACTCGTGTGTACTGCGATTCGTCAAATAACAAAAATCCTGGTTCAAACCCTGTCACTCGAATTTCAAATTATTTTCAATTTTTATATCGTGGAAAATCGGAATAGCACGAAACCGGCTGCACGACAGATTCGAAGTTTAGACTCCCAAATCTGCAACGAAGGGGCAAAAACATCGTACATGTTCAAAGTTGCCAATCTCGAATCAAAGGTACAGACTCCCCTAATTGTATTAACCTTAAAACCGACCTTATTTATTGTTTGTATTATTGCAATTCGAGATATTTCCTGAATGCGCCACAATCGGATTATCTTCGATGTTTTTGTACGTATTGTGATTGAAAGAAAAAAACTTGTATAAATATAAAAATTGTACATCTGGTTAACATTTTATCTCAATATTTATTTACTTTGTTGCTATAAATGTAATTTTTCAGCTTATTTATTGTAATAGTTTCTTGTATTGTGAGGGAAAACTTGGTGGCCTTTTTATGTTGATAATTTCCTGATGTCATTTGAAGCTTTGCATTTACTAAAAGTTACTGGAAGATGTTGAAAATATTAGTTGGTGCGGTTGATAAGTCTAAATGTTGCACATAGTCTTATATTGCACTAAGCTAACTCAATAAGATAGAAATAACTTCTACACTTCTTAATCCGCTGGGGATACAGTCATTTTCAACACAAAACTTATTCTCTGTGTATGTTTGCCAATTGCATTTAGGACTTGAGACCTCAAGCAGCTCGTCTAGTCTTCAATTTTTAATAAAATCACACTGATGCTTGAGGTGCTGACGTTGCTTTTCATCCAAGTTCCATAAAATTTCCATTTTCGTCAGTCTTAAGTGCACCTCAACACTGCCTACTTGGTGATCTTGTCAGCAGTGGAATGACGTCACGCAATGAAGTTTTTCTTCAGATGTGACGTCACCAGAGAATTCCAAATACCCGCTGTATCCCCTGGCCATCAAAAAAGTTGCAAACGCCCCATAACCTTTTGTCTTTTTTCGGAATTTAAATAAAGTGCTACTGTAGTCCATAGAATTTATTCAACTAACAGCAATAATAGTGTCAATGATATCGGAATGTAATTTCCTAGCAAGACATGATAACACATTCCATGTATTACCTCCATATTGAAACAAAAAAAATTGTTAATCGAAACATGAAGAGATATTGTTGTTGAATTTGATTGAGCCTTATTTTTGTTAACCCGTTACCAGTGTTACTTCTGATAATGTGTATCCTAAATACGTGATAATAGGAATTTAAAAGGAGCCAATAAACAGGAGCCATTTCAAAGGTGGTTTATTACAGTAGTTGACAACAATTATGTGACAGCAATTATGGTACAAAATCTAAGGTATTGACAAGTGGAATGCAGAACATTCAAAGTAAATCTATTATGAAATCTTACAATATGGTTACAATGATGGTACCAAATCTGAGGTATTGACAAGTGGAATGCAGAACATTCAAAGTAAATCTATTATGAAATCTTACAATTTGCTTACAACGATGATACGAAGTGGAATGCAGAACATCCAAAGTAAATCCATGATATAATCTTACAATATGGTTACAATGCTGGTACCAAATCTGAGGTATTGACAAGTGGAATGCAGAACATCCGAAGTAAATCTATTATGAAATCTTACAATATGCTTACAATGATGGTACCAAATCTGAGGTATTGACAAGTGGAAGGCAGAACATCCAAAGTAAATCTATTATGAAATCTTACAATTTGCTTACAATGATGGTACCAAATCTGAGGTATTGACAAGTGGAATGCAGAACATCCAAAGTAAATCTATTATGAAATCTTACAATATGCTTACAATGATGGTACCAAATCTGAGGTATTGACAAGTGGAAGGCAGAACATCCAAAGTAAATCTATTATGAAATCTTACAATTTGCTTACAATGATGATACAAAGTGGAATGCAGAACATCCAAAGTAAATCTATGATAAAATCATACAATATGGTTACAATGATGGTACAAATTCTAAGGTATTGACAAGTGGAAGGCAGAACATCCAAAGTTTATCTATTATAAAATCTTACAGTATGGTTACAATGATGGTATGAAATCTTACAATATGCTTACAATGATGGTACCAATTCTAAGGTATTGACAAGTGGAATGCAGAACATCCAAAGTAAATCTATTATGAAATCTTACAGTATGCTTACAATGATGATACAAATTCTAAGGTATTGACAAGTGGAAGGCAGAACATTCAAAGTAAATCTATTATGAAATCTTACAATTTGCTTACAACGATGATACGAAGTGGAATGCAGAACATCCAAAGTAAATCCATGATATAATCTTACAATATGCTTACAATGATGGTACCAAATCTGAGGTATTGACAAGTGGAATGCAGAACATCCGAAGTAAATCTATTATGAAATCTTACAATTTGCTTACAATGATGATAAAAAGTGGAATGCAGAACATCCAAAGTAAATCTATGATAAAATCATACAATATGGTTACAATGATGGTACAAATTCTAAGGTATTGACAAGTGGAAGGCAGAACATCCAAAGTAAATCTATGATAAAATCATACAATATGGTTACAATGATGGTACAAATTCTAAGGTATTGACAAGTGGAAGGCAGAACATCCAAAGTTTATCTATTATAAAATCTTACAGTATGGTTACAATGATGGTATGAAATCATACAATATGCTTACAATGATGGTACCAATTCTAAGGTATTGACAAGTGGAAGGCAGAACATCCAAAGTAAATCTATTATGAAATCTTACAATATGGTTACAATGATGGTACAAATTATAAGGTATTGACAAGTGGAAGGCAGAACATCCAAAGTAAATCTATTATGAAATCTTACAATATGGTTACAATGATGGTACAAATTATAAGGTATTGACAAGTGGAAGGCAGAACATCCAAAGTAAATCTATTATGAAATCTTACTATATGCTTACAATGATGATACAAATTCTAATGCAACCATACACTACAAGACACCTGGACAAGAACATCATAACTATGATGACATAACTATCATAACTAACAGTTAGTTACTATAACAAGAATCTCATAACTATCACAGTTTGATCATCAGCTGCCCCACACTGTGACAATGACACAAGACGACCTAATGAATACTCACCTTCTAACTCGTCACCTGCCCACGCCCTAACAATCAGCGACTTCCAAACGACAGGAAACCTTTCTGTCCACCATCAAGTACCTACTTACCATCAAAGTTGTTAGTTGCTCTACTGATCACAATGAATGTCACACCAAACCCTGGTAAGGCTGTGGTAATCACAGTGATCGAGAGATACAATCAACTAGAAGATACTTACCTGGGCAGGAACATGATAATCTTGATAGATTGTCACAGTTTGAGGATCACCTGCTCACACCCTGAAATCAAAAACGAGACTCTCCAAACAACAGTAATCTGATCTTAAAACGATCCAACAAATACTCACCTTCAAACTCGTCAGCTGCTCTCCTCATCACAATTAATGCCACAGGTCAACCAAACCCTGGTACGGCTGTGGCAATCATAGCGACTAAGAGATACAACTGGAAGATACTTACCTGGGCAGGAACATGATAATCTTGAAATATTGTCACATTTTGAGGATCACCTGCTCACACCCTGAAATCAAAAACGAGACTCTCCAAACAACAGTAATCTGATCTTAAAACGATCCAACAAATACTCACCTTCAAACTCGTCAGCTGCTCTCCTCATCACAATTAATGCCACAGGTCAACCAAACCCTGGTACGGCTGTGGCAATCATAGCGACTAAGAGATACAACTGGAAGATACTTACCTGGGCAGGAACATGATAATCTTGAAATATTGTCACATTTTGAGGATCACCTGCTCACACCCTGAAATCAAAAACGAGACTCTCCAAACAACAGTAATCTGATCTTAAAACGATCCAACAAATACTCACCTTCAAACTCGTCAGCTGCTCTCCTCATCACAATTATTGCCACAGGTCAACCAAACCCTGGTAAGGCTGTGGCAATCATAGCGACTAAGAGATACTTACCGGGGCAGGAACATGATAATCTTGAAAGATTGTCACATTTTGAGAATCAGCTGCTCACATCCTGAAACCAAAAACGAGACTCTTCAAACAACAGTAATCTGATCTTAAAACGATCAAACAAATACTCACCTCCTCATCACAATTAATGCCACAGGTCAACCAAACCCTGGTAAGGCTGTGGCAATCATAGCGACTAAGAGATACTTTGCCCAGTCAGCGTTGAGCTAAAATTTCGAAATGTTTTTTACAGGTTCGGACCAACCCCACAATGATTTTCGAAGCTTTTCATAACATCCCGTTAAGGGATTCAAAACGAATGTTTAAATGTTGAAAATTTCAAAAAATCCGAAAAATTCATGTGGAACGGTATAGTTTTCAGTTCACATTTATATAGAGTTTATTTATTGTTTTAGAATTTTCTTAGACCATCCGATCAGCCGTTCGTTCACAATGATGGCTCAAAGTTGGGGCAGATCGAAAACCGTCTACATGAGAGTGAATCGTGTGGCAAATTGTCGGGTCAATTTTCATACTAGCTCAGCTGATTCGAACAGCACTTGGTTTTCAAATGTAGAGTTAATTAATAATAATTTATAAAACTTATTAATAGCCAACAATAATTACTAATAATTTACACTACTCGATAATAATTATTATTAATTAACGATAATTCATCATAATAATTAGTATATCATTCAGTGATCTAGACAGAAAGGTGATCTAGATGTAGAGTTCGGGTCAATTTTCATACTGGCTCAGCTGATTTGAACAGCACTTGGTTTTTAAATGTCGAGTAAAATAATAATAATAATAATTTATAAACATCAGTAATAACCAACAATACTTAGTAATAATGCACACTACTTGATAATAATAAATAATCCGTAGACAGAAGGGCGATCTGTATAAAGAAGATAATTAACCGGCGTGTCAAGAATTTACAGAATTTTTGGAACAAGGTTTGTAACTCGTTGACAAAAATGCTTCTTTGAGAATGAGGGGAGGTTGAAAAGTGAGGAAAATGGCGAGCGGTGGGGGACATGGAGTTGAGAAATGTCCTGCCCCGCGTCCTGCCCTGTGTGATCATAGATCATAAGATCAGGACGGGACGGCAGCAACCGAACGGCATCCCGCGTCCTGCCCGCGACCTTTCCTGTCCTGTTCCTCAGTAGTGTGCGAGGACTTTGAGTGGTGAGTGGTAGTCAGACGTGGGAAGACAAAGAGGGGAGCGGGGAAGGACTTCCGATGGAGGGGGGGGGGGCAGTTTGTGGTGATGGGTGGGAAGGGGGGGGGGGTGGACAGTTTGTGGTGATGGGTGGGATGGGGGGGGGAGTGGACAGTTTGTGGTGATGGGTGGGATGGGGGGTTGTATGTGGTCTGTGACTGTGGTGGTGGGAGGAGGGTGGGTGGTGACGGAAGGTGAGAGGGCGGGGTTTGGACCTCATTGGCCACCGGAATTAGTATTATTAATCAAATCGATATTTGAATAATAATTATTGAACATAATTCATAAACACTATTAATTACTAACGAAACAATACCTGTTTATTTGAACAAATTTGAATGTTGAGCTAGAGACGTGAAATTTTAAACAAGGGTTAGAGGTGGATGACAATGTCCCTATAATGTACCGGTACCTAATTGACAATGTTCCCTATGTTCACGTCTCCACTCTACCGTAAGTAGGTACTATGGCTTTGAAGATAACATACATGAGTAGGTTTCTCAGTCGGGGTACTTGAGATGTTACAGTACACCTTAAACGGGGTCAGAGGCAGCAGACCGCCACCTCCATGCAGTATATTGATCTCGATGCCGCCTCCGAACGTCCAGGTTATGAAAACCGCCTCCGCGGGGAAGGTTACAAAATAAATCGAGAAATTCCATGAAAACCTTCGGGAGATTTTCAAATACTCCGGACGCAACTTGAACCCGCGCACAATATCAATATCAATCCCTCGCTATCGAGTTTCTTAAATCCGTTTTGTCTTCCACTAATTATCCGTTTGTGTTGAGTGTTGTGCTTGTCCGTCACAGTGCAATCGTCTCGTCCTTATCATCACTGCCTGTTCGAATATCGAAAGCTAAAAAAGGTGACGAATTTAACCTGTTACTGAGCTCATCCTGATTGAATAAGTTCCATCCAAGATGAAAAAAAATCCACACTCATGTAGCATGGCTATGAGAGCGAATTTTCGAAGAAACAACTGGTTTTATGAGAAATGTCTCCGGAAAACAGGGTATTTGAAAAAATCGTTTATTTCCACTGAAATACGAGTACACTGTTAGACAGGTTTTGGTAATTAAACCATCGACAGTAACAAAACAATAATTTATTTAGTTCGTGGAAATGTCTCCATTTTACTGATTTACTCGCAACAACATTTCGAGGGTCTCACGGCAACTTCCCACATCGTCATTTCGGCAACTTTTCAGCAGAGCCAAAAAAAATTTTTTTCTTTGGGCGATTCCAATGGTTCATTATCGAAGATAATAAGAGTACCTACCTCTTGAGTACCTAACTTATACTTAGTTAGTTCGATCCGCTGGGAGAAGACGCTTCGAATGGTAGGTATGCATAACTCATTTTGGCCAAAAATGACGATGTGGGAAGTTGCCGTGAGACCCTCGATTTGTTATAACTTGAATGTTGTCTCGATCTCATGCTGTGTAACAACTCAGTTTATAGATTTTTCAACGCTGAAAACGATGGTGAAGTCAGAATTACGATATCTGATTCGAGCAGATGAACCGTGAAGAAAATCTCAAGTATCGACCTCGTTTCTTCATCTTCAAAATGCTCCAGTTGGAGAACGGAATGAGATATCGCAATTTCGACGTCACCATCGGGTTCAGCATAAAAAACCCTTTAAAATGATGGGTCGCTTGGCAAATTGTCTCATTTTGGGAATTTATGGGTAATTTTCCCCCTAAAACTCCTCAAAACCCCCCTTAAAGTGGCCCGATTCGATTGCCAGGATGGATTTTTTGTGCGTAATATCTCAATTTTATCGAGAATTATCGTCTGGAATGACACATACATAAACGCTATATAGGCCTTCAAGGAGTGAATTTTACACCACTCGAAATCACGTCTGTTGTTCATCGCAACAGGCTCTAAAATGGTAACTAGGGCTCATAATATTATCAGAATAACGAAGGAAATGCTTAATTTCCATTGAAAACATCTTTATTTTAGAAATACTATTGAAATTACAAAAAAGTCTTAATTTTTAGTCTTTTCAGTGGAAATATTGAAGCAAGTAAGTACCTGTGTCAAAATTATTGCACATCGAAAAATAAAAGAAAAAGAAAGAAATTGCAAATTCGCTTAGGCACCACCTTTTTGTGGATTTGACTTTGTTAGTATCACATAAATAAAGAGCATACTGTATTTTTTCAAAGGTCACCGTTGGTTTTCTGCCCAGTTGATGTCTCACACTTGGTATCGACTAACTCATTCATACTTTTATGCTCAATAGAAATAAAAATTGTTATAACAATATTCAAACCACGATTTTTCTTCGATTAGAATTTTTTCTTCAAAGCATTAGCACAAATCCGTCTATAAAGGCAACTAAGAAGAACTGCCTCTGATTTCCTCCCTTGTACATGTCAGGCTACAATTAGTGCAATACCTGATTTTCCCGAACTTTGATTATGCCGCAGCAGCGATGGTCTTCAAAGTTCTCAAATTCAGGAGACCGCCATAATTGGCTGATCAATTTCGTTTCATGGCTGACATCCACAGAAGGGACACTCGAAATAGAGCAAAAATATTGCAAATCCCCACGCACCTCACAAGGATTTTTGAAAGGTCATTTGTAGTACAAGGAACTAAAATTTACAATGATTATTAAGTTTGTTTTAATTTAGAACCAAAAACAGAGGCATTTTGTGGTAATTTAAAGAAGACATTGTTGGAAGAATATTGAACGTTGTGTGAAGCTTTGTAAAACCTATTACTATTAGAACGAACTTATTTTGAACCTATTTTATATTATTTATAAGAAGACATTTGTTTATTTTACTTACCGGATGAAACGAGAGACTTTCTTTTTGTAATGATTTTTCGTTTATTTATTTTCTTATTATTACCTATTATTTATTGTTTTAAATGTATTTTGAGTTTTTTTTTTTTTTATATGCAGGGAGGATTGTAAAACTGTATTTTATGATCCAGGGAAGGTGGTAGAGAGGGCCACTAGGCCCTAACCTTCCCTGGCGGTTAAATGAAGATTTCAATCAATCAATCAATCAATCAAAACATTTCGGAATATAATTTTTAAAATATTTATTCTTGTAACTGTAAATGTTGTGAATTTACGAAATCCCTATTTTATAATCAAATTTTATTTACAATAAACAGAAATATATATTTTACATTCTACAATTCTGACAATGGATTCGTAATCAGCGACCCCAAAAACCCCCGAGAACAAGATTTCAGGTCGATCGTTAAAGTTTTTGAGTTTCGGCCGCAAAGTGGGGCCTTCGGCCGCAGTGTGCCTCCGTCCACAACCGCCGTCCACCACCGCCGAGCACCCCGTTCTCCTGTTTCCCACCCACACCCATCTACCGCTCTCCTCTTTCCCACCCACACCCAACTACCGCTCTCCTCTTTCCCACCCACACCCGTCTACCGCCCACAATTGCAATTCATGTCATGGAAGTCAGCTCATGAGTGACGTTCGATAAAATTTATCGATGTGATGCATTACTCCCCACACATTAATACTCCCCACACATCAATACTCCCAAAACATTAATACTCTCCACACATCAATACTCCCCACACATCAATACTTCCCATACGTGATCACCAACTGCCCGCTCCTCCACCGTCGTTCTTCGCATTCGTCCTCCACCGCCACCCAGTGGTCGGAAAACTGATTTTATGGGACTAAAAAGGGTTAAAATTGAAAATTAAAGAACGGGATCAGTGTTGTAGTGACAGTACACCCAGATACGAGTGTACCTACACAAGACCACTCAGATTTGTTTACTTAAAACGATAATAAGCTATTCCTCAATAGCTACCCGTACTACATCTTAGATGGATGGGAAATCGATACGAAAAACCGTATTCCATTCGATTCAAAATCGAATCCAAAAGATCGATTAACTGAAAAATCCTCAAAAAGTATCGATTTAAAAATCGGTTTCTGAAAAGTTATTATTTTTCTAATGAGATACTATTTTTTTAAATAATTATCGTAATGATAATAATGATAGCATGTTCAAGATAGGTAGGTTGTACGGATGGGAGGTACAAGTGTTGATTTTTTTTAAATATATTCAAAATTTAAACCTTAAGTCAATTTTTCTAAACATTGTTGACATAAACTCGATTTTTCATAAAATTTATTTATTTTTTCATTGTTTTGAAAAAATTGAAAGTGAAAAAGGTGTCTTATTTCTAGAAAAAACAACCTTTTTTGTATTGGTAAAAAAATTTATTTAAAAAACATCAGGTCAAATAATTTGAATTATTAACGAAATATTCACATACATATCCCAAAAATCTTCATCAATAGATGACTGGAATATGAGCTTTGATGCAAACTTGCCACTTGAACGATTCCTGGTTGGAGTGATGGTTTTCCCAGCTTTTGACTGGGGACAGAAGTAGCAACCGTTGGCAGGTATTGTAGGGCAAATTGTGACACTACAGGATATGTGTCTCTCATATTTTTCCAGTACAGGAAAGGGTTTTCCTGTATTTTATCCACTGATGAGATCGAACACAAAGATAGTTCGTTGGGCAATTTATCTTTTTTAGATGCTTCTCCCTCCTTCAGGAATCTGTGCTTTCCAGCAACAAATCGAAATCGGCGAACAAGAACGTTCTTTTTTCCAAGGTCGCTGTAATTACTTCCAAGTGGTATGTAAACCTACGTAATGTACACCCGAAGGCCGATATATTGGTATATAAATGGACGTCTCCCAAAATGTCAAAACTCCTTAATTAGTGATTACGTGAAGCACACGTTCACTATGTCTGACCTCAGTGATACGCCTTTTGGATTTACTTTTCCTCGTGCTGGACGACCACTCGAAGATCAAAGATAAAATAAATAGAAAATAATAATATTTTTGACCTGTAATTTCAAATTGTATTACGGAAATGTTAGCTCGATTCGTTTAAGCCCTTAGAAAAGGGCTTCACTGAAAATGATGATTCGTGATTCTGAATCCACTATTTGTCAGATATGATACAATACAACGAGTTCGTAATCTTGAAGTGGGCGAATTTCTTCAAAGAATCACTCATTAGCTTCTGTTCTTCATCAATTCGCTGACAACAGAAAGAAATCGAACTTGAGCTAATTTGGCCAAACGACTACAAAATCACAGTAAAATTCAATTGAAAGACAAATTTATGAGAATCGAATGTGAAAAGTTCTGATTCAGCAAGGATATTCAACAAACCGAAATCGGCGAACGAGAACGATCTTTTTTCAATGTGGTATGTAAACCTACCTAATGTAAAACTGTGTGACGTCGCACCCGAAGGGCGATATGTATATAAATGGACGTCTCCCAAAATGTCGAAACCCCTTAAATAGTGTTTTTTTTAAATATTCGATACACTTCTCGGGAATGGGTGAACAGGTAAAATGAAAAAAGAGTTGTAGTTTTTTTGAAAAATATTTTCCGATATAATCATCTTCTATCTTCACTACCATTAAAAACATTTTCAACTATTTACAACACAATATTTACAAAATACAGGCGGATACACATGCCGTACAACTGCGTTGAAATTGTAGCTTTCCATACTTGGACGCTCGTAGAACTATGATTTCATCAAGAGATATTGACATTGCGACCAAATCGATTATACTTTTCGACTTTGGATAATTCTGGTCAAATTTTACCAAAAGTTAACAAAAATGGACACACTACACTACTAGAGTGATATTTAAGAATAGGAATGATCAGATTCACACAACATACATAAGGTTGTACTTAGAAATAAATATAATAAATATTTACAATACGTTAAAATCTACATTAAATAAGTGGTTACTTTCAAACTTTTTATTTCATTAATAAAAAAGAAAAAGGAAATTAAAAAAAAAAAAAAAAAAAAGAAAATTACAACCACTTTGTACTTGGTACCGGGTTGGATACCGGTGATGATTTTTCAACATAAAAGAAATGATGAATACGCCAATGGTCATTGGACCAATTGAAAGTACACGTTTAAGACACGTAGGTACAAGTGAAATTATTTTGTGAATAATGATTATAAGAAATCCATTGACCCTGAAAGTCGTTGTCAGTTTTAATGAAAAACTAAACATTACTGCCGCAGGGTCTGTAGTAGGGGTGGCCATCGATAGTCGATAGTATAAAAATATCGATATTTTTATATCGACTGTGCATAGTCCGATAGTATCGTGTGTTGATACATAAGTAACTGATAGTTTCTGACGACATTTTTTTTTTTAAATCCCATAATATTTTATACAAAACATTTTCAAAATTCTCGAGTTGAATGAACTAGTAGAGTGTTGTGGGTGAACTAGTAGAACTATTCTATAGTCGAACACTCATTGCCAGAGAATTGACATTACAGTTGGGCTTTTAATTGAATGTTTTTTTCAACCGATATTTGAGTAAATATCGATATTTTCAATCGATACTATCTGTTGCAAAAACTATCGGTACTAAGCTACACGATAAATATCGTAATCGACACCTTACCTCTGATATTATCGAATATCGAAATGTTGGCTACCAATGGCCGTCCCTAGTCTGTAGTTACTTTATGCCTCACCGACAGATTTCAGGTTTGCCAATTCGATAACAACAATAGCACCTTCTGGGGTATACATAATCAGGTGACTAACAAGAAATTGAATACATACAAGACAAAATACAGCATTAATATTGTCGCTTAAGATGCAACACAGCCCAACCCACAATTTGAACAAAATGAAGCACTGAAATTGTTTTCCAATAATTATGTTGAAATTGGTTATTATAAACGTTGAAAGACACACTGTTGAAATGTTTTCTACTACTGTTACATTTACAGTTATAGGTATAATAAAAAAAGTTACATTTTGGATATGCAGAACAGCATAATTTGCATCAATTAGGGTGGTAGGCCAAAAGAGCCCAAGTGTCACCAGACACTAGAAAATTTCACGTGTCATGCAAAGGGTTAAATCATTGTAGGACTCTTCTGGGGAGCCTGCAGTACACTAAAAGTAGTAAGTAGTTTTACTTAATGTAGTGTGAAATTACTGGTAGCAGTTTTGGAATAAAACAGTTTTTGTATTTCCTGAAAAGTTGGGTTAGGCTGTGTTGCTTCTTAAGAGACGATATTATAGTTGGTATCAGGGTGAAATTTGTACAGTGCTGTAAATACGGTTCAAGTGCAATTGCAATACTGATTATATGCGTGTTTTCACAGGTACGTCGTCAGATGTTATCAGAAGAGAGAAAAATTGTGAGTATTGAAAAATCTTGTGATGAGGTGAGTTTGAAACGAACCTCGAGATTAAGGAGGTATTTTGTTTAGTTTGAACAATTGATACTACTCTATTATTGGATGGTATGAATTTGGAGGCATTTTCATTAGGGGAATTTGGGTTCGGCAGTGTTGAAAAATGGCGGTCAGCCACGGTCTTCAACATAGAGAAGAGATGAAACGACATCACACATACAAAGTACAGAGTATAGCATCCATACATATCAGGATTCTTCATTCTCCCATCAGAACTGGGACTTTTGTAATGAAATTAGAAAAAAACTTTCTAATCTAATATGAAACATTGCAACTAGAAACTGTTGGAATATTACACTGCCATAAATGAACCGTAAATTTGCAACTTTTACATTTTATTATCAAGTTTTGAATGGGATATGAATGGAAACAGATGCCAAAACGAATGATTTTGAGTTCAGCAGTATTTTTTCAAAAATTAAGGTCAGCCGAATATGAATTAGAATCGAGTGACGACTTCTTGTGAAGAACTGGCGAGTTGAAACAAACCTCAATATTATGGAGGTTTTTTGCTTAATTTGCACAATTTACATTGATACTGATAATTCATAAATGTAGGTACATAACAAGATCGAGGATGATCAATGGGGAGGTTGGGTTTCAGCAGTAAAATGGCGGCCAGCCACAGCTTCAACATGAATAAGAGATGGAACAAGAGTATCCATACAACGTTTCTTATGGTATCCATAAACAACTCTCAACTCTGGTACGAAACATTGAGACTAGAAAGGATAGATAACAAACAAAATACACTGGAATTTTCACCATAGAAAATTGAATTCCAATAGGCTGATTTTTCAGTTTACTTCAAAATTTTGAATTTTTTACAAAGAGTACAAATCAAGGAAATCGTCCAAGGGAAGGAAAGAACTTTGAACCATCTTGAAGATGAACAAGAGATGCCTTAACGTACATGGAGTTCACGTGTAACTCCATGTGGACAGGAAATTCTATCAAAACCGAAGGTGAAACTGACAACTGTTTCGCTTCCAGTGGACGACCCCCCACTTACTGGCTAACGATCTAGAACGATCTCGTCTACGCAGTATTTACTATGAACATACAAGTGTAAGTAGTCACGTAAATGATTTACAATACACACACATTCCAAAGGTGATTTCTACTTGATGATTTCAAATGGTACCAAAATGAGCAGAGGGATGCACCAACCTTTGAAAACTGCTTTGAACAGCGCAAGTCGTTCACGGAAAAATTGAATAGTGGGGGATATTACAATAAATGGACAAGGTACAGCACAACGAAGCAAAACTACAGAGAGGGGTGGATATCGAAGGGGAAAACATCGATTTTATTCGACTTTGTTATCGTTGCCTATCGATATCTACCTAAATATATACACACAAAAACATTTCACTGTGAAATTCGACACATTATATTCCAGTGGACAGATTTCAAACAAATGGCGGCACTGAGTAGGTGTTCAATTAAAAACGTTTCTATATTTGAACAAAAAAATTTCTTTTTCTTCAATAAAGAGTATAGTGATCCAAATAGAATTAATATTTGTGGCAGGACTTTGGATCCGATACAGACACGATTGGACATTCAAATATCGATGAGAAGACATCGATACTTTCGATTAATCGATACCCATCCAGACCACCAAGTGCTGTTGGCGACGCCCGGTCGATTCGATTCAATCGATTCGACCGGTTTTATTTCACGCACATTTTTTCGTTCACGACAAACGGTCGTAATTCAAAGTAGAAATTGAACCGTACGTAGAGAAAGTCAAATAGAAAACCGATCTTGATTTGATTCGTCACTTGGGTAACGGTTCACTGATAAAGCAGTACAAAGGTTGATTCACAATGTTCCCATCAACAGTATGAAGAAAATACCTTACAAATGTAGGAGAAAAAAAAAGAAAAATATTACTTGGGAGTCTCGAAGGCGGAACGAAGGCTTTGGAAGAACCATTGCAATCCGAGGGTTGAACAAAGCACCTGAAAATATACGACCACGTAAATCTTACGAGGTTAAACGAGATCGAATATCTCCATGGAACAGAAATGAATCAACATTAATTAATCAAAATCGTAAGTACGTTCATATAAATAGTATTTTATTTATTTATTTTTTTTTTTTTTGGTGAGGAAATCTTTAAGATCCATAGCTCATGACCAGAGGTACTCCTTTTGGGAGGACAGGTACTACTTTTCGAGTTAGGGTCCTCTCATATTTTTGGATACACGAAAATAGATGAATGGTACTCCTTTTTTGAAGTGGTACTCCCGAAGTCCTACTATTGGAAGTTACAGGTCGGTGGAAAGTCAGTAGGTACCTAGGTGCCAACTTATCTACCTATGGCCACATGAACATTGAGTTTAAGGGAAGCATCTAGAGTTACACGAAAAGATTACAAACCGCAATATGTCGCCAGAGCTAGTATGTTGCCAATACGTTGCAGAACAGATTCAAACATCAGAATATGTGGAGAGAGGGATAAATCTTGCGGGAAAAGATTCTCCCCTAAATGACTCAGCCCTAAGTAATGTTTTGAACAGTCGCAGGCTGAGTTACCACATGGGAACGGTAGGTGAGGTTTAAGTGAGGTTATAATCCCGCATAACCTGGAGGTGCGACCCTCTCGAGATCCAGCTGCCACAGTTGTACAAGAAAGGGCTCTAGAAGGACTGAAAGAAATTGACACATAATTGGGACGTGGAGTTTATGGTTGGTCCCAGATGCAGGTGTTGTCAACAGGCTTTTTTTGGATTCAACTATGAGGAAAATCTAGTAAGAACCTCATGCAGGGTTACAAAAATACTAACAAAGAAAGGTCAATCAATTCCACCTTTAAAAAATAGATCAAGATGGATTTCACTCCCTATTGATAAAGCTAATCACTTCGCGGATTGTGCAGAGTCCAGCCCCATCCATGCTCAGCTTCTGACACAATGACTAATATTGGATACAGCTGTTTTCCTTCGCCTCCCATATTATTACAATCACCTACACGAAAAGCACCTGGGCTAGACCTGATTGTACGAACCTTACGACTAAGAGGCCCAAGAAAGCTAATAGCTCACCTTGCTCACGTTTACTCTACAGCAGCAAGGATCGGTTACTATCCAAAAGATTGAAATCATGCGTCTCTATGCATGATTCTAAAGCCAAACAAGCCTCCTAAGTTAGGAGTCCTAACATGGCCTCCTCATATCGACCATCTCATTCTTGTCCTTTGCAGTTACAGCGGTTCACATCAAGAATACAAACGTCAAATCTGCAGAGCTGCTTATTTTGACGTGAAACAAGCGTTTGATAGGACATGGCATGAAGGATTGCTTACAAAGCTTCGACCACATCTTCTGAATAATATGAAACTACCGATGGCTCACTATCTGAAAGAACGTTCTTTCGTTGTAACAGTTCAAAATGGTGAATCCGAGCTGAGGATGAATACATGCAGGGCCTTCGGCCTGAAGCAGTCTTGGGCATTACCAAATGCCTAGTTAAGTCCCCCTTGGGAGATAATATATGTTTCAGTCCAAAGGCCCTGCATGTATTATAGTGAGGGGAACTCACGAGTAAGGCATTAGGTGTGGTTAATACATAATTGGAGATTTCGTAGTCCAGGCGTCTACAAAGTTCACAGAATTATTTTTCTTCCTCGAATTAACGTAATGGTACCTTCCATTCCACCTGTAATGACACCATTTGATGACAGGCCTCGTTCGTTCTCATTCGAGTTTCTTGAGCCCCTCGGCAGCCTTCTTCTGATCTTCCAGCGCCCTTTGCTTCATTTTCCTCTCCTCTTCTCTCTTGTACGCCTGTCAAAAAACAAAAAAATATCAAAATTACGGTAACGACGTAGCTAAGGGTTCTCTTGAAAAACTAATTAGCACAGTCAATCAGAGTCAAGCTCGGAGAATGTCTGCTGTAAGTATTAGGAGGAGTAATTATTACTTTGAGGTAGAAGTCGAAGAAAAGGCAGAAGAAGATGATGGAGTGGAAGAGGAGGAAGACGGCGATGATTTTCGGATAGCCGCAATCGAAAAATAAGACTTGAGCCGAGTGGAAGAACACCACGATGAATTGAGCCTGCAAAAGCCGTGAGATTTTCAAGTATCAGTTACTACATAATATTATATTATAACATGGGAGGTGAACTTTCCAAAAATCGTGTGTCTTTTTCGAAACCGTTGTAGGAATTTGTTATAATCAGGAAGAAGTTACCGTGGGGAACGCTCAAGTGGCATGACAGCACAGGAAACCACCAGGGATTGTAACACTACAAACAAGAAGTCGGTGGCAGCACTGAGATGGGCAACCCTGATGGAGGTGACAGGGAATCACACATCTCCACTTTCCAAACTAGGGATGGCCATCGGTAGCCAAAATATCGATATTTCGATAATTGATAGTATCGGAGGTAAGGTATCGATGACGATATTTATCGTATAGCTCAGTAAAAAAACTTTATGCAACCGATAGTATCGATTGAAATATCGGTTGCAAAAACATTCAATTAAAAAACTATGTAGGTAAATAGGTACCTAAGCCCAACTGGAATGTCAATTCTCTGGCAATGAGTTTTCGACTATATTTCACATTTAAACATAAGTACAGGAATAAGTACCTACCTCCTTAGTTGTTGATAATATTATTGCCAGTTGGTAAACAAAAAACACTGTACAATACTCTCTCTGATTATATTACAACAATCACACGCAGAGCCTTTTCCTCACCGTAATTTGTCAGATTTACATTCAACGTCAAACTCTGAGTCGTATAATAAAATAGCCAGTGATCAGATTCTTAGTAGAGACGAGTCACTTTTTGACATGTATTATTTTACCAGTTTATGAGTAGTAATCAGTTCCATTTTACCAGTTTATGAGTAGTAATCAGTTCCATTTTACCAGTTGAAGAGTCGTCAGATGCTGTTTCCACCAAAGGTATTTCTGGTACTCTGGCCCCATAGCTGAGATCATGTAGTAGGAGTACATGATGATGTGGACGAAGTTATTGACCAAATTAGAGAAAGTCCCGTGGCCGCCTGAAAAGCAAATGTATAACCGTATAATATACGTATTACCAAATGTATTACATATTAAGGCAAAATGACGAAGGGGCGTATCTGAAAATTGGGTAATTTGAGCTGCCATCACTTTTGATATCACCTCACCCTCCTCTACGTACCTGTGGCAACCCCACGACGTTTGGTTCATAAGAAACTTCAGGAAAGACTGAAAAAGTAAGGCGAATCTGCCACGATTGCAGACACCCCACAGACAAGAGGGCGGATTGGACCTCGCTCTGACAGAAAAGGCGTTAGTGCCAATTACGCCCTTCTGTCGGAGCCTTGCGTCAGTTACATCCACGTTCAATGACACATTTATAGTGGCCTCTTGATGACGAAGGGGCGTATCTGAAAAATTGGGTAATGTGAGCTGCCATCACTTTTGATATCACCTCACCCTCCTCTTCAGACCTGTGGCAACCCCATGACGTTCGGTTCATTAGAAACTTCAAGAGAGACTGACAAAGAAAGGCGTATCTGTCACGATTGCAGACACCACACTGAGAAGAGGGCGGATTGGACCTCGCTCTGACAGAAAAGGCGTAAGTGCCAATTACGCCCTTCTGTCGGAGCCTTGAGTCTGACTTGCGTCAGTTACGTCCACGTTCAATGACGACACATTTATAGTGGCCTCTTGATTAGTTATTGTGATTCTGGGTTCTTTTAATGTTTAGTGTATTAGGCATTGTAACTTTCACAATTATTCACGAATAAAATTTAAACCACTCTGGCCCTGTAATCATTTTGTTCGCCGCAAGAAACAATTATTGGGGCGTCATATCTTAACACAAACTAAGTCAGTACAATAATAGAAATCCTTACAATACGTAATTACCACAGATGGTGCTCCGACAATGGGGCGTAACTGCTCTGCAAGTACCCTTGAAGGTAATTTGGTATCAAATTACCTATGACGGCCTAGAAAGAAGCAACCACGCTTAAAATAGCCTATTCCTGATCCAAAAAGTTCATCAGGTGATTTTCAGAAACCAGACGACTTTAATAGATGCTTACCTACTCAAAACTATGATTTTGCATATACGCCCCTGTGTCATGTAATCGATGATTACTCAAAACTATGATTTTGCAGATACGCCCCTGTATCATTTGATTAAGGATTACTCGAAACTATGATTTTGCAGATACGCCCCTTTGTAAATTAATCGATGATTACTCAAAACTATGATTATGCAGATACGCCCCTTTGCCATTTTGCAGATGATTACTCGAAACTATGATTTTTCAGATACGCCCTTTGTCATTTAATCGATGATTGCTACTCAAAACTATAATTTTGCAGATACGCCCCTTCGTCAATTAATCGATGATTAGGTAGGTACCTACTACTCAAAACTATGATTTTGCAGATACGCCCCTGTGTCATTTTGCCGACGTTAGACGTTATGTAATACATCGGAGTTGAGCCATTATTCCCCCAGCTAAACTCTGTAGTGACAATAAATTATGTACGAATCGAACGAGACTAGTACAAGCAGAGGGAGTCTGAGGACAAAACGGAATTACGCGGTTTCTTTCAAATCAAACTCGAGCCTTGAACCACTCGGGGTGCCAAAAACAGCTGGACGATACTTCATTTTGGAAATGACGTGAAGACCAAGTCACTTTCAATTTCTCGGTCAGTATAATTGACCTCCTGAATAACAGTAATTAAATAGAAAATAGTAGGTACCTAGTAGTTGATTATTTTAAAATTCTCACCGGCAAGGAATTTGACGCAAACCCAGGTTTCAATCGGAGTCAACGAGTGGTGGTACAGATGCAGCAGAGTGATTTGGTTGTCTTTTTTCCTCAACACAAAAAAGATCTGCAACAAAATGATCACGATATACACTCGAAAACGAGGAGTCATTGTCAATTATGTGTACGAAAATGCAGGTAGAGCTTTTAGACGTTGAACTCAAACGAGGAATAAGTTTTGTATTTTGAAATATATTTTTGCGTGAAAGTTGCAGCATCTGAATAATTTTAACTTTGATTTTCTCTAAGCACCAAGTGGTATTTGGAGTTAGTAAGATGTAGATTCATCCTTCAGTCTGGTCTCCATTTACTAGGGAATACATACCCTACACACATATTCTAAAAAATTATTAATAAAGTAAAATGAGTTTCAAAGGGTGAAACTTGATAGAATCTTGACCAACCTTTGTTTTTGGGTATTGATGAAATTGGCTTTCCAGTAGCTAGGCACATATTCTATTCTGCATATCATTTGTTGTTACAGTTTTGTTAATTGTGACTGATACCAACGGATCTTGCAATGGTCTATTTGGATGGCATAATAGTCCATGGGCCAGATGCAAGGACTGTCCTCCAAAAATTCGATCGAGTTTTGCAGTGCTTGAAGGAAGCAGGCCTACAAGTACAGTAAAAAAAGTGTTCATTCTTCCAAAAGAAGTTAACTACCTGGGACACATTATTTCTGAGGAAGGGGTACGTACCGATCCCGAAAAGACTCGAGCTGTTGACGAGTGGCCTACTACCCAGAACAAAAAAGAGGTACGATCATTTATGGGGATGTGTTCCTACTATGGGCGATTTGTGCAAGACTTTGCTGAATAGGTCGGACCTAACAGAAGCCATGGAATGGATCAACGTAGCAAACGCAGACTCCTATGAGTAGAAATGATTAATTAATGGTAATATTACCTAATATGAAGAATTCCCTGAAACATTTTACTGGTACTGCCTCTGAGGTTAGGAAGGTTCCAATCCCTGAGCTCTGCAAGCTCCAATTAGATGAACCGCCAATTGATACGAACCGCTTTACCAAAGTTGTAATTGTACATCCAATCAAGGAACAAGTTGCTATGTGTATCCGGAAAGGCTGAGAAAAGAATTCGATGAATTGGTAGGTCATAATATATTAGGTATACGAACCGGCGGTGAGACCAGAAGCAGCAGATATAGTTTTAGTTCGTCTGTCTTGCTTTTAACGACCCCATCAAACTAAGAAACACCGCCGGATCGTTCGTCTTTGGCTGTTTGCAACTAGCCAGCCACTGACCACCACCCCAGCTCAGGTTTCAGGAATTGTGGTGAGATCTGATTTAATTATTCATCACTTCTAGTCAACATCCACCACACATTTCTCTTTTCTACCTACCAGAATTAAGCCCAACATCTTCTTAAATTCTTTCCTACCATTCTTACAACTTTAGGACTGAACTTAGGTTTTATCTTTGTTGCATATTCCCCATGTGTTCCTATTTGTTCTTTCCTGTGATATATCTGTTTAGTTGTTGTTATTTTCAGTGGCCACTCTAGGTAGGCACCTATTAGGTGGTATATACGAAGAAAACCATCGGAAAGCAAATAATTATGCGTTTGAAATAAGTACGTTGAAATAAATAAAAACGACGATTGCTTTCGATTAATCAACATCGATTACTAGCTCAATACCGATTACTCGGTCACGTAGATTATTAGCTTATGGTTAGTCATTTGAAGGTATACTTAATCGATTATTTGATTTCGATTTTGCATCCCTAGTTGATTCCATCCAGAGTTGGAAATTTAATTTAATTTAATTCTAAAGTTGGAAATTATGAACTCGTTAAATTCACAAGGTAGGTACAATCTTTTGCAGCTCATTCTCCTCGTACCTCCTGCCAGTTTCTCAACTTTCAACGTACCAGATTTATTCCTAGGTAAATATCTCTGAAAGTTAAAATTTCGAGTTACGGTATATTTTAAAGCTAACTCAGGGTTTAATTCGGGGTTATTGCGTCGAATGCTAGGTTGTAAATATGACACGTCCCTACGATGACTTTTCTATCAAACTGTGGTCATATGACGCTAGTTGAATAACGATAGTACTGGATACTGTACAGTAAAAGAGGAAACTGATTTATTAGTGATTTTCGCAAAATGTATATACGTGTTTTCTGTCGAATGAAATGAACAGTCGAAATCAAAAATAAAATTCGAAAACGCTCACCGTATCACAAAATTCAGTCAGCTTGGAGATGTAGTACCACCAGCATAGATTGGCCATCTGTGGAACATTAAATTCGATTATTTAAACAGTTGGAGTCTTGTTCTACCTGTAGAAGTCTATATCAATTGAGAAACCAGTGAGAGAAAAACTGCAGTCACTCAAGTGCAATGGGAAATGTTTACGAAAGTTGTTGAGAACTGGTTCGGTTATGCGAGGAAATGTAGATAACACTTGGTAGCTGTAGATAGACCAACATGGTGGGCTTATATCGCCGTATAAACATGAGAATTTCCGAGTTAGTCGGGACTTTTGGAAGGGATAATGGTAATTGAGGGGCATCCAGTTCGAAGGGCCTAAGTACCAGAATCTCGAAAAATGAAATTTCTTTCATTTTTAGAGCTCAACCTCAAGTCGCTTTCCTTAGACCAACTCCACCAGTTATTATTGAAAAGGTCCAAGTGCCAAAATAGTCTTTTTACATGCACTGGGCAGATCAAGAACCAAATGATTTTGATGACTTACGTATTTCTTATTGCGAATGGAAGAAAAGACCGAAAGGTACTTGTTTGGCCCCCAAAGCTGTTTGGGCTCCTTGGGACCTCAGTTCCCTTATTCTCCGTGGCCCACTAGCGCTCTCGACCTGCCACCTTCCAACATACAGTCGCCACTAACTCTATCGACCTTCCACTAGCGCCTTCAGCTTCCCTTATTCCCCGTAGCCCACTAGCGCTCTCGACCTGCCACCTTCCCACATACAGTCGCCACTAATCGTCATCAAAGTTTTTTCGTTACTTTCCCAGCTGTCCAGTCTCTTCTAAAGGTCAGAAAAAATTAAAGTAAGGTGATTTCAGCTCAGCATGAGGCCCTTGAAAAACCTCTGTAGATTTGGGTATTCTACTGACTGGGTTTCTGGAAAAACATGCCGTTTTTCCATAAAATAACGATGACGTTTCTTCAAATTTGTTGATGCAAATACTTTCACGAATGTGGCGTTTTAGTACCTATAAAATAAAACGGGTTTCTTTTGGAGAATAATGACACATCACACAAAAATATCAGGAGATTTCACATAGTGGCAGTCTTCCATTGGACGGACAAAGCACAACTGCATGGAAGAGTGGCACAACTGAAGAAGTGGCTACTGCACCGACCATGAACGTGAAATGGGGCCGGTGGAACAAGTGCTCTCTAGCAAAAACTATCCAAACTATTGACATGGCGATCTTCTCCAGAGAAAGAACACCTCTTTTTATGGTTGTCACCGTGTTTAACTCAAAAATACAATTTTTCAGATTGTGTAACTCTTCTTCCAAATGGACGAATTGGATCCATACTGCCCTGTTAAATAAAAACGCCTCAAGTCCAATGCTACGAAAATGGGGTTTTTACGGACCCCCCCCCCCCCCACTATTTTGGACCTGGCCTTTTCGATGGTGACGTCCCAATTTCAAAAATCGAACCGGAAGGAGGAAAATTCTGAACATTAACATACAAAAATTGGCCAATTTTAGGGTAAAACGCCTCAGCGACACGCTGTTAAGGTAAAACACCTCAACTCTAGGATGAAAATGCCTCAGCACTTATTTATTTCCGGGTTTTGGGGAGTATTAGAGGGGAAAAAATACCACTAAATTCCCAAAATGAGAGCGTCTGACAAGTGACACCTACATTTTAAAGGTTTTTTTTTTTACACTGAACACGATGGTGAAATCAGAATTGCGATATCCCATTCCGTTTTCAAACTGGAGCACTTTGAAGATGAAGAAACGTGCTTGATACTTGAGTTGTTCTTCATGGACATCAAGTCCTTCAATGGAGACATTTTACATAAAACCAGCTATTTCTTCGAAAACTCGCCCTTATAGCCATGCTGCATGACTGTGGATTTTTTTTAATAATGAGTTGCAGTCAACTTACATCAAAGGTTTCAGTGAAAAACTTTGAGGCGAATTTCTGCAATGTTTAGAATTTTGAGTTGGGGCGTTATACCTTAACAGGGCAGCATAAGTACAAGCATATTCGCAGCACCAAACCGTTAAAATTTGTCCGTGATTGCATGTCGTGTGCACTAAATAGAAACGTTCTTAACATGATATAATTACTGAAAACAAAATGAAACCCACTCTTAACGCTGTTGGGTTCGTCGAGTAATCGACAGGCTGGCAAGCATAACTGTAGTCCCACAGCCATCCACTCATCAGGTGCTGTAAAAATGCAAGAAAACATTTCAATATCTAACAACACAGTTACTATCACATCATAAAATGGTAGACATAAATAACGAAATAATTCAGGTGCTTAGTCAAATTAATATTAGGTATCCTGAACAGGGTATCCACTTTGGGTTTAGTATCTTCGATAATGGACCATTGGAATCGACCAAAGGAAACAATTCTTTAACCCCCCTCAAAACTTGGTGGTTTACGTTTCAAGATACGTAGAAATTTGGTTTACGGATTCGGACCAACCACACAGTGATCCACGAAGCTTTTCATAACCCTAGTTCAAAACGAACTTTGAAATTTTGAAAAATTCATATCTCGAAAAATTCAAATAGAAAAGTCACATTTACATAGAGTTCATTTTTTAAGACCATCCGCAGCTCCGTACGACCAGTCGTTCGTTTGCAATGAGGACTCAAAGGTTGAGCCGTATAAACTTGTCAACAATCAAACGGTTGAAATACAGGCCAATGTTCATACTAAGGAACAGCTGTTTGGAACATCACATGGTTTTTGTTCTGAGGTAGGTACTTGTTGTGCTACGGGAAGAAGGTAATTTCGAAGCTGGTTGACCAACCAAGTACCAGCACTTCTTATAGAAAAATTATTGCAGAAGTAGGTAGGTGGAATTAAAAACCCCAGAATTATATCAGTACATTTTATTTGTAAATAATTCATCATCCCTATCACTCAGTTTCTGCACAAAGAAGATAATAAACCGTTGTGTCAAGAATAATTCAACCGAAAACCTCTGAAAAACTCAATTATTGAATTATTGAGTTTTTCGGTTTGTACAGTTAAACTTACAACAATGACATTGCATTGGGGGTCATGAGTGATCTGTAGAGAATTATACGAAATACTCCTACTTAACGTCCCATGAAGTTTGAGAGGAGGGACAATGGGTCAATCAATGTCAATAAGATAAACTAATTAAATTATGAGAAAAATTGAAGTTGAGGATTGTGACACCACCCAAACCCCACATTCCTCCATAAACTAGCAATGAATTGGGGGGTCGTGAGTGATCTGTATCGAATTATACGAAATACTCCTACTTAACGTCCCATGAAGTTTGAGAGGAGGGACAATGGCTCAATCAATGTCGATGCGATAAACTACCTAATTAAATAATGGGAAAAACTGAAGATGAGGATTTTGTCGCCACTCAAACCCCACACTCCTCAAAAGAACTTGGACGGCGGTGGTCCGAAGCTGATCCTCCTGTCAAAAGCAAATATCAAGAACTCGCTGATAAGGATAAGGATCGTTACGATCGGGAAATGTAGGAGTACAAACATAAGGGCAACTTCACCTCAGCTGCTCAAAGAGCTAAAGAAGAAGAGGAAGCTGAGTTTGACGAGGAAGAAGACGAAGATGATGATGTTGAGTGACATTTTTTGTTGGGACAGCTTGTTTGTGTCGGAAAATGAGAAGCTACGGCTTGAATCAAATGTTTTTCTACATTCTTTTAATATTGTTCAAACAATTCAATTGATGTAAATTTTATGCAAAAGCTAATCAGCATCGGAATGCCAGTTGTAATATGGTTTGTATATGGGTAAGGGTTCCGTAGGTCCACGCCTCTTCTCTTGCCGCAACTTCTCTTTGGTGGCGATTAATAATACAATATCTATGGTAGCAGAGTCTAATGGTTGAGAACAATCAACCCCACTGATCTTTTGTAGATATCGCACCTCAAAAATAGGAGTGTGAGTTTTGGGTCCCAAATATTGTTAAAAATGTCGTTAAATTACTTTTTTTCGGAGAAGCGGCTAATGACTACTGGTTTTAGGGAAGTCTAGCCATCTTCTCCATCCACAACTAGCGACTTGAAAAAATTCTGGATTTGGTTGGATAAATTGAAAAAAATTGTTGAGTGGTTACATTACTGTCTTAGATTTCGGTTTATTTTATATTCATTTCCAATGATTTTCCCTGACTGTTTGCCCTTTTTTTGCACGTTTCAACTCGCAAATATGCAAAACGTTATTTCAGCATCAACCACAGCAATGCATGCAAGTATTATATATTTATGTATGTACTCGTACATACTCGTGTCACTCCGGACGATAACTCTCGATAGAATTGAGATAGAAAGTTCAAAATTACACAAAAAATCCGTCTTGGCAATCGAAAGGCTAATTTCGTAGATGGGCAGAATCGGGCCTCTCTAAGGGGAGTTTTAGGAAATTTTAGGGAGAAAAATTACCCATAAATTCCCAAAATGAAACAATCTGACAAGTGGCCCCTTTAAAGGTTTTTTTTTTAATGCTGAACACGAATATATTATATTCTTGTAGGGCTTGTCAAGATCTGTCTGCCTATGGGTATAACTGGAAAATCGAATTTTTCGACTTGTCACACTCCTATTCTTGAGGGGCGATATTATCCATTATATTCCGTCATATCGTTCTGTGGACTAATCCTCTTTAGTTATCAACATCGGCCCAAGAACGCACTTCGACGTCGTTAATCTTCAAAAGATTCTTCGAGATGCGAGAGCTGAGCTGAACTTGACCCAGTCGATGCCGACTAAATAAGAAAAAAAAAAAAAAAAAAAAACGTAAGCGATGCCACTGCCGGTCACTGGGTCACCTGAGCCGGTTCTCTTTTTCAAATACCTTACGTATGATGTCGTCATTTAAGCAGGTTTTTGCATCAAACGCGGAACCCACGTAACGCAATCTCAACACGAGCTATGAATTAGAAAATCAAAAATAAAACAACCGACCGTGTATCACATATTGTTATAGTATAAGGATATTAGGACCGATTTCACCAACTTTTTAAATCACGATCAGACAATCGCAATTTACGTTCGTTATTCTTTTCCTATCTACTTTAATTTGTATTTACTTCCGTCCTTCCTTCTTTTTTTTCTATATTTTATTGTATTTTTATAACGTCATTCATCTTAAGTCATTTGATGTACACTATGTACTAGTCCTATGTACAATAAAAATTTTTTCAATTTCAATTATGATCCGAAGTGCTATTGGATTTCACCACATTCGGGCATTGAGCATTAATCGTGATTAAGAACTAACCAGCCGATTAGCGTCCTTAATCATGACTACACTTTAATTGCTAGCGAATTTTCGAGGAAAATGTAGCTATTGTTCTCGGTCCAAAATTCTTAGAACTAGAATTTTCAACAAATTTTCATATCATTGAGGAGGGTTTTGGGGAGTCTGACAAGTGACACCTTATTTTAAAGGTTTTTACACGCTGAATACGATCGTCAAGTCAGAAATGCTATATCTTATTCCGCTCTCCAACTGGAGCACCTTGAAGATGAAGAAACGTGGTTGATAGGTACTTGTGATGTTCTTCATGGACATCATGTTCTTTAATGGAGACATTTTACATAAAACCAATCATTTCTTCGACAAATCGCTTTTATAGCCATGCCGCATGACTGTGGATTACGTTTATGCAGTTTCGAAATATGAATTTATATGCATTTTACGTAGTAACCCTCAAAATATGCATTTATATGTGAAAAAGGGTAAGCTTTTCTAACGTTTCTTACATCGAGCGTTTACCTACGTCAGTGCTGTTTCGTACTTATGCCCCTGTAATGTTTCATGTGAAAGTTTAATGAAAAATTGAGTCAATGGCGATCTAAAGGTAATATATCTCGCGTTTTAATTTCCACACATATTCGGGATTCTTAACGACTTTGGATACCCACATTGTACGGGAGTAGGTATCTTTTTGGATACCAACCAATGCATACAATAATTGTATTATTTATGTTATTTAGAGTAAATTGAAGTAACTACACGCAAAAAACTTCTAATTCAATGCGTAGGACTTCATGGGTTAATTAGTATTAAATTAATAATGTATAAGGGTCATGTGCAGTATAGGTCTATTTAGTAACCTATACTGCACATGACCCTTATACATTTCCGACCACTTAACAACTACTCACTTCATTAAATAAGTCATTTCGACATACAGACAGGTATGCATAGATTATAACAAATTGGCAAATCACTGATGTAGGCGCACACTCACAAGGTTCCTCATTCAATTCGCCCACCAGTAAGTGATACAGCAGATTCATAGACTTCCGTCACGTTTAAGGAATAACTCGCGTTCCTTCTTCGATGGAAATGTATGCGAGCCGCCTCATGACTCAGGATGTCTCTCCTGGTCTATGCAGGAATTCCGGTTTACGGTTTTCTGATTCTCTCCCTCGAGACCTTGCCAGTAATTTTGTTAAAGGTCACCGAAGGTTGGGATTGGTCAACCAACGAAAACAGTATCCACCGAAAGGGCTCCAAGGACGAAAACCGGTTCGAACTGTCGACTCATTCGATTATTGCCGAAGGTGAGATGCAGAATTGAGAACGAAGTTTTACTTCTATTTCATGTGGTAGGTTATAGTCCTTGAAGGTTAATTCGAAAAAATTTGCTTCATTGAAACCCAGCTCTTGACTAGAATTTTGTCAACGTTTGTTGTTCAGCCAGCAGTCTTGTATCATACATAATGTACAAGTATAAGAATATAGGGCGGAATTCATAGTCTACGACCTAGTTAGAGGTCTGTAGGGGCTTAGGAGTTGAATTTTGTTGTGAGTTTTTCTACCTCGTTTTGGTTTATTATCTTCGATAATGAACCATTGGAATCGCCCAAAGAAAAAAAATTTTTAACCCCCCCTCAAAATTTGTTGGTTTACGTTTCAAGATACGTAGATTCAGAAAATCGAATAAAAAAAAATCCGTCCGTCCGCCGTACGCCGTCCGCCGTCCGCGCCACTTTGCCCAGTTAGCGTTGAGTTAAAATTACGAAATTTTTTTTATGGGTTTCGACCAACCCCACAATGGTCCTCGAAACTTTTCATAACCCTAGGTCAAGGGGAAGGGGTTCAAAACGAATTTTGAAATTTTGAAAATTTCATATCTCGAAAAATTCATATAGAACGGTATGTTTTTTATTTCATATTTAGATAGAGTTTGTTCCGTAGAATTTTTTAAGACCATCCGCAGCTTTGTACGACCAGCCGTTCGTTCACAATGAAGGCTCAAAGATTGTGCCTCACTACAGGATCGTGAATCAAACTGTTGAAATACAGGTCCATTTTCATACTAACAAGCTCTTTGGAACATCATATGGCTTAAGTGATGTCGAGTTTGTTGTTCTGAGGTGCGTTTCGTGCTACGGAAATGAAGGTAATTTCGAATGTTTGTTGGTAGGTACTTCTTTTATAGAACAATTATTACCGACGTAGTATTAAGAACCCCAGAATTATATCGTATTAATTAATCATAATTAATAATTATTATTATTAATAGTAAATACGAATTATTAATACCTAACAATAAATTATAATAATTTTCACTAGTGTTCGGCCCTTGTGAGGCCTCAGTTTCCTTCCTCCATGCGCCTTGGCTCTCCCTTATTCCATGACCCAGTTAGTTCCGTAGCCCACTAGCGCCCCGACCATTCACTATACTATACATTACCACCGAATAACAACACTAATACTATTCACCCGACACATAATATTTCCAGATTATTATTTACCGAATTATAAATGCCAGTTGGGGGTAACATGCTGAGAAAACGGGCAATGAAGTACCTACATATAAATTACATTGCAAAACTGCGTCGTGTGACGCCATTTTGGTTTCCCCCCCGAACGACCATTCAGTCTAATTGCCCTCAGCCGTATTGTATTCGCTCCCCGTTTTCTTTATCTTTGTTTCACTTTTACCTAATAAAGTACCGATTTTACCGACATCCGCCTGTGTATTCAGTTCGCCTAGTAATGCTCTACATGGTGCCGAAACTCGTTTGACCGGTAATCGCGCGTTTATTCCGGTTTTTAATTTCGTTCGGTATTTCGTTTGTCAGTGTTCCTCTCCGCGATTGCCAATATGGCCGAACAACCACCGGTTTCCCTAATTCCCGACACCGACGTGTCCCGCAACGAGGACCAGCTGATCAACCTCAAATTATGTCTGGAGGTAAGTACCGACGCCTTCGATGACAATGCACGATGGTTGATTGATCATTTGGGGGCGGATAAAATACCGAAATCTGCTCACTCCGCACTCGAATCGATAAATATGATCCTCGTCACAATCGATTCGATGAGTGACGTCACTATGCCTACAACATCCGCCCGACAAACTACGAAGTCACTTGCCCGCATTGACCAAATGATGGAGGATTTCCGCTCATTTACGCTCGACAAACACTTCAAACATAAAGTATTCTCCCGAGCGGTACGTAAATATGTCGTTTACCGACTTGAAAGTGCCAGAGCTGCCTTTGAGGAAGCTCAACCGGAGCCACCGATTAAATCAGCGCAAAAAACGCCATGTACTTCATCCCGATTTGATTCACTCAAAACCTGTGCCCTCCTACTCCCCACAGTACCAACCTATACAGGTAATGTACTCGAGTTTGCGCAATTTTCGCAAATATTTAACGACTCTATTCTTTCCCTCGACTTGCCCGACGTCAACAAACTACGTTCGTTGCAGCAAAAATTGAGTTCATCGCTACAACAATGGATCGCCCCTCACATTTCGAATGGTACTCCATTTGACCAAGTCTGGAATGAGTTGGTGTCAGCCCATTCGAATCCCTACAAGGTTGCAATGGCCCAATTGGACAAAAGGGATCTCTTACAACCCTTTACCGACGACCGACCCGAAATACTGCATAGCTTTATTCAAGCCGTACGCGGATATGAAATGGCCGTACACTCTATCAAGACCGACAACATAGTGGACCTAATGATCTACCACCAAGCAGTAAAGTGTATGCCGCTTTCGCTACACAAATCGTTTTTTGACGAAAATATCTCACAGAATGAGAACCTCCCGACAACAGCTGCCCTACTTGACTTCCTTCGTTCCCGTGAACAACGCAATCAAGTACTAACTCGGAATGTACAATCATCAAATCGAGACCAATCTACAACTCATTCTTCCGTCCACAAGCAAAATTATTCACACGATCCGGCTCCAAAACCATTTCCAAAATCCCTCCAAAACCGATTTCCGAGGTCAGTACCAAAACCAAAAATCCATGGTCCATCCAGAAATTGCCCTTACTGTAACTGCCGGCATTTTTTGTATCGTTGTCCGGAGTTTCTCCAGTTACGCTACACCGACCGGGTGAGCTTTGTGAATATCACCGGAGAATGCATGAACTGTCTCAACGGAACGCATCCAATCGCCAACTGCAGCTCGCCGAGGGTGTGTTCTAAGTGCTCCCGACGTCATCACTACTTTTTACATAATTTTGGCAACCCAAACGATCTGATCCCCGACAGCGTCATTGATAAAGCTGTCTCATACCGATCTCCTCCTTCCTCTCCTACTAGTACATCCCATCTACCTCGTTTCTCCCAATCACCACCCAAAGCCGTTCACCGTCCCCAAAAAGTTTCACCCGTCCTTCAACCAAACTACCCAATTAAGCCTCCAAGGTACCCTCAACGATTCCAGGAACGGAAACCATCGTCAGCGAAGCAACCCAAGACATCTGCCCCATGCGGTCACGTAAGCCCTATTGTTACTTCTCGAAGTTTGGATGATGAACGATTTTCCTCAGAACTGGATTTGCCAGTTTCACATTCAGGTTCGGTAACACCACCCTTATTCCGCCCCATGGCTAATGCGCGCAGTCACTCTTATTACAATCGACCATCATCCGAGCCCATGTTGCCCTTACCTAAAATGCATCCTAAAAATTTGCCGCGACAACACAGCTTTCATTCTACCAACACACATCACAACCATAGTTCACGCCCGAATGGCCAATTTTCAGGTACAACATGCCCAATTGGCCAAAACAAACAACAATATTGACGGTATCCACTCCCAACTGCTACACCGCCCCTACTGCCTTCACAAATTGCTAAAAGACGATTCCTCAACTCCCGACTAAATCATAACCATTCCAAGAATATTACACAACTGAAACAAATTCCAAAATCATGTCTTTCAGCTCCTCGGGGTTTTTCCCTTGTTCCAACGGCTTCTGTACGAATATCTTCAAATGGGGCAAATGCCGGTGCAGTTGGGAGTAGTATTTTGGATTCAGGGAGTGATTCCAATTTAATATCTCTTGAATTCGCCAAATTGGCCGGACTAACGATAAGGCCATCCTCATTCCGCATCCATGGGGTGGGGGGCTCTGTTGTGGACAGAGTTTATGGTATGGCCTCCGGTATGATACACTTTCCAAAATTCCGAAAACACCACTTTTGTCCAAAATATACCTCCTTCATAGTGTTGGACAACCCAAGTTCCCCATCACCGACGTATTCCTTCCCGATTACCCGCTGGCCAGAAGTTTCCAAACTTACATTGGCTGATCCCAATTTTAACAACCGTCACAAAATTGATATTATATTCAGCGGTGCAATTTTGGACGATATTTCCTTTAACGTAGACCCAATCGTATTTGACGATTCTCCTAAATTTACCAGAACAAAATTTGGATGGATAGCTAGTGGTTTTATCAGTTTCCCAAGGAAGAAACGAGTTACGTTTCACCATTCTGTAAAAAATAATGAACGACTTCCCGTTAACTTCCCTAGTGAACATAAAAAGAGTAGAAACAATGTTCCCCTAAATAAACTTTCCAAAATCCCTGAGTTAACCGCCCCTTCGGAGGCGGACAAGCAGTTAACTTTGACACTTTCACTCTCCCCTAAACCTCAGCGACTTCCTAGAAAATTGGTTAATAGAACACCTCCCGATTCAGCTATCTGTAGAAAAGTTACTTCCCAAGCGTTTACCAACTATTTTACGCTGAGGTCCCATCCCGAAAAACCCACCACCATTTCTCCTACAACCCTGTTCAAAAAGGATTCTCCACTCGACCATCTTATTGATAGTAAGGCGTTTTCAACTCCGTTACGCTTTCATCTTCAGACTACCACACAACCAACTTCCGACTGTCAACTACCAAAAACCCCTCAATTTGGGGACAATATTTCTCAACACCCACTCTCCAACTCTCATGTAAAAGCGGCTTCCAGAACTTCGAATTCCCAATTAGCAGAGTTGTTGGAAAGAATGTATAGAATTGAAGATTTTGACGAACCGACCAAGCAAACTCCGGATGAGCTGGAGGCTGAACAAATCTTTCAGAACACTATTTCTCGACTTCCTGATGGAAGATTTTCCGTCGATTTACCACTTAAACTGGCCCCATCTCTTCTAGGGCCTTCCAGAAAATTGGCTATGTCCCGATTTTTTGGACTGGAAGCCAAACTTTCCAAAAACCCGACACTAAAAGCTGCCTATAAATCATTTATGGAGGAATATATTTCCCTAGGACATATGTCCCCGGTTCCGCCGCCAGCCCATCACCAAATTTGCTATTACATTCCTCATCACGCTGTAACCAAAAAGGACGACCCTCCAGAAAAAATCAGGGTAGTCTTCAATGCCAGCCAAAAAACCCCCGGTGGTTTCTCATTAAATGACATATTACATGTTGGTCCCCGATTACAACTTGGGATGGATGATGTTCTTACCAGGTTCCGTTTTCATAAATACGCCATTACGGCTGATATCAAACAAATGTTCCGGCAGATTCTTCATTCCCAACACTCCAGAGACCTGTTACGAGTTTGTTGGCGATCAAATCCCAACTGTCAAATACAAGATTTCCAATTAAATACAGTAACTTATGGAACTGCCTCTGCACCTTTCCTGGCCTGTCGTGTGCTACAGGAATTAGCCAATTTGGCCCCTCCTCATCTAGAGGATGCTGCCCGAATTCTCAAAACTACTACTTACGTAGATGATTTGTTTTTTGGCGCTGACACAAAGCAGCAAGCACTCGAACTACGTGAGCAACTTATCAGGCTTCTTCACTCAGCCCAGTTCCAGCTAAGAAAATGGGCAGCAAATGACCCAACCCTCCTTCATGGGATCCCAAATGATCACATTTTGCCAAGTGCCCAATTTCTTGAATTCAGTTCCGACAATGATGCTACTCTCAAAGTCCTAGGTCTACGCTGGGACAACATTTCCGATTCTTTTTCCTATAAAGTCACCCCACTCCCGAACGTTCGCACAAAACGCGAACTGGCATCCCAAATTGGCCAAATTTATGATCCATTGGGATGGATTTTACCTGTGGCCGTACTAGCCCGAATTCTACAGAGATCAGTGGTCCAATCCAAACTTGGTTGGGATCAACTTCTGTCCCAAGAGATTCGAGAGAGTTGGGCCAAATTTGCAGCCAACTTGCCATCACTACAACACGTTTCGATTCCCAGACATGTTCCAATCCTTAACTCCCGATTTTGGATTGCTGGGTTCTCTGATGCTTCCGAACTTGCATATGCTGCCGTTATTTATGCTGTGGCTCAAGTAGGGGACAAGTTTACTGTAAGGCTGCTCACGGCTCGTGCCCGAATAGCTCCACTGAAAGTGGAATCCTTACCTCGCCTAGAATTATTGGCTTCCGAACTCTTAGCGAAATCCCTTCAAAAATTGTCTCCTCAATTACCAGAATTATCTATTGACCGAATTTTTGCTTTTTCCGACTCCACCATCGCCCTTTCTTGGCTTACAGCGGACCCAGCACCGACTTGGAAGGTGTTTGTGGGCAATAGGGTGGCCCAAACTCTCAAACACATACCCTCTTCAAGATGGTTCCATGTTCCTTCCGCCCAAAACCCAGCAGATATTGCTTCCAGGGGACTGGCGCCTCAGCTGCTCCCAGATTGCCAATTTTGGTGGGGAGGTCCTTCCTGGCTAGCCTCACATCCAAACACGTGGACTCTCAAACGGGTTCGCCCTGACCTGTCAGACCCAACAGTGCTTTTGGAAAAACGTGCGGGACAAGTACGTGCCACATCCACAGCCACTGAACCTACCAATTTATTACCGACTTTGGAAACAAAATTTTCCTCCTTCTCGACATTGCAAGCAGTAGTAGCTTGGTGCCTCCGGTTCCGAAACAATTCCGATAAAACAAAATCCCCAATATCAGGCCCCCTTACCGCTACCGAATTAAACCTAGCCAGCACTGCTTTGGTACGAAGAGCACAGCGTGCAGCACTCAGTAATGAACTACTCGATGCCTCCCTTGACCGACCAAAACTCAGACTCTCCAAAGTTCTGGGTTTGTTTGTTGATACTGATGGGGTTCTACGAGTTGGTGGGCGACTCCGTCATTCAAACTTCCCTGCTTTTACCAAACATCCGGCCCTACTACCTCAAAAACACCCCCTCACTGACCTTATCATTGACAGGGCCCATGAGGACTGCCTCCATGTGGGACCCAAGGCGACATATGCTTACCTTCTACACCGATACTGGATAATAAACGGTCGAAATGTTGTCCAAAGAAGACTCTCGGGGTGCCCCCGATGTTTTTCCATATCCCCCAAACCTTTCAAGCCGGAAATGGGGCAGCTCCCAGCGGACCGACTTTCCTTAATTCACCCATTCAACCAGGTAGGGTTGGATTATGCAGGCCCAATAAAAGTCTCCATTACTGGCACGCGGGGGTCCCGCGTGGTCGACGCTTACATCTGCCTGTTTGTTTGTCTCAGTACAAAAGCTGTTCACCTGGAGTCTGTGTTAGACCTCAGTACGGATGGCTTCCTCCAAGCTTATGACCGCTTTGTAAGCCGTAGGGGCTATCCTGCTGTTGTATGGTCGGACAACGGCCGAAATTTCCTTGGTGCCTCCAACTACCTAAGGAAACTGAAAGCTATCATCGCTGACCCCCATCATTCCGATGAACTGTCCAGACATACTGCCCGACAGGGTACAGTGTGGAAATTCATTCCACCTCTTGCACCAAATTTTGGAGGACTATGGGAGGCCGCAGTCAAATCTGCCAAGCGACTCCTCAAACTTCAACTTCTCAATCAATTGCCGACTCTCCTTACCTTCCAGACTATTTTGACCAAAATCGAAGCAATATTGAACTCACGGCCTCTAACGGCACTATCTGCATCTCCATTGGATATCGACGTTTTGACTCCGGCGCATTTCCTGATACACCGACCAATCACAGCACCTCCCCTCGCTCCCGATGACTCCCCAGCGTCGTTCTCTCCCAAATGGAAGTTAGTCCAACATGTTACCGACACATTTTGGAAGCGCTGGACCAATGAATACCTGTTGACCCTACAGCAGGCCGAGAAATGGAACACCCCACAACGACATGCCGCAGTTGGAGACATTGTTCTCCTCCTCGACGACAACCTTCCGCCTCTCCAATGGTCCTTAGGGCGCATTACCGAGGTGTTTCCAGGTATTGATGGTACGCCCAGGGTGGCTGACGTCGCCACTACCAGTGGCCTAAAACGACGACCTGTCACAAAACTCTGCCCCTTACCTTCCCAACACTAACTTCAACCAAACCCTCAACTGTTCCCAAACTCTCTCCTACACCTCTATACCGTGCCACAGCCTATACCTCCGCCCCCGGGGTGATTCTCTGGGGGGGGAGGATGTTCGGCCCTTGTGAGGCCTCAGTTTCCTTCCTCCATGCGCCTTGGCTCTCCCTTATTCCATGACCCAGTTAGTTCCGTAGCCCACTAGCGCCCCGACCATTCACTATACTATACATTACCACCGAATAACAACACTAATACTATTCACCCGACACATAATATTTCCAGATTATTATTTACCGAATTATAAATGCCAGTTGGGGGTAACATGCTGAGAAAACGGGCAATGAAGTACCTACATATAAATTACATTGCAAAACTGCGTCGTGTGACGCCATTTTGGTTTCCCCCCCGAACGACCATTCAGTCTAATTGCCCTCAGCCGTATTGTATTCGCTCCCCGTTTTCTTTATCTTTGTTTCACTTTTACCTAATAAAGTACCGATTTTACCGACATCCGCCTGTGTATTCAGTTCGCCTAGTAATGCTCTACAACTAGGTACTTGATAAAATTGTTAATAATTAGTGATAATTGATAATAATAATTAATCTAACATTTAGGATCTAGACATTTAGACCTAGTGATCTAGACAGAAGGGTGATCTGTACAAAGAAGATAATGAACCGTTGTGTCAAGAATTTGCAGAGTTTTAAATTTCAGCGCCACATGTTTTCGTTCCTAACTTAGTAACTTTTTATATTGAGGAAATGGAAGGATCTGGAGACGCCGCCCACGTAGTGGACGTAAGCGTAAACTTGCCTGCATTCTGCGCTGAAAAATTGATACATGGTTCCACCTAGTAGAGGCTCAATTTCAATTGAAACGCATCACTTCTGAACAGACAAAATGTGACTATCTTCTGGCCCAAATGTTCAACATTTACGTTGAAAACATATACGATCTTGCCACTTTTACACAAACAGACAAATACACGCAAGCGAAAAACCGCCAACTGCTGAGGAAGATGCGAGCTCTGGCTGGAGCACAGTTCAGCAAAACGGTTTTCAAAACGTTATGGCTGGAAAAATTGCCGGAAAACGTTCGATCGATTCTCGTGATAGCAGAAGGAACTCTCGACAAATTAGCAGAGAGAAGCTGATAGAATATGTGAAACTAGGGATCCTAAAACAGTTTATGCAGTAAGCTAACCTAACGCATCTCAATCATATGTCAACCCAAGATTTTCAAGCCCTTGACATTCAAATCGACGAATTGATAAAGAGTATCAAGGAGCTTAAGAAGTCCCAAAGATCCTCATCAAGGCAAGTGCGTACCTCCTTGTCAATGGTCGGAACAGGGAAACTCCAGCAGACAGCATCAGTAACGACCCTGAGTGCTGTCAATGAAAAGGATGGTCGCAAGTTCCGTTTATTCCTAAGAGACTGAAAAACCAAACTCTAAGCAGACGTGTCTGTTCTCCCTGCCAAGAAGCAAGCAAAGGAAGAGCCTTCAACTTACAAATTATAATATAATATTATGCTGCACATGGCTCAGAAATACCAATCTATGGAACCAAGCTTCTAAATTTTGACTTAGGTTGACACTTGTGCCAGATGAGTCAGGATGCTGAACACAAAAAAACTTGTACAAATAAAGCCGAGTGCGGACTTGAAGGTACTGCCCTTGGGTTTTGAAGACCTCCTGAAGTTCAAGCTCAGCGTATATCCAAGTGGGCCTGATTTAAACTATGAATACTGCCGTTTTAAAGTAAAACCACTTATCTTGCGGGTTTTCCATCTATTTTGGAGGCAGAACAACATATCTGTGGTAGTTTGCAAGCGAAACCACTTGTGTTTGTCAATTTCAGCCACTTATCGACATTCTACGTCATCCAATTTGCAGGCGAAACCACTCAACAACAACAATCTGGTGACAGGTGGTTTTGCCTCGAAACGCATAAGCATTTTTTCTTAGCAAGGGATTTTTCGATTCACACCCAAGTGGTTTCTCCTGCGAATTACTCAACTCGAAACCAGCTGTTTTGTTAACAGATTTTGACTCAATGATATCCAGTTTGGCTCAAGTGATTCTTCCAAAAAAACGATGCGTCATAAAATGGCGAGTGTTTGCAGGCAAAACAGCTCAAGTGGTTTTGCCTCCAAACTGAGTGGTTGAATTCACATTATCGAAGGGGAAGAACAACTCAACTACGACGAATCGAAGCGAATCGATGTTTTAGACATTTTATCGATATCTGTATGATTGATAGGACCTAACGTTAACATCGAGCGGTAATATGGATTCGTAACTCTAAATTGGAGTCGAGCAATGAAGGGGCCAGCTGAAAAACCTAGAGGTATTTTTTGGATGTCGAAATTTTCGTAGATAAGTGGTTTTTTCCTTGAAACTGCAGAATAGTAGTAAGTGTGCAACGGGCCTCCAAATGACACACTTGAGGGGAACTAGTAAACCAGTACAAACTTCTGATGAAAACGATTAAGCCGGGAATACACTTGAGCAGAGGCAGGCCGCGCACCGCACGCGCAGCCTATGCGCGGCGCGATGCCATGTGCCGCGATGTGATGTGCCGCGATACAAATTTTCAAATTACAGCGAGGCGCACATGCTCAGCCCTGATCCAACATTGCGCGGTGCAACTGGTGTCCACTACGACGGATCAAGACAGAAAAGTGGCAGAAACACAACATCTACGTCCAGTGATGGGCGATACCACAAAATATTCGATACCATTACTCGATACTAGTATCGAAACAAATATTCGATACTACTCAGATATCGAATAAAAATGTTCGATACTGAAGACTATCGAATCATATGAGCACTTTTTCACACAGTGAATAAATTTTAATAAAATGGAAATAACAGATAGAAAAAAACACTATTAAACCTTACGTTATTTATTTACTTTCAACAAGGTTAACAGGGCATTTCTACATCTAAAAGTTAGTTATAAGATCAAACGAATGGCCAAGAAGGAAAACTTGACATCGACGGTGTCATTCAGCGATAGTTGGAGTTCAATCGCGATCAAATGCAATTGATAAACCGGCCCTAAGTATAGCATTTTAATTACAAATAATTTTGAATTACATTAAAAACACGTAACAACATTTAATGTTGTTACGTGTTTTTAAGGTAATTCAAAATTATTTGTGAGCCGTTCATCACGTTTGTAGGATGTTGAATTGGTTGCAAGTAGTCGCGGCCCGTTTTGATTGCACCCAGAGGTCCAAAATCACAAATACTGAGGTCCATAATAAAAAAATAGCGTATTAGCCTACTTTACTTTTGTTTTTCTTCAAAAATTCGATCCTTGCTGCGTGGAGCAAAAGCGTGGAAGGAAATGTTTAATTAAATAGGTGCTGTACACTACTTACCTCAAATATGGACCGTGTTTTGCAACAACCAGCCAAGTCGACTTGGCTGGTTTTTACAAAACACGGTCCATATTATCTTCGTACTTTTTTTTTACAATTATACAAAACGAGCCTATAATTAACAAAACGGTTATAACCAAACGAGTACCTAGTAGGTAATTTCAAAGTGGGTAGGTAGGTTATCACACGTTATCACACATTATCACTTACGTGTGCCGCGGCTCTGTTCGCAGCTCTGAATCGACTGAATTCCGTCCACACTGCGCACCGCACGAGCCTGCCGCGGTCCGTGCTCACTTTGATGGACCGACAGTCGATGGCTCAGGCCGCGCACCGCACGAGCCTGTTTGCCGCGGTGTTGGGGACCCGTACACACTTGAGCATCGCGCCGCGCATAGGCTGCGCGTGCGGTGCGCGGCCTGCCTCTGCTCAAGTGTATTCCCGGCTTTAGGTAGAACAGTACATTTCTGTGAGGCCCACGATGATTTTCTTGTTTTTTCCACGCCATTCCTTTCTATCGTAGGTACTAAAGGTACGAATCCTACATAAATATAACGTCGAAACTGTACGTAGTGGAACAATTGAAATTCTAAGGACGCGTAGAAGATCAGGGTGGTCCGAAACAGAGGAACAGGATGCACTTCCACAATAATCTGGAAGCAGATCTCTAACGTGCAATACAGGGATGTAATTTTTAACTGCCAGGAGATATGGTCCGATTCAGTGAAGAAAAAAAAATCTAAATATTTCGTAATATCGGAGAAATTAGGAACCAGTGAAGTTGAAGCGTCTAATGTAACCGAGACCTTGAGGGGCACCCTTTCGAGACCGGAATGGATTAATTTCTATGGAAACGAACAAAGGATTTTTCCTCAGATAACCTCATTATTTCAATTTTTTTCACAGGTAAATATTAATGGTTTATTATCGAAGATGAAAAACCAAAATCGCCAGAATCATCAAAATCTGACTGTCTGGAACACGAGAACGCAGTCATAGTGTAGGATTCCTGAGCAAGTAGGGCGGGAATGCTCGCGAACTTGGTTTGCTAAGCGTTCCACTACGTTAGAGCTGTAAGGCAACAAAGGGAGTTGGAAAGGCGACCTTCGCTCGATCTTTTTTCCTGCGGTCGAAATAAGTCGCAAGTAGCTTAAATGTGTTTGTTATGCTAATCGCACTCCTCGACGACTCGCACTGGTTGGTGCGGTTTCAAAAGATCTTAAAAGGTGCAGGTTGAGCGGAAATCGTTACTACTGGCGGTAGCCTTTCGCACAACGAAATGGGGTAGTCAGGTCTGCCGTGAGAAGTAAAAACCGCTCAAGATAAAATTTTGATAAAAATGAACAATTTTCGGGAAAACGACTGAAAAGAATGTTTCTTCACTTGAGCCTCGTTCGCAGGACTTTTCATCAGGAATTCATCAGAACTGGGACAAAAAGTCCTGGAACTTGTAGAATCGCTCTCTGCACTGCGAACGATTTGAGAACTGGAAGTGGAATAATCTGACTTGCTGTTTGCAACTCGTGATACCTTTGCTGAGGGTGTGCCCTTGAAGCAAATATAAATCCTACATAACTCTCAAGTATCCTCAGGTCTATGACAAGAATAATTATTATTGGTAGAGACCTGCAAAGGAACTTTGCAGCCAGTGGGTAAAATTGCCATGTTAAGTTACAACAAGGAGAAAATTGCCATTTTTATTTAACTGAGTTAAAAATGATATTTTTCTTGAGTTCAGACAGCGTAAGATTTTTTTGTCTGCATCAAAAGGACGGTCTTTGAATTCGGTTTTGATTGAATAATTGCAGTTTTCACCGTAAAAATCCTTATTCAAATGTCTAAAAAGGTGGACGATAAGGTACAGGATGAAGACTGTGTACCATTGCCCTGTGGTAGGTAAGTCTACATCAAGTTGTGACCTAAAAATCGTAGAAACCTCAACCTCAATCAATTTTCTCAAAGAAATATACAGAATAACACACATACACCTGCTGCAGGTGGTGAGTGATTACCTCAGAAAACATCAGTAGGCTGTACAGGGTTTGGAAAGCGTTGTAGGCGATCATGGCGTTATTGAGTTTGAAAGGCTTGCGGTTCTCCATCATTTTAGGGCCGAGGAAGATGATGGCGTAGAGGTACGAGCCGACCATGACCAGGGTCGGCCATGGGGAGTCCATGAGAGGCCAGTCGTTGACGCGTGCATCTATTGAAAAAAAAGGAAGAATCTTGAGTTGATGGGAATGCAATATGTAGGACATACGATACTGGGAGATAGAATCTCTCAGAACAAGAATATTTGGTTGTATACGTGAGGCATGCAGATCTTGAGACTTTCAGATTTGATGGCAGAGAATTTACGACCATAAATGTAACAAAAACACGTTTTTTTTTTTTTTTTTTTTACCATTTTGCGCAGATTCAAGAGGTTCCCTGAATTTTGAACGGATAGCATACCATAAGTTCGGTTGTAGCTGGACCTGTTGCGATTACTGTGGGAGTATCGCTTCAGTATCAGTAGCAAGGTACCTGGGTGTATTCTTTGACCGACATTTGACAAGCATACGCAAATAGTATCAACTAATAAAAAATTACGTAACTTACTCCACGTCTGCTTTAAACTAAAAAATATTCTTAGTGATAATTTGTTGCGACAAATTTACTTTGCCCAAGTAGAATCGATACTAACTTATGGTTTGCCTAACTAACTTGAGTTTTACCCCATTCTTTCAGGGTTGGTTAAATCGTTAGGAGGTAAAAATCACAGACTTACACATTTTTAACAGCATCAAAAAGATAATTGCACCACTTTGCACGTTTTCTTTGTGGTAGCAGTGACTAAAAATTAATCAAAAATTATGATGTTGAATGACAAAAATGAGATGTGAAGATGGTTTTGGATTCTGTAGCACGGTGGATCATCGTGGTTCATTTGAAGCACTACCAGATAGTTATAAAACTTGGTGTTTTATATGGGTTTTCCATCATAATTCTATTTATTATTGAATCAAGTAAGGAGAGTAGATGAAGAAGAACTAAAACAAAATTGGTTCAATTTTGCAACAACAAAAATGCTGACTTATGCATTGGGAGTTTCGGTATGAGCGTTCTGAGAGAGCGACGTGAACTAGTGAACTAAATAGAATTATGAAATTCGTCGATTGAGACGAATAAGAAATTCGAAAACGATTTCGAAAAGTCAAATAATCCTGCAATCCATTGTTGGAGCATAGTGAGTCTGGTAAATGGGTAAACTGTGTGGATCAACAACAACAAAATGTTGAAAAACGATGGAAACCGTATTGGTTAGAGGCAATTGACATGATTCTACTACAGAAAAGGGTTTTTGCGCAAAATTTACTAGTACGTAAGTATTTCTCAGGTACAATAGTAGGGAAATTGAATATATGCAATATGTGGGCGTGACTTCCAAAACATACAAGAAAACACTAACAATTGGGATCTGGGAGTTTCAAGTATGAGCGTTTTGAGAGAGCAACGTCAACTAAATAGAATTTGATCAGCGTTGGAATAATTGAAGATCTGTCGAGAGGTTTTCGCAGAGCTTAACTAGCTGTAAAATACGAGATATTGGCGGTGTGTAGAAATGAAGAAATTCATGATAAAATTTGAGACGAAATTCGAAAACGATTTCTGTAGTCGAATAATTCTGCAATCCATTGATCGGATCTATCCTAGCGAGGCTGTTGGAGCTTAGCAAGTCTGGTATATCGGTAAACAGAAAAATGCTGAAAAACGATGGAAATCGACATCATTCCGCCAAAATTTACTAGGGGAAATGAATATATTTAATATGTGGGCGAGACTACCAAACCATACAAGAAAACACTAACAATTGGGATGTGAGAGTTTCAAGTATGAGCGTTTTGAGTGAGAAACGTGAACTAAATAGAATTTGATCACCGTTGGAATAATTGAAGAGCTGCAAAATAGGAGATATTGGCGGCGTGAGAAATTCATGATGAAATTCGTCGATTGAGACGAATATGAAATTCGAAAACGATTTCTGAAGTCGAATAATCCTTCAATCCATTGACGAGATAAAAGAAAGAAAACACTAACAATTGGGATGTGAGTGGGTTTGGAATTTGTCATATGTACGCATAGGAATACTTTTTTGATCCACAAATACAAATTTGACTTGAAAGTTGAGAATATCGAAAAACACATATTGATATGGTAGGTATACTAAGATCAACGTGAATTCAGTAACTGTAGAATGGGACTAATTTGGAATTTTTTCTACCAATACCTACTGGCCATTTAGTCAACGGAGGAATATCGCTTCCTTCAACTCAAAACATCACACGGCTAAGGACCTAACTTTAGAATCCGTCTCAAAGTACGAGTAAGAAATAGGTGTCATGAACAACCAAAATAAAAACGAGAAATCTTGGAAAAACTGTCGCAACGCCCATTCGAGCACCATTGCCACAATATTAGCCGTGCGTTGCGACACGTGGACAGCGGACTTAAATGGGACAAAAGACTTGTAAAAGGCAACCGCTTCCAACTTTTACTTTTTAAACCATCGGACGCATCAACGGAGAGTAAATAACCAGAAAATACACTTTGGATCATGAGGTTTAACGCCGGCCGTCAACGCCGTTGAGTAACAAGCGCAGCGCGAGTCTCTTAAGGTTATAAAAGGTCCCGTTTAAGACATAATTACTTACTGGGTCTTGGGAAAGCTCAAAGGGGGATTTCATACATATTCGATCACCTCGACTCGTGGCAAAATTACAACGTAAATCCCAAATTATCCTATTGAGCCTATTGCCCACAAAAAAGGATGATAGTAGTCATTTTTAGGTTTTTAAATTTTTTCGAATATATCGCTTGTAGGCCAGTAAGTAAAATTAGACCTGTAAAGGGGGAGGGGCTGGGGGAGCTAGAAGAGACCTGGGGAAAGCTGGAAATTTGTACCCCTACAAGTTCGTACCCCTCCAGGGGCTGAGCTTAACCTTTAGTGCCCCGACAACGTCGAATTTTTCGGAATTTCTTCAGTTTTTCGCTTATAACTCCTAAACAACTCATCTTAGCGGAAACCTTACCGGTATGGCCATGGAACAAAATTACAACGTAAAGCCCAAATTATCAGTTTCGAACATCGTCCGCCATTTAGAGCCAATTCGTCAGCTAAGTCCGTTTGTGTCCATTTCACTTCAACAACGCCGAATTGTGAATAGTCGAAAATATATACCAACAAATCACTCCTTCTCGACCGCCTATTACCCACAAAAATGGCTTATTGTAGTCATTTTTAGGTTTTTAAAAAGATTTTCGAGTAGGTATATCGCTTGTAAGCCAGTAAGCAAAATTAGACCTGTAAAGGAGGAGGGTTTAGCTAGAAGTGACCTGGGGAAAGCTGGAAATTTGTACCCCTACAAGTTCGTACCCCTCTAGGGGCTGAGCTTAACCTTTAGTACCACGAAAACGTCGAAATTTTCGGACTTTCTTCAGTTTTTCGCTTATAACTCCTGAACAACTCATCCTAGCGGAAACCTTACACTGGCACAAATTGAAGAGCATCAAATTCTGCGTCAATTGAGTCCAAACTTTGAAATTGGACCAAAATTACAACGTAAATCTCAAAGCCCAAATGATCAGTTTTTCGATCATCGTCCGCCATTTAGAGCCAATTCGTCAGCTGAGTCCGTTTGTGTCCATTTCTCTTCAACAACGCCGAATTCTGGATAGTCGAAGATCATTACCAACAAATCACTCCTTCTCGACCGCCTATCGCCCACAAAAATGGCTTATTGTAGTCATTTTTGGGTTTTTAAAATTTTACCGAGTATACCTATCGCCTGTAGGGCAGTAAGTAATATTAAACCTGTAAGAAGTGACCTGGGTAAAGCTGGAAATTTGTAAGGTGAAAGCACCATAAACGGACTGGGGGTCCGGTGGTGGACAGTTCCCCTTAAACTAAAAAAAAATAAGGTTACCAGCCAAGTTAGGTATTTGTTTCTGCATGGATGTTGTACAGCATGTCTTTCTAACCAAGCAAGAGCAAAATGAAGAAGAATTGAGCAATCAAAAAAGGTTGAGGTTATTCAAAGAAAACGTGTTATTCAAGTTGGTGATTTCAGCCTGTTGCTTAGCGAAAATGGCAAGGAGATCAAGGTGAGTTTTAAGGATTTCTTTCTGTTTTCCCTGATAAACCCTATATGTTTTTGTTTCTCATCACTAGGATATAGTATTTTTCTAGGAAAAACGTGTGTTTTACTTTGTTTGATTCACCATTTCAAGTATACAAGCATGTCCTCTTCTAGTACGTTATAATACCTAAAAGTCCAGAAGAGGACACCCCTGTCCGCTTTTCATTCAGTATCAATTATTGGATTTGGTCAGCTTTTTCATTGTATTAGGTTGTTCCATCTACTGTGGCCTTAGTAAATCGACTCTCAGTGGTGTAGAAGGGGTAGAACTAAAAGCGGACAGGGGGTGTCCTACACTGGTGTTTAGCGTGTCCTCTACTGGTTCTTGGTGTCCTTCACTAGACCTAAAGGTGTCCTCTACTAGTTCACTACTTCAATTGTTCTAAAATTTTTATGCTTTTCCCTAGGTCAGAAAAGAAGCGTAAGCCAAAAGTGAAACGAGGCAGGGTTGTTAAGAAAATTTTGAGATATTCAGAAGAACAGATGCGAAAAGCAATTGAAGATGTGAAAGGAGGTAAAGCAGTCGCTGCAGCTGCAAGAGAAAACAATGTACCCAGAGTATCACTTCATTATAAGTCCAAAGATCTCCGCCCTGTCTCAAGGAAAATGGGTACTAATTCGGAACTTATTGAAGATGAAGAGAAACTATTGGTAGACTGGATAATCTCTTCTTCACGTTCAGGTTTTCCAGTAACTAAAAACCAGCTATTGGAGAGTGCTGGAAGGCTTTTAACTGAACTTGGCAGGGAGCTGAAACATGTAAAAAAGTCCAGGTCGTTCTTGGTACAGAGGATTTCTCCGAAGGAATCCTACGATATCCTCAAGATTGTCACAAAACCTGACATTATCTAGAAGTGCAGTTTCATTCGCGGACATTAATGCCTGGTTCAGACTATTACCAAAACAAAACTAAAAAGAAGGAGGAGATGGAAACACAGAAAAAAGTTCGGGCACTAGAAAGAGAGAGGAAAATAGTGGAAAAAGAAGAGCTGAAGAATCAGAAAAGACTGGAAAGAGAAAAGAAGAAAAATACACAACCTGAACGGAAAGCCAGAGCAAAAAAATCCATAACATATGCTGAACCCTCTTCTGAAAGCGAGGAATGGGTGCCCTCGGACGGTGAACCTGTGGAAGGTGATGAGGAATCAGTCTGTTCTGATCTGGAACCCGGTGAGAGAAATGCCGAAATACCAGATGTTTATGAGACAACTGCATTTGCTGGTGTCATACTGAGCGGAGCTGGCAACCATCCCCCAGCGAATATCTCTGTTGATATTCCTGTTCTACCTCATGATTATGAATTACAGCCAGCTGCTTTCATAGAGCAGGTCGGCTATGATGCCGTGGTAAGATCTGAAGGAGATGATACCATTCAGCAAATGTGGGTTCTCGATGGGTTGGATATTACAGCAGAAGAATACACTTCAGAGGCCAAGGTATCGCATCTATTGGATCAGAATGAAGGCAAAAGGGAAACGGGAATCACGGAGGGATCAGAATTTAACAAGGATGGAAAGGATCAAGAAACAGAGAGCAAAAGTGATGTAGAAATCATGGAAGCAGAAGATGAAGAAGGAAAGTTAGATGAAGTTGAAACCACAGCCGCTAGAGAGAATGGGGGAGAAAAGCAGAAGAATGGAGCAGTGAATGCAGAGGAGAAGAGAAGAGGATATGAAAACGTTCAGAGAGCTGGTACAAGTAGAGACGAGAATGAAAAAGAACATGATGATGCGATAGGAAGTGACTGCGAGTCAGTATGAAGAAGGAAGTTAATAACTTCCTTCTTCATACTGACTCGCAGTCACTTCCTATCGCAGTACATAATATGTACTGGTACAACTGAAAAGAAAACGGAAGTTACCTCGTGTTTGTAAAATCATTAGTAAATTACCTGATGAATGTGCAACTGTTGTGGTAATGAATCAAGTTTCTAGGGTAGGAAATGTGTATTGCCCAACTATCAAGATGTTCATAAGATCTCAAAAGGTCAAATTTTGAAAGACTAAAAGTTAATATATGTACTTAGTATAGTGATAGCAACAGGTGTCAATTGGAAGACTGACTAATATAAGAACGCAAACTGAGCCGAAATATATACTTAGCATAGTGACAACAGGTGTCGATTCGAAGACTGGTTACCTACTTATAAGAAAGAAGCTTATATGCCTACCTACGATTACCTATTTTTAAAACTATTTTGACATGATTAAGTAAACGTTTTTACAAATTTCAAGACTTAATACCTATTTAGGTGCATACCTAGTTATTTTCCCACTTCAACCTGCATTGTTATGTCCTGAATAGTACACCCTGTCCGCTTTTGGCACACCAGGTGTCCGCCTTTTCAACACCGCCTTTTTCAGGTGTCCTCGACTGGTACATTTCAATGGTTTTGAAATTCGGCCTTATTCCTAATAATAATGCTTTAAAAATATTATTTAGCCAGTGGAAATTGTTCAGAAACATTTACAGTACCAGTTGGACTGCACAAAATCAGATATTTTGCACTAGTATAATTTTTATGACAAAAAGAAGTGCGAAATTTCTTAACTATGTCCACTACTGGTGCTTTCACCTTACCCCTCCAGGGGCTGAGCTTAACCTCTAGTGCCCCGAAAACATCGAAATTTTCTGGTTATCTAAAAATTTTAAAATTAATTTTTAAGAGCAAGACAAATAAATTTGTCGATGATTAGGTGAAAAAATGGTCTTAATCGACACCACATATCTACCAAAATGTTTGGGCAACACCACATATCTAACGGGTTTTTGTTGTTGTAATTTCGATGTCAGACTAAGTACTGAAACCTCTTACAAAATGTGTGGTACATCCGAGACAATAAAAAACGATGAGAAAAATGACAGAAGTGCGAATATGTTATGACAAGAACATGTTTTTTCATCCTCCTGAAAAGTTGGCAATAGTTAGATACGTGGTGCTGCCTCTTAAGCGACGATATGAAACCACAGATTACATACATGATATGACATACATGTATGTAGGTATGTTATCTGCATTGTAGATTAGTTTGACAGAGAGAACTCGTCTCATACTTTTAGGTGGTAAAGGGCCTCATCCAGTAGGTAAAGCAGGATTGGGAGGTCGTACGCTGGGAGTACCACATCATATCAAGTACCGTATCATTTAGATGACGAGGAGGGAGAAATTTATAGCCCCATAATCCGTCATGAAACGCAGTGGTAACACCAAAAAACCTCGATGCTTGGGCCGTGATTGTGACGGGCATGTTGCGAAAGATAGCGTCGATCAGCAAACACGTTTGGACACTTTTCACTTAGAACGCTGATACTGACTGCAATTAACTTTTGATGAGATCAACACGCGAAAGAAAAACATTTGAGATAACAGAGAGAAAACAACGCACGACACGACGAAAACAAAGTTCAAAATAATTCTGTCTGATTTGAGATAACAATGAACAAGAAGATAACAATGTGTGTGTGTTTTTCTCTTTTTTTGTTGCCTTCGACAAATTGTCACGGTAGACATTAGAGAGTTCCTAAGGGACAAGTCACAGAAGATAGGTTCGAGCTTATCTCAACTGCGCATGCGCCTCGGCTGAGTTTGAACTTACTGCGTTAACTTTCTGCTGACAAACTCAAATTGTTTCGCAACTCTGCCCAAAATTTTATTTCTTATTTGGAAGAGTTTGTTTTATTTACCTACTTGTTTAGAAAAACTGTACCTACCAAGTTCAAACTTGATTAGGGTATATTATATTTAATATAATATAATATATTATGTGCCACTAACTTCGGCTATAGTTTGAATTTTTAAAACACTCTGGTATGATGTTAAAATTTCAACTCTATCGGCATTCAAAACCTGAGATGTGAGGCTATCTAAATTACATTTTTTTCAAATTCGTAGAATTATAATAATATTAATAATATATTATAATTCGTTGATTTTACCATGAACCATACTATGTTCATGGTAAAATCAACGGAAAACAGCGAAAAGTGGCCGAAGCTTTTAAGGTACCTATTCGATACCTGAATTTGAACGAACGTCGTCCTTAATGCATAGAGGTACTGTGTCCCAAAATAAATAAAAAATGACCTATGAAATACATCATAATATATATTATTCATATTATTCCATAGAAACACCAGTGTACTTTATGCACATCCTTCTCAAATTTGAGCCCAGAAGATGGAAGGAAAGTATAAAACGACATTATTACGACATTTTTTGGTTTTTATAATTGTAAATTTTTTATATTACAATTGAATATTGTATAAAATTTTTTATATTACAATTATTGTATCGATAGTCTGCAGGACATAAGGTGTTTAGCCATAGTATAATAATTATACTAATATACCTAAGATGATGAAGCCGTAACTTCAAACATTTGAGATATTTCAATGCAACAATGCCGTAAGTCGCCTAGGGCATAAACTACCTTATTCGCATAGAAAAACTGTACAATGCCTGTTTTCAGACGAGCAAGAGAAGGATTTTATAAGACTTTCAAGTTCTGAAACATTAGCTTGAATTTCCTACACGCGTTCAAAACTTTCAACCGAGCGTCCTGAAAAATTAGAATTTTTTGAGTTTTGCGTATTACACTGAGAGTGCGACATGCTAAATAGGCTTATTCCCACGAGGGGGTTAATAACGCTGCTGCTACTGATCTTTTCGGGTTGACAAAATACTGTCTGGTTGAAGATCATCTGAAATCACTCACGAGACTGACCTCGCACTCGTAAGGTTAATTTTAAGGGAATTTCGTGCAAAGGGCTACGAGAGTGACTCTCGAGAGCACAAGCTGCGAGTGCTGTCACGTCTAAACCCACCTTCAAGCACCCACTATTTTACAATCAATAGCCACTCAAAACACGCATATTTGAAATTCACACTTTTCACGACTAGTTGTCCAGAAACTACATTAGATTCCTCCTGTTGATTATTTCAAAGGCGTTATCCCGTAGCAATCTACTTCAGAAATTGAGTTTCCACTTTTACTAAAATTACCATGCACAAACGTAAGTAGCTCTTAATGGAAGAATTCACTTATAAATCCACTCACCGCTGCGGTTGTCGAAAAGATTGGTGTATTCTTCGTAGGCGATGCGAACCAGCCCTGCCGCCATCGTCCCTGAAAAGAAGTGAGATTTGTGAGGGACGTTATAATCGTAACAACTGCTTAGCTGATCCCTCCAATTTTCACTTAGTAGGTCGTGATTTACAATACTTGCAATTCTACTGTGTTGTGGTAGATCAAAACGAAAACCGGGTACGAAATAGTTACTGATGAGTAGGTACAGATTGGGGGGGATTTAAAATTTTCCGTTGAATTGGTTCAGGTGTAAAAACGTGAAATGTATCAGAAATATCAGTACATGAAAAATACAAAGACAAATGATTTGTTCGGAAGCTCAAGGGCAAGCGGAAAAGGCACCACGATATGAGTCAAGTCTGAGTCACAATTGGTCATTTATACGTCATATTTGAATCCGGCACCCTTCGGAAACCTCAGAAAACTCCAATTTTCCGCTCGGAAACCCCGAGTAGTTGAGGATACGGTAATAAACGGATACGCTGTCTCATCCCCTTTGCCGCTTGGTTCCTGCTTGTGTATCGAGGCTTTTTCTAAGTTCGGAAGAGCTTTCTTTGATTTTCACCATTATAAACATTTGGTTAAAATGGGCGTCAATTTTCCCCTCTCTCAACTGTACGTAACCTCTCTCAATTCTCTCCAAGAGCATATTGAAAGCCAGTAACACTAGCCAACAAACATACAGGTCGTCACTCAAGATCCCACATGGGCTAACTCACTTTTTGGCTGAAATGAGTTAGGAACGGATTCTTATGGGAAATCTCGCGGCCTTTCAAAAAAGATGAGGGTGAGAACGGTGAATCCAAAGATGGAACAACTCCGAAATGGAATTCAGGAAGAAGCAATCATTCGTCTCGAAGATCAAGCGGAAACATATTCATATTATGAGACAATTCAATAATGATATTCAAAGAATGAAGGGTAAATCATATGTGGGGACCAGAAGGGTTGACAAAAATACTGCCAATGTTGTTGCAAGGGATGTCATAAAGAAGCACGAAAAATGTGACCCACTTGTACTTCATCAGCCTGCGCCAAATGGAATTGTTTTACAGAATTGACTCAGGGCTTACAGAATTCTTGGAAGACATGGACTGAGAAATAAAACTGTGGTTTGTTTGTTCTTCAATTAATGTGAAACCTACTGAACGACACGCCTCAAAAAACCAGAAGTCTCGACGAAGCTCTACGCCAACTTTTCTTTGCTGCCCCTGACTACGATTTGGTAACTTGGATTCTTGGAAGAGTCAAAATTTTATTCAATTGGATTTATTTTTGTTAATAATTGAATCAAAAGAGAAATTTTGAGAAAATTTTACTACCTGGACCCATGTGGTTTTTTTTATTTAATTGAAATAGCCCTGGGTCGTCTTTCTCACCACATGAGGTATCTTATAAAAACCACATGGGCTAACAATTCAAATTTCTTTATTAATGACATTTTAATGACAGTCGTCTGAACAGTTAAAATCATTACATCGTATTGAGGGAAATGGTGGTAGTCAAGCTGGGTACCAAGTTGCACTTCGATTAAATGGCGACACTGTTATTTCATTTCAGATAGACACGGCTTGTTATAGTACAATTCTACCCATTTACATTGAAACATGTCCTTTCCCTGGAGTGCAGGCCATAAACACTATTCGGAAGCAACTCTATGACACTCATTTGAGAGGCACTATTAGATCCGACCTGCTTTCAGCTCCTCCATCTCTTGTCTTCCGTCGTCCAGCCAACCTTTCTAACATCTTATCCACCAAGAGCCAAGCACCTCTAATAGGCTCCACTGGCCTAACAGCCTGCAACAGACCTAGATGCAGAACGTGCAACTTAATCAGCCAGCCCCCATCAATTTCTACAGCCAATTCCACAAACCAATATACCATCTCTACAACGGCCAACTGTAAATCTAAGAACTATTTATTTTATTTATTTATTTATTTATTGATTGGCATCCAAAATACAAGAAAAATTAAAAATTAAAAACACAAACATTACACTTCTGGTAAACCAAATAAAATTAAACGAACAGTTCGTATGATTTACTTATATGCTAAGAAAAAGAAAACATAACAAGAAACTGACGCCCACCAAAAAATAAGTTCCTAAGAACTTGTGCTATCTGGTGGAGAAGCTATGGCAGCAGTCGCGAAAGCATATTTTTAATTTTCATTTTTATTTATTTATTAACTTATTATTATTATTTAAATACATTTATTTATTTATTTATGTGTTATACTACTTCATTTTCTTAAATTATATTAAGGGGAATAGAAATCAAGAAAGAAAACATCCATTCAGCATCTTCTTAAAACTTAAAACATTTGTAAAGGTGGACAAATTTATATTTCTAGCATAGAAAAATTTCAAGGCCTGAACATATGCATTTCTCTTATAAAACTCTGTATTAGTTTTCGGTAGAACAATACCAGATTTAACATAATTTCTGGTTCTATCGAAAGAAGCTAAATGTTTCTCACAAATGCCCTTATTAAATACATGAACACAACAGTGAAACAAGAATAATTGTTGAATAGTTTTTACATTAAAATGCTTAAAAAGTTTAGCCGATGTGTATCTTGGGTTTTTATTTAGGATAATTCTAATCAGCTGATTTTGCATAATCTGAACTTTCCTCACATAAGATTTAGCTGCTCCCCCCCACAAAATGATCCCATACTTGAATAATGATTGTGCCAAGCCAAAATAAATTAAACGCAATTGATTTTTAAAAAGAAAATTTCTTGCTTCCTTGAAAACGAAAAACAATTTTCTCAAACGCACGATAAGATAATCAATATGGGACTTGAAATTTAAATTACAATCGATTATTATGCCTAAATATTTACAATTATCCGCAAAAGGAATTTGGGGACAGTCACATTCACCATCATGGGTAGAACAATCTCCCGCAGAGGGGAACTTGATTTTGCTATACTGAGGGAAAGACTTATTACCTACTCTAAAACGAAGCACAGACGTTTTTTCCACATTCAAAGCCATTCCATTTAAATCAAACCAGCTCTTAACCGCAATGAGACTCCTATTTACGGAGTCAATCAGGGAACAGTAGTTATCACCCCAGAATACTATAGCTGTGTCATCGGCGAAGCCATAAAAGTTTCCACCTATGTTCAGTTGTAACAAATCATTTACGTATATCAGAAACAAAATAGGCCCCAATACTGAACCCTGAGGTACTCCAATGTTAGTAATAGCCTCACTACTAAGAGAATCACCAATTCTCGTAACCTGCGGACGATCAGTTAAAAAAGACGTAATTAAATCCAAGGGTAAACCGCGTATGCCATAACAGTGCAATTTATTGTATAAGATTTCATGGTTTACTGTGTCGAAGGCCTTACGAACATCAAGAAATATCCCTACTACATGGAAACCTTCATCAAGCTTTTCAGATACGAAGTTATTAAAATCATAAAGAGCATGATCTGTACAAATATTTTTTTGAAACCCATATTGATTAGGAGCTATAATGTTATGAGCATTAAGAAAACTTAAAAGTCTTGACTTAATACATTTTTCAAGTATTTTAGACATCGATAAAGTTAGTGAAATTGGTCTATAGTTACTCATACATCTCCTGTCTCCTTTCTTATATAGCGGGATGACCACAGTACTTTTGAAAGAAGTGGGAAATATCCCTAAAGAAAGAGAGAGGTTGTAAATGTATGCAAGAGGTGGGCTCAAGTAAGAGGCAAATGTCTTCAAAATTACATTATTAATGTTATATTTAAAAAAAGAGCAATGATTTTTCAACTTCTTTAGATGGGTTTCTATCTCAGAAGTTTCAATGGGAAACAAGAAAAAAGAATGGCAGGGGGAGCTAGGAAAGGACTGAGGCCCCCGAGATCGGGGTTCACTAGAATTGCAACCTCTTTTAATATCACCAGCTATATTTTTACCAACCGAAGAAAAGAAAATATTGAAACTGTTTGCTATATTCCTCTCACCCGTAACAACACCCCCCGTATCATCCCCAATTTCAGTTATAACCCTACCATTTTTCTTCGAATGTTTACGTGACGCTTTGTTAATTACATCCCATATAACTTTAGGATCACTATTACCATTTTTAATTAATTGGGCATAATATGAATTTTTAGCTTTATTAATGACAGAGTTTAGTATATTTCTATACCTCTTATAATAAGTTTCCAAGTCCACATTGAAAGGTTGCTTTTTCATCTTAGCTCTAATCTTATCCTTATTTCTAATAGAAACCAATATTCCCTGCGTATTCCAGTCCTTTAACTTTTTAAATCTACCACTTATCTTTTTATCCTGAGAGCAATTTGCAATGTGCTCCTTTAATATGTCATAAAACTTATCACAAGCTGAATCAACTTCAGTTAGATCGTAAACCTCTTTCCATGACTCATATTGTAGTAGTTTTTCCAGCGCTTCAAAGTTAATTTTTGTAATAATTTTCACATTATCTTTTATAGAAGGGTTGGGAGATAATTTACATAACGGTTCAAGACTTGCTAAAGATGTAAAATGATCCGAAAAATCACTACAATACACCACACCTCGACTCAGGTCAGGCGAAAATCCCTTGAAAAAAATATGATCCAAACACGACCTTGAGCTTCCTGAAACCCTAGTGAAGTCATTTATTGCACTATTAAACCCAAATTCAGCTAAAAAGTTCAAATACATTACAGAATTATGTGAATTCTTTTTAATATCGATATTAAGGTCCCCCCCTAATAAATGAGACTGACATCCGGTCGTATTCCTCAAATGATCCCCAAGACTCTCCAGGAATTTAACCTGATTTCTATCATGTGACACGTAAACGGCAGTTATGCCAACTCTGAAAAAGTTCCCATAATTTACGGTGAGAAACACCGAATTACAATCATCAATTATATCAGATGAAAAAGAAGACACTCGTAAATCATTTCTGACATATACCGACACTCCCTCTGCTTTATTAATATGTGAAGAACTAGTGAAACAATCATAGCCCGGCAGAGGAAAATTTAAACAATCAACATTCCAAGTCTCGGTTAATATTATTACATGAACATCAAAACTAACTGATTTTAAGAAAGCTAAGAATATATCAAAATTTTTCTTTACACTACGAATATTTTGATTTAGAATAATTACCCCATTTGAATTGAGCAGCCGAAATTCAACATCATCGATGGTAGAGCAATTAAAAGTCGCCACATCATTAAAAGAATCCAGGATTTCCGCTATCAAGTCACTCATATTTGTGCGTAAAAAATAACAAGTCTAACACACTTTAATAATTTTAAACATACTAAATTATCCTTTATTTACAAACGAAGATTCAAAATTCAGACGATTTGACTTGTCCATGCCCGCCAATTGATCCAGATTTGATATTCGCAAGGCCCGAGAGGACTCCGAGTCATCCTTCTTCACGTAAATTTTACCATCCGAAATCCATGAGAATTTGAAATCGTAGTCCCTTGCGAATCTCCTCACGAACCAAAATAGACGATTGTTCTCAGCTGTCAGTTTCTCATTCACAAAGACCCTGTTTTCCGGAAAAGATGGGCTCAGGTCCGACGCCGTAATATTTTTAAACTTCCTTGTAACTGCGTTTACATGCTCTCCTGCACCCATTGCCCTGCCTTTTTTTTGGTGCTTTTGGCAGTGTATTCAGGATGGTCTGGAATGGATTTTGATATAAGATTTCTTCGGAAATTTGAGTTTAAAAAATTCTGGACCGAGAACAATCTTCGAAAATTCGCTAACACCAAAGGCCTCAGTAACAGTTACTTACTAGTTCTATATCATTTGGGGGCGTATGAGGGTGGAAAGTCGTTTTGAAACATCCTCTATAAAGTATACAATGTTGACTTTCGACAGGTACCTCTAGAGGTTCGCTGTCTAATTGACAACGCAGGAAGAACCAATGCCGCGCGAAATCCGCCAGTCATCAGTGAGGTTACCCTTCACCCGAAACAGACATCTAGATTGACTCCTGGGGCCTAAGAGGACCTCAGACCGCACGCTGACTTTCACCTTCATCTCCGGCAGAGCGCGGAGGGTTACGAGATGACCTTGGTCTGATGGAATAGTCAAACCCTCGCAAGAGCGAATTAAGGTCAAGATGATATCGTTACGATTTGTATCAATGGAACGGACGATGCTAAGTGTATGGTGTGCTAACTGCATCAACTACTAAGGGGCATCAGATTTGAATGTGCAGAGGTAGGTAAGTATACCGAGTTGTAACATAACACCAGCACAAGTAACAGATTATATAAAATAGGATGGAACATTACGAATCGACTTTGAATCAAGACGATATGATGAACAGAGCAATCAATATGGTGGATAGCATACTGCACTAAGATTGTCAGGACTTCTGCACCTGGACACTGTTGAAGCGGGAATTATTGAAAGCGTGGTATTGTAGTGTATCTTGAAATATCAGAGAATGTATTATGTTGGCAGCATGCCCCATCTGTATTTTAACGTGTGTTTAAAACAAGCAATAAAGAAGTTCCATGCATAAGGATGTCGTTTATAAAATCCCAAGACATTACAGGTATCAAGGAGCTGCTCACGAACACACTGAAAATCATCATCAAGTTAAGAACAAGTGGTATCACACATCTCAATTGGATTTGACGAAACCTAGGTTAAGCCTTGAAAATTTCATATTGAGCATATTCGCTATTGCAACATCGAATTTTTGACCGTATAAAAAAGTTCTACTGGCAGTTATCGCCAACATTTCTGACAGTGGATATTCGTAGGGATCTGGCGAACCTGCAATTGAATTGCGTGCTTTGTTGAAGGAAAATGGAATAGCCAACGCTGCAGTATTGGACTGGAGCAAGGGCAATACAAATAATGGTGGATCTAATAATTATTGTACTGCAGAACAGAATAATTGTACTACAGAACAGAGTTTCGCAAAAGTGGATTGAGCCCTAGCAAAGACGAGAAACGTCTGAAAACTGCCTATAAATAGGGTGTTTGGTGGCTAGTAGATTCTAGCAGACGTGTATTCATGATAGATTTGGATGGATTTCAAATATGTTAAACATTCAACTCTTAATTTGCAAACTTTGTCTCAAGTGACTTTGGGCTGGAACTTCAACAGTGAACGTTACGTTTGTATCAACGGAATGGACGATACTGAGTGCATGGTTTTGACTATGACCATTAACCACTAAGGGATATCACATTTTAATGATCATGAAACGGGTGAGGTAGGTCAAATGTGCCATACGAGTGGACAATTGAGCAAAAAATAGGATGGAACATTACGGATCGAATTTGAAACGATGAATATCTGCAGAGGAATCCTGTCGCACTCCATATGATGGACAGAGCAACCAATTTGATACTGTACTACGATAGCATACTGTAGTACGATAACATGCTGTACGGAGATTTTCAGGACTTCAGCATCTAAGCTGGGTTACAATGTGGTGTTTAGGAACTGCTCATCAACATAAGTGAAATCATTATAAAGTTAGGAACAAGTGGTATCACATACCTATCTCGTTTGGATTTGACGAAAACTAGGTTAAGCCTTGGTTATAACAAGGAACACATTTCATATTGAGCTTCGTTAAAGCAGATTCGAATTTTGGACCATATCAGACCAGTAACCTGCATCATATTGGCTGTTATTCCCAATATTCCAGTATTAGACACTGGATATTCATGGCCCACACGTTAGGATCGTCCTTGGTTCAGCATGCTGGAAGTATTGTAACTGCTCGACACATTGGAAACCAGTATCAGTTGGTGTCCTATATCTGGTAAACGGTTCATAAATCGTTTGGATTTGGCGAAAACTAGGTTAGCGCTGGTGGTGACCAGGAACACATTTGAAAATTTCATATTGAGCTTCGCTGCAGCTGCATCGAATTTTGGACCGTATAAGAAATCAGCCTGCATTATATCGATTATTGAGTTTTACTGGCTGTTACTGCCAACATTTCAGACAGTGGATATTTGTAGTATACCCGTTTATCGGCCAATCGAGGAATTTGGCGAACCTGCAATTGGATTGCATGCTTTGGAATAGCCAATGCTTGCAGTATTGGACTGGAGTTAGTTACAAATAACGGTGGATCTACTTGTACTGCAGAACAGAGTTTCGCAAGAACGGACTAAGCCCCAGATATGACGAGAAACGTTTGAAAACTGCCCTATTAATTGGTCCTGAAGAAGACATGTCGTTGTGATTTGGATGGATATTCAACTTTATGTTTGCAACCTTTGTCTCAAAACTGCTAGAGTGACTTTGAGCTGGAACTTCAACAGTGAACTTCAACAGTATATAAATGCTCTAGCATCAGTTTGCTGTGACTATGATGGGTATGTTGGAGTACAGTCCACATGTAGGAGTACAGCGGATGAAAACATGGTCATGTAAAGACGTGGTCACCCCAATTGTGACCGTGGTTACAATCAATTTTCGGCCATGGACACATTTCCAGTAGGGCGGAAATTCTATTATGGATCATCATCCTCCACATCGTAATTGTACCAGTTCAAAACCGAAAACAATATGATGGAATACAGAAGAGACTTGAGATGCTGAAGTAGCCTTGATTTCCTCAATTGCCGTGATAGGGTTAATTCGTTACTGATCTAATCAAACGGATTACCCACGCTAGGCGTAATTCACAATAGGTTACTGTAATAAACCCAAGCAAATCACAGCCTGGTCTCGACAAAATAACACGAGCGACACGCCAGATCTCAGACGAGATCGTTTTGTACGAGTAATAACCAGTATAAAATGCCCCTTGATGTGACAGTCCGTAATTATCATCGACGTATTCGCGATTCTTTTCAATAGAAGCCGGAAAACGTTCGTGTCAGGACGATAAATTATAACCGGTGATCGTCATGGGGCCCTTGAAACGCTACAATGAAGAGTCACTGTTACAAAACGCTTCTCATTTAACGGTTATAACCCGAGCGGCATCCATACAGGAGTAGACATTTGCTACAAAGAAGGAAAATAATTAGGGAGGGTAATCAACGTTCAGAGGAAAAAAAAAACAAACAATCCCTTCTCTGTGTTAATTCACGGCGTTTGACGTCACAGCGAGTACGCCACGGGATTCCCTGGAGTTGAGAGCTAAGAATCGGAAAATTAAGGATGATGGATGACGGACGAAAAATTCAACAAAAAAATCATTTTTGCGAGGTACTTTAAAATCAGTATTACACTTTTTTGGGGGAAATGATACAGACGATGAAGGATAATGGAACGAAGACGGCGGTCTTTAAGGAGTCATCAACAAGCCTTGAAGTCACGGATTCCACCCACATCTTTGAAACAGGAGACACTTCTCCGTTATCAAACACTAAGTCTGAGTAGGTGCTGAGAATTTCAATTCCGTAAGGGGATTCGTCCAAGTGATTTCAATTTATCCAACTGTTAACCTTGCAGATCCTGATTGCAGTGGAACTTATAGGCTTAAGAGGCGTGGATGTAAAGTAAAACCGACGATCTTGGACGTCACGCCCCACCATTTGAGAGTGCTTTGATAACTGGGTGGTGGCTTATGAACTTGTGATAACTTGTGATAACTTGAGAGTGGCTGATGAAAGGAGGGCGGTGGGGGAGGGGTGTGTACTCGTTACAATCCACCCGCCCGAACATAAAATTTAAATTGTAGGTGAATGTAGAGCGGGTGAGAATGAGGAAAGCGAGCAGGAGGAGGTGGCTGATGAAAAGAGGGTGGCGGGGGAGGGGTGTGTACTCGTTACATTCCCACCCGCCCGAACATGAAATTTAAATTGTAGGTGAATGTAGAGCAGGTGAGAAAGAGGAAAGCGAGCAGGAGGAGGTGGCTGATGAAAAGAGGGTGGCGGGGGAGGGGTGTGTACTCGTTACATTCCCACCCGCCCGAACATGAAATTTAAATTGTAGGTGAATGTAGAGCAGGTGAGAAAGAGGAAAGCGAGCAGGAGGGCTGATGAAAAGAGAGTGGTGGGGGAGGGGTGTGTACTCGTTACAATCCCACCCGCCCGAACATAAAATTTAAATTGTAGGTGAATGTAGAGCGGCTGAGAATGAGGAAAGCGAGCAGGAGGAGGTGGCTGATGAAAAGAGAGTGGTGGGGGAGGGGTGTGTACTCGTTACAATCCCACCCGCCCGAACATAAAATTTAAATTGTAGGTGAATGTAGAGCGGCTGAGAATGAGGAAAGCGAGCAGGAGGAGGTGGCTGATGAAAAGAGAGTGGTGGGGGAGGGGTGTGTACTCGTTACAATCCCACCCGCCCGAACATGAAATTTAAATTGTAGGTGAATGTAACTGCAGCCCCATCTCCCCCATAATCTGTACAAATGGAGGGCAATTTGATTTATTCGTTTAATGGTATTTTTCTGCGAGGAGCAGAATTCACGGGTTGTCCGGAAGCGAGTGTAATTGGAATTGAAAAAGAGATGCCTTCACTAGCGCGAAGGTCTGATCGAAAGGAATTGGTGTAAAATCCATGCCACTTTTACGCACGCACATAGTCCGGTCGTGACGTAGACGTAGGACCCTTGATCTCTCAACTTCCGACATTTCACATTTCCTTCCTTATATTACTCAACTACCTATCACCTTTTCCACACTCTCACTAAAATATTTCAAAAATCATCTAATTTTTTGGCTCACTCGAATATCCCAATCGTTTGACAAAATCGTAAGAAACTTCGTATTTTGACGTGTGTCTAAATGCTTGCATACGAGTCTGCAACACATTGGGACATTTTATGTCAATATTAATAATATCCAATCGTAATAAACCGTTCAGTAACAAATTTATTTTTGATCACATTGATATGGTCGATTAATCACTTTAAAACCTATAATACTCACTTTAAAACAAATAATATTTTATTTGTATAATTGGTTTTAAAGTGATTAATCGACCATATCAATGTGATCAAAAATAAATTTGTTACTGAACGGTTGAACGGTGAATACATGTGTGCTCCGAATCTTACATATTAATATATGATTAATATAGGCTTACGAGTGAGCGCCTGATCTATGTACGTCAAACCTAGTGCGTCAAATCGACGCGTGAGCGCCTGATCTACGTACGTCAAACCTAGTGCGTCAAAACGACGCGTGAGCGCCTGATCTATGTACGTCACTCCTAGTGCGTCAAAACGACGCGTGAGCGCCTGATCTATGTACGTCACACCTAGTGCGTCAAAACGACGCGTGAGCGCCTGATCTATGTACGTCACACCTAGTGCGTCAAAACGACGCGTGAGCGCCTGATCTACGTACGTCAAAAGGCTGTTTTTACAGTTACTGTTGGTGCCAAATTTCGTTTTAGCGTTGTTTTCCCTTTGTTAATCGGTTCGACGTTCATCTCGTTGTTCGCTCCATTGGTACGTATGAATTGTTCATACTTTTTGCGACGAGAAAGGAGTATCGACAACAAACTTACGAAACTCTTCCGATTCCATATCAACAAATGAAATCACAACACTATTGGTTAGTAATTAATCACTTTAAAACCAATTCCACAAATACACAAATAAAATATGTAAGATTCGGAGCACACAATGTGTGAATACATGTCATGTATTCACGCTGATGGCTAAATCAAAACTAACAATAACAAAACAACGAATTCCGGTTTCCTACACGACCAACTTTGTTTGGATGTAGTATTATTAAATAATTCTACATCCAAGCAAAGTTAGGTTACCTCAACCTCAAGCAATTGATCACAAAACAAGCGGCAGTGTTCACTATATCTATTTATAACATAAAAATATATATAAGTCTGACATAAATACCAAGAACAAATACGCAAGAAATGCGTTATGATTCGAGAGCTTTCGATCGAATGGAGAACGATTTTCGTCCGATGAAAACTACAGAAGTTTCATTTCCCTAGCAACGGCTTGGTTGTAAGTGAAAATTATCGTAAAATGTAGGTAACGCTTTTCGATGACAGTTTTTGACATTTTATGTCTTTGCTTTGGCACATTGAAATAAAAACTGTCACGAAAAAGTGTCCTCGAAAAGCGTTACCTACATTTTACGATAATTTTCACTTACAACCAAGCCGTTGCTAGGGAAATGAAACTTCTGTAGTTTTCATCGGACAAAAATCGTTCTCCATTCGATCGAAAGCTCTCGAATTATAACGCATTTCTTGCGTATTTGTTCTTGGTATTTATGTCAGACTTATATATATTTTTATGTTATAAATAGATATAGTGAACACTGCCACTTGTTTTGTGATCAATTGCTTGAGGTTGAGGTTACCTACATTTCTGTTTCCATTAAAATAATACTACATCCTAACAAAGTTGGTCGTACAGGAAACTGGGATTCGTTGTTTTGTTATTGTTAGTTTTGATTTAGCCATCAGCCACAGAATACCGGCCTTTGATTTGTATAAACAAAGAGAAAACAGGACTTGAGGAAATAGACGTCTGTAGTACAATATTGACATAAAATGTCCCAATTTGTTGCAGACTCGTATGCAAGCATTTAGTTTTTTTTTTTAAATAGTTTATTGACTTAGCGTTTGTTACACATATTTTCGTTAGTTTCGACTAATTTGAGTTGACAATTGCTCTTCTTGAAGGTCCATTCGAATTCAAATAAACACCTCGATTCGATATGAAGTCTACTTTTTTTTATTTTAATGTGCCAAAGCAAAGACATAAAATTTCAAAATCACGTTGAACGATCTGAGCAAAGTACATGTATCCACATGGAAACCGTCAATTAATGGTTAAGAAGGAAGAGAGGGTTTGGCTATTATTACAGATTGATTCAGTACGATTACTCTTAACGAAGTTCATCTGGTGATAATATAGAAAATTATGGTACGACATACGTAGAACCTGTAACGTATTTTGGAACACCAACCAACTGATGGTAAAGTCGTGAAGTGGCCCACGACAGCACCTATGATATTTCAAGAGGATTTAAAGGTTCCAAGCCCCAGAGCTAAAAGCCCTTACAAAACCCAGTCACTTCGATCAGATCAACATTATTTCACATGGGGCAAGTTGCAGACAAATGGAAGACGTTAATGGTTCTTCGACTGTTGACTGCAATTAAAATTCCGAGTCAGTGAGGGGTGAACTTGTAAGTATGTAATAATCGATGGATAAAACGAGAGCCACAAAATGACAATAAGCTAAATAGTACTTCAAGCTACAATGCTTTACAATGGCACAGACTGACCCTCATGGATACAAATTATTTTCACATAAAATCACCATCATCATCCCACAGCCTAAAAAATTTGTAGGTTTTATTTCGTGGCTTCAATATTACAACTGGACAACTCGATTTTTGTCGGATTTTGAGTCACCTCCAGCTTAAAATGACTTGGGAAGTAAGCTACAAAATGACGTACATAATCCGATGAATATTCCGGTTTTAGCAGTTTTGCAGGATGCGAGAGCAATAATTGCTTTGAAATTATTTCAAAGAAGAAGAACAAGGACCTGCAGGACATGTGAAGGACCTCTTCTCCATTAACCCCCCAGCACTCGAAAGTGGTGTTTTCAATTTCGAGTCCCCGTTAACAAAGGCTGCCTGATTTAATACAGAAACCTTATTAACTTTGACTTTGAAAATGATGAAATATTGTGATTTTAACTTTGTTGTATGTGCTAGATAATCGTGGAGTTAGTTATCTTGCATCGTAATGGACCATGATTAAATAATTTTATGATCACAAACCTAGCGGTATTTAATATGACCTACCTATTCTTACTATGTACATGACATATGTACATGGTTCCATTGTACATCTCAAAACTACGAATTTGGAGTTGCCTAGTTGAAGCATTGAGCCCAAGATTTGTAATACACAAATGAAACCGATATCGACGTTTAAAACCCACAATAAATAATCAAGAATAGACGAACACCTACTGTAGGTGTAACACGAGGAAATAAACAAGAATAGACCTACATGAGACTAACCGGACACTAATCATAGGAAAATCGCGGGAAATCTCGACTCATAAGTTTCATAGTTTCATAATTATTTGGAAGATGGAAAAAAAAAATCCCCATTGTTCGAAACTCACTCTACTAGATTAGTGGTAATTGTAGGCAGTAATTAAAACACCCTTGAGTGGAAGTAGGTCGTAAATGCGCGGATAGCGTTGATGATTTAAATGTGTAATTGTAGTTTGATAGGGTGAGGGAAAACTGGAATTAATTGACATTAATCATTAATTAATATTTCCTCGCTTTGAATCTACGAAATCGATTACCTACCTACACGTTATTCTATTGTTGGTTTGTAATTATATTGAACTCAGTTGGGTTAATTCATGAATGCAAATAATTCCGGATAACTCGAAGGATTTCATCGAATATTTACATATTTCCCAGGTTGTTCCCTCGCATTTACGCGTATCTGCGCCAATTATGTCGTAGTTCATATTTACTTCTGCTCCGTACCTCTCTTATTCTTTTCACCATTCGACTAAATTGGTTCATTTGAATATAATAGAGAACGTAATTCGAAATGGGTAAGAGAATTTTACTCACAATTACCGGTTCTTCGACTCTCGAGACGATCCAAGGAGCGACGCTGCAGTTCAAAACTGACACTGATGAAAAATCCAAACGGCTGTTATTTGGTCACTAAAACCGTTCAAAAAAAAATAAAAAAAAATAACAGGTGGTTTCAGCGAAAGTGTTTCGACTTGTCGAGTTGGTTTAACGTGGACAAAAATACAAATTTCGTATTTATTAATACCGTTTTTGTTGTTGTTATTTTGAGTAAACTTGGACCCGCGAAGTTCAGAGTCACGCGCACGAATGCGTACGGAGAAGGAAAAAAAATCCGACGGTGGACGAATGCGGAATCGACTCAAGACGACCTGCTGGTGGAAGAAGGTTGTTGATGCAAGATCTGGTACCCCCAGCGAGTGGGGAACAGGCCCAAACGAATCTGGATAGCGCTCACAACCTTGAGCAATAATAATTCGACTCGAGGAGAAAATGGTTTTAATCGTTTTATGGGCTGAACGAGCTCCGGTCAAGCTTTCGGAGGAACTATAATTTTTTTAAACTCGAAGAAAACCGGTTTTTTTTTGGAGGGGACACGTTTGCAAAACATCGGGTGTTTTGGGTCAGCGGAGGATGAGGAAATTTCGTAACTGGGGACTTTCAATTTTTTTTTCTCGACTGTTGAATGAAATGGAGGTCGTGGAGACGCAGGCTTTTAACTAGACTTGTGCAGCATGCCATAAAGAGCGAATTGGTCCGAGTGACCTACGATTTACGACCACATTACAAATGTGCGCTTGACAGAAGTCGAAAAGATGCCCGTTGCACAGCATTCAATTCAAGAGCGATTTTGAGGGGGGAAAAGTCCTAATCTTCAATTTTCGGTCGTTTTTTTACAGCTTTTAACTCGACTCGTGCAGCATGGCATAAAGAGCGAATTGGTCTGAGTGAACCAATGAGGTCGAGTGGATTGAGGACTTGAACGTGTTCCTGAACCCGAAAAAAGCGCTGTTCACTCGACGGGGTTAGTTGTAACGATTTTTCGGTGACAATAAAGAACTAGCTCCAGAAGTGGACTTGTTATTGTCACCGAGGGTTAAGGGTTAAGGTGGGGAAGGAATCTGCCTCTAACCAACCAAAAAATGGAAGTTTTCAATAACGAAGAACAAGATTTTTAAATATAACCGTGAACACATTGAAAATGGACTTATTCAATGCAGTGAAAGTGTACAACGTCTACTTCTGCAAGACGCGAGATCACTAAATGCCCGCAACGTGACTGTTGCCATCAAGATTGACGACATTCGCCCATTTACGGAGTTCCTTACTCAAATAAGGTTGTCATGAACTTTGCCAGAAAATGTTATGTGGTTTTATCGTCTAAACACGGATTCATAAAGTGGATGATAAAGTAACTGAAAGTGAACATTAAGATGAAGACGAAGCAGAATAGCTCACTAAAAATATTTTCTCCATCATGTCTCTGTTTGCATCAATAATGGGTTTGCCACAGTGAAGAACAGGGTAGATTCCATATGAGAAGCAACCCATTATTTGTGCAAAAAAAAAAAAAGTATACCAGTATATCACTTTTTCGATGTTCCAAAATTGTTTTACTATTTCCCAAAATTACTGCAAGCCATTCACTCTTTTGCATTATGCGACGTATTCCAGTTTTCAAGGCCACCACTAGTTCAGGGCCACCTGTGACCATTTTCAAAAGTGGACCTACCATTTCGAGTGGGATCTCTTCGAAATCGAAAACTACCTGTTCAATCAAAATTCATCGATCAAAGTCCTCAAATCAAAATTCATCGATTAATCATCGTCAACACTTTTTATTGGTGCAAGGAATAAATGCAAGAAATACCAAATTTCGTTAAAATACCAAATGATATTTGGTAATTTCCTATTCAAAATAGCAAGACACGGGTTCGTATCACAAATTATTACAACAATTCCTGTTCGTTCAATATCTCAAGTCTCTTTTTTCTCTCGTGGAATTTTCACCGTCACATAATCTTGATCCAGTTCGTCACGCACTTGTAAGTTCACATTGAACCATCAGTCAGATGATTGGAGGCCATCAATGGAAGCTCAGAAAGCTCACTTTCACTTAGTAAGTGCCCCTCGTCAGGTTTCTGCGGTTCAAAGCTTTTCTTCAAGTTCACCCTTATCAAACTTCCACGGTGGACGTTGAGTGGGGCAAACAAAAATACGTTCAATATTTTGAGTAATAAATATCATAAAGTAATTGGAAGGTCTGGAACCCTTCAATGGATCTACAATGTCGCGATAGAACGGTGAGCACACAACAGTAAATTCATTTCATTTTTTTTTCTTTTTTTACTTGTTAGTTGAAGAAGACGTGTAGTTGAAGGTCACAGGGGGCCAAAAAACCCTTCATCGCCATTTTGGTCGAAATTGAGCTAGCAACGCTATTTACAGGATTTCGAGGTGTAGATTCCAAATATGGAGTCCTTTCCGGTAAAAAAATACCATCATCACCGTCAAAAAACGGTTTGAACTTACGCTACACCGGGGAACAAACCGCTTGATTGTCCGCGCGTGTATCGAAGAACCCTATGATTGTAATTTAAATGGCTCCGTCTAACCTCTTCGGTAGGTCGAGAACGCTCTATTACTCCTGTGATTTACGTTGTTTACTGTGTTTCACGCTTTTGCTCCTTCCACACCCGTCATTTAACTCGTTTGGTTTCCAACGTTTTGTTTGCATTAGTGCCTTCCTTCGGTTTCAAAGTGATTGTTAGTGAATGTAAAGTAAGTAAAATCAACAGTTCAATAGTTCTGCTGTCGTTTAGTTCACGAAATTTTAGCAAACAATTCGACAAATTACAGCCCGTCATTCAACCTTGCAGGGAGTCAAGGAACGTAACCGTGAGTTTTGTTGAGAACCACCTCAGATACCAATATTTATCAGGATGTAGTTAAAAAACCTTCTATTCTATTTCCCATGCATTTGGATTTCTTCTAAAAATACGTCATGGTGTAGTGGCGGCTTGTCCAAACCTGCTCAAAACCACTAGTGTAGCAATAATTATTATCACATAGTTTACTCTGTTTCTTTATAAAAACTCGGGAAGACCCCCTCGTATTAATTGTATTTGGATGTCCCTCTTCATAATGAGAGCGTAAAAAAACGGAGGGTTAAGACTCGGCTTTTTGACTGCATCCTTTTCTTGGCTAAACAGGAATTTGAGCACGTAGATATGAGGACAAATCTATAAAATGAATTTAGGAATTTTTATGGGATATGACAAATGAACAAAATCCAAGATAATTGGGTGAAACTGAAAAACCCCAGGGTCTGCGAGCCCTTAATAATAACTGCATAATAAAGGGAATTACCTCGAGTTATTAAATTTCCTGAAAGATTACGACCAGCCATTGGAAGATCATTTGAAAACGGCAACGATTATTAAAAAGGCCTCTGCTCACATCCAAAATGATATTGTATGTGACCACAATCCACCGGAACAATAGAGGGTAGGGATACCCATCGAGGGTACGAATACTCGATGTTTTAAAACAACGGCTTCAGCAAAAAAGTCAAAAGTCATGACAGTCGTGGATGACTCGAGTAGGAATGAACCAAAAACCACCGTCACGTCTAGTAAAATTTATGTTAACGTTTATAGTTTGCTGATACCGAAAAGTGGCAGATGAAGAAATGAGATTTCCCTGATGAGCTCTCCATTCGAGAAAAATCATTAAAAAATTCAAATGTTGTTTCTCTGTACTTGAAACGTTTAATAACAAAAATCGCTGGTTTCTAGTCGGAAAAATTCCCTCCCGGAGGAGGGGGGGGGGACGATCTCCCATGGCTCCCCTGTAACGCTCCTCCGTAACTTTTCTCCACGTAAGGAACAAGATGAAGAGGTGGGAAGAACGCTCCCATCTGGAACGCAACCTCAAATGGCTCCTCCGTAACTTTTCTCCCGGTAAAAAGGACGAGGAGGAGGACGACCTCCCATCTGTAACGCACCCTCAAATGGCTCCCTGTAACGCTCCCGCCGTAACTTTTCTCCCCGTAGAGACGTGAATGAGGAGGGGAGCCGTCTGTAACGCACCCTCAAAATTGATCCCCTGTAACGCTCCCGCCGTAACTTTTCTCCCCGTAAGGAGGACGAATCCCACAATACTGCACCCCCCCCCCTCCCTCCAACAGCCCGTTACAACTGTTCAAAACCCCAACTGATCCCAATGATAATGGAATGTAACGCTTTCCAACATGTCTATGCCAACTATAAAACCGCTTCTCACTTCCCTTGACTCCTCAGTTGTACAAAAATTATCAATAAAAACACGGTAACAGTGAGTTTCCCCGTGGTTCAATCACGGTAGAGATCCTGAGGGTTAAAACGACGATTCACTAATTAATGTACGAAACAGCTTTCGTACAAGTAAGCAACCACGAGGGACTTTTTATGTCTTTACACCCCCTCCCACACCACGTACCACGTACTTCAATAATGGTGAACTTTATAAATACCTGTGTGTAAACAATTATTTAAACAATCACGCTCATACTGCAGCTTGTCCACTCCGAAAACCAAAAACAGTGTCTCTAGATGAGTCACAAGAATTTCGAGACAAAATTTGGGGCCACATAACAAAACGTGTACATAATGAGTGAATAGACCCATGAAACGAATCATATTGTCAGTAATGTGTGAAATCTCGTCAAGTTCAAGTAGAGCCTCAGGATTCCTTCGAATACGTTCGGGTCGTTATTACGAAGTCTGTCGGGCGTCAGACCCTTACGAGACCAGTTTAGGAGTGAACGAACGGCCTCGAACGGAAAGTGAGAGCAGTACGAGAATGAACTCGAGTGAACTTTTAAAGCGGCGAAGAACATCGCGAGTGGGATCTCGACTTCGTTAGGTCACTCGTAAGGACCTACATAATAGAGGTCGTTAGACGATATCGATTATTGGTTTATTATCTTCGATAATGATCATTTGGAATCGTCCAAGAAACAAAAAAATCCCCCCTCCCTCAAATTTTGAGGGTTTACGTTTTAAAAGATACGTAGATTCAAAAATCGAATTGAAAAATCCGTCAGCATTTTGCCCAGTTAGCGTTGTGCTAAAATTACGAAATTTGGTTTACGGGTTAAGACCAACCCCGCAGTGATCCTGCAAACGTTTCCTGGTTCCTGGTCCCTAGTTCCATGGAAAGGGGTTTTTAGAATTTTTTACGACCTGGATCTTTGCACGACCAGCCGTCCGTTTGGACGTTTCACTCACCAAGTGAAGTACAGGTATTTGGTTGTTTGAATTGCGGATATAATTGATAATTCAGATATCTGAAGCACACAATCCATCGTGTCTCTAGATGACCTTTTACCACAAAGCTGCTACTATCGCTGTCAACGTTGAAAACGGCAAAGGTCCCAACTTTATTCCCACAACTTGACCGATAACAAGAAAGATTTGTCAAAAATCTCGTTTCTCGTCAATAATGCTCTTATTTTAAAGACTGGATTGCTCAACCAACAATCTTCGTCTTTCAAATCCTTGAGCAATCCAGTCTTTAAAAGACAAAGATTGTTGGTTGATCAGGATCCTCGAATTTTATTTCAATTGGCGACGAGTGTAAAGTTTCGGTTTTATTTATTTTATTTTAGGAAGGCCCGAATGTTTTATTTTTTGTTCCATCTTTATCACCATCAATATGAGAAAACTCTGCGGTCTTAGACAAGAGTTCAAGCGGACACGAACAGATCTGTGATTAACAAGGATCGACCAACTCAAGGCAAGAGACAAAGCTGTAGAAATAAATAGTTAAGAGAAATCAAGGCGTATTCAAGGTGTAAAAGCACGAGGAAGTCCCGATCTTGAAATTTATCTTCGAGGAAATTGTTCAAACGTGGGACCAAAGGACGAGTGTTGGTTTTGGTTCTCGCATTAACTACTTTTGTTCGATGCAGTGATAGTTTCGACTCAAGGTGGACCGGCAGTCCTTTCTCTGAGCAAGGACGAGGGCCCTCGGGAAGAAATCAAAAACCTACACTAGAGTCCTATACCTACCTACGTACAATAATTATATATTAAGTTACACTGGGCGTACTTATGTACTTACAGACGTATCATGTCCCTTCATCACGCGGTTCTGCATATCATAAAAATGTACGAGTACTCATTCAGACAGTAAATAACAGCTATTGACATTTTATGTCTTTACTCTGGCACATAACTCGAAAAACGTTACACAAAAGCGTCACACGGAATCGTCACGAAAATTTCTGATGATTTTCGCTTACAACCGATTCGGTGCTACGGAACTTTATCTTCGCCAGTTATCATCGTACAAAAATCGTTCACCTCTCGTTGGATAGCTCTCGATTTACCTAACCATATTACGTTAACCACTGCGGAGTGCGTGGCCGACAAGCTGCGGTATGAGCGTGATTGTTTAAATAATTGTTTACACACAGCTGATCATTCTCAATAATTTATATTGTCTATACGAATGCAAGCTTCATAATTTATGATGAACCCTACAATTAAGTATAACAACTACGCTACTGGGGTGGGTGATGTAGCATTGTTCGAAGGTTCTTGAATCACTTCTTTAAAGACATAAAATGTCCCAATGTGTTGCAGACTCGTATGCAAGCATTTAATTCTCGACTGTATCAACAACAAGATGGAGTTGACATTTTCATGTCTTTGCTTTGGCACATAAACTGAAACGGGAAAAGTTTGTTTCCTTGATTCACCCTTTCCCTCAGATCACGTCAGAACACAAGCGACAGGCGGGCCAATACGTCAGAGCCTATGACGCACGAGCGTATGACGTCAGACGGCTGGCAGGAGGCCAACTAGTACGTCAAAGCCTATGCCGTAAGAGCCTATGACGTCAGACGGCTGGCCGGATGCCAACTAGTACGTCAGACGGCTGGCAGGAGGCCAACTAGTACGTCAAAACCTATGACGTAAGAGCCTATGCCGTCAGACGGCTGGCCGGAGGCCAACTAGTACGTCAGAGCCTATGACGCACGAGCGTATGACGTCAGAGGGCTGGCTGGCTAGGTGATCGGGTTTTAATAAGCCTCTGGAATTCCGCGCCTTCATTTTATTTAATAATACTACATCCAAACAAAGTTGGTCGTGTAGGAATTCGTTGTTTTGTTATTGTTAGTTTTGATTTAGCCATCAGCGTGAATACATGACATGTATTCACACATTGTGTGCTCCGAATCTTTTTCCAATAGGTACACGTATATCACGCTGAATGGAATATCGAATGTCTGGCTCACTTGTCAACTCAACCACTCTGGGACACTGTCATACCGTTTTAAATTCATATTCAGGTTGGCCAACTTTGGAGGAATCAAAGCAGGAGCGTCAATTGCACAAACTAGGGTGGGGAGCACAACAACGAATTTCAATTAATTACAAATATTCTTGATATGCAAAAGTTTGGGAGTTTCAAGTCTAAAAAAAGGTCTTCCCATGTCGCATCTTGATGGACTATTTGTGCAAAAGGTCTGGACACCAAATTAGTCCAGTCAAAAGTTAAGTTCAAGTTAATAACGGATAAAACCAAATTAGTCCAGTCAAAAATTAAAAATTAAGTTAATGACGCATAAAAAATTCATGAGTTGAGGCGTTTGTTATTTAAACCAGCCGGAGAGATAACCTCTCACGACCTGAGTTCTAAAGCTAATTAACAAACAAAAAAAAAAAAAAATTGTAGGTATAACTGCCTAGAATTCGATTAGTTTTTCATTTTCATTGCGAGCGCATTACCTTGGGCGTAACTACACTAATTAGGTTGGAATAAGCGGATTTTGATGAAAAAACACGAGTTTCCATGCTTTTTTCAGTTTTTTTTGTTTTGTTTATTTAAGTTGTGTGAAATTGGTTTTTCTCGATGAACCAGGGAAACAGCAAGCAAACCGCGAAAACCGAAACACCATTGAGAACAGGACCAGAGAATGTTATCTGCAAGGTGGATGCGAGCGCTCCTGGTAGGAGATGGCAAAAGGTTGGAATGAGCTGGATTTGATCCAGAGGGCAAACCTTTTCATCTAGTTTTGGGTTGGAATAAGCTCGATTTGAGCTATATATAGGATATATCCATATAGGATATATCCATATATCCATTCGACAGGTTATGAAGGACTGTTTGGTTATGACGTTAGTAACCCATTTTAGCAAAATAGCACTGAATTACAAATGAAATTTCTATTTATACTCATAAATCCCTAGGGGATGTGGGAGTCAAGGTATTGGAACTGATTGGGCTCAAAAAGTAATGACGTCCACCCTCAATATTGATTAGTGTTATAAGTCCCTAAATTGATTGATTATTCAGTTCATCATCCTTCATCCAGGATCATGGAGCACCGGGAAACTCGAATTTTGAAACCCGAAACCAAATTTGAATTTGATGTCCCCAAAAATTTCGGTGGTGGCGGCGGAAGTCCTGTACAGGGTGCATCCCACTCGAAGTGAGCCTTACTTACTTTTCAGATTTATAATGAGCAGCAGCGACGAGTTGGAACGACCAGAAGAGCACTGAAAAGACGATCAGCGGATCTTCTTCCTGAAACGTCCCAAAATGAAATTAAAAACTCTGCACATTCTTGACACAACGGTTTATTATCTTCTTTGGGCAGATCAATCTAATCTAATTAACGAAACGATAGATGAAACTTTAGCTCAACATCCAAATTTAATTTGTTTAAGTATTGAATATTTGTTTGAAAGCCCACTTTCGTGTGGGCTGCTCCTTTCTTTTTATACTTCCCGGATCAGTGACCCATGAAACGTTATAATGAAGCTATTTTGATATTATTTTTCAAAATATTATAGATCTTCTACGTTCACGCATCTTATTTTCACGTCAAACTCCCCTTCCGTCCCAAGGTACAAAACTAGGGGTCCCAAGGTGTATGACGGGCTTGTACCTTGGGACGAAAAATGGTTTTTGAAAAATTCATTTTCGGAGTAAGTACTCACTCAGAGTCTTTGTAAAAATGTGGAAAAAATCACGAGATTTCGCGATTACATAATTATAGGAGAATGCTACGTTGAAAGATTTGCAAATGTTGTCTTCTGCGCTTCACAAGGTGAAAACAAAAATTTGTCCTAACGACTTTCCCCATACCTTACTTGTATCTAGGTACTAATTTTTCAATCTTTGTTTTAGGCCTCAAAGGTCAAGGTATGTAGATCAAGTGGGTAGAGTCACACAAAATAGCCCATCTCCAGCAAATATTCTCTCAACACAGCCTGAGTGACCCACTGTGCGCTGCTCCTTTCTTTTCATACTTCCCGCTTCAGTAACCCATGATGATGGTTGAAAATGGTTTTTAGTATCCATTTAAAAGTAACCAAAAATGACTTGAGCGCTGTTCCATCTTCACGAAATATTGATATTGAGAAATATTGACGAGGTCTTTCTCTCACCGCTTCCGAAAGGTGCTGGTACCTTATAAACCTGTTTGTATCAATTGGATTGTTTGGACCGCTGCGGTTTCTGCCAGAGATCAACCTCGTCTTCGCTACGATCTGAGTGAGAGCAGAAAATTGGCTACGTTCCAAACAGCAGGGGGGGGGGAGGGGGTGTCATAGCCGGGAAGAAAAGGCACACAAAACCTTAAGAAGCTTTTCCTCGTTAGATTCGTGTAGGCTCCCGAATGCGGTGAATCCAATTTGCGGTCTGTACTAACCAGTGGGTTTCGGGGTCCGTCCAGATGTGGAAGGAATGCGTTCTTTTTTTGATCGGATCCGGTTCGACGAAAGTAATTTCTACCTTCTCCGCGGTCTTCCTTGACCCTTGAAACGCCTCTTTGAATCTTAAATAAATAGAATTATTCGATAAAATCTCATTTTTTGTTCTCAAGTGTTCAAAACCTGTTTTCAAGTGAAAATGTCTCCACTGGCCGTTAGGTCCGGTCCGACATCATTGTAAGATCATTGTCTCCGATCCGACCAAAAACGTCTTTACTCCATTAGAAGTGTACTAATGAGGTTCATGAATTTAAACCCGTAAGATGTACTACCTACAGAAAATATGACCTGAGAACTATTAACCCACAAAGAACGAGCGTGGCGTATTATACATATTGAGATATAAAACGTTTCCGGGGCTCGAAGGACCGCCGAAAGCGATAACTGCCTGCCGACAGTAGACCTGACATCAACCAGCCTGCAAACGCTTTTTCTCAGTACTCAAGGTTCTCTATACTGATGGATCTCGGCAAAACGGCCAGACAGGCTGTGCTTTCTATGATGCCATCAACGATGAAACACGAGCGTTTAGTCTCTGGAATGTAGCCTCGACATATGTGGCCGAATGCTTTGCTATCTTGCAGGCATTGCGTTATGCAAATAATACCGTGAGCAGCTACACCAAAATCCTGATACTATCAGAGCGGTGGACCAGCTTGCAAGAAGCTGATTGGGGCTTATTATCTCGAGAAAGATGCGGAAAGCTGCTGACCAAGTCTGCAAGTTCCGCGGTTGGCGCCACCAGGATCTTTTCCGTTTGGCTCACCTCAAAGCCAAATCTGACGATATCGCTCGTCAAGCAGTTTTTGCGTACATCAGCCGTGGTGTCGAAACGATGAACAAAAATTTCGATGGCAAACCAGAAGCGAAAGAAATGGTCGACTTTCTCAACAAAGTGGAAAAATTCCGTAAGGAAACGGACCCTTCAGAAGCTGCCGAAACTATCGAGTCGTACATGTTGTCGGTGGAACATAATATGCTATGGAATTAATATTATTAATTCGAATTCGTTTGAAGAATAAGCAGGTGTGGATCGCCCGCTTCCGCCGAATTCCTCTGGAAACTCTTCTCAACTACTTCAGTTTGATAGCCCGTAACAAGATATTCAGGAGCGATTACGATTTCAAAACCTGGCTCAGCGACACCCTCCAAAACAACCAGGCCATCAACGACAACGGCCAAAAATACGTATAACATTTATAAGGTAGAGAGACTGTTTTTCGCTAGACCCACGCCGAAAAGTTCGAAGTTTTTCGGCTACCAAAAGTTGTGCCGAGCCCAAATTTAGTCACATTTTATATATTTTACTCTTTATACCCATTAAAACGAAATAAAAAAAAAATAAAATCTTCTAGCCCATCTTTTGTAAGGTGAACCCCTTTTTTGGTCTGTGGGAACTGGACTACAAAAAGAAGGAATTCCAAATGCTTCCATAAACCACAATACTTGAAGAATCTGCTGTAAGTCCCGCAAAGATTTCTACGGTAGTTTCTCAAGTAATAGCTTTCTGCACTTGATCGTCTGCTAATTCATAGTGTCTCCAAGTGTTCACTTCATCCAGGGTCATGCCAAGATATGTAGTTAGCTGAGTGAGCATAAATTATCCATTTATCGATTGCATTTGTGGGTTTTGGCCTTTACGGTCGTAATTTCCGCATGTCGATTACCACGCATGTAACTGTAACAGCGAAGAAAATGAAAAGCAGACGACGCAGTAATTAAATCTCCGCTACAAGTTGAAAAAGAGCTCAGAGGATGCACATGCAACTCGGCAATTATCCGCTAACACGCTCGTTGCGACAAAACTCAGCATCCCCGCACTTGGGACCGTTAGGTTTCCCCTCACTTTCTACGCGTTCTACCGCAATCATGTGCGAATAAGTGCATACACGACCCATCAAACCCTCTCACGACCGTTTAGTACGAAGGCCTAATTGAGCCGGTGCTTAATCGATGTTTCGGATCGCGACTATTTTGAAAAGCCGCTTTCACTTTGTGTCGGATCCGTTCCCGTTGTTATTCCTTCCGTTCCTGGACCGTCCGCACGAGGGTAGGGATGCTCCCTTGGCCCTCCCACTAGACACAAATCGGTGCATGAAAATTCACAGGGCAGTCGTCTTCCGTCTTGGACACGGGCAGGTGACTTTGGCCTTGGTGAAAAAAGTGCATCGAGAAGTGCATATTGTAATACCGATCTCAGCCTCAGTAACACTCGGACAACCGACGGGTTAAGTGCGGAACATCTCAAGTTCAAGGTCACGGTCCAATATACAAACAAGGTAAATACTCACGTCATCAAAATTTAAAACAAAATGAACATCAACGAACTGATTGGGGCAAGAAAGGACTCACGAAAAGTTACTCTTCTGTCTTGACTAATATGCGAATTGTTAAAATAGAACAAATCCAAGGGTCGGCCACAATTATTGCACGAGAATATAATATATTATTTCAAGATACAGGACGAAACCACTCAACGAATTCGACAATCATTTCAGCTGCCCAAAATTCTCACAGAAGTTTTACAGTATATCGTACTAAATTCAAGTTCTAGACTGAATATTGGCATTCCTAGGGGTTCTACGAGGGTTCTATGTAAATTCTAAAATTTTTGGTCAATTTCAACTGTACGAGGTCGAAAAAAGCCGAACGATAATAACTAACTATTCTGCGGATTTAAAAATTACTTCGGTGGCCTAAAATCCTCATAGAATGAAAATTTATATAATTTTACAGTATATTGTACAAATCCACGTTGTTCAACCCAATATCAGCGTAGTCAAGGGTTCGACGAGCAGACAGTCAAAATTTCAAGGTGCTTGACCACGACGTTAGAAGGGGAAAGAAACCATGGAATAGGTAATATTATTTTTCGCTCACAGAAATTTCGAACATTTTTTTGGTCATTTCAACGGTACTAAGATGAAAAAAGCTGAACCACAATTCACTGGCACCATTTCAAACTATTCTACGAATTCAAAAATTACTTCAGCGGCCCAAAATCCTCACAGAATGATAATTTATAGTTATTCAGTATATCAGGGTTCGTGCCGATTTTCAATTTTCAATTTCCCTGACTTTTCCCTGATTTCCAGACCAAAAATTTCGATTTTTCCCTGACTTTTCACAACGTTTCAGGATCCTTTAAACAGTCAGTAACGTTTTGCATGAATCGAAAATTTTAGATGCGCAAATGAAGAAAAACAATATAAGGAACAAGTTTTTTATTCATAAAAAAACGAAGTTTACTTAAAACAAAGTAAGAGATAGAATCACAAGATAAAAGACATAAAAGTTTTGAGTACGTGGTTTACATAAACCATACCTTACAAAGGTAAAGGGGTTTTCGACGCGTATCATGGATTTTTCGCAATTCTGCACCCGATTTGAGATTTTTCCCTGACCAAAATCCAATATCCCTGACTTTTCCATGACTTCCAGTGCCCATTTATATTTCCCTGACTTTTCCATGACTTCCCTGACCGGCACGAACCCTGTATATCGTACAAATCCGTGTTGTTCGACCCAACGTTTAGAGTTCAACGAGCTCAAAATCGAATATCCCATTTCAAAGGAACAGACAACATTTGGAACATTTTTTGTTCATTTCAATTCTACCACCGCTCCCTGCTAACACGAATATTTAAATTCCAGCAGTTTTAAAATTTTGCATATTTCGTAAAGTTGCATTAAGGTTCGAAATTGAAAAGTAGGGGACGCAAAAAGAGGGTCGCGTTCTGTGTACGCCGATCTGGTCTAAGACCACCTGCAATAGTATACATTGGCGTTGTTTTTCATTTTTCATATACTTCAACGTTGTAGGAGTATCGTCCCGAATCTTCGCCTTCCTTCTAAAGATGAAATGATAATATGATGACGCCTCCTTGCTTCACCTTATTTCGGAAACTCAAAACATTGCAATCCTTGTGAAGGAAACGTCGTATATAACTCAACCCTCAGTGAAAGTGAAGACGGTGCGAACCGCTCGTTAAGATCGCTGATAATAATATTGTTGTCGGGCTCAAGTTTCACGTCGCGGGTAAATTTTTCGGCATGTTTCGGCAATCGGTCTTATCCGAACATCGGTCGACCTTGCGATGAGGATTCAGGAGGTCGAGAATGATCGGAGAAAACATCGCGGAACGTGTACCTTTACAACGTAAGAATGAGAGTCGTAAAGCGCATATCGACATCATAACTGAAGATCCAAACGGTTTTTGGGTGAAATCGGTACGCATTCATCTTAGGCCCAGGAGAGATTCAAAGAAGTTTCATTGCGAAATTCAGCTGATTTAAACCCTTACAAGGGAGTTCGCAAGGTCTAAGAACTGAACAATGTAGTACGCAGGTTCATCTCGAAACGGCATTTCAGACATACGCTGATCTGAGATATCAAATTCGATCTAGTTGGACTCACTAGGAAACCAAATATGAATTATAACCAATCAGTTCGTTTACAATACGCTTGATAGTTCTCAGATCGTGCATGGTTTGTACCTTTAGAGTTTGAATAATAATAATGCGATTAAGAGTTCGAATTATAATAATACGACGCTCGTATTAACGTTCAAAGCCAAGATTTCAATAATCCCAATATTAACAACAAATAGAACTGCTTGGATAGATAGAATAGAACACTATAGATAATAATCAACAAAGGCTAATTTAACAGTCTTCAAATAGGTGGAGTGACACTATAGAACTGCTAGGACCTGTTTTGCTTCAATCGTCCTCTTTTCTACTAAAGTCCAAATCCTCCAATAAAACTCCCAATAACATTCGTTTAAATAATGTAAAATCAACAACGTAATTTCACTCAGCTGCAATACGTGTGATTAATAGCTTGAAATTTATCGGATTGTGCGAAACAGAGCAAAGTCACTTTGTGCTAGATGGAGAAAAAATTCTTCATCTAATCATTTGTCAAGGTGGAAAACATAGTCGGCCTTTCTGCGCTGCAATTCTCGTGTGAAATACTTAATTCTGATAGAAACGGCGTTCAAATGAAGTAGCCTTCGCGCATCAATTTTCACATGATTCTTCGTCGAGCCTTTTCACGTTCATTAGCAATTGATGATTTCGAATTACCATGCGACCTTCGTGAAATTGCAACTGTATTTATAAACAGAAATATCCACAGTCTACAGTCTACTGTTGTTAACCGTTCAAGTGCATTGTTGAATTACGGTCAGTCGAGATCGACATCCAGTTAGTTCGAGAGGGTGATTGTTCTGTTGAGGTGGAAGAGGCACACAATTCAGTGAATTCAGGTACGTCTAAATTTAATTTTTATGATTTATAGTCAATATAAAGGAATAGGAAAGAGAATACAACTTAATATTATTAATAATGTTCAAAGCTCAGAATCACAAAATTCTATGGCTAATAGGTGGAGTGCCACTATAGAACTGCTTGTACTTGTTTTGCTCCAATCGTTCTCTTTTTCACTGAAATTCTTAACAACCAATAAAACTCACAATAACATTCGTCAAAATAATGTAAAATCAACAAGGTATTTACCTCAGCTGCAATACGTGTGATCCATGTAATGAATTCAGGTATAGGTAACTAAATTGAATTTTAATAATAATAAGCAAATATTGCTTCGTTATTGCTGGTTTGCACGTGACGTCACAACTGAGTGTTGTCAGGGTATCGGCCATCTTGTGTCACATACATCCTAGATATCAACCCACTCCACTGTTACTGGAATATGAATTTGCCTTCTTGCATGCTGTTTACACGAGTGAAGTTGATTACTTTGGTTACTTTGATTAAGTTGGTTAACTTCTGCCGGTTGCCGAAAATCTTAGAGTTGCTGTTACCCTTTCATGTGGTGATATTGCTGCTCTTATACAAGTATTTTATTTGTTTATATGCGGTGTCACTAATTCCAATAAGTAAATATTAGTGTCCATGTCCATTCTCCAGCTGTTTACCCAGTCATTAGGTTTGTCAAGTGTTTCACGCAATAATCTAATATGGAAAAAGTCCTGCCTTTTTAAAAGCCATTTCCGTGACCATTTTGAACGAGCGGATCCTCTGATGTGTTCCAAACTTTTTTTTTTTTTTACAGTACAGCACGCGAAAATTGACCACAGGAGAACCACGAAATGAGCGAAATGTACGGATATATCTGCACCGTGTGGACGCTCAAAATTGCAACGTTTTCATTCTGTCTTAGGACTGCGCCAATTTGAAATATTGTGCAAAACGTAGCGTGTGAACCAGGCTTAACACCGTCCAACTTATCGTTTGGCCCACTCGTTGAGCACATTCAACGGTGATTCGGGAAGCAGGTCAGTTTCAATTTCACGGAGAGTCGGTCATCAAACCGGGTCGGACCCTGAACCACTAAAATCGCATAATCAAGGCGTGATGTAACGCGGGAAGCTCAAGGTCGCTGGCGCGATATATTTCCGCTCCTAGAAAGAAATCCGGTCCGAATTGCAGCAGCAGGGGAAAGATAAGAAAAAAATGACCAGCAGATGAGTTTCAAGAGATTGGAACGCTCGGTTCGTGTGACGTTTGTCTGACATTCGGCACCGTGTGACATGATTGAATAGTCAAACTTTTCTACGAATATTTACTTTTATGATAGGTAGCTCTATGATTATTACTGATTGTTGGAAAATGGTTTTTATTTAACTCACAGGTTTAGTTTTTATTCAACTCTTCAGGTACCCATGTGTTTATGGGCTCTCGGAACCCTCATGTCGAATCCCGGAGTAAGATTCGTCGTTTGGCGCTGAGCAATTCATACAAAATCTCATTAAAACTTACTCATAATTTTTAAAAATTCGGACACCTGCTTTATAGTCACAGATGGCTTACTAGAATAACCCGGTAAAAATATTCATTTCGATCCACAATATCTCCTTTTCAATAGTGAAACATCGATCCTTGATGTCCAAATAAATTGTTCGGATGATCGGCTGTTGAAATAATTGACATTCATCAAAAACTGGCCGGTTTCTCTTACCTCGATAAACGTATAAACATGTAACGAGAAAAAAACGCTGCATTTGTTTTTGTTTTTTTAATTTTAAAATTTAATTAATCTGGACCCAAGAGCGCACTTACCCACAGGCACGAGCGCACTTCAGAAAAACTGGCTGTCAATCAAAAAGATCCACTAAAAACCCGAATATTCACGGTCCGGTGAGAGAATTCATCATAATGATTTCAATATTGAAAATTTTCAATTTGCTCATGAAACTATTTCCCATACAAAAACAAACACAAAGGAACTCGTATTGAATACTCCGTCCTTGAAGGGATGGCCCCCAACAGTGGGATATATCCATGTCAAAAACGAGTCGACAAGATAAATGCGGAGGGAGGATGCTATAATAAAGCTAAACAGAAAACTCTCAATTTCATTATGGACTGGAAATTTGTAGGTCACCGCTTTAGTCAGATCGAGATCCAATAACCGAATATTTACACCAATGAATAATTGAATAGAACAAACATGACCATAAATCATTAGGGTTCATTATAGTTGAAATTGTTTTTTTTTTTAATATCTAACTTTATTTGCATAGTATGGTGCAATACAGTTGTGTTAATTTTGTAAATTATCCATTAACCTGAGACATGTGGTGAGGTCACTGCTCAGTAGCAGTCTTCACAAGATATTTAGTAATAAATTATATAAATAGTAACAAGATATTTTAGTAACAATTTTTAGTAATATTTAAGTAACAATTTTTAGTAATATTTAAGTAACACTTTTGGTAACATGGTAGGAACATTAATCTAGAAAGTCCGTTGGACGTTTTCTTTTTAGTCTTAGACGGGATCTATTTGCTGGGAGATTTATTGCTGTAGACTGTACTAGTTGGTTTGTATAGGCAACCATCGATGAGTGTAATATATTGTAGCATGTTTTCATGGTTTCTGTTACCAGCGGGACTTCCAGGTCGTGATGTAGGATGCTGTTTCTCACATACCATGGGGGGGAAGAGATTATCCGTAGTATACGGTTCTGTATGGCCTGTATCCTGTTGTTTTGGCTGTTGGATGCGGAGCCCCAGAGTCCGCACCCATATAACCACACTGGTCTAATGATTATCATATAAATCAGTCTCTTTGAGTGGTAATTTGGATGTTCCTTTTAGCAGAAACTTCGTTGAAAGATACCTACTTTAACATCATCGAGTTACGTTCATGCATGATTAGGTTATTGCAGTGATTCGGAAGGACCGCTTCCCATTCCTTCTTAGAGGGCGTGGATGAATAAAGAAATCGTCTAGCCGATGCTCAGCCAGCTTGATCGCGATATCATAGGAAGTTGATTACATAAGTATTTCATTCACGGTCTGGTGAGAGAATTCAACATACTGATTTCAATATCGGTAATTTTCAATTTGCTGATGAAACTATTTCCCTTACCAAAAAAATAAAAATAAAAAAATAAATAAATAATAATAAATGCGGGAGGAGTACCTAGGTATGCTATTATAAAGCTAAGGAAAAACGGACTTTTGATTATGGATTGGAAATTTGTAGTAGGTAACGACTTTAGTCAGCTCGAGATCAATCAGTGAATATTTCCACCAGTTACCAGTTATTAATAAAACATTCACTTAAACAAACATGAATTATTAGGCTTCATTATAGTTTGAAAAATACTTGAAAATAATCAAATAACGCTGCGTGTATATGCATTTCGGGTTAAGCTCCGAGCCCTTATTGTCGAAAGGCTGGACATGAATCAGTCTGGAATAAGATTCCAAGAATCTATTCAAATTTGTGTACATAACTGTTCTACTCATATTTTCCAATCTGTAGCTCAAAACAGCATACATTCAGCATAGCAATTTTAAACAGCATTTTACGGAAAAATCAAATTAGTGTAGATAGTGTTGTGGCAGAAGCACTTAACTGTTCTTTTAAAATGTTCAGATAGCCGCATAAATGTAACATAATTGTAAATCCTTAGAAAATAGGTAGCTAGAAACCATAATTATAAATATATAAACAACTCCTCCGCTCAGCACAAGCTATGCTTAAAGAGGGGAGAAGCATTGTAACTTACTTTTTAAGAATAATTGTAAAAGAAAGATTGAAATAAATGCATTAAAAAAAGAAAAAAAACTAGCAAAACGTTTTTGAATAGGAAGGGGAAGAGAGAAGTTTATCGTTGTTTTCCAGGTCGATTGCAATGGTTTAATCATTAACAATAATGAAACTAAGTAATTCAATAGGGTCCTATTGCATGTTACAAGGGGAACCCTCTTGCGGTTTCCGTTGTAGCGGTTGACCTAGCGGCAAACAGGAGGTTTTTAGGAGCCACTCAGTTGATCCGAGGCCTGGGCAGTCCCAAGTTTAGTTCCACTTCGGAACTAATTTAGTTTTAGTTTCAGAACTAATTTTTGCCCAACTCTGGTGTAGTGTTATGATTCTAGTTTCTCATTTTATTTCCACAATTTTCCCAACTTGTTTTTATATTCTCATAAATATAACTAATACAGATTCTCAGCGTATAGCAGTGCAAGTGTTAGACAAAAACCGTTCGGTAAATACTCGCAATTTGCTATCTGCGCTTGTGGTACTGAATTCAGCAATTGTTATGCAACACCAGTACACAAAGCTTATAAAAGTCAATTGGCACTCAAGAAGTGACATTTAATTCTACACATCAGTTCAAGAATAATTCTTATTGTAATACAAGAATAATACAATTATTGTAATTGTTACTGGAAAATACAATGTTATTGTATTTTAAAATATTTTTATGTGAAATTGGCAGCATCTGAATAACATCAATTCGATTTCAGTTTCGGATCAAGTGACATTTGGACTTACTCGGGATGATGTATCATAACCTATACAAATATTCTAGATTTTTAAACCAAACGGTTTCATAACATGTAATATAAGGTCATATCAACTGCTACGTTGGAAAAGTTCAATTTTTGACGACAATAAAGTTTCGAGATTTTCTGGTAAACGATGGCCACGCACATAATCTCATTGCACAATACGGTTCTGCTCAAGCGCAGTCCAGTTTTGTCGTTTGTAATGCCGGAACGCAGAGTTCAGCGTCCGCAGAGGCACGCGAACGCAGGTCCGAACGGTTCTGTCAGTCAACGATTTTTTTCGGAACCTAGAACGCAAGCGCATGCGCATTTCAACCCTTTTTCAGAGCTTGTGGAGTAAACAACAATATTTATTTGCTTATCATTGAATTATTATTTGATTTATTCAATGTGATTATTATTCTACAATTTAGTTGGTCAAGTTATTCTTTAAAATACTCCAGTTGAACTTCTTCAACAAAATGTCAACCAGTAGCAGCTCGAGAAATTCGGAAAGAGATTGTCTCGACGGTGGTGAAGTATTGTGGTTTGTAGAAGATGAGATCGAACTTGTAGTATAGGATCTTGTCTACATTCATGAAACTTGAAATTTTTCGACGAAATTGTGTCAAGGTTCAACAATTCAGAATTTTCTTATTTTTGTGAGGGGTAAACAGTAAGCTCAAATATGATCTAGAATATGATCTTCAGAATGCGGCTTAAGAACCCCTAAAACTGAATTTCCATCAGAGAAGTTTCGATGGATTTTCCACGTCTTTCCAAGTCCACCTAGGTATTTACTATGAAAACTGCAATTATTCAATCAAAACTGAATAAAAAATGCTTCCTATCTATGCGGCGTCTGAACACCGTGTTAATCAATATTCACGACACCTATCAAATGTTTTGACTCCTGGGGGTTAGACTTTTACTCTGAGCACAGAGAATTGGCTAGAAATCATTTTAAAGGATATATTACAGGTAATTCAAAATCCATCAGATCAGGATTGGGTCCCACGGGTGATCTTGGAACGATTCCTTTTTTACCCTTCAGGCTTCAACACTAGATGGGATCGGCTCTTCACTAGGGTTTCTACTTCCATCAGGATTCATCTAGACCATTTACTGGACACTTCATTGAAGGATTCCACAACACTCTTGCAACCCTTATGAAGAGCAAGGCACTTTCTGAAGCTGGTCTACTCAAGTACCACATTATTCGAGCCTACAATGAGATCTCTTGAGCCTCAGCAGATTCAGTGGATTTCAGAGGATTCAGCTTCTCTATCCCTGCACTTCTAGACTTGATCATTGTTGGTGATTTGGTGCTCTTGAAAAAGTTCCCTGGTGACCCACTGTGGATGCTACTATGTGTCATCCATGTCACATGGACAAGCTCCAGGCTAAGTTTTCTTGGCTCTTTTACCTACTACACCGGTCCCAGACAGCTTCAGTGAGCCAAATGAAGACATGTATTGTTCTTAGACATATTCAATATCTTACAAGAGTCTTCTAAATCCAATGGGGTGGAAAATATCCGCCTGTGCAAGCTTCTTGAGCATTGTCGAAGTTGTCCTGAGAACAGTGGATGAACATGTGAATGATAATCACTCTATATGTGAGATCATCGTATCTCAAACTTTCTCCTCGACTCGAAATTATTTGTTCTTAAAAACGCGTTTCAATCGTACTGATCCGTTATTATCAAATATACCCGTTATATTTCTAACCTTTTTCCTTAGTAGCGTCACCTTCATGATAAAAACCCAGCACTGCTCCCACATGCAGAAAAGAATCAAACAGGTGTGTTAGAATTATTTGGATAAATTCGGGGACTTAGAATTCGAGGAATTAGGAGTTCACTGCCTGATGGAGCAAATTGGACAAAAGAAAACTTCACGTCTACCCGATCATATCCATAGGAGGGCTGCTAAAAATGTTTGAACATGGCACCTCTTTGAGGCCTATCACTGACCACGCAGCAAGAAATATCGCATCTGGATTCAAGAGGGAATATTTCGTTGCCTATTGTGAAAAACACAAGATACTGTCAAGACTTTCCAACAAATACAAGTTGACCTACAAATACAAGATCTGTCACACAATGGGGGTGTTACAAAGTACCTTATCGATGGCGTCACATGATAACCTCGTATCTCAAAAAAACAAATTTTACAAGAGAGGCAAAAAACTGACAGCAATGGCATAAAGTGGCATTAGGAGTTACAATCTCATATAGTCCTCTGAGGGCAGAAAATTCATTTTCCGCTCAAATTTGAACCACAGGCCGATGAGATACGAGGTTTTCTTCCCATATATGCAAAAAACTAAAAATCGTCAAAAATCAAGATACGAGGTTATCATGTGACGCCATCGTTATGCTGTATAAGAAGCATAACAATTCCACAAGTAATATGAATTCAACTACGAGTATTATCCTCAGGTGAACGACTTAGTAGATGACAAACTTATCACCCCAAATCGATCCCAGATGTACCAATCATTTGCAGCAGATGCCTTAAAGATTCTATCGTGACAGGTATTCCTATACGATAACACAACTTGAAGCTGAAGAGGTGGAACTTGAAATAGAAGCACGAGCATTCTCCATCTTCACATTTGAATGTAGAATAGTGACATCGACATTTGAATAAAAAGATTTATGATGCCAATCGATTCATTGACTCAGGCTTTCAGCACAAAGATTTGTTCTTTGTTGGTGGCAGTACACCTGATGATCATATATTGAGACAATTTCTGAATATCTCTGAATGTGCTCCGGGAGCTGTCGAAGTTCATTGTAAAGCTGGTCTTGGGAAAACCGGATGTCTTATTAGTTGTTACATTATGAAGCACTACAACTTCAATGTCATGGAAGCCATTGCTTGGATAAGAATCTGCCGTCCTGGGTCAATCATTGGTCACCAGCAGCAATGGTTGAAATAGAAGGAGCAGTTGCTGTGGGTAAGTGGGAACAAATATCGGGAATCTACATTTGGATCTTCCAGTCCACAACTATGGCATCTACAGTAAAAATTGAAAGAGTTATCTCTACACGATAGTTTCACTAGGCTAAAGCATAAGCTACTTCACTACGACGAATCAATATCTAAAATCTTGAACAAGGTTGATACATAAAAAATTGATGAAAAACACATTGGCATCTCCAGGACAGCCAATACAGGGAGAAAGAGGAGAATATAAAAAAGTCTGAAAGTGAATTAACTTTGGTGAAAGATAAAGAATCAGCATTGGTGCCTTAACTCAAGGTGATCATCTGAACCAAATTAAAAGCTCGTCGAAGGATGCCAAGACCCCACAGTAGCATGAGTGCTTGTAGAGCAGCCAGACCAAAAGAAGTTGAACCACAACTAGCATCTCCCCTCAAAGCAACGAAGGTGAATGATAAACCCTCCACGACCGACTAGATCTGTTCCCATCAGAAGCTCCAAGCCAGCAAATGCTCGGACAGGGAAAAAAGCGGGATTTAAGCACTGCATATTGTGTGAGAGTAATTTATGTAGTGAACCACTATTACGTTGTTTTAAAAAAATCTCTATTCTAAGAAAAAATTTGCATCATTGAATTTGCAGAGTTTTTCTTATGGTCATTACCATTTTACTAAAGAGCTGGTAGCGAACACGGTTTATTCACTTGTTTATCCTATTAATAATAATAATTTGTTCGGTTTTTGTAATGTGTTTTCCTCCACGCAACAACTTCCCAATGCCACCTCCTGGCTCTGCTGTGCTGCCTTTTTTTTCAATAAAACATTTTACAGTGATTATATCGCGTTTCAAATCAAACTTCCCGTTGGACACAACAGTTTTCTTGAATGGAATACTTTCAGTTGTTAGATTGATGATGTTGGTTCAGTATGTTGTGCAGAGATCAGTGGTGGATCCAGAAATAATTTCCAGTGGAGGGATGACGCTAAACCCTAATTTTTGTGACTCCCTCTGCTCTGGATTCGTCTCACTAGTGGAGATTGTTACCAATTGCTGAGTCTATGCTGTTATGATAAGTAAAAGTGCCTTCTGCCTCCAACGTATTTTCTGTCAATGCTTTGGTAATGTTGAAGTATTAATAATCTAGGACACGCTTATTGCACCTTTTTAGCGAATTATGAACTCAAAATCGGTTTTTTCTTGAAGCAGCTGCAGCTTTCTAACTGTGATAAAGTGGTATCCCAACTTTGTAAACTACCTTAAGGAATTATATTTTTGTGTAAGTTTCATCATGGACAATTTATTGCGTTTTTTATAAATTGATATATTTTCACAGATTGTTGTAATGTAGTACTTTTGAGAATGAATCTTATGTAGATTTTGAATCTGTATTTCAATGTAGGTATGATTTAATTTTATTTCGGTTGATATTTTTAATGAAAGGAAGGATAGGCCTGAAAGAGCAGTTCCATTTGCATACTGAGGTTTATTTTAACTTATGACGTTACATGAAGCTGTCCCAATCGATCTCACAGATTTGTTCATTATAATCATGAGCTGTACAGCTTACTACGATCGAATAACCAGTAATGACAAGTCGAGTCCAAGGACAAAACACCCCGAGAAAGCACACTAAAGTAGATATTTTCATCAAAACGCAGCTTTTATAAGGTGTAATCAAACAGTGAGCACCATCACATTTTCAGCCTTGATCTACTTCATAATTTGTACAGAAATCGAGCAAGACGCTAATCAAGAGCACGTTGATCAATTCGCCTTTATAAGCAGTGAGTTCGGTACTAGGAAGTTCTTAAATCCTCGGTGCTTGTGGATATATCAAGGATTCGATTTGTTGCCCTTGAATTACTTATGCACATTTAAATGCTATATAGTACTTCCTAGACTCGACCTTACGGAAACCAATTGCCGTCGAGTTAAATCGATTGGCTATTATTCAATCCTCAGACGATAACAACTAGAAATTTCAAATTTCGGGACCTCAGATGGTCAGTTCCACTCTTTGACTAGAAGAATCACCACAGGAAAAAGCCCATGTGAACAACACAAAAGCATCACAACCTGTAACAAGGGTTTACAAACAGAGGTCCTCGAAGATGAAGAAATCAATTAATTCCTCGTTTCATACCAGTTCTATCAAATCATTCTCCCACTTACTAATTAGGGAAATGATCTCTTCTTACTACCCGTAATATTCAACGTTCACAACTCGTGACACTTAATCGATGAAAATAATAGGTTCGCACCTGCATAATTAGTCGAAATAGGTTTTCATTATGGTGTAACGGCGACGAAAACGAACTCAATAACTGCTTTCACGGAGTGATTTCAGGGACGGCTTATTTCTCAGATGCCTAACCTTTCAAAATCGATGGTCAACTCGGGGAGACATTGCTTAACAACTGGTCGAGCCAGGCAGCGCGAGAGACCTGCCCCCCCCCCCCCCCCGCATAACTTCAAAAGCTCCCAACACACCTGTAATTGAGGTCTGACACGAAATGTTTGAAGTTGTAAATTGAATGAACGCTGGAAATGAAAATCGTGAAGGCCCGATAGATGTTTTGAGTGGACAAAAATTCAATGAGGAGTTTGTAAAGCCAAACGGAAAATTTGGGTGAAATTCTTCTAGCAATCTTAATAGTGTCATGGGAATCACATAACATAATACGTTATTATAACATAATATGATATTATCATGTTGATTGTTGTTGAGTCGTTATAAAAACTAGGTTGTTCGAGGAGTGTTTGATGATTGATTTCTGACAGTTCAGAAAAAAATATGTTTTTGTTTAATCATATGTGGGATAAATCTGTACAAAATTGTAGAATCAACCAAAAAACGTTTAAATCATTTGTATATATTGCCAGAATCTTTTTTTTCGGTAACAGAAGTATATATAACAGAAATGAAGCCGGAAATAGAGACACCATGTTTTCGTAGAAAGCTGAACGAATCAACAACGCCCTCCTACGTCAAGTGGACAGGGAGGGGATCATAAAAATGTGGTCATCTGTCTTGACGGTTAAAGGATCTCGAGGGATAATAGTGTGCCAAAAAGGAAAGTAAAAACCCCTCTATATCCATCTATACAGAGAAAAAAATACCCAAGAACAACTGGGATAACGGGCGGTATTTCTTCAGCGAGTCGCCCTCCGGTAGATTTTCCGGTAGAGAGCGTGACTAAAAAGACTGGCCGATTGACGGAGTTGTTTTGGAGGCGGAATAAAACTCGAAAAGCCTGGTATGTGTATGATGGATCGAACAGTTACTCGTGGACTTCAAACATCGAATATTATGTAACATCATGGTACGAAAATGGTACAGAAAGTGAAGTCAAGTAAGGATGATATATTATACAAACTTGGTTATTCCAAAATTTCAGGTTCAAAATGTAGGTATTCCAAAAAGTAGGTTCAATGAAAAGATCAATAAAATTTGGGTAAAATTCTTCAAACAATCTGGATTGAACAGGTACTTGTGAGGGAGTAGCTGTCGTGGAATGTCAGAAAACGAAGATAGTACCAGCGAAATAGAAAGATTCGCCTTTCGGGAAAATCAAGGGATATCTGGAGGGAAAAATCTCGAATTCGCATTTCGTCGGTACCAGTACTGAATGATACTGGAAAAAATCACAGGGGCTCGTAGCAAATATAATACAGTGGAACTTTGACGGATTAACCGGGAAGGAGATTAACCGTGGGTCGATCCGGTCGCCTTTTTTTTCTTTTAAATATAAGAAAGGCGTTTATGGTTGGATTTACGTTTTAATCCTGCTGAGAATTTCAAAATGGTTTGATTTTTTAAATTTTCAAATTGGTTGAATTTTAAATTTGTATTTAATGGATTCATTGTTTTGTATCTAAGAAATACTAGCTTACACGAAATATGTAGGATTACTGCACAAAGTATTATTTTGCGAGCATTTATCCCACAATATTTATAGTAAATCTTCAAATTTGTCTTAAATCGTCGGTGAAACAGCAACATGCTCTAAGTCAATTTTTCGCCAAAATGAGTTTGGCACCATTCTTTATTCAAATTTTCGGGCCCCATCGACTGGAGAAGTCAGTTTCTCAAAAAAACGACGTTATTGGCAGTGTTGACAACAGCCTATAATGCAGTTAGAAAATTAACATGATATACCTAATATGTTATATTATAATAATATTATAGTATATTATACAGGTCAGCAGTTTTACAGTGCAGTTGTGGCGAGGCAACGACCGATCGATTCTATTGGGTTATTCTGATTTCAAAATTATGAACCACAACCACTAACTAAGCGAACCCTACATTCCTGTTTCACTGTGCTGCATGGCTATCAATCAGGTTTGCAGTCATAATAAAATAGAACCTCAATTAAGTGCGAATTAACCGCGGGTCGATCCGGTCGATTAAGACAGGAGTTTTTTGTTGGATGGATTTATGTTTTGGTAAGAGTTAAATTAATTGTGCATTTCTATCATCTGTGGCTCTTCTCTCCGCCATTACAACGAAAAAAATTCAAACTAGAGACAAGCAAGAACAGGGTTTGAAGTGTTCAAAACGTATCTCCGCAAGTTTTTTTTTTTTACTATAAATATTGTGGGTATCAATAATTTGCGAAGGTATCGTATATATGTCGTGGGAGCTGGTATTTCTCGCAAAACAATGAATCCTTTGAAGATAAATTTATTTAAAGAACAAAACTGAAATTCTCAGCAGGAGCAAAAGGCCCATGAAAATGTGAGAAAATAATAACATCTCACTGTTACAACAGATTCGGGGGAACAGCGACGTTTCGTATGTGGTTGTGTGGGACTCCAGTGGGAAACTGACTAATTGTTTACATATTTGGACAGGTTCATTCGCGAGAACCGCGGGCCATCAATGTCATTGGAGGATAACGAAAAGTCGTTAACATCAGGCCAGTAATCAAGCTAGAAATGTCCAGAGGATTGAAAAGCTTCACCCTTATGAAGTACACAACGTACGTACGAGTATAAGAAGTTGCAAAGAATGGTATTACCAGTCGTGAGAATATTGTTGAGAATATTAGGTATGGTCATTGGGCAAAAAATTAATATTTATACACTAGGTATAGCAACAATAAGGGAAAGAGCACTTGGCTGAAAACTTGTCTGTTGAAATTAAAAACATTCTAAACCGTTTCGGTATTTCTGAAGAACAGGTATTTTCTGTTACGTCGGACAACGACAGAAACATTATCAGGGCAGGTAATTATAAAATTTATTATTGAATAAAATGAACCTAAATACGAGTTTCCCATGTGGAGTGGAGGGAGTGAAGAAGCGCTTATCTGCCATAAGGTCTCTCGCCATGGGCCAGTACTGGCAATAAATCATGTTAACAGCGTTCAAGCATCAGAGCTCACAAATTAGATGCAAGGATGGTGGAGAAATCAATTTTCAATTGTTGGTCAATATGTGAAGGTTTAGCTCTATGAGTCATTCCAGGGCTTTTCATTCTTGGATCCATGTAAAGGACATTCGTGGAAGATCCGTTCATGCGCGGAGTTATTTCATACTCGTGTTTTTGGACCCGGCAATGTCGGTACACGAACAGGAGCTGTGTTTTTGATGGGGAAGCCTGAGCAATGTGAATTGAAACCGTCAAGTATTGGGAAACACTCAGGTCTTCATATGGGACGCCGAAGGTGTAACTTTCTTGGCGAAGAATTCTCAACCACCGGAGGCGCGGAGGACTTTGAAAAAACCTTGCGCAACTAATGCGAAGTCTTTCAGAATAAATCGCGGGCAGGGGCTAAACAGATACTGGTCCGTGACACATATCTGCGCCGTCGCAGAGACGAGTTTTCTTTCTCATCGAGGGATTTCTAGGGATCTCCGCGTAGCGGAGGGTAGGAATATGTTTGAATAGGCGGAGATCGGGTTCGAACCATCGATTAATCAAAAGGAATGAGCTGGCGGTTTTCTTTTTCTCATTTCAATGTCGGAACTTGTCGAGCGCGAGGTCAAGGACGAACAACGTGGACTCAATCAGTTGAGAGTCCAACTTTAGGTTTGAGGTGTGCACTGCACAAGTGTGCAAAGCCGCGCACGTCACATCAGGGACGATGAAACACTACCACATGTCGTTGAATTGGGGTATCAATTTTTTATATTTCCATAAAATATACACCATACAAATTTAATTGACCAAATCAGGCCGAGGGAAGACCTTCAGGCCGCAAATTTGGAATCTGATCCCCCATGTAGGCTACTGCCCCTGGCAGGGGATGCGCAGTCGAAATCGGCAAAAATAATCAGACTTCGTAGATAATATGTACCGTATAATATACAAATTTATTTGTTTTTTATTTTGATTATATTATAACAAATCAATAACAAATCAAATAACAATAACAAATCAATAACAAATCAAATAAATTTGTAGAGTTCAATAAACTGATAAAAAAACTTCAATATTTCAACCATATAAATATAAATGTCATCCTTCTAATTCTAGCTGCCCTAAATGGTGCTGTTTTAATTTAAACGATACCTATTTGCTTAAAATTAGTTGAGCTTGAAAATATATATGAATTTAAATGCGTCGGAAAACAGTTGATGGTTTGAACGGGAAAAGACTTGTAGGAGCGCTTTTTCAACGTCTTGTTAGTATGGGGGACTACCAGATTACTATTGGCTATAAATCTTGTATAAATTTCATGGGATGGGAAAGCCAGATGTACACGCTTCAAATAGCGCTTCACGGATGCGAGATCTGTCAACATGGAGGATGGCAAAATTTTTAATTTCTTAAAAAGAGGCATTAGGGCTCATGGTACGTGAGTATTCGACGTCGAGAAGTCGAGGTTGCCATGGGGACACATGTCACTGAGCATGCGCAGTCAACGGACATCTTCTCGATCCCCAATTCGATTTAACAGAGCTTGAGGTCTGTTACATCGAATTCTCCCGATCGAAATGCAGAAGAAGCTCTATGTAATCATTTGAAGAAGCCCAGCCAAAAGCCCCATTTCGTAGAAATTGTACAATTTAGTTTTACATGTTCAACTTTCATAGCCGCTCTGTGCCTCAAGAAAAATTATGATGATATAATTATAATATTATAATGATGTTAATGATTACCTATATGATTATATAATTACGATGAACTGTATTATTTAAATATTAGGTAAATTACCTCAAGATGGAATCCAAAAAAAAGCGTCTGAATGAATTCGGTGCACCTCAGAATCTCAGGATGCTTAAGAGAAACGCACAATTTCCGATATTCAACGAGTGAAAAGAACCGATCCGTCGAGAATGATTTTTTTTTAAATTGGGTAATTTGAATCAAAATTAATTCGTGCGACTAACTGACAGCGCGAGTTCGCGAAATGAATAGGAACAGATTGTAGCTTTGACTTAAGACAGCCGTCGGTCCTGAGAGCGGATGGGGGGAGGACGTTTGGTCCAGCGACGAAAGTAGGGGTTGAGGAAGTCGAGGGATGACGCGGTCTCGATGGAACACGGGGGAGGTTTCCAAGCCGGTTTCTTCCCTGATGGATATAAATTCCGTGTTTCTACTGCGTCACATATTGAGGAAATCATTACGATTGGATATTATTGACTTTCAATTCTGTAGAAAGATAGTAATGTGTGATACGTCACTTTTTGTCGAAATCGGTATTTTCACTTCCTCCAGTTTATTAAGAAGCATCTTATACATTACTACGATCGGGCGTCTAAACATTGCCGGTAAAAAGGTTGGCCTTTTATGTCCGAAATATAAGATAGCAGAATATAGATAGATAGATTTATTTGCGTAAACCAAAGTCATCGCAAGATTGGCATCATATTATACAAGGTACAAATATGGTCATATACATTCTAATAAGTAATTTAAATAAATTAATAAAAATATAACATCCTCCAGTTTCATTCATTATAAGAAAAAAAAACAACAACAAAGTTTGCTACTGGCAAATTAAATATAGCCTTCATTTAAAATAAAGGTTCTTAGCCCCATGGCCTTCAGGAGGAACTCATATAAAAGACGGGTCTCACCCAAATTTGCGGGGTTCAATACACCCAAAAACTGATAATACGATATCTGAGCATCGTCAAAATAAAAAGCTCTCTCCCCCGAAAGACTGGGCAGACACAAACAAACGATCACCTAGCCAGCCAGCCCTCTGACGTCATAGGCTGTGACGTACTAGTTGGCCTCCTGCCAGCCGTCTGACGTCACACGCTCGTGCGTCATAGGCTCTGACGTACTAGTTGCCCTCTGCCAGCCGTCTGACGTCATACGCTCGTGCGTCATAGGTGCGTCTGACGTAGTGGCCCGCCTGTCGCTTGTGTTCTGACGTGATCTGAGGGAAAGGGTGAATCAAGGAAACTAATTTTTCCCGTTTCAGTTTATGTGCCAAAGCAAAGACATGAAAATGTCAAAAGAATGTCAACTCCATCCTGTTGTTGATACAGTCGAGAATTAAATGCTTGCACACGAGTCTGCAACACATTGGGACATTTTATGTCTTTAAAGAAGTGATTCAAGAACCTTCGAACAATGCTACATCACCTACCCCAGTAGCGTAGTTGTTATACTTAATTGTAGGGTTCATCATAAATTATGAAGCTTGCATTCGTATAGACAATATAAATTATTGAGAATGATCACCTGTGTGTAAACAATCACGCTCATACCGCAGCTTGTCGGCCACGCACTCCGCAGGGGTTAACGTAATATGGTTAGGTAAATCGAGAGCTATCCAACGAGTGGTGAACGATGTTTGTACGATGATAACTGGCGAAGATAAAGTTCCGTAGCAACGAATCGGTTGTAAGCGAAAATCATCAGAAATTTTCGTAACGATTTCGTGTAACGTTTTTCCAGTTATGTGCCAGAGTAAAGACATAAAATGTCAAATGGAAGATCGTGTCTGGCTCCGCATACTTGCAAAGTGGGCAGGGCTCAGCCGCGTTGAACTTGCACACTCAGCATATTCAGGGAGTTAAAAAATCATGCATCATGGAGTATCATGCGAATTACAATTCGATTATAAATGAGCTGGGAGATTCTCACTTCTCCACGATCCATCAACACCTTCAAGTATGAAGGTTCGTAACCAACGCACAATAACGGAAAATAAACAAAAACTAGAATTCGATGGGACAAAATGAAAACATCCAATAGCCTGGCACTATCCAGCGCAAAAGGTCGTACCCCTGTGAGAGGCGACGGTATTCGGATGTCGTAAGGGAGTTGAACTTACGATGCACTTAGTTCCAGTGCTTGATAACCCCCTTATCTTGCTGATGAACTCGGCACGGCCCTAGCGATGTACAGGTCACGACAAGGAAGATTTCAAATACTTCAATTTCGTCATTTCGAAGAGGTGGATGATTTCGGGACAGTTTCGTTGACGAATCAAGAATCCTTTGTAGGTACAAATTGACAATTGAAAATCTCCCCTGACCGTTCACGAATCACCATTCGGAATACAAATAATATTTCTACAACTTCACCATATTTGATTCGAAGGGCCGAGGAACGTGTTACCTTTGGAACGAGGTGAATGGGAAGAAAGCGATGAAATCAGGACCTCGTTTATACAATTTTTGGAAGGGGTTGACGACGAGGTTTGTTAGCTGACACGTGCGGAGGCCAGAATGGAAACGAAAATACTGTACTTTCAAGTGTTAATTGCTCAATTTTACTTTTGGCAATCGTTTCTGTAAACGATGAACTTCATCCAGGAAAAAATGATCAACTGGTATTTGGGGGTGCTTGACTATTGCTACACGTGGACTGAGAGGTCAATGGAGCAAGAATTATTGAAGTCGGCACTGCACAAATGCTCTGTATCTCGCTGTTCTCTGATACTTGCGGGGGACAAAACCGAAATCAGCACATGGCAAGCCTGATGTACCTCGTGAACAAACTACAACATGTGGAAAAGATCGAGCACAAGTTCCTTGAAAGCGTGCAAACCCACATGGGAGCAGATGCCACGCATAGCGCCATTGAGTCTGTCAAATAACAAGAACCAGTTAACGCGGTACAAGACTGGCTAAGTATTATGAGAAGGGCAAGATTAACTAGAAAAAACAAACTTGCCACGCCGTAAATTGTCAGTGAATTGAATTTTTCAGTTTGTTGAACTGAAGAAGCTCCCATCGCAGCTTTTTAAAGAACTGACACAACGATTCACACGTCAATAAAATAGGCTGAATGAAGACGAACCGCTCCAAGTTGCAGAAAGTTCAAACAAAAATTAATCTCTCTTGTGACTACAAAGGAGAGTATAAGGAGTTGGATGTGACGTGGAAGAAGAACGGAGGACAAGTGAGGAGTTTACTTTCAAAAGGGCAATCATTTCTGAAAACGATGAACTTCTTCCAGGAAAAAATGATAAACTGATTTTTGGGGGTGCTTGACTATTGCTACACATGGACTGAGAGGTCAATGGAGCAAGAATTATTGAAGTCGGCACTGTACAAATGCTCTGTATCTCGTTGTTCTCTGATACTTGCGGAGGACAAAACCGAAATCAGCACATGGCAAGCCTGATGTAGGTACCTCGTGAACAAACTACAACATGTGGAAAAGATCGAGCACAAGTTCCTTTCACGCATAGCGCCATTGAGTCTGTTAAATAACAAGAACCAGTTTACGAGGTACAAGACTGGCTAAGTATTATGAGAAGGGCAAGATCAACTAGAAAAAACAAACTTGCCACGCCGTAAATTGTCAGTGAATTGAATTTTTCAGTTTGTTGATCTGAAGAAGCTCCCCTCGCAGCTTTTTAAAGAACTGACACAACGATTCACACGTCAATAAAATAGGCTGGATGAAGACAAACCGCTTCAGGTTGCAGAAAGTTCAAACAACAATCTATTTCACTTGTGACTACAAAGGAATAAGGAATTGGAAAAGGTATAAGGAATTGGATTCTACAACTAATTTGCAAATGCAAATTGTGTAATGTTAAATTGTGTATTGAAAAGGAACAAGCTGCTGGGGCCATCCACCGCAATCTCCTTCCTGCAATTGATTTATACATATTATGTATTATATTGTTGTTATATTAATAGGTACCCTCAACAAAAATGGAAGAGAAATAAACTTTCGACTGTGCGACGTTGAATTCATTGCAACCGTATTTCATGATACTCTTAAAAAGTGAGGAAGGGGGCGAGCTTTTTGCAGGCAACTGTAAATTCTCTGTAGAAACTCCATCAATCGGAAGCCTGCTTTCATATCTCTCTTTTAAGAGCCTTAAAAAGATATATTTTGACGGTTCCTACATGAATTGTCCACGAATCACGTCCATCAGTCATATGCATACGAATAGGTATAACAACAATAAAAGCGCGTAAAAGGAAAATAGTTTATACTAGAGGCAACGCACTTCGCAATGAAAATATACTCCCAACTATTGCTCAAGCTATCAATAAAAAAAAAATCCATGTTTGTCCTGAGAAATACGCAGTTCTAGGTTAACTTGGTATTGATCAATATTTTACTACAGACCCATCAATACTTGAAAGGCTCCGACAAAGGAGACCCGATTGTTCAAACTTCTTCACCAGAAGAAATCCGCTCCGTTCATCCGCTATGATCATATTACCCGTTCAGTAATATAACCCCGTTTATACCGTTTTATTTTGACAAAATTTACTGTTCGGGCTCATTTTTCATCCATTTCCCTCTAAAAAAAAGTAGGAAATTAAACGCTCTCTTCAACGGCATCGTCAGATTTGCGAATACTTTGAAAACGATGGAGTTAGGACCATTTTTAGGAGATAAGACCGAAAAAAATCTTCAAAGTTAAATAACTCGGAAACGAAGCCTCTTTAAAAAAAAAAAAATCCAAGAGGCTGTTGCAAATTAGTAACTAACAACTGTTGTAGAATCGATTTTCTTTGTCACACCTGTTTTGTGTGCACCCTGTATTCTGAGCAGCGTAATATACACTTGATATGGAACACGATACCATCAGTCACTTTTGAAATCTCAAATTAGGCACGATTTTTCGTCAATGAATGAGAGAATATAAGCTGGTTTTCATGATTTTGAAAATGAGCTTCGTTTCAGGGCGTGTAGACACTATTGTTACAGTAGAGGGCAATAACAACAAAAGAAATGATTAGAGATAACGAGGAAACCTATGCGCAATAGGGTTAATCCGTGAAGTTTAATCAACGATCTCCTTGCTAAATATCGTTGGGCAAAGGCGGGTTGTGGAAAACGCAGCTCGACCGTGAACGCTTGCTCGGTTTTTGAGGGTTGTCAGGCTCTGATTACACTCGATTCCGGAGGTAATCAAGACGGCATTGAACTTCCACTACGGGGAAAAGAGAGTTCTGAAAATGAAGTTCTGAGATTTCAGTCTCACATCGAAAACCTACTAAGCTTGGGACTGGCTTTGGCAGATTTGAATAATTTCAACAGGACAAACGTCCATCATGATTGGGAAACCGATGCGAAACACACGTCGAAATGTATCCAGTAATCTAAACGTTATATTCTCAACTGGAAAACCATTTAAAAATAAAAACTATAAAAATCGTAATAATCCCCTCGTCATGTATCAACCAGGCCTGGGACTATTGAGGTTCTGCCAGTAAGTATCGCCAGTGCCGGCTATTAGATGGCTTTCAATCCAACCCTCTTCTATTTAGCTAGTTCGTTTGTTCTAGAAATAAACACAAATTCCTCAATAAAAATACATTTTGTTTCAATCAATTAAACGTGCCATTTTGCACGTACTGATTTTTGAGAAAAAACGACGTGAAACGCACGCTTAAATGCATCCAGTAATCTAAAAGTCGTGTTTTCAGGTGGAAACAAGTGCATCCCCTCATCTCGTAACAACCAGACCTGGGACTGGCTTTGCCAGAGTTGAATCATCACAACAGGACAAACGTCCATTATAACAATTGTGAAAAAGGAGATGTCATCTGGACATGTCAGGTTCTCACCTGGATTTCTCCAGGAGGCCTTAACGCAAGCTCTCAACTGGCATTCACCAGGAGAACGATGCGAAACGCAGCCAAGTGCATCCAGTAATAAGACAATCCAAAAAGAATAACAAGTGCATCATAATAATCCCCTCCTCTTTTCTCAACCAGGCTTGGGACTGGCTTTGGCAGAGTTAGTATATGGCAGTAAGCAAACTATAAAGTGCATCCGGTGATAAAACGTCCATAATAATTGTGAAAAAAAAGAAAAGGTCATCTGGAGACGTGAGGTTCTCACCTGGACTCATCCAGGGGACCTTAACGCAAGCTCTCAACTGGCATTCACCAGGAGAACGATGCGAAACGCATCCAAGTGCATCCAGTAATAAGACAATCCAAAAAGAATAACAAGTGCATCATAATAATCCCCTCCTCTTTTCTCAACCAGGCTTGGGACTGGCTTTGGCAGAGTTAGTATATGGCAGTAAGCAAACTATAAAGTGCATCCAGTGATAAAACGTCCATTATAATTGTGAAAAAAAAGAAAAGGTCATCTGGGTATGTCAGGTTCTCACCTGGACTCATCCAGGGGGCCTTAACGCAAGCTCTCAACTGGCATTCACCAGGATAACGATGCGAAACGCATCCAAGTGCATCCAGTACTAAGACAATCCAAAAAGAACCACAAGTGCATCATAATAATCCCCTCCTCTTTTCTCAACCAGGCTTGGGACTGGCTTTGGCAGAGTTAGATTATGTCAGTAAGCATAAACTATAAATTAACCCTGGCACTAATTGCCTTGCAGAAAAAATAACCTGAAGATGCCACGTAGGAGACTGGTGGGTAAGGTAGCATATGAGCCCTCCAATAGGCGTCAAGCAGTCTCCACTCTGAAGCGGTAGGAACCCTTTCCAAGGGGCTTGTGACCTGAAATTCCGGTATAAGCAACGATTAGTTTTTCTCATATTCAAACACTGGTAGATTAGGAAGAAATCTCTTTTCATTGTTCCAATGAAGAAAATATCGATGTTTTGTTAAAACATAAAGCACCTTAAAATACCCAATTATTTCAGAATGAATTAAAGAAAATAATAATTTTTCTTCAATTTGAATTCTGTTAAGTACCTAATCTTATTAAAAACGGTATAATATAGATATAATATACCATGAATTTGAATGATTGTACAGGAGGATGAAAATTGTAGAGAAACACTTACAGAAATTCAGAAAAACTTGATAAAAAATTTCATTCCAATTCATATTTCACGCGAGTGTCTTTAGTTTCATAAATCCATCGTATATTGAAATACTATATTCATACCTATAATACTATATAATATATAGTATTATTATAATAATATACTATAGTATTATTATAATAATATGTATATTATATATATTATAATAATATACATATTATTATGAAACTCAAAAGATAAGAAGCGAGGAAAAAGACCGATGATCATAAAACATGGAAGAGTAAACATAGATGTCACAACATCAAGAGTATAAGCAACGACTAGTTTTTCTCATATTCAAAAACTGAGAAAGTTCATTTCATTGTTCCAATGAAGAAAACATCGATGTTTTTTCCTCCTGAAATATCGATGTATAAAAAACATCGATGTTTTGTTCAAACATAGTACACAAGGAACAGTCCGCATAATATGTTATACGAATATGTTAGAAACGAGGAAAGAGGAAAAGAGTCGGCAGAAAAATCACTATAATTTCAACATTAACGGGATTTTGGATGGTTTTTAAATTTAGTCTTCATTAAATCATATAAAAGGGAATAAGAAGGAAAATGCTGATTTTGAATATCTATTTGTCGATTCAGAAAGACTGAGAAACTTAGGAAGGCAAAAACTGTAAAATGTTACTTGGTCACTTTTACCAATTACCCCACGATATGTGAAAGTGATACAATGCAATAGTTATAAAATGAAATAGTAAACTAAGATGTGTGATACAACTGTACCTCGTGGCGTTGGGCTCCTAACCTAACCCGTTCTCGCACAAGTAGTTCGTTTATACTTCGGGAAGAATTCGGAACACGAAAAACTGAAGTAAAGTTGCTGTAAAGAGAGAGATGCGATGGTGTGAACAAAGAAATTTCTAAGAAAGCAAAGAGAAAACTCCGTAATTTGTCAAGGTGGTGGTTACGCCATGAGGTTATGTCCCAACATCACTACCGCCCACCAATTAACTGAAATTCTCATCGTAGAACATCGACGTAAATTTGAACCACCGCGAATGAAATCTACAATAACTAAACACAACAAAACCGTCATAGAACGAAAAAACCCAACATATCCGTGTCCGAAGAAAAGTGACTCCTCATGCGTCACAATCGCATGTATGAAATCAATGATATTCAACAGGTGAATGTACAACGATCAACAAACCTTCATTAACGACATATCATCACTAACATCCGAGCAATTGGTAGAAAATGCATAATGCCAAACTCAACTTACCACAAGACGCCAGATTCCAAGAGCGAACATGCCGTAGTTTGAGCTGGGACGAGATTCACGAGAAAGGGACGATTTTCAATATGGCGTAGTTGAAGAGAAATAGGGATGGGTCGAGAAACGAGAAACTAGTTTAAAAAACTAGTTTGAAAAAAATAACCGTTATGACCGTTTCTCAATTTGAAAGAAACTAGTTACAAAAAAACGGCAAAAGTAGGTAGGTGTTAGTTTTTGAATTGAACTATCGAAAACTTTGTCATCACATTCGTTATTCGTGGTTTGTTCCGAAGCATAAGTAGTTGATTATTAGGTAAATATGACTCGGAACAAACCACGAACAAATGCGCCGACAAAGTTTTCGTTTTTCCTATTACAGTTGAAAAATACAGTTTTTCGTTTTCTTTGTAACTAGTAGTTACTAACTACTAACAACATATTAGAACACCTGCTGTTTCACCCGTTTTTCATTAAGAAGAAATGAAACTAGTTTTTTCGACAGTTTGTTTTATATAACGAACGTTATTTTACGTTTTTCGAAAGTAACCCTTAATAACGGGTCAAGAAACAAGAAAAGAAACGGGTCAAGTAACCGTTAATAATAGTGACGGGTCAAGAAACAAGAAACTAGTTTTTTTTGGGATGGGAGAAGAAACGAGAAACTAGTTTAAAGTAACTAGTTTGAAAAAAACGTCATAACTGTTTCTTAGTTTGAAAAAAAACTAGTTGAAAAAACGGCAAAAAAAACTAGTTGAAAAAACGGCAAAAAAAACTAGTTGAAAAAACGGCAAAAAAACTAGTTGAAAAAACGGCAAAAAAACTAGTTGAAAAAACGGCAAAAAAAACTAGTTTTTTCGACAGATATTATAACGAACGTTATTAAATAACTGTCGAAAAAACTAGTTTTTTTGACAGTTATTATAACGAACGTTATTAAATAACTGTTTCACCTGCTGTTCCACCCGTTTTTCATTCAGAAGAAAAGAAACTAGTTTTTTTGTAACTAGTTTTTTTTACAGTTATTTTAATATAACGAACGTTATTTTACGTTTCTCGAAAATAACCGTTATGCCCATCCCTAAAGAGAAATGTTGAGGCAACAGCCAACTCAACCGGACCATAAAGTGCTGCCAACTGCCAAATCATAGGGTCTTTCCTCAATTGATGGTGGATGTGTTTGGTGTCAAATGGAATAAAATACTGTAATGTAATTACAGTATTTATGGCCTTATTTTTGTCAATATGAAATTTCAAATATTAGATTCGTTACAGCCGAAAACAGTAGTCGAACAGCGGTTCACTGCCTTCTTGATTAGATTTCGAATCGTTCATCCTTTGTGCCACAAAGTTTGTGGTCTGTCTACTAACAAGGAGCTCCACCTTTTCACTTGACTAATGTTGGAAGCTCTAACACAAAACACTCAAAAAAATTATACAACCTTAGATTTGTGAGGTTAATGCTTTAGGTAGGTTCCAAGAAGGTTGTAGTAATTCCCAACCAACCGTTCTGAACTGCAAGCGAGCACTCGAATTTCGACCTGCTATTCAACCATTCAACCAACACCTGTTGATGACAGTAGCACTTGCAGATAGGGATCACAGAAAACCCTACTATACTACGTATAGGGATGGCAAAAAAATGAAAACATCGATGTATCGATGCATCGATAGGCCGGCATCGATGCTCCAAAAACATCGATGTATCATGCAAGACGGAAAGAAAAAAATGATAAGCTCTGAAAAAGAACAATACTTTTTATTTTCAATTTTATTTTATTAAATTAACAAATTTTGTTACCATTATAATTCAGTTTCAAGAAAAAAATCTTTGTCTGTTTGGAGGGTTGAAGGAGGTGGTAAGAAAAGGAGAAGTTGTTCCGAGCTTTCGGCTTAAATAAGCCATCTTCAGGGCTGCAACATATAATGACATGTAGGTATTGTTTCCTCAACCCGGTCTCTTTCGTTCAGAATAAACGACATGTAGTCTGTTATTTCTTCAGTTTCGCTTGTTTTTACGCCACCAGCAGTATAGAAGAGTGAAGTGCTTTGTTTTTAGAGTCTTTTTAGTTTAGTTTTTAGTTAGATAGTTAGCTAGTTTCAGTTTAACATTCCACAATGTCTGCTGTTTGGACCTTTTTTTCAAAAACGGCCGTTGGGGGACAGTGCAACTTGTGTGGACAAAGTTATAAGACAAGTGGAAATACCACAAATCTTACCACCCATCTAGAAAATAAGGGTAGAAGTTAAGGTATTATATTAAGATATTATATTATCAAGTTAGTAGTTAAGAATAGATGTGTGTGATTTTTTTGACCGTCAGTAAGAATGATGTTGAGGGATGTCGGGGGTCGGTCAATGACCAGGCACATACATCAATTTTCATTTGACCGACCCTCGACATCCCTCAACATCGTTAAGAATAGAGGGTAGAATTGCTGCAGTGGTCAATAGATGTCTGTGAACTAGGTACGATGTATTTTGAATAAAATAACTTTGTATTTTAAATAAAAATAATATTGAATGTATTTTTCATTTTATTTTAAAGCGCATTGTCCTTTTTTCCCTAACAGCGAAGTGGTTCTTGTGGTTGACTCTCCATTCCGATAAAAAAAATAAGTGTTTTTGTCCAGTGATGTTAAAAATGTATCGATACATCGAAATATCGATATTTTTTGGACGATATATATATCGATGAGCGATATTTTTTTCGATATATATCGCTACTTTTTTCCGATATCCACATCCCTACAAGGCATGATCGTATAATGATGAGCATCTCCACTTTCTCACAATTTGAATTCGACTCGTCTCGACCTGGATGGGTGGTGGCTTTACCATCAATAAATGACACCACTCTTTGAAAAAGCCCAAGTCCGACGTGCCAGCTCTTCCTGTTGACATACAGTACCTATCCAACAGGGCGTGTACCCATTAACAGGAATAATGTAACTGACCTGAAGAAACTGATGAACTTACATTTCCGAAAACCATCGCCCATTTTTTGAAGAACTGGTGAACGAATGACCGACTTCAGAGGAGGGAGAAGAAAATGTATAATTTATTAGCCAGGTAGGTACTTTCCTAACATTACCTGCCTACTATGTACTTCTTACCGAGTTCCTGTTAATGTATTAAGACGTATTTTCTTTACTTTTCGTGATTTTTCGCTTTGGGTTTTTTTTTCTTCATAATATGCAATAAAATGTTTTCGTAGACTACAATAGCCGTCTTTCAGATAATTTGAAGGGGCTACGTTTCCAAATTTCACACTGCAATTTGGTAGTACCTACACTTGAAAATTTTTGAAAAATCAGAACATTCGTGGAAATGTCAGAGTAAACGTTTTGTAAAGGACTATAGCCAAAAATGGAATAATTTACAAGTTTTGAGGAACCGGGGAAGTTTTTTGCGTTTCCCCGAAAATTTGGAAATTGTTACACAACCCCTTTAAAAAAAAACCGATTCACCTTCCGAATTTCCTCATGAAATGGCGAGCTCACGATTATTAGGACTTATCCAAATTTTAGGCTAAATTTAAATATAAATTTGAAAATCTTCCGTGACTAACATGCAACAAACACAGATAACAACACAGATAACTAGCTTGTACAACCAAAAGCAATCACAACCAACCAACTTTAGTGGCAACATTCAAGTGTACCTACCTACTAATTCACAAATCAGATACCATCCAATCGTACTGTATTTTTTCAATACTGTGTCAATTGTGTTATTCAGATCAGTGGACATCAAGTGCCGTTAACATGGATAGCTCCATTGTTTTAGTGGTGCTAAACTTCAGTTTAGTTACCGAAGTTTTTGAATGCCAGCGAATCGTTAATCAAACTGTTCGCACTCACTTCTTCCCGACTTGGTAAGATGCAGTATAAAAACCACAATCCAAGTGGTATGTCGAGTTATGAGACGCAAATTAGCGGTTGCTACATAAGTACAGGTAGCGCTGATGCGATAATGTTCTTGACGTGACCCGACACTTAGATGTTATTTCACTTCTGCAGCTTATTTTTCGCGAGACGGTTTCTCGTCCCACTGACATTCGTTTGCGTACGGTCACATGTCGTCCCTACAATTGCAAACTATCGAATGTGAAAATCATCACTTTTGAGGAGAGCGAAAAGCCCTTTGACAGTAACTCCAAAATCAGCACCACAACGAAAGGACAAGGTTTCATGTGCATTTTTCAAAGCTTGTTAGAATGATATTACGATTAAGATTCATACCGTATCGTATCTAATGCAATAGCAAAGTATCGAAACGGAAAAACGACATGTTTCACATTCGATAGTTTGCAATTGTAGGGACTATCGGGCACAATAGATCTAATTAGGTCGGAGGGCTGTACTTATAGCAAGCCTGTAGGGACGATACGATAAACACATCATCTGTAGGAATGAATTGTTACGTTCAGGGTAAAAGTGTAGTATAACGTACTCAGCCCCGATTTGTTTACTATTTTAGTATGTTACTATTACGACCAACCTAAATTGATGCCCACAAACACTAGGTACCTTGCCTTAATAATTCTGAGTGTGGATGGGGCGATAGGTGCGGCAGTAGACAAGTCTATACTGTGGTACTAACTTATGTAGTGATCTATGTCAACCTAATCCTTAATATAGATCAAATGGGTGGGGTTGTGAAATTAAAACATCCCCCAATCAACTGACAGTTGATCTACCATATCGATTTTTTACCAGTCCATTTGATCTATATGTCAAACTAATGTATATGGTACCATAATAATTACATAATTATCGATATTATGTAATTATAATCTGTGATAAACATTTAATGTAAGTGACCAGCACTTGAAACAAAAACTTTTGGATTTACCAGGTTTTGTTCTAAGTGCTTTTGTCTTGTATATTTTGTGTTTTCCTATAAAAATGGCTCGAGTTTTAGTGCAACGAATGAATATAGGTAATAATCCTTTCAGTGAAATGAACAAGCTTTACTCTAATGATGCGCCTAAAAATGAGAAAATGAGGAAATTGGACCATATTATGTGTGTGGTTGGAATCAAAATCTGCTTAAATTGAAAAAAATTGTATTGTACTGTAGTTATGGTATGCGTGTGTGTGTGGTGACTAACTACAAATGATGACTGAATGAATCTGACTCCAAAAGATTTATTGTTAAATGAACTCACGAATTGGAAAACGGTTTTTAGAAACGAACTATCGGAAGAACACTTGTGTTAAAATTTTTGTTGCGACTCTCTGAATTTTTGAAATTGAACTCTGAACATATTTTTGGTAACGTATGATCGAAATAAAAATTTTGTCACCAAAAATAAACTGTAGTGTCGCTACAGACATAGGACTAGTCCCTCATAGTCCCTTAATCCAAACTAAAAGTGCACATTTCTGAAGGTGTAAGAGGCATACCGAAATGAACTCTGTACCAAATGAATGGGCCATTTTATGACATTTATTCCACTTCAAGATGCCACTTTGATTGAGAAATATCGGATATTCTATTAGACATTTACATTCAATTTTTACAAATTTTGTAATGTTTTTGTAGTCTCCTGAAAATTTTCAAAAAACGGATATAGCAAGTTTTGATACTAACAGGCTCATCTATAGTCAGTTGATAAATATCTATGATCAATAATACCTATAGATCTATAATCAGTTGATTGGGGGACATTTATAGATCAGTTTAGGGACATTTATAGTCTACATTATAGATCAGTTGGATCACTACATAGATCAGAGCCATAATACGTATAGACCTGTCTACTATCGCCCTATCCTCTAGTGAGGATTCAGACTCTGAGTCTTTGCGGGCATTAATAATTAACAACCTCAATTATTGAGGTTGTGCTGCTTTATTTAAGGTCATAGTAGAACATGGACTTGCATAGAACCTTAATTGAGAATTGAAACAACATAATAATAATGAAAAAAACCCAATGTATAGAAATACGGCACTTTTATTTGTTCATTTCGATTTGTTTATATTTGGTGTAATTAATTCAATTAAGGAATATCTTGATTAGTCTAAGGGAATAGGAATTAAATCGAACAGTCGCAGGCAAACTCATCGGACGGTCAAATGACCATGATTATTGCATGTATCTTAGTAGGAAAAGAAGTGTAACCATTTTATTTTTCAATAAAAACATATTTTTCTTCTTCTTCTTCATAATAGTAAGATACTAAAATATCTGGGATGGCCAGGTTTATACTTTACTTTTACCACGTGCAGATTCAGTGCAAGACGGAAATAATATTATTGTTCTATCAATCAGAGGGTACTGATCTTGCTTAAAAAAAATAAAATCGGTTTAGATAGGTACTAAAATTCCTTATCATGCAGCATGGCTATAAGAGCGAATCTTCGAAGAAATAATTGGTTTTATGTAAAATGGGTCCATTAAAGAACATGATGTCCATGAAGAACATGTCAACTAGCAACCACGTTTCTTCATCTTCAAAGTGCTCTAATAAGATATACCTAGCAATTCTGATGTCACTATCGCATTCAGCGTGTAAAAACCTTTATAATGTAGCGACACTACAGTTTATTTTTGGTGACAAAATTTTTATTTCGATCATACGTTACCAAAAATATGTTCAGAGTTCAATTTCAAAAATTCAGAGTCGCAACAAAAATTTTAACACAAGTGTTCTTCCGATAGTTCGTTTCTAAAAACCGTTTTCCAATTCGTGAGTTCATTTAACAATAAATCTTTTGGAGTCAGATTCATTCAGTCATCATTTGTAGTTAGTCACCACACACACACGCATACCATAACTACAATAATGAACTGTCACTTGTCTGACCGTTTAATTTTTGGAATTTACGGGTAAACCTCCCTCCCAAGACTCCCCAAAACCTCCCTCAGCTTTTGGTGAAATGTCCAACCCGACGGTGAAGTCAGAATTGCGATATCCCATTTGTGGTGTGTTTTGACAGTGAATTCAGGATGGTCTGAAACGGATTTTGGTATGAACATTTTTCGGAAATTATAGTTGGAAAAATGTTGGACCCAGAACAAAAACATATTTTCTTCGAAAATGCGCTAAAAACGAACTGATGCTCACGTTTGAATGGGAGTTTCCTTAGCAAATGTCATATGTCAGGAGTTCTTCAAGGATGAAGCTAATATTACTTGCGTAATTGACTAAATTTTTTTTCCCCATCTAGAGCTGCAGAGACTCGTTAGTGCGCTCTTACTATCTGAGAAGAAGAATTTATAACTTGGGAGTGATTCGATTTACTCTACTGCTTTGATAATAGCAAGGAATGGACACAGATGAACAGTTCATTTCAGTTCATAAACAGTTACTGTCAGGCATCTTGTATGTAAAGCTGGTGCTTCCCAGGGGATCAAATACTGCAGTTCCGATCGTGCTTTGGAGCCCTCTGTGTCTAGAACTTTGCATATATTTATAGGTATATATGTTTAGATTCGTCCAAGTGATGTATACCTACCGCTTACTAATTCTGGGCGGAATACTGCATTTGAATGGTACAATACTCTGCGTGATGTAATTTCATAATTTAGGATGAATCCACTATTTAACGGGACAGCTTCAAACTAATAATGATTTCGTTGATTGAGTTTGTTGAAGAACCGCTATGACGATTCTATCAGCAATAGTGTAAAATTTGCTTTAATTGAATTGCGGTCGGAAAATTCTGGTCGTGTGACAGTTTCTGGTGCCCACGTCAAACCTTCGTCACTCCTGAGCTTCCTGAATCATCTTCCAACGAAACTAGAAGCCGGTCGGCAATTAGTAACGCGTCAAGCAACAATAAATCATTAGACTGCTCGATCATGGCCTTGCCATCGAAATTCGTCTGCTCACCTTCAAATAGTTCCCCTTGGCCCTCTATGATTGTTCTGCTAATTAAACGAACGAGAGTCTTTAGCGCGGTCGAATTAACGACGGTGGTCTTTTTCGAGGGAGTCCACAGTTGGGGAAATGCGTCGTAGTTGAAAGGAAATTTATGGTTTTCAAGGGGAATGAACGCGCGTTTTTTTCGGCTGTCATTTCCTGTTGAGCGGTGTCGGTGGGGAACCCCAAGGATCGTTGAACTGAAATATGATGATGTGTCGAGTGAAGGAGTGACATGGTGAATATGGGCGTTTCAAGGAGGTTCCGGCGGATTTCGATGAAATTCGTAGCTGAGTCACTTGTATTAGTAATTATTTAATTAATGCAGTTTATTGGGATTTCTTACACCAAAAGCGATTGCAGCGAGGCAGTCCCTTCAAGCTCTGACGTGAAATGGCTGAGCTCTTTATTTCAGATTAATGGAGCCAATTTCGCTTACAGTTTCAAAAAACCCCACAAACTGAAATGATCCACACATGGCATAGAGCTTATGAAAATGAATCGGAAAGCACAAGGGAATTTCATTGTAGAGTCAATTGCGATCAAATTACATTGACCCTTGGTTCAAGAACAATTCTCCAGTTACTGGAGAATGGTTTGTTACGCTGGATTAGGACGACATGGTGCCATCAATAAAATACTGAACTTGTGTAGATATGCCTCGAGTCAACTATGCAACCACTGTGATGTCCTAGAAAACGCTGAAAATTTATATTCGGATTGCCTGATGGAAATTGTACGATGTGGAGCGACGATTGTTGTACCCACTGCTGCTGAACATGTCACTATCAGCCATCGTAAAGAGCCACGACAGAGATGGGCGTATTCATAAATATGAATACGAATACAGAATTGAATATGAATACTGTGAATCTGTGAATTTTATCAGATGAGAAATCATAAGGTGAATCAGATCATGAGAAAACCGCATTTTTGTAAAAATTCTAAACTTATAAAAATACAATATCGAAAGCCGATATTCACCATAATCATTCGATATCACGATAATATCGAATTCCCGATATCGATATAATATTGGAAATATTGGAACATCGAAGTTTTGACATGAGCAATGAAGACTTGTTTAAATTATTATTTAATTAAGGGTGCTAAGTGTACCTACTGTCATCATAAAGGGGGCCAAACAGACCCCTCTTCCAATGAACAAGTGAATCTGACGGAAAAACTTGATTAAACTTTTGATTTGTCAAACAAAGAAGTACCCTAACTCACATTGAAGTCAGTCTCCTAACCCATGGTTTGAGGAGTGTTGAAGAAACCCTGGAGTGTCCCATTTCTCGCTCACTTGTCAAAACCCTCGAAGGTGCATTCAAAAGTGGCTACCGGGCATTTGAGACTTCACAGGGAACATGCTATAACATACGTCCAGCCAAGTGGGGGGGAGAGGGTCTCACCTCAGTATGGGCAGCCCTCACCTCTCCGAAGGGTCCCCCCTTTGAGACAGGTGTTTCAACATTGGGCTCAGGACTTGATCCTGAGGGTCCCTCCCTCGAGTGTCGCAACGGATGGATGTTGGATGTTTCACAAGTCGAAGTGGGAGAGGATGTGACTTGAGGGGGACTTCACAACAGCTCGGGCCAACTTGCAAGAGTTGGGACTTGATTCGATGCACTGGAAAGGCCAATCATAGCGTTGATTTATCGCTGTTTTTCGCAAGCTAGAGATTTCGTACGTTGAGGGTGTTTCATAAATATGAATAGCATATCCTGCAGAACGTTTCAATCAAGCCTGAAATTCTGTGCAAAGTCTTCCACGACCGTTAATCATTTTCTGTTGCATTTTCGATCGTTCTGGTAACCAAATAGGGAGTAACATCTCAAGTATCAACCACGTTTCTTCATCTTCAAAGTGGTCCAGTTTGAGGAAGGATCAGGACATTTAAAATTAGGCTTCGCTTGAGTGGCCCGATTTTGCTCATCTACTAAGCCTTTCGATTGCCAAGACGGATTTTTTGTGCGAATTTGAACTTTTTATCTCAATGCTTTCGAGAGTTATCGTCTGAGTGACACATACATAAATATATATACACATATCATTTTTGGTGTATTTTGGCAGTGGATTCAGGGTCGTCTGAAACGGATTTTGGTATAAATATTTCTCGGAAATACGAATTTTAATAAATTTGGACCGAGAACAATAGCTAGGTACATTTTCTTCGAAAATTCGCTAAAACTGTCTTAACTCGTGAGTAAGGTACAATGTAAACTCGATCAATCGTCTCTCAGAAGCTGGTCTTACTTTTGAATAGGAATGTCGTTTTTCCGGTTCAGACGTACTACAAGTCTCGTTTTGATTTATAAATTGACAGTAAGAGCGATGACAGAGCAGGTGACGATATTCAAGCTTGTGTAGACACCTACTGGCTATTAGAGAGTTCTATCGCCTGACAAACAACTGGTAAAATACGCCAAAGACCTGTCTGAACCCGTTTTCCGTATTAATATATTACACATCCTCGACAATATATTAAGTATACGTTCTCTCGGGTACATAGAAACCAACATGCTCCCTCGATCGCCTGTGATTTACCCATGAAGTACCTAACGGTTGCTATTCTGTTACAGACAACCTTGGCATTTTAATATAAATCCACCTCGAGAATCCTTCTCACTGAGGAGTTTATTGCTGTGTTTTTATGGTTTTATGGTAGGTATTTTAATAGGTAGCCGGTAATAAGTTGACTAATCGTTGTCTCTCTGTAGTTTCAGACAATGGAAGATGAGCTCGTCAGGATGGGGAGTGGAGAACCTAAAATGGACACCATGCGGAGTCACTCTGTAAGTAACGACCACACTCATGTCCAAAGCCCAGAACGTCATTTGAAACTCTTTAACCTCCCTGGAAATTTCACAAAACTTCACGACGTTATACTACTCAACGTGCCTCTCATATACAAACATCACCATTCTTACGAGAAGGCCTAGTAAAAACTCGTAGAATAGGCCCGTAAAATTAGATCATAAAATCATACCTCAGATCGCTGCAGCTGCAGGAAAATTGGATTGAAATGCTCCATGATGCAACATTCAGTTGTCACTCTACAATTGTAGGTAGGTAGGTGAACATAATATGTTTACTACTATTACTCGTATTTAAAAATTGTGAGGTTTGGAGGAGGTACATCTTCTCTCCGTCCCAAAGTGGTCGGAAAATCGATTTTACGGGAGCGAAATTATCTGAATACCGATTCTTATAGGAAATTTTAACCTGAACAAAAAAGTGCTATAAACATGGGGTCTAAAATGGACCCCATAATATCCATCCATAATGTACCAGTCAGAATTTCATTGAAAGGTGCTCCTTGTTGGCAATGTAAGAGGTTGATGCAAACAAAAGTTATTACTGTTGCAAATCATGTAACATATGTACTTGGTAATGCGAAATTAAATAATATTTAATTTCGCATATATATTATATATTAGAAAAAATAACAGATTCCTAATGATAACTAAACGATAATAAAACGAACTCACCAGTGTAATTACGCAATAGGTGAAACACGGGTTTGCAGCACTGAAATAGTTAAAAAACAAAATGTTGCAGGTAGTAGCTGCTGATTTTGGTTTTAATCCTCTACAGGACCATAACTGAAGAGATCCATAAAAGGATCTTGTTTAAAATGAGTCAAGTTCACTTTTGGCAGACTTTGAAAGTTTCGTAGGGTATGAATTCAATGAACTGTGACAATATTGACTATTTTTCGTTTGTTTTCAAGGCAAACCAGAACGCATCCAGTGGAGAGCTAGCTGAATGGTGGGATTTCTTATTCCGAGAGCTTGCAGGTATGTTTTTTGTATTGAATTTCAATTTTCGACACTCTAGGCTTAAGGTATCTCTAAAGAACCACGTTGACGTTTAGTGCAACACCTCGAAAACCGCCCAAAAAGTCCACATTTCTCACAAGACCATCTTCTACATCTTGTATATAAACAAAACAATCCACAGTCATATATATTTATAACTTTTGGTGTCTTTTGGTAGTGAATTCAGGATGGTCTGAAACGGATTTTGGTATGCAAATTTGTCGGAAATTCGAGTTTAAAAAATTTTGGACGGAGAACAATTTTCTTCGAAAATTCGCTAAAAATCATGTTTTTGTTGAACAGGCAAAAATAATATTGGCCGAGGTAGTAATTATTATACATATAAAATACTGCTGTTCTATTCTATCCTTAGTTTTGATACAAAGCTAAAAAAGAAAAAAAAAACTCCACAAATTCTTGACTCAATGGTTTATTATCTTCTTTGTGCAGATCACTTCTGTCTAGATCACTAAAAGGTTGATTGATGATTATTATTTAAAGTAGGTGTATTATTATTTAACGTTGTAGGTATATTAGGTATGTATGAGAATATTATTCTCATACATACCTAATATACCTACTGTAGGTAATTGTAACAATATGTAACATATTGCAACATATCGTACATTGTAACAATAGTACATATTATGTCCTTAAAGTTGTTGACGAGGAGATCCAAAAAATTAATATTTTTTGAACCCTAGGTGTCCTCCCCTCCTCCCTCCCCACTGTGTAAGCTTAAGCGACCATTGTCAGACTGCCCCATTTTGAGAATTTATGGGTGATCCCCCCCCTAAATCTCTCCGAACCCCCCTCAGCTTATAGATTTTTCCACGCTGAACACGATGGTGAAGTCAGAATTGCGATATCTCATTCCGTTATCAGATTAAAGCAGACTAACCATGAAGAACATCTCAAGTATCAACCACGTTTCTTCTTCTTCATCTTCAAAGTGCTCCAGTTTGAGAACGGATTAAGATATCGCTATTCTGATTTCACCATCGTGTTCAGCATAAAAAAAAACCTTGTAAATGAGGGGTCACTTGTCAATATGTTTCATTTTGGGAATTTATTGGTAATTAGCGGGCTACATTTTCTTCGAGAATTCGCTAATTAGGAATAATTAATAATAATAAAAAAATTATGGTCATTATTAAACCTACCATGAATTAAGACATAAATTAAGACCTGAATCGTAAGACGTTCCCTGATTATGTCTTTTAATTCCCACTCGTTGATTTCAACAGACCCCAGAACGAGTAAATGGGCTCTAATGGACAATCCACTTCCCACCCTCGCCATCCTCTTGCTGTACTTCTACTTCGTGACCAGTTTGGGACCGAGGATGATGAAGAATCGAAAACCCTTCGAGTTGAAGAACGTTCTTATCGTCTACAACGCCGTTCAAGTTCTAGTCAGCACGTGGATCGTTTGGGAGGTCTGTATTTTGTTTATTGACAAAATTACACGATTTAATTTCGTTAAACGACCGAATTTTTGTATCAATTTCAATAATTTTCCAGGCAGTCGACGGACTATGGATCAGTAAATATAGTATTTTTAAATGTGAAAGCATCGACCGGAAGGTGACACCTGAAACCATGCGAATCTGCCGAGGCTTCTACGTCTACTACATAGCGAAAATATCTGAACTTCTCGACACGGTAATTACCACCGAGTTTATAGTTTATATACTTCCTCACACATACACTCAATTTCGAAAAAAAAAAAAAAACGTGTCATCATCGTTCTGCTCTTCAATTTTACTTTGGTATGTGCCAAACAAAGTACCTATTTGTGCAAAATCCAACCCTACAATCTTCCACAAGTTCATACTCAACTTACCAGTCAATGTGTTCTTGTGTTTTGTTGTATTTCATGGTGCATTGTTGTGGATCGATGTTGCAGATATTCTTTGTCTTGAGAAAAAAAGACAACCAAATCACGTTTCTCCACCTTTACCACCACACTGGGATGCCCATGATGGCCTGGGGGACCACTAAATACTTCCCTGGAGGTGAGAAAGAAAAACTTGAAAATCTATATCTATAAAATCGAATGTATGGACATATTATGTCCTCTATAGATGGCCAAACCTCTGAACCGATTTTGATAGGGACTGCTCCATTGTGGTGAGCGAGTTCCAAGGGATGGTTATAGGCTATACTAACTCATACAAATTTGAATGATACAAAAAATGTGCCATTTTGACATGGATAATAATAATATTATGATAATATTATTATCCATGTCAAATATCACGACAACATTGGCATGCCCTCAGCCATAAGATATAATATTATTATGATTATTATATGTATTATATGATATTATTATGTCTTATGGCTGAGGTCATGGCAACATTTTCGTGATACTCCTGAGTTTCTATGCGATTCACTCTATGAAGCTGTAATTTGGTATGTAGCCTACTTAGGACTTACTCTTTAAGCAGAATAGGCCTGGGACCAGCTGAGTGGCTCCTAGAGCTAATTTCTACGCTATTCACTCTGTGAAGCTGCAATTTGGCATGTAGCCTCCTTAAGACTTTAACTTGACACTGCCCAGGCCCAGGATCAGCTGAGTGCCTCCAACAGCTACTGTCTATACAAATAATATTTTCTCAGAGCAGTTAACTTTTTTTCCCAACTTGATCACTCTACTTAAATTACTCAATTTCTCCCTTACCGCGAAAAACAGACATATCCATGATGGTTTGCCAGTAAGGAAAAAATTAAGTTATTTTCGCGCCCCAGCCGGGGCAACTCCCGGGTAATCTGACAAGGGTTGTTCCGATATCGAGGATCTACCGATATTTGATATGGATAACGATATTCAACGTCACGATAATATCGCATTTCCGATATCGATAGAATATCGGAAATATCGATAATCATTGATATCGATAATATCATCCCTAAATCTGGCTTGCTATACATAGAAATTGTGGTATTGTACAAATTACAACGTGTTATTCGTAGTCAACATGTTCCAATTTTACAAACTTGACTGCTAGGTGCACCCCAAGGTATCTCAGTGTTACCTTATTCCATTCAGGCCGACCATTTGTTATTTTACGTGTCTCATACATTTTTCCCTTCACAAAGCCTCCTAATGGGTCTTGATATCTTTGCCTTCCGTAGCGGAGCAACAGCCTTCCAACCGCCTTCCATTCAGTGGCCCATTACTTAGCGGAATACTTGACAATTCATGCTGCATGTTTGCAACTCTATAACAACGTCAGGTCTTGTATACAATTTATTATTGTTTCGAAGGTCACGCCGCTTTCATTGGAACCATCAACAGCTTTGTTCACATGGTCATGTATTCTTACTACTTGCTGGCGGCCATGGGACCCGCCATTCAGAAGTACCTTTGGTGGAAGAAATGGTTAACTACGCTTCAGCTGGTGAGATCTTCGCATTATTTAGAACATTTGAGAATGGTTATATTATGTTCTAAATATAATTCTTATATTCATAATAATAATAATAATATTTATAATAATAATTTATTGTGTGAAGACAAAAACATAACAGTCTGTTGCCCATATAATATACACATAAATGACTAAGATATAAAGCAGGGAGTATACAATGGGGCCTTACAAGGTTAAAAAAAGAGTAAGTATTGAAAATTCAAGACTTTAAAAGGGGACTATTTAACCCTACTTAATTACCAAGCAAAAAATTCCAACTGGAGACAACTAGAATAATTGGAACACCAATAGATTTAGTTTTGTTGGCCTACAATTCTGGATGGGCAATGTGATTGATTTATGCCGATCCTGTTTGAGCCTTCCGATCAATTCCTTACCCTAGTGTCTACTAATAATAATTATTATGTTGGGTCTTAGTCCAGATAATACACAACCCATTTCTCCCAACAATTAACAACATAGAAACTCTGAGATTTATATGGTCGAAATCTAGTTTGGAGTCTTGGTCTTGTCAAAGGTCAATTTCAACCCAAACTCACAGCTTAGTTTGATTCAAAATCAATTTTTTTCTTGTTAGTTCTTAGTTTTCTAGTCGAATTTGGTCTTGTCTTGTCCATTTCATCATGAATGAATATCTCAATTCGATTCAAAATCAACGTTTTCGAGTTGAATAATATTCAATATTATTGGTCTTGACAAAGGTCCATTTCATCCTAAATGAATATCTTGATTCCATTCAAAATCAACCTTTTTCACGTTTTTTAAAATTTTGGAGTGGAATATTTGTCTTATCAAAGGTCCATTTCATCCTGAATTAATACCTCGATTCGATTCATAATCAACCTTTTTCACGGTTTTTTCAAATTTTGGGGTTGAATATTGGTCTCGTTGAAGATACATTAAATGAAATTTTCATCCTAAATGAATACCTACCTCAATTCGATTCAAACTCAACCTTTTTCACGTTTTTTGAACATTTTGAGTCGAATATTGGTCTTGTGGAAAGTCCATTTCATCCTAGATCCATTTTCATTCTAGATATCTCCATTCGATTCAATATCAATGTTTTGCGAGTTTTTTCAACGTTTTCAATGTTTTAGAGTGATCCAAAATTCCTCTTTTGTAAGGTGGCGAGGTCGTCATTCACAACCCTTCAAAACTTGTACAATTTCTCCATCTTTAAGAAAGTCGTTATATATTATACTCGTATTATTAAATGGTTGATCGAGGGTAACTAGAATCGATTTTACTCTGGTTCCATTCAGTTCAACGCCTAAAACTGCATAAAAAACAATTCCAAAGACATTTTTGGACATTATTGTAAATCTGTCCAAATACTGGGTGGACGCATTTTTGTCAAAATGTCGGTTTCCTACTACCTACGCCATAAGTTTGGTTTTTAATTCACTTTCTAATTTCGCAGGGTCAGTTCTGCTTGGCGTTCCTCCACTACTCGTTGGTCCTCTTCCACGACTGCAACTACCCCAAATGGTCTGTGATAATCGTCTTCCCAAACGCCATTTTCTTCTACTACCTCTTCTGGGAGTTCTACCAAAAGGCCTACAAATCCGAAAAGCCTCAATTCAACAACGCAGGGGAGTGCGCCAAAACGAACGGAACTACGCTCGTCAACGGCAAGTGCGAGCATGCAACGACCAACGGCCACCGGCTCAAAGAAGAGTGAAAAAATTCAGTGCGAAATGTCGTGGAATACGGTGATTACTTATTGGCAGTGGTAAGATTTGGACTTGGAAGTAGGTATCAGATCCGCAGCGTACAAATTTGCAAGACAATGAAATTAGGCCTTCTCAATTCGTTTAAATTAAGCACTGTTGTAAATTTTAAGGTTCATTCAAGAGTAAGTTGTCTCAGTCATTTCAGTGGCAATTGACGTTCCCGCTGTAAAAGCTCCATAGGGTAAGAACCTGTGTTCTGGAACAACATGTTTGAACATGCTCGTTGTTCACACCTCCTCAACCTGACCGTTGACGTCTCTTCCCCCTCCACCCCTGCACTACCCAAGCTGGCCAGCTGAAACTTATGTGTAGTCGTGGTAACCACCCCCCTCGCCAGTACCCCCTTCCACACCACCCACAACATAGTTACCATGACTACACATAAAGCTCAGCTTGGCTGGTTGAGTGGGGGAGGGGTGGAGAGGGAAGACACGTCAACGGTCAGGTTGAAGAGGTGTGAACAACGAGCATGTTCAAACATGTTCCAGAACACTGGTTCTTACCCTACTTCCATACTATTAATTTAATAGACCTTTAAAAGGTCTCTGTGGAAATTGCTCCTGTTCCAAGAAGGTCCAAGATCTGGATGAATATCCACAATTACCAACGTGAGGCGTATCAATTGGACGTTTTTTCTAACGATGTTAGATTTTATCTGATCTAGTTAATAGATTTTGTAATAACTTGGTATTAATGGGGAATCCGTTGATATTTGGATATAAATATCGCAATAGACTGTAGGCAACCCCAAGTGAAGTTACTCCTACCGCTAACTGGAGGGTTGTCTATAGGTGGTGTTCTCGTGACGTCACAAACTCGGTTCACCTTATTCAATCATCGATATTTATGGTTCGAGAACATCACCTATAATGTGGAGAAATACGAGTAGAAATGATCAGATGTCTGTCTAAAATCAAGAAATGTCACCATGACAGGGGCGTCAAGAAATGTCCCTCTTGGAAGTCGTGTGAACGAAGGTCAACCTTGTTTCTATCGCAAATTTGTGCTTCCTAGTTAATTAAAATTTGTTCACTACAACGGAGGATCCAGAATATTCCCAATTATTACGTATATCAGGCATAAAAAATTCTGTGATTTCCTTGATAATTTGCTTGCATTCTGACGGATGGTACAATGTAGGGATGGCCATCGGTAGCCAACATATCGATATTTCGATATTAGATTGTATCGGATGTAAGGTATCGATGACGATATTTATCGTATAGCTCAGTATCAATACTTTTTGCAGCCGATAGTATCGACCCAAAATATCGATATTTACTAAAATATCGGTTGAAAAACCATCCAATTAAAAAACTATGTAAATAGTTACCTAAGCCCAACTTTAATGTCAATTTTCTGGCAATAAGTTTGTGACTAAGGTTTTCAGACAAATTAAACATAAATTACGACACAGACACCTACACTCACCCTCATCAAAATCAACACCATTTTCCTGTCCAGGCCGACGCCATGATTTGTTGAAATTTACTCATGAAGGTTAGAACGTCCATGGAACAAGTAGAAAGCTCTACTAGTTCACCCACAACATTAAAACCCGGATTTTTTCATTTGACTCAAGAATTTTGGAAATGTTTGATATACCGGATTAAATTTAAATATTGTCAAAAACTATCGGTTACTCAAGTATCGATACCCGATACTATAGGAATATGCACTATCGATATAAAAATATCTATACATCGATGGAAAATATCGATATTTCGATACTATCGTCAATCGATGGCTATCCCTGCTACAATGGAAACAGTTTATGAAAGAAAATCCATCCGAAGTGATTTACCAGTAGGATTGCTTAAATATCGTCGCCACCAGAGTAATTACGCATATCTCATCTTGGCTCATTTTCCATGAGAACTGATTTTACGTTCTTCAATGATTTCCTCAGCTGTTACAGCCTCTTTGATATTGATGTTCATCATTTCGTTTGGGTTAAAAGTTACCGAAAATCAAGGGTTAATTGCCAAAAATCTATTTATTGGAAAATTTAATGAGATGTGTGCAATTCGCCTGTCACCAAGGAGTTCACATGTTCACGGATTAATTATGAAGAAAGGCATCAATACTGCTGTCACATGAGATCAGTCTTATTGTCAGTCTTATTGTACTCAAGTACCTAGGTTAGAAGAAAAAATAATGGCACTAAGTTGACTACCTGCATTTCCAAGTATCCAATTCATTTCTACTGCAGGTAGCTATTTCAGCTCGCAATGACCAAAAATTATATGTGTAATTACTGTGGTGGCGACGATATGTTGGTAATAAAGTAGGTGTGCAATATGGTCAACGTACGAGTAATTTTAGGCGCAGTCATCTAATGGCTTTTACTTCTTCGGTTTTCTCGAATCGATCAACCGCCTGATTTGGACTTGAAATCTTGTAAATACCTGAACGACAGGTTTCTAAGTGTCAAACCGATAATGTTCGTATTTCTCTCGTACTGGGTGATGTTGTCGCCTTGACATTTTGGAATCACAGTCACTTCTTCCAGTATTGATGTACCTGAAACGGAATTAGACTACATATTACGAGTGACGGGCTTTTGACCTGTGGGACGTCAACACGTGGCTGTTATAGCTAGTATTCCTTCGACAATCTTTACGACTTAGCTGTCAGAGGGGAGAGTGGAATTTGTCCATTACAACCGGTTCTATTACAAACGGTTTCCACTGCATTTCGAAAGTGCTTGGGTTGCACTGTGGAAGATGAACACCCGACTTTTTCAATTGTAATTCACTACTTTCCCTTCCTGTGGGACAATCAACTCGAATCCTACTGACCACCTTGAATCCCAATGTTTCAAACCTTGTTGAATAGTAAAAATTCGAGTCTTTTACATTCAAACAATAACGCTTATCCTAAGCTCAAAATAGTGGTACAGTAGGTACATCTCAGATTTGGTATGTACCTCTTAAGTGAAAAACCGCCACTTTTCAATTGCGGATAAAATATTTAACGTTTTGTTAGCCTCAATTCTATTGCTTATGCTGCTCAGCCGCAGAACTATTAACCCAATTGTTCTTATTAACGAGAGCCCAATTTCAGCGACTTTTTTCGTTCTTCACAGGCTTGTGTAAAACTCTGTGGAATTGCGAGTGCGAGAACACAAAAACAACCGAAGGACGAATACGAAAGGTCGATATCGATACCAACTCTCGAAACGTACTGCCAACGTAAATATCGTGAAAAACTGAGATTAAACGATCGTTTGTCGAAAGTAGCCCAAAACTTGGGATTTAAAACCTCTGTAGCCCAATTGGCGAAAAGTAGCCCAATCTGGCAATACCTACTATAGGTCATGTTGACCAGCCCTATTTCAGGTAGGCCACGTTGTTCAGCCCCTTTTGACTTAGGCCTTGTTGCTAATTCACCCTCGATATATCGTCGCTTAAGAAGCTTAACCCATGCTTCCCAACAATTCAGGAGAGACAAAGTACTGTTTTATTCCAAAACTACCGGTAATTTCACACTAAAATTACCACTCAGAATACCCTACCAAGATTTTAAGATGAATTGATACTCCGATCGAAAAATCGAGAGGGTTAGGTGATTTTTTGGCTTAAGAAATGGTGGGATCGGTTAAGGCGGGAGAAAATTTTAGATGAAGAAAACGAATTTTTTCTTCATCTAAACTTTTCTCGTCAAAATTATTGTGAAATGATTAAGTTTTTAGAGTTTCCTACCTGTACAGGCACCTACTTAAAACAGTAATTCAGAAATTACGTTAAATTTGCTATCTCCCTGGTATATGATATAAAATTCGATTTTTTAAAGACAGTTCTAATTGATTAAAAAATGGGCAAAGTCCAAAATTTGGTGATTTTTTAAAAACACAGTTTTTTATTTATATTTGTATATCAGGGAGATAGCAAATTTAACGCTCTTTCCAACGGAATCCTCAACTTTTATTGTACATATTAATTTAAGGGAGTTAGAGCCGTTTTACTGAGACAAGGTCGAGAAAACACAAAAATCTTAAAAGTGAAAAAAGTCGGGTTTTTAGTTGAGTAATGGAAAAACTCTAGGAGGCACTTTTTGTTGCAAATTAGCTTTAGAATTGATTCCCTGAGTTTGTCCCATAATTTCTGTAGACACCCTTGTATGGCGAGGCGGTCACAAGCAGCTAGTTCAATGATACATTGTATCATTGAGTTGACATTCGCAGCTAGTTCAATGATACATTGTATCATTGAGTTGACATTCGCAGCTAGTTCATGTATCATTGAGTTGACATTCGCTTGAGTATTTTAACTTCCACACTCCTGCCTAACTCTTGTCAATAATAACAGTTCAATTCGCCCTTCATGATAATTATTTGTGATGGTAAGAGTTTCCGAAGTATTGGCCGATTGTAGTTCTAGATCTGATTGTCAAGTACATGTACTTACGTTAAATTTTATTTTTTATGTCCTTACATTTTTGTTTAAACTCAATTCGATATTTTCGAAGAAATCATACTGTCATTTAATTTGACGCGCTCAAAACGAAAAAAAAAAATCTAGAAATTTAAGTAGCGTTGTGTAGACATGTGCAATTATTCGTCCTCAATAACAGGAAAACGTTTAGGTTGTAGATTTCGCTTGGTAGGTTTTAATGGTGCTTCAAAAGCCAAGTTATGCTTCATTGTATATTATTAAAAACCACAGTCATGCAGCATGACTATAAGAGCGAATTTCCAAAGAATCAACTTTTATACTGGTTTTATAACAAATTTTATATCTCTTTTTTTTGCCGAGTAACACATCACTTTATAGATTTTTCAACGCTGAATACGATGGTGAAGTCAGAATTTCGATACCTTATTCCAGTTACAGATTAGAGCAGATGAACTGTGAAGAACATGTCAAGTAACAACGACGTTTCTTCTTTTTCAAAGGGCTCCAGTTTGAGAACGGAATTAGATACCGCAATTCTGATTTCACCATCTTGTTCAGCGTAAATTGAATTCAGGTTGGCCTGACACGGACTTTGGTTTACAATTTTTCGGAAATTAAAATTTTTGGATTCTTCGAAAATTCGCTTAAATGGTGTTACTTTGATCTGTGAGCGAATTTGGGCATTTTTGAGTATGATATTTCGATGAGCCAAGATTCTGTATACATTTTCCGACGTTTCTCTCGAAAAATACTCAATTTCGTACTTGGTGCAACAATTACCACCATTTAACGGATGCCCAAACTTCTGCTTCGTTTTGATACTTACAAAATTACCTCCTCATTTTCGATTAGGCAATAATCGACTGCACAAAACACTGCCTCAATTATCAGAAATATCGTACGAATAACTTGTATCCCCTACATATTTTAGTTGGTACATGATTAATGTTCTCAATTTCCAGCTCATTTATGTGTGTTTGTATATTTAGGTACCAGCTAAATCGTTTAAAAAATTGTTATGTGATTGTTTCAAGATGTTATTTATATACTTGTTTATTTGTCGAATCCATGTGTATTGAGTGAGATTTATTTTAAAGTTATGTGATTACATTATTTAGTGTTCTTAATTTTTAAGAAATAGTTAAATAAACGTTGTTTAATTGAATGTTGATGTTTTTGTCCAGTCTAACCTTCTATACAGGTATATTAATAAAGTTGAATTGATTCATTCAAGTTGGCTGTCGATTGGACAATGTCAAATAAGGACGAATTTCACCAAAAACTCAACAAGTCCTGGATACCACCATTCTAGCCTTGATAACTGTTACAGTAGGTAATCATGATGACGCTAACCGTGATCATCCAATTCCAGATTCAATTAGTCTAGCCTAGATAACAGTAGGTGGGCATATTTTTTAAAAATGTATCCGATGTGCCTACATATAGTATATTACATATTAATAATATGCAAAATACAATATATACCTATATGAAAAATTACCATCTCAGGCAGGTAGGCAACTACCTACTAAGTTGTTTCAAGCCCTTTCTGATAACAAACAAGTGTTAAGTTAGGTACACAAAATACTTTAAACTAAAACAGTACAACATTTTAATGGGATTCCTTTCACACAAAAGTTTAGTTGAGTTTTGGAATTCAAATAATTAATCAAACATGCCTAACTTTACTTTTCTTCTAGACTATTATTTTTGCTCAAATTTTTGCTTTTGGATAGATCGTCAACAGTGACTTTATCTTAATTTTTTCAATCTCAAGTTTTGTAAATTGACCAATAATTTAAGTGCTCCAGTTTGGGAGCGGAATGAGATAACGCAATTCTGATTTCACCATCGCGTTCAGCGTAAACAACCCCTTGAAATGAGGTGTCCCTTGTGAGAAAGTTTCATTTTGGGAAATTATGAGGAATCCCCCCCCCCCCCCCCCTAGAGTGGCCCGATTCTGCCCATCTACGAAGAAAATGTAGCTATTGTTCTCGGTCCAAAATTTTTAAAACTTGAATTTAACAAAAATGTTTATACCAAACTCCTTTTCAAACCTTCCTGAATCTACTGCCAAAAGACACCAAATGCTATAATATATATTGTATACCGTGGTATAAAACGGATTTTGGTATGAAAATTCGAGTTTTAAAACTTTCTTCGAAAATTCGCTAAAAGGGGGTTCCTATTTGAAAAAACGATGTTGGTGTACATTGGGCCAATTTTGCCCAGTCGGAAAAAATTGCAGTTAAATGCAGGATAAAAAATAATAGAAAACACGGGTTTTTCATTTTTTTTTCAAAATTCCTCACAATAAAGAATTTAAATTCATATCCAGTTGTTAAGGACGACCATATAAATTAAAATGCTCGTGTCGACTCGAGCCTTGTGGGCAAACTCGTAGGAAGTTTAGGGAACGGATTAAGGAACACGATAAAGATTTTAGAGATAGTAAGCGCTTATGTCAGGTGTACCTTCACACTGATCACCAGAGACGAGTAAATGACCTATGACCTATGCAAATGACCTAAATCACCGAAAAAAGTGGAAACGACATAAAAAAACGACATATTTTAGATGTTTTCATGAAAACATCTAAAATATGTCGTTTTCTATGTCGTTTCAGGGTGTGAAATGACCACTCTCTTTTTCAACGAACTTTTCTATGTTTTCCATTAATCACGTTCTTCGGCCGTTAATAATTAATTATTAGGTGATAATCCCATGGGAAAAGTTATTAGAGATCACTGTATTCTCGTTGATTGAACTATTCATGGACACTCCAGTCATCGTCAGACCTGTCCCACTCCTCCCTCTCCCCACTACCAGTTAGGGGAACGGTATACAAGGTATACAAACAAGTACTTTCCTCCTTCGCGAGTCTGTACTGCAACCAACCACGCCAAAAATTACGAGCAAAACTGCGCTTATGCGGTAGTGGATAGAGGGTTTTAAAGACTTCGCAGTGGAGGGGAGAAGCTTTTCTGCAGACCTTCTGGAAACTCGGTAAGTTCTGAGCATTTGTACCTAGGTATTACTCGTAATTAGAGAAAAATTATTTGTTGTTCCAACGTACGAGTAGGTAGGTATCTTAAATGGAAAAGTTTATAATAAAAAGTTAAATTTTCGTTTGTACATATGGACTGTTTTTGATTCTCTTGGAGTTCTATGTATATTTTTTAATGTATCACGACTGATTACGATTATTAGGCTCTGGAAAATGAGGGGCAATGACCTACGAATGAACTATTTGTGCAATATTGGCAAAATTAATTATCTAAATCTGCAAAACGAATGACCTCATTGACCTATCAAAAATGACCTAAATCATGAAACTAAATGACCTATAGTTACTTGTCTCTGCTGATCACCTACACGAATTCATTGCAAAATTGAGTTTTGTCGGTTTGTTAGAGGTTGAACAAACAGACCTATAAAAAACAATGGGATCCAATTTCGAGCAGTCGGCCGTCTTTCAACCTGAACAAACCACCTCAGGGGGGAACGGCGGGTCGCCCAATGAATCTGAATGACATTTCCGCTACGGTCCACTCAACCGTAGAAAACTATTCGAGATTCGAAAGGCGAAAAAGCCCGATTTCTCAACGTTATGGTATTCGACCAAAGTATCCGGTAGTCGTTTGAGGCCGCGAGTGGAATTTTCAAGAGGAAATTCCTCTGATTCGAGGGCTCACAGTGAAGGCGAAGGGACTCAGCGCTGAAATGGAACAAGCCGTAAGTTGGTGCTTCGGCTGGCGAACCGTTCAAATTTTAAGGACGCGTTCTCCGTTTGTTCGTGGAACTTAATCATCACTTAATAATTCATTCTCATTTTGTTACTTCTTGGGAAACTCGATGTTGAGGGATGTCGAGGGTCGGTCAAATGAAAATTGATTTATGTGCCAACGTTTCGAAGAATATATTTCTTCATCTTCAGGGCAGGTTATGAAATGCAGTTAGACTCCAACAGGGAAGCTCCTTCCTCCAGATCACAGAAGTAATAAACTGTTGTAATAAACTGTTGGAGTCTAACTCCATTTCATAACCTGCCCTGAAGATGAAGAAATATATTCTTCGAAACGTTGGCACATAAATCAATTTTCATTTGACCGACCCTCGACATCCCTCAACATCATTCTTACTGACGGTCAACCTAAACCACACACACTCTTGGGAAACTCACTTGGTGTTCAAAATTCTGGAATTAAGAAAATTCATCATAGAGCGATTCAAACCAAGTTGTCATTTTGTTCTTGGGGAATTCACTTGGTGTTCAAAATTTTTGAAAAGCCACTGAATTGTGAAAATTCATCATCGAACGATCCAAAATTGTATCAAACCAAGTGGACATTTTGCTACTTCTTGGGTAATTCACTTGGTGTTCAAAATTTTTGAAACGCCGCTGAATTAAGAAAATTCATCATTGAACAATACAAAATTGAAACAAACCAAGTGGTCATTTTGTTACTTCTTGGGAAATTCACTTGGTGTTCAAAATTCTTGAGTTAAGAAAATCACCATTGAGCGATTCAAAATTGAATCAAACCAAGTTGTAATTTTGTTACTTCTTAGGAAATTCACTTGGTGTTCAAAAATCCTGAAACGCCACTGAATTGTGAAAATTCATCGTTGAACAACCCAAAATTGAAACAAACCAAGTTGTCATTTTGTTACTTCTTGGGAAATTCACTTGGTGTTCAAAATTCTTGAAACGCCACTGAATTATGAGACGGGAAATATAATGCCTAATGAGCCATCTTTCACACAATATACCTACACCAACAGCTCGAAGTACAACTGTATTGTATTGTGTACAGTAAATATAGTTGAATATAAACCGCAAAGGTCCAAATTTTAGGGGAAGTTAAGTGGAAAGTTTGTGTCTAGCCAACAGGTAGTTCACATCAATTCAATTTTATACAGAAATACAAGAAAAGCCACTTCAAGCACCTTAAAAATCTGAGCCCTGATTATACACACTAATAGGACCATAGTGATTAATAGAGGTATTTATGGGTACTAACCCTTGAATAACCGAAATGAAAAAAATACCGCATTTCAGGGACCCCAGTTTCTATTAGTTATGAAAACCAGTTAATTTATTGTATTTTTGTATTTTATCGAATGATTTTGACGCGTTCACAGGGGGATGGAGTGACCACTTGGTTGAACAACGGAGCCGAATATCTAATGAAATTGTTCTTCAGAGCTTGGAAATATTTTTTTGATGATTTGGGAGGTTAGTACAGTTTTCTCACTCGTTTTTTTGTATTGTGGCGTTCCAAAATGAGGGACGCCCTTTGGTTTTCGATTCTGACGGTTTTTTTTTTCAATACATATTTTAGAACACGCTTATACTGCTTAATCTTTAGATCGTCGCAGGAAGTTTGCTCGGTTAGTAGTAGGTAACGTTTACTGTAGTACTTACTTCGGAACTGTACTTACTTCGGATTATAATTCAAATTACAAATTAATTCCATAATACATTCAGAACACATATTCTAATTAAAATAAAAAATGAACTCATACAAAATCTCGTGATTAGGAACTTACCAGCACCAGTCATGCAGCATGGCTATAAGAGCGAATTTTCGAACATGATGTCCGTGAAGAACATCTCAAGTAGCAACTTCACAGACCGTTACATTTTTGGAATTTATGGGTGAAAATCCCCCCTCCCTCAAAAAACTCCCCAAAACCCCCCTCAGCTTTTGGACATTTCAACGCTGAAGTCAGAATTGCGATATCTCATTCCGTTATCAGATTAGAGCAGATGAACCATGAAGAACATCTCAAGTAACAACCACGTTTCTTCATCTTCAAAGTGCTCCAGTTTGAGAACGGAATAAGATATCGCAATTCTGACTTCACCGTCGTGTTCAGCATTAAAAAACCTTTAAATAAGGCGTCACTAGTCAGAATGTTTCATTTGGGGAATTTATGAGGAATTTCCCCCCACTAAAACTCCCCCCCTCTTAGAGTGGCCCGATTCTGCCCATCTCCGAACTTAGGCTTTCGATTGCTAAGACAGATTTTTTGTGCAAATTTGAACTTTTTATCTCAATTCTATCGAGAGTTATCGTCTGTACTGTATTATATACTGTCTTTTGGCAGTGGATTCAGAATGGTCTGAAACGGATTTAGGAATGAACATTTTTCGAAAATTCGAGTTTTAAAAATTTCGTACCGAGAACAATAGCTACATTTTCTTCGAAAATTCGCTAAAAACGACAAAAAAGGACATCATACAAGTCGAGGTACAATGGCAAACTGAGAGAACGCCTGTCACTGTGTACACGTTCAAAAATAATAATATCGAAAACTAATCATACATAATATGTTTATTAATAACATTATTATGTTTGATTAGTTTTCGATATTACCGATACGATTAGCAGAAATTGATGCCTGTCGGCATCAACTTTCCAACTCCGATAAATCGCCACGATTTCCTGTTTTCACGCTTCGAGAAATCGTAACAATTCAATCTTTACGATAAATCGCTACAATTTGTTACGATTTCTCGAAGCGTGTAAACTGGACATGGTAGCGATTTATCGGGGTTGGAAAGTTGATCGCTTCCGAGAAGTCTGCAGGTTAGTGGGGGGACGCCCGACTACGATCTGCCAGATTTGAACTCTCGCCGATACCGCTTGGCTGGTTATCTTTCATCTTTTCAACACCCTCTAACGCACAGATATTTCCCACAGATATCGTTTACAAACGCCAAATCGGCCGCAGATATCTGCTCGTGTATGGCGGGCTATTGATGAGATTGCAAGCGAATAACGAGCCCATAACGAGTTCTTTTGGGTCTCTACCAAGCAGTGAATATCGGCGAAATAGTGGGAATGAATGGCCAATTAATGAAAAACGGAGGTATAGAGTGAGAGAGTCTATTTCCACGAGAATAATGAGTACAGTTGTTAAATCGATTTCGACGATTTCGACATCATCAGTAACAAACATGAACAAACATAACAACATATAACAAACATGTTTGTTACTGATGATGGCCTAATCGTCGAAATCGATTTAACAATAATAATTATTGTTAAATTATTGTACTCATTATTCTCGAGGAAATAGATTCTCTCACTCTATACATTAATTCGGGCCAATTAATGGTCTGAAGGTGGTAATCGGACGTGGAGGAGAAAGAGGAGAGCGGTTAAGGGTCATTGGAAGGGGTGGGGGGAGGGGGGTTAGTTGGAGGTGATGGGTGGAAGCGGGTCGGGGGTTGTAGGTGACTCTGTATCCATGGGATTCGAGGAGGCTGGTGGTTTGAGGGTGGAGGGAGGTGGGTGGAAGGCGGAGGGAGGTGGGTGGAAGGCGGAGGGAGATGGGTGGAAGGCGGTGGGTAGTGGGTGTGAAAGGAGGGTGGTGTGAGTTGAAGTTCAAGTTAACACTAACTCTGAGTCAGCGAAACAAATGAGTGCCACCGCTCCGAGTTAGTGGTAATCCCAGGATTACCTACCGAGGCTGCTAACTACTAGGTTCTGATCCGTACGCATCCTCTTGTTGAAGATGAAACACTTCGACAAGCGACGCCTCATTTTAAAGGCGTTTTTACGCTGAACACGATGGTGAAGTCAGAATTACGATGTCTTATTCCGTTCTCAAACTGAAACACTATGAAGATGAAGAAACGTGGTTGTTACTTGAGATGTTCTTCACGGCAATTCTGACTTCATCATTGCGTTCAAGCATTGAAAATTTTATAACTGAGGTGTTAGTCGCAAAAAAGGAGACAAAATTTGTTATAAAACCAGTAAAATGGAGACATTTTACATAAAACCTGTTATTTCTTCGAAAATTTGCTGTTATAGCAATGCTGCATAACTGCTGATTTTTTTCTACGACTTCTAGGGCTTATAAGCCTATACAATTTATAATATTTATTTATATTTATAACAATTAAATTTATAATATTTATAACGTATTTAATACGTTGCGTTTTGTGGGGCCGTTACGACGAATCTAACAAACCCCTTCTTCGCCTCTGAGGCTCTGCGTCAAGACACGTGCGCAATGCGTCTGCGCAACAAACGCCTTTGCAAAAAACGTTTTTACAAAACCAGGGGGATGAATTTGACAACGTTTAAATTTTCTTTGAAAAATGAAGTGTTTTTTTGTTTTAAATGAAGAAACGAGTTAAAATTATTTTAAAACTCTCTGCCTCTTTAATACCCTATTTGTCAATTTTGTTCCCTAAAAACTCTGTAAATATATTGTAATCAACAGGTTTTTTTCCTCTGATTGGAGTTTATTAAAGCTTCATAGTTATGACTGTGACGTGGCTGCTGATTATTGCCATTGTACTATGTTGCCATTTTCTGATACTTGTAAATACCTGGGAGTGATTTTTGATTGCCACCTGAAGTTTAGGCAGCATATTGCCATTCTGATTTCTAGACTGAGAAAAATAATGTATGTTTTTAGAGTTCTTTCAGACTTTTTACCTAGAAAAGTTTTTCGATCAATTTATTTTGCTTTGGTGGGATCTACTCGTATTATAAACTACGGGATTCTGACGTGGGGAAGTACTTGTGGGATCTCACCTTCGGGCACTTCAGGTGACTCAGAATGCCCTACGTAAAGTCTATTTGCGTAAGCCTTATTCGTATCCTACCTCCCTTCTATATAAGAAGACCAAATTTCTAAATATTAGACAGAGCTTCCTCTTCGCCTCCTGCCGGCAGTTGTTCAGGATGGGCGTTAGCAGTGAGTATTTGTCATAGGCGAAACAGACCCATGGAATTAGATTGCCTGTAGTTCGCACAGAGTTTTTTGCTAGAACTGCATTTATACAGGCCCTAAAACTCTCGTATTATAATAAATTAGATGTTGGTCAGTTCAAGAATTTAAAAGTTTAGTAATTTTTTGTTGAACGGTATTTTCATTCAGGAGTAAGTGTAGACTGGTCGTTTGGTTTATATTTTCTATAAGTATGCACATGGTTTCGGTTTATTTATACTCGGTAAGGTATTTTGGTGAGGGACGACTCTACCAGATAGCACAAGTTCATCAAGCACTTTTATTCTGGTAGGCAGGGTTTTTTTTCAGTTCTATTTGTTGACATTATAAGGGATGCTGATGTTATAGACATAAATATTAAGTTAGCTAGTCGCATTCAAATTGGTCTTATATACAAATGTATTGTTTGTAAAATTTGTATTGCAATTATCTGCCAATAAATAAAAATAAAATAAATTAGTTTACCTTTATAATACAGTCGTTTATAAGCTTGAAATTGCAAGATTTAATGGTTTGACATCCCTTTTTACGGTTGGGGGGGGGGGGGGGGGGAGTAGAGAAAACAACTGCCACATTGGCTGTGAAAATGCCACAATCGGCCATTCCAAGTGCCACATTTCCCCATTTCGTCAAAAACTGCCACATTTTGAAGGTATCTGTTCATCACTCAACAGACGAAAGGATCAAACACTGGCCGATGATGGCCGACCCTGTACCGACGTTGGTTATACTCGGCGTCTACTTACTTTTCGTCGTCGTAATTGGACCAAAACTGATGGAAAAACGAAAGCCGTTCGAACTTAAAAACGTTCTCGTCGTCTACAATTTCCTTCAAGTCTGCGTCAGTTTTTGGATCGTCAAAGAGGTAGGTGAGAAAAACATTTATCTTTCTATAAATCTGCAATACTTGATGTATGTAGTATCCCGTATAATTTGTAGAAACATGTTATCTACGAGTGTGCAACATTCTTATGAAGATGAAGAAACGTACCTAGTTGGTACTTGAGATGTTCTTCATGGTTACTCTGCTCTAATTTGATAACGTAATGAGATATGACAATTCTGACTTCATCATCATGTTCGGCGTTGAATAATCTGTAAGCTGAGGGGGATTTGGGGAGTTTAAGGTGGGGATTACCCATAAATGCCCAAAATTCGAATTTCCGAAAATTTGTTATACCATTTTTGTTAAATCCATTTTAGAAAATTACCTATAATATAGGTAACTTTAAAATGACGTACCTATCATTTGTCAGACTGTTTCATTTTAGGAATATATTATATTATTATATATATATTATATTCCTAAAATGAAACAGTCTGACAAATGACAGGTACGTCATTTTAAAGTTTTTTTTTTACGTTGAACACGATGATGAAATCAGGATTGCGATATCTTATTCCGTTCGCAATCTCTAGCACTTAGAAGATGAAGAAACGTGGTTAATATTTGAGATGTTCTTCAATGGAGACATTTTACATAAAACCAGTTATTTCTTCGAAAATTCGCTCTTGTAGCCATGCTGCATGACTGTGGATTTGTTTCTAGTTTCGTACCGGCCAAACTACTGGTCCTACAAAATGTCATGAGAAACCGATTTGAAGACAATTTAATACAGAATAATAGATCCGAATGGTGCTTCTAGACCGAATTGTTTTCTCAGAAGCGGGAAACCAACTTACTTGAAATGTGCAAGGCGTCATAAAGAGGTTTTATATCATAGTATTATGTTTTAATTTCTCAAAAAGCGTTAAATTCTGGGGTTTTATCGGACTCGGAAGTAGCTTCAAAACTATTCGTTCGATCCAAAATTTCTTTATTTCGTCTCAAAGCTAGTTAATTTGACTTGCAGACCTTATATATGCAATTGCACAGGTATATTAATGTTAATCAAGTCCCTTAAAATACCCATGCCAGCAGGTCTGATAGTAAATTGAACCAGTTTTGGGCCGAAGAAAAGGCATTTTGAGTTGGACAGATATTTTCGGAGTTACAGCGAACAGTTGGCGAAAAACACGTGGATGTCACAACAGTACAGGTTTTTTAGCGAGCTGGCATAAGTATGGCATGGGAATGGTATGGCATGGCATGGGTCATACATGGGGACTGAAAGTAAAATTAACTCGCTTTTAGGAGAAAAAAAGAAATTTTGGATCGGACGAATAGTTTTGGAACTGTAGCCAAAAGAGACCGACAGTAACAGAGAGGTTTTCTCAAAAACAAACAAACTTCCTGTTTGTTAGTTTTTGAGAAAACCTTTCGTTATAGAAGCACCATTCTGGTCTTAAATTGAAGCGTAATAAATTGTCTTCAAATTATTTTCTCATGACATTTTCGTAGGACCAGTAATTTGGCCAGTACGAGACTAGAAAAATGACCGTAACATGAAATTTTCACTTTTGGGAGAAACAAATTTTCTGTTTTGCAGACTTATTTAATTTGAAGTGTAGTCTTGATCTCTTCTTTTTTCTTTTCAAATACGCTATGTTTTTCAATTGTTTTTAAAATGAGACATCTCAATTCTGACTTCGAAGACAAAAGACAAAATTTGTTATAAAACCAGTAAAATAGAATTTTTTTTTTACATAAAACCAGTATTTCTTCAAAAATTTGCTCATACAGCAAAGTGGTTTTTCGTGAGTGCAGAGGACGTTTTGATTGAGCGCGGTGAAAATTTGTGGCAATTGGTCATGAGGCATACGAGGCCTGTCCACAACTGGATGGCGATGTCCACAACTGGCCTTCAAATCGATGCGGTTAGTGCGGACATTGTAATCGCTGTAGAAGTGAAGAGGTGGTGAAGGCGGAGGAGGAGGAGAAAAGTGATGAGAAGGAGAAAAGTGAGGAGGAGGAGGAGGAGAAAAGTGAGAGGAGGAGAAGGAGGGGAGAGGAGGAGGATCGCCTGGGAATGAATTGAGGTCGGATCTCGGATGTCCCCCCCTCCTCCGACCGCTCGTCGGGCAATAATGGCAAGGGGGAAGTGTAACTAGGGATGTTCGATATTATCGATATTTTTGTTTCGATATTTCCGATGTTATTTCGACATCGGAAATGCGATATTATCGTGATATCGAAAAATTACGGTGAATATCGGCTTTCGATATTGTATTTTCATACCATATAACTGGATGTAGCCACCCAATTTTGGAAAATTCAAAATTACACCGAGTGTGGGTACGGTTCAGCACATCATGTAGACGTCGTTTTCAAAAGTACCCAAATGTTTTTGAAAAACTCAAATTTGGATAAATCAAGTCACCCTTATTACCCTTATCCAAATCCAAAATCACGCTGTGTGGATATTTCTTGGGTTTAGGACATCTTATAGAAGTCGTTTTTGAAAAGTACCAAATCATTTTGGAAGAACTCAAATTTGGATACTTACCTACCCAATTTTTTATGAAGAACTCAAATTTGGATAGGTAGGTACCCAAATTTTGTTCTCGATTTCTCGCTCATTTGTGAAATGTTCGCTTTTTGAAATCGTGCGTTTTGTCGAATTTTAGTCGGTGGATCTGTATATGACAAGATACAGTTTATTCACGTGCGAAAACGTCGAACTGGACACTTCTGACGCGACAATGAGAGTTTGTTGGGGATTCTATGTTTATTATTTGGCCAAAATCACCGAACTTCTCGATACGGTGAGTACTTGGACGATTTACAACAATGAAACCAGTTTGCGAATTTCGAAGTCAGATGGATCGGGGTAACAACGTAGGTATAATATTGTATTCAGTATCCTTTGCATTATGATCAGACCTAATAATTACGGGTCAATGACGTAGGTATAATATTATATTCAGTATCTTTTCATTATGACCAAACGAAATAATTACGTTCGTTAGGCACGTCGTTAACCCGATCCATCTGACTTCGAAATTCGCAAACTGGTTTCATTGTTTATTCATCAATTATTGATTACTTACTGCGGTTCTAAGCCAAAACTGCAAATTCTTGACACAACGATTTATTATCTTCTTTGAGCAGTTCACCCTAATCTAATACACGAAATGATTGATGAAACTATAGCTCATCATCCAAATTTAATTAAACAAATAGGCGTTGGTTACAGACAAGAAACCTAGTGAATATTGCATTTTTATCCAGTTCTGACTTATATTTACAATTTCAAGTCTCTAGCTCATCGGGAAGTTGAAAACAAAACTTTGTTCAAACACGAACCAAAAGTTCACAATTCGTTTTGAACCCCTTCCCCTTAACCTAGGGTTATGAAAATGTTCGAGGATCAAATCGTGAGTGTGGTCCGAACTTGTAAACCAAATTTCGTAATTTTAGCACAACGCTAACTGGGCAAAGTGCCATGGACTTGTTCAAACCTGAACTGAAATATTTCGGAATAAGTCGCGTATTTAAAGTTGCAAAGATCATTTTGAACCCCATTGACGTCGGGTTTTGAAAAGTTTCAAGAAACATCGTGAGACTTGTCCGAACATGTGGACCGAATTTCGTAATTTTTGCTCAACTTTCGATTTTTGCTCAACAATCGATTTTTGGAATCTACATGTCTTGAAACTTAACCCTCAAATTTTGCGGGGGGGGGGGGGGGGGAGGTAATTTTTTCTTGGGCGATTCCAAAGGTTCATTTACCGAAGATAATAAACCAAAAGCAGTAATCAAGGCAAAACAGCTGACTAGAAGTTTTTAGAGTTTTACCGCAGTGAAGTCCTTGGAATCGTGAAATCGTGCGATATGTAGATAGATGTTTCTTGAATGGGTCCATGCAGAGATGGGCGTATATTCATATTCATAAATATGAATACGAATAAAATTCACAAATCAGAAAATATGAATATGAATACGAATAAAGCCATAATCACATAGTTTTGTGATTTTTCCCAGAAATTCACTTTTTTGTGAATTTTCCCAGAAATTAACTTTTTTGTGTGAATTTCACTACAATTTACCGTACCTATGTTTTGTGGATGTCACTCAAATTGTCCTACAATTCTACAAAAATTCACATTTTTTGGTGAATTTCCCATAGATCTTTTTTTGTGTGAATTTTCCCGCAATTCATACTTCTTTTGTGAATTTTATGAAAACTTTTGCTATCTATGGGTGAATTACACTAACTTTTCTCCTTTTACTGTAAATTTAACAAAAATGCCAATTTTTTACATAAATTTCACTAAAATTCACTGTATGTGGTGTGAATGTTACTAAATTTTCCTATTTTACATGCTTCTACTAATTCTACTAATATTTTACAGTTTTTATAAAATTAAAAAAAAAATGAATTGCGGGAAAATTCACAAAAAAATATGAATTGTGGGAAATTCTTAAAAGAAAATGTGAATTTTTGTGGAAAAACTTGAATTTAAGTAAAATTCTTGGTTAAATAGGAAAATTTGAGTGAAATCCACCAAAAAATACAGTAAATTTGAGTAAAATTCACAAACCTTTTACAATTTTGTGTCAAATTAAAATATCGTGCATTTGATCGATTTGAATTTTGTCACTAAACTACCGCAGGTGTTTTTTGTGTTGAGGAAAAAATACAACCAAATCACGTTCCTGCATCTGTACCACCACACGGGGATGCCAATGATGTCGTGGGGGACCGTCAAATATTTCCCTGGTGGCCACGCCGCCTTCTTGGGCTTCATCAATAGCTTCGTTCATATCGTCATGTACTTGTACTACATGCTGGCGGCTATGGGGCCGAAGATACAGAAGTACCTTTGGTGGAAGCGGTGGATCACTATCCTCCAACTGGTAAGACTTGTTTGGGGTAACCCTGTGAAATTATACGTTCGATTTATTGGTTCTTAATCATGAGTAATGGTTTTAGGCATTGTGTCTTTTTGAGCCATTTTTTTTTCTCTTGTTCTCGGTCCAAAAATTTTAAAACTCGAATTTCCGAAACATTTTCATACCAAAATCCGATCCAGACCACTTCACCATCGTGTTCAGCGTTGAAAAATCCACATTTGTTGTCGATTGTTGCAGATTTCTTGATTGTGTTTTGTCGATTGATTGTTGTTCGGTTGATTTGATTCAATTTGGTTAGTTCGAGAAGTTCGTCGCTCGTTGAATGTCTGGTAGCCTGAGGAGATGATTATGTAGAGCTTCCAAGCATTTCACACTCATGTTATCCATCACTCGTAGGTTATTAGAATGAAACATGGATTCCAATAATTGGATTATTCAGTACTGATTCCCATTACCTGTAAATTCATACAAAATTTACACCTATCTTATTAATCCACACCTAGTCACTATTATTAATCAATTAGCGAATTTTGGGCGAAAATTGTTCAGTCCAAAATGTTTGAAAATCGAATTTCGAAAACATTTTATACCAAACTCCGTTTAGAACATCCTGAATTTGCATAAAAACTCCGGCTTGGCATTCAAAAGGCTCAGATCGTAGATGGGCAGAATCGGGCCACTCTAAAAGGGGGTTTTGGGGAGTTTTAGGGGGGGGGGAGAATTACGCATAAATGCCCAAAATGAAACATTCTGACAAGTGATACCTCATTTTAAAGAGTTTTTTTGCGCTGAACACGATGGTGAAATGAGAATTGCGTTATCTTATTACGTTCTCAAACTGGAGCAGTTTGAAGATGAAGAAACGTGGTTGATACTTGAGATGTTCTTCATGATTACTCTGCTCTAATTTGATAACGTAATGAGATATCGCAATTCTGACTTCACCATCGTGTTCAGCGTTGAATAATCTGTAAGCTGAGGGGGATTTAGGGAGTTTAAGGGGGGGATTACCCATAAATGCCCAAAATTCGAATGTCCGAAAATTTGTTATACCAAAATCCATTTTAGAAAATTACCTATAAATTCCTAAAATGAAACAGTCTGACAAGCGATAGGTACGTCATTTTAAAGTTTTTTTTTTTACGTTGAACACGATGGTGAAATCAGAATTACGATACCCTATTCCGTTCTCAATCTCTAGCACTTTGAAGATGAAGAATTTTGGTTAATACTTGAGATGATATTCATGGACATCATGTTATTCAATGGAGACATTTTACATAAAACCATTTATTTCTTCGTAAATTCGCTCTTGTAGCCATGCTGCATGACTGTGGATTTTTCTGTTTTCAGATTCAGTTCGCCCTCGGCTTCCTTCATTTCACACAAGTCCTCAGCTCAGACTGTAACTACCCCAAATGGGCTGTCATCATCGTCTTCCCGAACGCCATTTTCTTCTACTACCTCTTTTGGGATTTCTACCGAAAGGCCTACAAATCCGAAAAGTCTCAATTCCAAGCTTCAAGCGGCCCCGAAGGGAAAACTGTCGCGGGCGAAGTGTCAAATAACTGGTTGTACAGCGTGGAAAGTCACTTACGAAAACGAAACGTCGAAACAGGGGTTCAGGAATGAAATACAGTTTTTTTCTCCTAAATAATGAAACATCAATTTGATTTTATCCACCAGATGTATCCAAATGACGACGAATCTAGTCCCGTTTTCAACAGTCCATACAACAATATTCTTAACAAGACTGCCCTGTTAAGGTGAAACGCCTCAACACAAAATCCATAACATTGCAGAAATACGCCTCAAAGTTTTTCACTGAAACCTTCGATGGTAGTTGATTGCAACTCACTATAAAAACATCATTTTTTGGTGAAATATCGATAGGTATGACTTCAACCAATTCAATGGTGAAAAAAAATCGCAAATCAATCGATTTGTAATAATTATAATCAATTATTGATTAATTGCAGTTGAGGCGATTTTAAAATTCCTAGCTTCCGTTTTGGGACTGTTTTTTTTAAGGTAAAATGGCTCAACTTTCTCGTGAGGTAGTCACCTTAACGTAAACAACTCAATCAAACGGATGTTTTGTTAGGAAAATGTTGTAAATTTTTGTAAGTATGTGAAACTCCTCATCTCAATATTTTGGTGAGTTGAGGCGTTTTAACTTAACACTAGCGCGAAAATATATAAGTTATGAGGCATTTTCATCCTAGAGTTGAGGCGTTTTGCCCTAACATTGACCAACCCCCTTGCAATGTATTTTTATTTTGCAAATAAATTGAAATTGAATTGACCAGTTTTCGTATGTTTATGGTCAGAATTTCCCCCACTTCCGGTTCGAATTTTGAAATTTGGACGTCACCATCGAAAAGGCCAGGTCCAAAATAGGGGGGTTCCGTAAAAACCCCACTTTCGGTTCAGACGCAAGTCCATAGTGTAGTTGTTAGTTTACGTCTGACAAAACCCCATTGTCAATCGTGAGTGATTAGAATACCTGATCGTCAATTAGAACTCCCAAATATTTGCAGTGATCACTATAGGAAATTGACGTACTCAAAAAATGAAAGTCTGACAAGTGACACCTCATTTTTAAGGTTTTTACACGCTGAATAAGATGGGGAAGTCAGAATTGCTGTATCTTATTCTGCTCTCAAACAGGAGCTCTTTGAAGGTGAAGAAACGTCGTTGTTACTTGAGATGTTCTTCATGGACATCATGTTCTTTAATGAAGACCATTTACATAAAACCAGTTATTCCTTCAAAAATTCGCTCTTATAGTCATGCTGCATGACTGGGGATTTTTAGAAAGTCCTGTTACTTTTTGATCAGACCTCGTAAAATCCCTGATCGAACCTTTAAGATCACCGAATTGATTTTTTTGTTTTGTTTTATATTATACCGTTTTAAAACCATTTCGTTCGTGAAACTCACAATACGCACGGTCAATCCGACGATCCCAATAATAATTTTGGGTCGGTCAGTCAAGTGAAAGTGGAGTACACCCGAGTCGTATGATAAAAGATAAAACGTTTTTACGACTAATGAAACCTCAATACCGACAATCGCTCCACGATACGGATATCGTATCTACTACTTCACTTATGAACCTAATAATAAACTACCTTTTTTTTGGTGGCAATTACGCAAATTAACTCCCTACCAGTATCTTCGAACTCAAAAGTTATCAAGTCTCTACAAAGTTTTTTTTAAATTTTTTTCTACTAAATACTGTTATGATAGGTATTTTTCCATTTCAATTACCTCGAGGGCCAACAAAGGGGCTTTAAAAGCCCAAAGGTTGTTGGGAAACAAGACAGAAGCGAAAATGAAGTTCTTCGAAACCTTGTTGTTTGTAGTCGTATGCGCTTTGGCCACTGCTGGTACGTTTTTAAAATACAACCTTAATTATTTTTAAAATTCAACCTCAATTATTTTTAAAATACAACCTTAATTATTTATGGAACCTCTCTACAGGGTCGCAAAAATTAATAACACCAGCTATTAATTTCCGTAATTTTCGAACCTGAAAAACATTCAAATGGTAACCCCCTTTAATGTATAACGGTAAATTCAAATATCACAATATCGCATCCACTTTGTTTTTTCAAGAGGAACCCCCATTTTTTAACGCAAATTTGGTTCAATCGATTTTTTTTTAACCGCGCGTTAAACATTTTCATTTTAATTTTGCAACGCATTCTGCACTAAAATCTATTTTTTCCTTCAATTCCCCTTTCAAAAAAGAAGATGAATAGCACCACAGTCATTAACAGCAAAAACAGTCATTAATGGGTTTTGAGGGTGAATCCTTATACATGGTTCTAACTACTTTGAATAGCTTTCATTAATGTAAATGGTAAATGAAGCATGAATAAATAGTAAATAATATTAAATAATTATAAATAGTAAATAGTAAATAAAATAAATAATAATATATATTATGACTGTTTTTGGTTACCTGCCGTTTTTCAGAGAACGGCTAGGACTACACGTACCCTTCTGGTCTCAAATGAAAGCTGATTAAATTAACTACAAGTTTATTTCTTATAATATTTGACGAGGGATGAGTATTTTAGAAGGAATTCCACAAAATAAGTGACCATTTTGAGAATTTTTCACTTTTTGGAAAAAATGGCCTTTTTTTGAAAGGATGTATCTTGGGAAAGAAGGATTGTAGAATGCTCGCCCTGGTACCAAATCGTAACAAATTTAGTTTTCGTTTAAAGTTAATAGGGTTACGATACCCGTCAGACCAATTATTCATGATGATATGGAGCGAAACCCGAAAAAAAGTGCGAAAATTTCTTTTTTTTGGTCATAACGGCCATTTTACGAGGTCTTAGAAAGTTGGAAATCTGGATTATTACTACTTACTGGTTTTCTTGCAAGCACGGGCGTACATCTTGACTGGACTATATTCCAATTCAACTGTTGTTTAAGGTGATTCAAACTGGAGACCTATACTTGATTGAAATAATTATTCCTCCCCACCAGTAAGGTGGCCAGAAATTTAGTTCGGTGGTGGGGGGAAGCAAATCCAGGTGAGTCCGGGGGTACCCCCTGGGGAAAAATTTTGACAAACAGGGTACTAAATAGAGGGTTTTAAACTGATTAAACTTCATTTTTCAAAGAAATCTTTTTGAATTCATGATTTTTCAATATTTTTTAATTTGTCTTAATATGTCTCCGGACCCCCCCCCCCCCCCCTGCTTCCCACAATATCCAGTGACTTTACTAATTTTTTTGTCGTACGTTTTTTCAGCCGCAGTCCCGATCGGCGCTGGTTTCGGTAAGATGATGCAGACCGGATCGAAAATGTTCGGCAAGAAGTGAAACCACTCAACTCCACCTTGAAGGAACCACTCGATCTCCACGGAGCAGGAAAACGACAAGGGCCTCGTCATTGATAAATCACTTCCTATTCGATAGCTCAATAGTAATCATGTTACAGTTGTAATAATTTTCACCATGTTACAAGTTACATGTTACAGACAGTCGTTTTTGTACTCGAATAAACTCTACATTGATATTTAACAGATTTTAAATTTCCTTCTACTTCATTTGAGTGTCAGTCGTTTATAAAGCGGTAAACGAGGAATTGAAGCAGTTCGAACCAACAGGATGATCAAATAATACATGGGAGATTCTCCAAAAGTAGGGATATTTCTATATAATATACAGGGTGTTTCATTTCGTGACGGAAAAACAACCACAACGGTCACAGGCTGAGAATCGATTTTACAGCTAATTGTTGGTCGAAAATGCCCTGTAGCATGTTTTTTACTCAGTTAATAAGTTCAACTGGGCGGCACAGATTTAAGGAATCATGAGTGGTATCGGTATTAAATGTACATGTATGGCCAAGCAATTATAACGGGTCCAGGCCCACTTCTTCTAACAATCTTTTCTTAAATTTACGAATGCACAAAAATGAGAGGAAAAAAGAACATAACATGAACATAATATGGTATTATCATCTTTGTTTCGGCGTCACTTCTGCCTGATAATAAATTTCTACTGAAATGTAAATGTTACATTTTTGACATGTTTTATTCATTGCCGGGGGACGGAGTGTGTCGACACAATGTGATGCAAGGAAATTTCTTATTGATTTATACTTACCGCACTCACTGATCAATCCCTTTAAGTTGTTTCAAGTTCATTTTTATTTTGTAGGTTATGCCCATGCATTGTATAGGGGGAGCACCTTAAGCAATAAAGCGTTTTTTGATTTTGATTGATTGATTGATACTCAGTTAAAAAAAGTTTTTTTCAATGTTAACATTTTTTTCGTGTTTTCGATTTTATCACACTAAAATGACCACAACTCCCTTAATTTACATGAAAATTCAAATCTGATTACGCCGTTGGAAAGAACACAAAATTTCTTATCCCTCTGGTGAAAAACAAAGTTGTTTTGAATCGCTAAAATTCTGGTTCCGGATTATAGGGGTCTATGAGCGTTTGAAAAACAAAGACATGTAGTGACGTTCCGATACTCCTTTTTTGATTGGTATCAAATCAATATCGAAAGCACGGTATCAATACTCAGATACTATCGAAAGAAAATATCGAAATTGAAAGTATCATTTGATATAGATAATTCTTACATTCTTTTCAATACTTACCTACGTTGTCCTCAAATTCTGTAACTCCGTTCAAAAAATAAATCGTGTTTAATCCTAGAATGATCCACCTATCTCAGTATTATGATCTGTTTCGGTACATACTATAGGAGTGGAAATAATAAACCCATGGTAGATTTTAAAGTTTTTATTGTTATCTATATCAAAAAGTATGAAGAGTGGAAAACATATTATTCAAGCGAATGTTTAAAAAAAATAAAAAATATATATATTATAAACCCCAATCTTTGGAAGTAAAGTACGCAGAGGGGAAAATATATAAAATTTGACCAAATTCTTCTTGCTGGAGGAGCCATTTTATAAAAGCGAACGACAAATAAGATAATCATCACCCTGTATGCTTTGCCCGCCTGGGGGCTTACTCATAATATTAAACTGCAGCCGCTTCTTATAACGCAGAAAACACCAATTAAAACACTAGGTACACCAGATTGTACCCAACAGAGAAGCTATTTAGCGAATTTAATGTACTTGATCTCCATGGATTGGCAGAAAAAAGTCTATAACATACACTTATAAAGCATTTTTAGAAAATAAGATAAAGAGAATAAAAGTAGAAACAAGAAGCCAAAATAACATCACACTAAAGGCCATCCGACAAAAGCCTTTGCTGCTCAAAGATTATACTTGTACAAGGGTGTAATACCTACTCTTTAATATTTTACCAGCTGAGTTCTCAGCACCACCTGTCACGCTCACGAGATTTATAGCCATAATTAAAGGATACTATTCATCTAGAAGTAGGGAATAGTGTATTTCTTACTCTTGTAAGAAATACACTGTGGCAAACTTTAGAATTTAAGTTTACAAATTTAAGTTGTTTCATTAATAACCTACACGCAAGAGAGTGATAAATTTTGTTATTTAAAAAACGATATTCTATTGTAGACGCTCCAGTTCCCAACACAAGTATTTCTTACTGGGAATTATTTATTATTATTTATTTATTTATTGATTGGCATCCAAAATACAAGAAAAATTAAAAATTAAAAACACAAACATTACACTTCTGGTAAACCAAATAAAATTAAACGAACTGTAGCATGGTTAGTTATAGTTTTAAATATTTTAGGTTTATTATCTTCGATAATAAACCCTTGGAATTGCCCGAGAAAAAAAAAAAAAATCCCCCCCCCCCCCCGCCACAATATTTGAGGGTTTACGTTTCATGACATGTAGATTCAGAAAATCGAATAAGAAAAAACTCTGCAAATTCTTGACGCAACGGTTTATTATCTTGAGAAAAACACGAGTATTTGAAAAAATCGTCTATTTCCACTGAAACCATCGTCAGTAACAAAACAATACTTTTCGTACAAAGCTGCGGATGGTCTTAAAAAATTCTGAAAAATAAACTCTAAAAAAACTCTAGAACTCCAATAAACTCTAAAAATATTAACTAAAAATTTTGCATTTTTCGGTGACAGATGAGTTGAATTTTGCAGATGAGATCGGGTGACGGATCTCGGGCATGGAAAGTCTGCAGATAAATTTTTCACGTTTAGGTACGACGAGCGTTCTCGTCTGTCACGCCTGATCGTTAACGACCAAATCTGCTGCAAATATCGTCTCGTGTACGGCGGGCTATTGCCGTGCTATCCGAGATGGGAGGTGGGTTGGAGGGCTGTGGGAGGGGGTTGGAGGGTGGTGGGAGGAGGGTTGTGGGAGGAGGTGGTGGATTGCCGTGGGTGGTTGAGGGTTGTCGGGGGAGGGAGTCTAATGCCATATAATGAGGATATCGAGGTATCAATAACGTGATCTCAAGGGAACGATGAGATCTCAAGGGAATAACGTGATCTCAAGCGGACAACGAGATCCCAAGCGTATTACTTACGTGACACATAGCAGTTCTCCATCTCAAGCTGTTGAAGGATAACGTGATTGGGGGAGGGGTGGGGGGATATCGGGATTCCTGGGGGCCAATGAATAGTCGGAAGGTTGTAGTATTTTATGTAAATTGGAAATTGTTATATCCTAATTAATTAAATTATGTGTCATATTTTTTATTGTCCGTCATTCATGAGCTGACCCTCACTACACAAATTTATTATCAGCACATTTAATGTGAGTTTAATGTGGATCGGAACATTTAAGCTGTGGTTCGAATCTGAAGTCGACAGGTCGAACCACAACTAAGTTATCTGTTCAGGGCGATCAGCTGATAGCTCGGTATTTCACCCTCCCTCTAAACTACCCTCAATAGCGATTCGATCTTCAGTTTACTAGATTTCAAACGGAGCGTTCATACAAAATTTCAAGACCCTGGGACGTGTCCCATAATTTGTTACATTTTTTCGTCACACAGAGAGAGAGAGAGAGAGAGAGAACGATTTATTTATTTGATCAGTTTCTCAGACAACATTTTACATTATAAAACTTATATATACCTACATTACATTATTATTGTCTACATTATTATTATTAACTAGGATAAATAATACAAATTATGGTGTAATAATAGGCATCTGCCCGTTAGAATTACACCAGAGTTGCAAATATATTTTTCTTTTCTTATTTACAATGTATTCATTTATTTATTTTATTTTCAATTTACTATTATTATTGTTTTTTCTTTATTTCACATGTTTTTTTCTTTATTTCTTTATTTCACATTTATTTCCTAGACACTCTTTATTGTCGTTCCAGCTTTTTCGTAACCTAATTTAATGAGCCAGGTGAAAATGTCTTTTTTATATGTCGACCTGGTGAATGTCTCGGGAAACTTCAGCTTTACAGGTAGAGCTCTATGGATTACATAATATATATTATATAATTTGGACTGTTGGGTTTAGGATTTACAACATTTCCCTCCATTTTATATCTGGTAGGATAATTAAGCAAATATATAATTAATTATGTTGGGATATTTATAAAAATGTAGCAGTAAATTTTTATAAACAATTGCCATACTGTAAAGACTTTAGAAAGATCAAATATTTCTTTAGAAGAGAGTCTTCGAGGTTTGGAGAGCCTAATTTTTAATACAGCTTTCTGGAGATTGTTCAGTTTAGTTAAATTTGTAGCATAGGACCCACCCCAGACCAATATACCATGTTGCAAGGCTGATTGAAACATTCCAATATAAATTAATTTAGTTATTTCTTCTGGGATTGTAAATTTCAAATTGTAAAATACGTAAATGAATTTCTTCAGACGATTATGCAAGTATTCTACTTGTTTCTTCCAGTTAATTTTATTGTCAAGTACTATCCCTAGGTACTTATGATGTGTTACTGATTCCAACGGAAGACATGAACATAGCTCATCCATGGAGTGTTGATGGATGTACAAATTCTTCTGGGCTGTAGTTCCAAATTCGGACCAAACTTTAAGTACTTTGTACACAGATTGTAGGAATCCATGACGAAAAAATTCACAGTCATGCATCATGGCTATGAGAGCGAATTTTCGAAGAAATAACTGGTTTTAGGTAAAATGTGTCCATTGAAGGACTTGATGCCCATGAAGAACATCTCAAGTATCAACCACGTTTCTTCATCTTCATCTGCAAAAAAAAAACCCTTCAAAATGACAAAAGTCCGATTCTGACCATCTACGTACCTACTTAGCCTTTCGATTGCCAAATCAGATTTTTTGTGCAAATTTGAACTTTTTATCTCAATTCTATCGAGAGTTATCGTCTGTATATATACTGTATATTTTGGCAGTGGATTAAGGATAGTCTGAAACGGATTTTGGTATGAAACTTTTTCGGATATACGTTTTAGAAATTTTGGACCGAGAACAATAGCTTCATTTTCTTTGATAATTCGCTAAAATGGAGACATCCTACATAAAACCAGTTATTTCTTCGAAAATTCGCTCTTTTAGTCAGGCTGCATGACTGTGGATTTTTGGGAATGATGGGTAATTCCCCTCCCCCCTCCAACTCCTCTAAACCCCCCTTAGAGTGGCCCGATTCTGCCCATCAACGAACTGAGCCTTTTGATTGCCAAGACGGATTTTTGATGCAAAATCAGGATGGTCTGAAACGGAGTTTGGTATAAAATGTTTCGGAAATTCGAGTCTAAGGGTTGGGAGGGGGATACTCATAAATTCACAGTCATGCAGCCTGACTATAAGAGCGAATTTTCGAAGAAATAACTGGTTTTATGTAGAATGTCTCCATTTTAGCGAATTTTCAAAGAAAATGAAGCTATTGTTCCCGGTCCAAAACTTTTAAAACGTATTTCCGAAAACGTTTCATACCAAAATCCGTTTCAGACCATCCTGAATTAGGTGTGGATTAATAAGTTAGGTGTAAATTTTGTATGAATTTACAGGTAATGGGAATCAGTACTGAATTGGAATCCATGTTTCATTCTAATAACATACGAGTGATGGATAACATGAGAGTGAAATGCTTAGAAGCTCTACATAATCATCTCCCCAGGCTACCACACATCCAACGAGCGACGAATTTCTCGAACTAACCAAATCCAAATTGGATCAAATCAACCGAACAACATTCAATCGACAATACACAATCAACCAATCTGCAACAATCGACAACAAATATGGATTTTTCAACGCTGAACACGATGGTGAAGTCAGAATTGCGATGGTAATACCCCCCCCCCCCCCACAACTCCCCTTAGAGTGGCCCGATTCTGCCCATCTACGAGTTATCGTCTGGAGTGACATATATATAAATATATACATACATATAATTTTTTGTGTTTTTGGCAGTGGTTACAGGATGGTCTGAAACGGATTTAGGTATGAAAGTTTTCGGAAATACGAGTTATAAAAATTTTGGACTGAGAACAATAATTGTTCTCGGTCCATAATTTGTATAACTGGTATTTCCGAAACATTTTTATATAGTTTATAAAAATTATTTTCCAGTGGGTACTGGTCAAGGCAGAATCATTTGGGTTCAATAATTATTATTCAATTTGCAGAGAGTCAAAAGCGCCAAAAGCTATTTTCTTCATAAATTCGCCTTATCCTCTCATTTTGACACTTTTGACTCTCAGGAAATTGAATAATTGAACCCAAATGATTCTGCCTCGACGAGTACCTATTGGAAAACTACCTATTTTCACGTTTGGAGCAGACGTGTAATTTCGCGCGGCTTCGAAAGCTCAAAGCACATAATTAGGTTTGTTCTACTCACAACCAATTCACCTAATCATGGCCCTTACTGCCAATCATTCCTCGTCGCCAGTTTAATTACAAGGTAAGACCTCCCTTCTCGTGTAGGTACAAGAACTAGGTATGAAAACGTTGTTAAAGCTCCAATCTTATCACAGAAACAACGTGTTAAACAAATTGGAATATAACTAGGTGTTCTGGCCTAGTTTGGTCGATAGTAAGAGTATATAAATTCTAGCGTGGTCCGAGTGAGGATTGTAAAAGAGCGTCATGCGTTGGACTTGTTTCGTCGTTATTGCTGTCTTGTGCCTCCTGGGCATCGCAAATGGTTGAGTATTGTCTTTTTTAATTGATTTGGTTTTCTTCGAGTGAATTTTCTTCTTGAATTTAGTTGTATCAAACAAACATTTTTGACGGTATTTATGTCAGAGTGGTAACATCGCTTGTGGTTACAGGCAATGTCCCCGGGAAGGCTAAGAAGTCAAAGAACCGCCCTATAAAAGGTAAGGCCGTCTCATTAGTTTTCCTTCTGATACCCCATCAAATGCTCATCGTGGATAACTTTCTAGCGGTGTTCGTCCGATAAACGCCATTAAATCTGGCTCACCGTACATGCGCAGAAGCTGTTCGATCCACGATGCTGACGTCATCGACGTACTTGTAACGTCTCGCCAAATTTTGACTCGCCCCTACTAGCCCTGTTCATTTTAAACCTCATCAACACGTTTGGACACGAGTACATATTCAATTGATTTTGATGAATTTCACAGTTTCTGCATATGAATTCCATAAAAATCCCAATTATGGTACACAATTTTGTCTGAGCTACCGTAAAATCTTAGTAGGTTTTGGTTTGGGCACATTTGGTTCTTATTCCATCGATTTTTCAGTTTTTTCCCCTTTGTAAAATTAATGTTTCTCTTTCAGAACTGCATGAAACGATTCATGGATGGGGTGAGGGCTTTTACACATTAGTTGTACACTGAACTGGCCATCGCATCAATGCCATATTTGTTTGATTGCGAATCAAACAGACCATATCCTTTGCCTGAGGTTCTACAAGTTAGACCATATCCATTTCCAGTCATGCAGCTCGACATAATGAGCGAATCTTCACAGTTACATACTTCGACTATCCTAATTGAAACGTTGGACAATTTTGAACCTAAAAACCCATTTTTTCCCCAAAAAATTGCAATAACCTTTTAGATTACGTAGATTACCTGTTTCGTTTTATGAATAAATACTCTTATAACGCATTTAAATATTAATTGATTTCATGAAGGTGGTAGCGGAGGCGGAGAAGGATGTGAAGCTAGCGGAGGCAGTTCTGGAGATGGATCAGGAGGCGCTACTGGAGGTGGAAGCGGAGGCGCTACTGGAGGTGCATCTGGAGGCGGTTCAGGAGGCGCAGGTGGTTCTGGAGATGCATCTGGAGGCGCTTCAGGAAGTATTAGCGGTTCTGGAGGTGCATCTGGAAACGGTTCAGCAAGTATTGGCGGTTCAGGGGGCGCTGGTGGTTCTGGAGGGGCATCTGGAAGCGGTTCTGGAGATGCATCTGGAGGAGGTTCAGGAGGCACCGGCGGTTCTGGAGGTGGAATGGGTGGTGCTGGCGGTACCGGAGGTGGCTCAGGAGGCACTGGAGGTTCTGGAGGTGGAATGGGTGGTGCTGGTGGTGCTGGTGATGGGTGCGCATCTGGAGGTGGAGATGCAGGCGGCACTGGAGGTGGAGATGCAGGCGGCACTGGAGGTGGAGACGCAGGTGGCACTGGAGGTGGAGATGCAGGCGGCACTGGAGGTGGAGATGCAGGCGGCACTGGAGGAGGCTCTGGAGGAGGATCTGATGGCAGTGACGGTGGAAGTTGTCCATAAGAAGGTAAATGATCAAGCACAAAGTAATAAGAACTACGTTTCCTTTGGCATCCTTACAGCGTCTCAAATTTCCAAATAATATTGCGACAGACCCAACTCTGTAGTCCCTAAGTAAGGTTAAGTAGAGACCTAACCGATTTCACATGTCATCAAAGCTGAAAAGACACGATAGGCGTGGTAATGATCTATTCAAAATGACCTCAATCGTGCAATATATCGTCATGACCATCACTATACCTCCATCTGAATTGAACTTATTGTTTCAGCTACCCACTAGACCATTGATCGCCCAACTCACCATGGACTCCATCCTGCTGCTGCTCGCTATAGAAACTGACCACTGATTTTCGTCAAGTCCACTTGTCATTTTCAATTTTGATTATGATTTGTATGGCTCATTCAATGCATCTGGTGAATTCTAATGAACAGCTGACAGACTTCGTTATTGTACGATCTTCTTTAAATTAAACAAAATTAATATTTTAAGTGGGTTCATTCTTGTTCTCCTACCCCTCACGTACGCCTACACTATTGATTAACATAAGAAATTCCACGAGAATTATGTACACATAGTGTGATACCATTTGACATACCTATTTTGATATGTAATTTTAGTAGGTAGGTGAAAACTTACGACGCCAAGATTACAAAAATGACTGGGGATGGGTATTGACAGTACCCCTTAAAAATAACGATATCGGACACCCTCGATTCACATTGGAAAGCTAAACTTTTGTATTACCCAAGCCATGGGTATTGGTCAATTTGGCTAAATTCCCCAGCTATTTATTCACATTTTATGATTTTTGGTTTATTATCTTCGATAATGAACCATTGGAATCGCCCAAAGAAAACAATTTTTTAACCCCTCCTCAAAATTTGTTGGTTTACGTTTCAAGTTTATTTCATATTTAGATAGAGTTTGTTCCGTAGAATTTTTTAAGACCATCCGCAGCTTTGTACGACCAGCCGTTTGTTCACAATGACGGTTCAAAGGTTGACCCTGTCATTTTCTATTGAGAGGGAGTGATTGTTGAGGGGTGTGAGTAAGCTACAGCGCCAATAAAATTGACTATTGCTGCAGGATTGGGTGCACCCCACGGTAATGTCTGTAGAGACAACTGACAGTTTATTTTGACACTGCCCCTGCCCAGGTAGCCTTGTGAGTGACTCATTCATTCGTGCAGACAGTCAAATTCGCGATTATAAACCAACCAGGTCGCTCATGGAAATCACCCATAAATTACCAAAATGAAACAGCCTCACAAGTGACACCTCATTTTGAATGTTTTTTACGCTGTACAGGACGGTGAAGTCAGAATTGTGATATCTTATCTCGTTCTCAAACTGGAGCACTTTGAAGATGGAGAAACGTGGTCGTCTTCATGGACATCATGTTTTTCAATGGAGACATTGTACCTAAATAAAGCTGTTATTTTTTCGAAAATTCGCTCTTATAGCTTTGCTGCATGACAGTTCTCTTAAGTGTTGTGGCAACTCACACATTTTAGTTGTTGGACGAGTTTGAGATCAGACTTGTAAGTTGAGAGTCAGATTTTTGAAACAGTCACTGATTGTGGTTATACACTGTATACAGTTTAGTATACTAATAGCAATAATAATAATAATAATAATAGCAATATTATTGCTTACGGTGAGCGGAAATTGGGTCTATTCGTTGACTAAATTATATCCTAAAATTAGAGAAGCAAATAGAAATTGGGAGTTTTAAAACAGGCTGTGTGACTTATACCTAGTTCACTGCTGATGTCTGATTGAAAGAAAGCAGATAGTATCCATCACAAGCATAGCAACACAAAATTTGTGATGACAATTTACTAATTTAATATCACTTTCTCACAGTACACTGAACATCTTTGTACTCTCCCAGAAATGCCTCGAAGCTGTGGATGAAACAAGAAGAATCCTTCACTCAATTTTCAGATTAAAAATAGTGTATTTTCGACAACTGTTTAATTTAATGTTCAATTTTATCAGTAGATTTACCTAATTTTTTCAGAAATATTCTCCGTTTATTTACTCTCCATTATTTGTTCTTCAATCCTTGTTCCGGCAAATCAGATCCTTTGGTTCATAGGTAGTTTTTGGTTTTTTTTTTGTGTTGTAGGCGATTTGGACTTCTTGGACGATTTTTCGGAATTCTTTTGGACGATTGATCCTTGAGTCAACTGCTAAATTCGTCTGTTCCCTGAACCTTCAAATATCTAGGGCCAAGTGAGCCGGTATTCCGGTTCGGTTCCTTTTGTAGCCCACAAACGTTTTCCGATCGATGCAACAACTAAAAGATGAATGCACACGAATAAGTTATCACAAGAAAAAAATCATAAAAGTGACATTGAAAATCAAATTACTCAAAACCCTAATAAGTTTCCTTATTAGTGTAATTAGCTCTCCACACTGATAAAACCGGATGGTCAGTCATTAAAACCTTTTTACCTTCGTCGAAACCCAACTAACGCCAAAGTCGCCCAATTTACATCCAAGTAAAAAAAGCCTCAAATCAGTTGAGGTACTTAAGATTTTTCCTTATGGCGGTCCTGACCTAAATGATCGCTGAATTTTCTTTATAAATCCTCACCGTTCCGTATTTTGCAGGAATTACACATTATGAAGTGGTCCGTTGTACTTGTGGCGTGTGTCTGCTTGGCCAGCCTGGTCGATGGTGAGTGCATTTTCAGTCGAATTTTTCGTTACGATTTCCGTACAAATCCCCTTAGTGGTACCTACTCTGATTGAAGGCCATCAAAACAACTCAGTTGCTCTAGCATTCGATTTTATCATGAGTTTTCAAAGCTATTTTGCGGACTAGATTGAGCTAAAACTGAGCTGAATAACCCCAGATACGTCTAGTGAAGGGGGGGGGGAGTTCATGCCCAATGATCAGCTCCCCCCCCCCCTCCCTCCTCAAAGTCTGGATCTGGATCCACCCCTGTGTTCTACCATCCCTTTGCAACTTTGTGGACTAGTTATGTCAAATTTAGGAGGAGAGCTTATCTGGTCCACCTGGCGACACTGGCTCTGGGGGGGGGGGGGTGTCAAAAATCTCAGGTTTATTAGTTTCAACAAGGCTTGATGCCATTTCCGAACCGAGTGCTAAGTTAAAGAGAATTGTAGGAAAAATCCATTTCCAAACCAAACCATAAGAAGATGGTCCGCTGGAGAAGGCTTCCTTCTTGATGTATAGGCTGTGGCAACACTGGGGATGGCCGCCTGGAACGTGTGAGAGGCTTACATACCTACAGGCTGTTTCAGCGTCAAGAGTCCAAAGTGCCAAATGTGTCCGTTCTTCAATGTTCTGTTCTCTTGTAAGGTACGAGTACAAATAACAACCTGCAACAACGTGTAGAACAAATATATTTTGTAGGACACATTCAGCACTGTGGACTCTTGACACTGAAAAAGCCTGCCTATTCCCAATGTTGCGACATTGTCTATACAACAAGAAGGAAGCCATCTCCAGTGGACCACAACCTTAAACTGTGATAACGAACATACTCGTATCACACCATTTCCTTATTCAAGTTCCTTACCATTCAAAAACTGGTAGAAATCGGTTGCACACATGACCCTCATTTTCAACCAGTTGGAACACCATATCAGTGATTTTCAAACGTTCTTCTGGACTTGTATGTAGGGGACATCTGGAAATCCAGGGGTTCAAATTGTACAATCAAATCAGACTTCAGCTAATTTTTGGGAATTTGAATTTCTACGTTCGTTTTTTGTAACCTGTAGACACAAAATCAATCAATCAATATATTTTTATTTGCTAAAATCACACGTAGTGAATAAACAATGTGAGAATATTACAAAAATAACATCAACAATTTAAAATTGAGAGAAACAATACAATACATTCAAAACAGTTACTAAGAGAATAAAATGTGCCGAAAAATGAAATAGGTACCAGCATAAAGTTAACGTTCATCAGGAACACCTCAAAATCGTACGAAGCCAATCTGGTGAGGTACCTGTTCATTTGGGCCCTTAAAGTAACAACCGGAGCGTTACGCATATTTGTGGGGAGGGCATTAACAAATTGAATTCCCCACCAGGTGGTACCATTACCGGTGGAACGGAAAGATGGTTAGGGATGGTTAGGGATGGTTAGGGAGTGAGGAAAGATTCCATATTTCTCCTAATATAGCACAGGCTTCCCAGGATGAAGTAGTAGGGACTGTTACAATTTCTAGTTCCTAATAGGCAGATCTGCAATTCTCCTGGTAACGCATACCAGCGACGACGCGCATAGCCTTTCTTTGGAGGAGGCAGCAGAAAGCCCCCAACTAAGGATGGCATATCGACGGGCTCTCAGCAACACCCCACATCATTTTTGACGAAAATGAGTTATGCATTGAACTAACTTCCTTTTCGTAAGTTCATGAAGATGGGTATTTATTTTGTAAAAGTGGCATAATTAAAAAATGTACCAATTGATTATGGGAGGAGAAAATCATTGGAAGGCGTTTTTTCCAGCCCTCCTCAAAAGTTGCGAAAATGATGATATGGGGTGTTGCTGTGAGACCGTCGATATACAGCTCTACTCGGAAAGCAGACATGAAAGGCTGCCAGAACCCGCCGGCCTTGATATCCTCTCGGGCAGACGCCTCACAAGGAAGGTGTAGCTATTGAGACACCTCAGGAGATACGCACCGTTAGGCCCCCAGCCGAGCGTTGGGTCAAGAATGACACCAAGAAATTTGATGTCTTCTGGATTTTCGTCGAGAGTAGACGAATCCCTCATTCTAAACTTCATGACTCTGGTTTCGTTGGCATTAACTGAAAGCCTGTTCATCGAAAACCAGCCGGTAACCGCACTGAGGGCAGCTTCTTCAGAGTCACGCAGCGAGGAGAGCGACGGGCTTTTTAAAATTAGTGGTGACGTCAGCAAAATTAATTGACTGCATTTCTAGACACAGTGGCAAATCATTTATGAAAATAAGGAACAATATTGGTCCCAAAACGGATCCCTGGGGTACACCAAACTCAAAATGCCAGGAGTGACAACTCATTGTTGTTTCAAACAGCCTGCGTTCTACCAGAGAGGTAGCTACCAACCAGGGAAATAGCCATGTCATTGCATCTCCCATACACTTCTTCTGGATAAGCTCCGTAAATATAATTTTTCTGACATTGCAATTTCCCTGGTTAGTAGCTACCTCTTTGTAGACATTGAAATATACAGTGACGTACAGTAACATGCTTTATACTAATATCTTTGTCATTTTCAGATGTGTACGGCAGGCACTTGGGGGGTCTCAAGAAGAAAATGAGTAAGTACAATTCAAATAAGAGCGCACTATTCGAATAGAGGAAGTTGCATTTGAGCTCTCATCAAGATTTTCTGTTGACAATTTTAAAATCATCATGAAAAATCCTCAATATTTATATATATATTGAGATCAGCCCCTGGCAGTACTAGTCCAGCTGTACATATTTATGCCACTTGGAACTTATTTGTCAATGATGACTTCTGTGTGTTTCCCCAGAGGAGCGGATGTCCAAGATGAGGCCTGGAATGACCACAATGGCACCGAGCAGCTGTCCAGGTGGGTCAAAACCCCTTATAATCCACACAAATTTATGTCCAATACAAAGATGAGCTCATGCGGTTTTATGTACAATTATTGTTGATTTTATATTGTAGCTGGCAGTGGAGAAAGCGGAACGACACCACCGTCTGGCGGTAGTGGTGGAAGCGGTGGAGGTCAGTATCTAAATGATGAAGTATGTTGTAATTCATCTTGTCAAATGAACTGTTACCATACCCTCGAGTAGGTAGCTAATTACCACAAGTGTGGCTCGGGTTGAATAATTGACTAAAATATACAATCCAAATTGTATACATGGCTGGACTCCATAGATATATATCCAGGGATGTTACAAAGTTGGTAGGGCAGGTGGGTACCGTAGTACAAAGTGGGTATACATATGAAATAATGAGCGAGTGAAATAATATTATGCAATGTATGGCTGCTATGTTCCCCTATTCAAGAGGGATTAGGCAATATGCCCACCAAGAGGGATACCTGGTCCGTGCTTCCATAGAACCGTACATCCGGTCGAACAAAAAGATCGAGAACAGAATGAGCAGAATGAAATAATAAGTACAAGAAAGGAAAAAGAACTCACAAATGAGCGAATCCAACATTTTTGGACAGTCTACCAACAGTTTCACCCCATCATTTCAAACAAACCATGAGACGACATTTTGAATCTTTTTTATTAAACCATCTTTAAGTAATGCAACATCTTAACTACAGAAATACTGAACCATCTCATCTGTAAGTGCAAATTTCGAATGCATTTTTCAGAGTTTCCAATAGCTGTTTAATAATTTTGTTTTGGATTTCACAGGAGGTGGCGGCGCTAATCCCACGCCTTCCAGTGGAGGTGATCCCATGGCTCCCAGTGGAGGTGATCCCATGGCTCCCAGTGGAGGTGATCCCATGGCTCCCAGTGGAGGTGATCCCATGGCTCCCAGTGGAGGTGATCCCATGGCTCCAAGTAGCGGTGGTGGAGGTGCTGGTAGGTGTTAGATATAGAAATGCGTACCTATATATAACCCACAATCAGGTATATATAGAAATGCGTAACCTAAGTTTGGAGGGTAGGGGAAGTTGGTGTTTTCAGTAAATAAGTATAAATCAACTGGTTAAATGATAAAATTTATCATTTAATGGTTTTTCGATGCCTAGGGACAGAAACCGGTACGTAGCTAGTCCTTTGCAATGGCATAGGACGTGTTCTGTGGCCTCCTTCTCTTAGAGGCAGAACCGGCACTCACTGTCCTCGGCCACCCAGATCCTGCAGAGATTGCCACTTTTTTACCTATTAGCTTTCTGATTTCCATAGCTCATGAGCTAGTGTTCAATGGCAATCGTCTCAGCATGGAACACTGTGTCGTGTTGGCCCAGACTAATTGCCATCTTAATGTTGATGGATTTTTCTTACACACCCGCTCCAGTGCCGCAGGACTTTTTGGAACCGTCTGTGTACCAGATTGAGTGAGCAGACACTGGAATCTGATTTTTCCATGCGTCCCTTTCGCGGAAGAGGATGTGGAATTTTCTTTCAAAGCCCTAGTAGGGTGGTATTTCGTCACCAGGCCCGGATTTCCCCCTCAATTTCCGCTGGGTTGACCCATGCCTGGATATGACTGGTGGTTAATCCCTACCCCTTGCCACAGAGCCTTCTGCATCTGCCTAGGCGGACAGTAGCCTTCTGGGCAGTTTTGTTAAGGTGTCGATTCCACGTAAGTCTTTGGTCCAGTACTTTGCTTCTTTAGCGTATGGAATCTCCTCGTCGCTTAATATCAGGGGTTGTAGATCCTCCAGATTTTTTTTTTTTTTCTCTTTTTAAAGGGAACCACTTTAAGGGGTAAGGGAAGTTGGCGTTTTCATGAAATAAGTATAAATCAACTAGAGCAGTGTTATTCGAGGGTTTTCCATGCCCTTACTACGTTATTCATAGGGCTAATTCTTCACCAACCATGGGTGATAAAGGGTCGAATCTGATTTGGTTGTTGAATTAGTATTATTACCACAGGGCAATCTCAAAATCTAATAGGAAAAACCAGTTCTACAGCTTGTCGGATTTTTGTAGTGACAGTAGCTTACGTCGATGTTATCAGGTGGAGTATGTCCAGCTCAACCTGGAGGTGGAGGTGAAATGACAACACCTAGTAGCGCTGGGGAAACTACGATGGCAGCTGGTGGTGGAGAAACGACGATGGCAGCTGGTGGTGGAGAAACTACGATGTCAGCTGGTGGTGGAGAAACTACGATGGCAGCTGGTGGTGGGGAAACTACGATGGCACCTGGTGGTGGAGAAACTACAATGGCAGCTGGTGGTGGGGAAACTACGATGGCAGCTGGTGGTGGGGAAACTACAATGGCACCTGGTGGTGGGGAAACCACTATGGCTGGAGGTGAAGAAACCACTATGGCTGGAGGTGAAGAAACGACTATGGCAGGAGGGGAGCAAACCACTAGTGGAGTATGTCCAGCTGTTCCTGGAGATGGAATGACAACACCTAGTAGCGCTGGAGAAACTACGATGGCTGGTGGCGATGAGACGACTATGGCCGGTGGAGAAACCACTATGGCTGGGGGTGAAGAAACCACTATGGCTGGAGGTGAAGAAACCACTATGGCTGGAGGAGAAGAAACCACTATGGCTGGCGAAGAAACCACAATGGCTGGAGGCGAAGAAACTACTATGGCAGGCGATGAAACCACTATGGCTGGAGGTGAAGAAACCACTATGGCTGGCGAAGAAACCACAATGGCTGGAGGCGAAGAAACTACTATGGCCGGCGATGAAACCACCATGGCTGGAGGTGAAGAAACCACAATGGCTGGAGGCGATGAAACTACTATGGCCGGCGATGAAACCACTATGGCCGGCGATGAAACCACTATGGCCGGCGACGAAACCACTATGGCCGGCGATGAAACCACTATGGCCGGCGATGAAACCACTATGGCCGGCGATGAAACCACTATGGCCGGCGATGAAACCACTATGGCTGGTGGTGAAGAAGAAACCACAACTGCTAGTGGTGCGTATTCTAAGTAGTTCAAACCACAAGAATCAACCAACACCAGTATTTCAATGCCCGTTGTCTTGCATCATTTTTTGAACATACCCGATTGTCGCTAACCATATTTGATCGGACCCACTGCAACAGTTGCTAACTGATTCTCATCAATGTTTCAGGAGGAGCAAAAAACTGATTTTCAATGGTTCATTTGTTTTATTAAATTTGGATGATGAGCTATTGTTACGTCTATCATGTAAAGATAGATGAAACTTTAGCTCATCATCCTAATTTAATAAATAAATGAACCATTGAAAACCAGTTTTTTGCTCCTGAAAAATTGGTCAAAATCAGTTAGCCACTGTTGCAGTGGGACTAAATTTTAGTAGTTTCCTGTTCATGCCCTGATATCTCCATTTCAACAAAACCACAAGTAATAAACTTCCTTCTTTGCAGATTTTGGTTAGTTCTGATTTGCCAAAATTACTTCAATAAACGAATTTGGTTTTTTGGTGCCTCGAAACTATGTGAATAATAATAATAATAATGCGTGAAGAATATTATCAAAGAATATCGTTGTTGAAAATAATGTTTTTCCTCAGGTGGTGACGGAGGGTCTTGCCCTGGAGAAACAACAACCACACCTGCTCCTGAAGAAGGTAAGAAATATTTTCACAACTAATATTTTTATTTAATATTCAGTTGTAGGATGAACCAAAAATGCAAAAAGATGTAGTATTTGTTATATAACGTACAAAAATAATAGCGTTATAGTTAAAAATCAAGATCTACGTACAGGAGTTGATTGTTCGACAGTTGGAAAGCTATTGCAGGTGAGAGGTTAAAGAATGCAGTGGCTCAATGGTGGATATTTTGGGTTCACTGCCCCGTGTATTTCCAACCACTTTGTATTGCACCAAAGTGGAATTCAAATTAACAAAGTGGACAGAACCCTCTTTCAGATTCCAGTAACCTTAAGTTGTATTCACATTTTTCGTCATGTTTTGTCCTGATCGGTTTGTACTAATTACGAGGAACATTGTGTTTCAGATGACGAAGATAACGAGTGTTGAATTCAGTGACGAGTTTGTTAGGCTCAGCGGCCAGTCAAGTATAACCACCCTCAATCCATTAAACGGAATGAAATTCAACTTGTTTCCTGTTTTTTTCTCCTTCTTCACATGTATCACGCTGTAAGAACTGATGGGTTATGTTTGGTTGGGGATGGCAAAACCATCAAATGATGATGATCTCCAAGTTAAACGTGGCAGGCATTGGATTATACATCCAGAGATTGATTGAGTAGATGGTGTTTTACTTCATTTGTTTATTTTGTTACTGGTTTACTTTGTTATGGGCGAAAAAAAGAGACGAGATGTGGGTTAGATTTGAATGTTAGATGAATGTAGGAAATTTAGAAAAGGATGGGATGGGCGAGTTGTTGGTGATTACATATTTGGTGAGTTTCAGTTGGTATTGAATTTGATTCTTCTTCCGCAATTTGGAGGAGTCCTGGCCTGAATTTTCGACATGAGGATATGGGGAATTGACTCAAGAGCTGTTTGTTCTTTGCAGTATCTGCAAGATGGCGAGATTTACCTTTTCATTCTGAACCGGAACAATTTGTCGTTACCATGACCCATTATTAATCTGTTGGTGATGGTGATGTCTCGTATGGGGATGTTGATGTTTCTGTACCAGGGTTTGTCGATTACCGGGTATTTGACAAATTGGGAGGTCAGGGTACGTCACCATTCGATTCTGCGTCAAAATGTGCCTGAGAATACACGTTTTTTCGCATACAAACTCAATTTTCTCAAAAACGTTCCCCCTGGAAAATAAAAACTACTTATACCGTTGGAAAGCTGTGATCTGAAGTAAAACCCTAACAACCAATAGAATCTATCTGATATAACATAAGATTTCGCCAATTTGACAAAAATCACTTTTCAAGTTGATTTTTCACCCATCAGGGCCCACAAGAAAATGTTGTTGGCACGAGGAAGATGGAAAATTTGATTTTGATTTTACAATGTATCCAGAGGGAGTTATGGCCATTTTTGTGAAGGAAGGTCGAAAACATGAACAAAATCTTAAAAGTGAAAAAACCTACATTTTTAGTGGAGTAAAAAATTTCTTACTTAAATTAGTTGTAGAACCGACGCCCGGAGTTTTGCTGTCCTTAACGTGAGACACTCTGTGTAGTCGAGATCCTGGTCTTTCTGAGATGGCTTGGATGTAAGTTAAGATCTGTTGCATGTGAGGAAGAAGATGTTTTCCGGCTGGCACGTTGTTTATTGCCTGGGTAGTGGATCGGGAGTCTGGCATTATGACTGTATTGTTGCTGTCTTTGTGGTCACGGTCAAAGTGTTCCAATCTCGGTTCCAATGCTTTGAGAATAAAGTCAGAGCTCAAGCATCCAGAGTTGTTTTCTGTGAATGTAGACATGACCTAAAGTTAGTTAGAACTGGGACTAAATAAGGGACTGTGAATTTACAATGGAAATGCTTCATGCCTTGAAGACTTTTGCATATATACTCAGAGTAGCTACGAGTTATGTATTACCCACACAACACATTGGTATCTCAATCTTATTGCGAGACTTACAGCTCATTTCACAGAGGTATAATATTACTACAAATAGAATCACTTCTCACATACGAAGGTGATTTATAAATTAGAAGATGAAGTCCAAATTTCAAAATTCGAACCAGAAGTGGGGGAAATTCTGGCCATAAGTATACGGAAAGTGGTCAATGTTAGGGTAAAACGCCTCAACGACGAGCGGGCTGACGTTTCGGCCATGTTGCCTGCTCCCATAAGGAATCAATGTATTCTCCCAACCGTCATAAATCCTCGAATCTTGCACAGATTTCCAATTTTTTTTTTTTTTTTTTTTAATCTTCAAGTTAGACCAATCTCTAGCGATCGACCTTGACACATTGGGAGAAAAATGTCCCTGGAAGCAGCTATTAGTTAATAAAGTCACGGCTAAGGGGGGTTGCTCTCTTAAACTGATATATCTTTTTTGGATGATGGTCGAAAATCTGACAAGGCGGATTTGATGTTTAGGCCCTAAGCTTCAATTCAAGCCCTCAAACAATAAAATCGGTTCATTTTTCGCAAAGTTACTGTGATCAGGAAATGGGTTAGCGACTGGACAGCTTTTTGAACGCCCAGAGAAAGGCTCCCGTCCTGGGAGTGTAGCGTCTTGTCGCTAGATGCCACTCTTCGATTTCCTCCCAACTTCCCACCCATGTTTTCCCGCCAAAGTGCAAATCGTCGCTACATACCGACCTAGCAACCACAGAACATAGAAGTTGTTTCTATGTTCTGTGCTAGCAACATACCTAGCCTAATTCACAATTTAAGCATTATGAACACATAAACACATCAAGACACAATCCAAGCAACATATTAATGACACAAACACCGCTCCCTCCCCACATTAGCCAACCAGGCAATATTGTGAATAAACTGATTGATTGATCTGATCATTATGTAATGAAATTGAAACAAGGTCTTATCGAGACTGATTGTTCTTGATAACATTTCCTTTTCTCGTGCATTCATTTGACCATTGAAGTATTTTCTATATTAACATTTCAAGTAAGTACCTGCAGAGGTAGAAATCCTAAAAAGCGTAATTTCAACAAAGCGTTTCAACAAGAAAATTATACTCGTAGATGTTTAAAATTAAATACGCATGATCATTATTTATGAATGCCAGTTTTCATCGTTTAAATAAATGTGTACCACTCAAAATAACATTATGGTCCCATAGCTTTTGGTTTATTATTATAACAAAGGGATGAAGGGAAACAGAGAACATCCCTGATATTTCTGCTGTATCCCTATATCACTGCTGATATTTCACCTATACAAAACTCACCTAAATATTGAGATGAGGCGTTTTATCTACAAACATTGACAACATTTTCTTAACATCCGTTCGATTGAGTTGGTGACTGCCTCACGAGCAAGTTGAGGCATTTTACCTAAACAAACAATCCCAAAACGGAAGCTGGGAATTTTAAAATCGCCTTAACTGCAATTAATCGATTACCTATAGGTAAATCGAATAATTTGCAAATTTCATTTTTCACCGTTGAAGTCATATCGATATCTCACAAAACAAATTGGGTTTTTGTAATGAGTTGGTTTCAGTGAAAAACTTTGAGGCGAATTTCCGCGATGTTTTGAATGTTGAGTTGACTACCTTAACAGGGTAGTCTTGAACCTACAGAGCTGGGGTTGGGCTTAAATTGTAGCTGATACTATTTACTATAATTAAGGTAAAGAGGAAATTTCGTAGAAAACCAACCTTTTACAAGTTATGAGGCAACAACTGAAACAAGTCCGAAAATTTCGAGGTTTTTTGGCTCCCGAAAAGTTTCCCTTGGGATTTCGAAGCTGCAAACTCGGTGTAATAATACTCAACCATGTGCTAACAACGTACCAAAAAATCAGCTTGAGGTGAATGTTTGGAGATGTTTGGTTGTACTTCATCAGATGCCCGAGATCGGTGGTGTTCCGAGTTGTTTCAAAGATCGGTGACACAACCGGTAGTTTTTTTTCAAAAATGTCCACAATTCACTTTTGGGAGTTACATTGCATACTTTAGATCATTAGAAGAAAACTAGAGAAGGTAACGAAAGAGGTAAGATCGGAATCTGAAGAAACAACTTTGGAAGATGAAGTACAACAGCTCGGAGAGAGCGATAAGAGATATCAGGTAGCAATGTGTGTGTGTGTGCTTTTCTCTTCTTTTGTTGCCTTCGACAGATTGTCACGAATCGTGATTACTAGTGAACTGAGAGATCGAATGCTAATTTGATTGAGGAACAGCTCTCGATCTATCGAACGAGATCTCTCGCCAAGTGGCTACCTCTGATCTGAAGGATCCCGCTCACCGCTCAATTGGATCAGAATCTGATCATCAGATCGTTGATCACTTGGAGCGGTGTTAAGAGATGATCCGATCCCCCCCCCCTCATTTCAACTCTCCGAGAGGAGAGCCAGAGCCGACGGTGATCGAACGATCCCGATCCCAGTCGGTTTGTCAACGGAGGAGGAAGAGTTACCGCTCTTTTGGTTTATTATCCTCGATAATAAACCATTGGAATCGCCAAAAAAAAAACCCACCATCAAAATTTGAGGGTTTACGTTTCAAGATACGTAGATTCAGAAAATCGAATAAAAAAAAAGAAATCCGTCCGTCAGCGGCACTTTGCCCAGTTAGCGTTGTGCTAAAATTACGAAATTTGGATTACGGGTTAAGACCAACCCCACAATGATCCTCGACACTTTTCATAACATTCGGTCAACGGGAAGGGGTTCAAAACGAACTTTGAAATTTTGAAAATTTCAAAAATCGAAAAATTCTTGTAAAACGGTATAGTTTTTAGTCCTCTTTTATGTACGTAGACTTTATTTTTCAGAATTTTGTAAGACCATCCGTAGCTTTGTACGACCAGCCGTTCGTTCACAATTATGAATCAAAGTTGGGGCTGATCGAAAATCGTCAAGAAGAGAGTGAATGGTAGGGCAGCCTTTCGGGTCATATTCAAACTGGCTCAGCTGATTCGAACAGCTCATGGTTTTCAAATGTCGAGTTAATAAATAATATTTAATAATAAAGAATACAAATTATTAATAACCAACAATAAAATTTATTTCTAATTTCTAAAATTATTTCTAATATAATCTAATATTAAATATTAAATTTTAATAGCTCTTCTCGAAGGTCCATTCGATCTCAATCGAACACCTCGATTCGATATGAAGTCGACTTTTTTCGTTTTTCACGATGAATTTGAGTTGACAATAGCTCTTCTCGAAGGTCCAATCAATCTCAATCAAACACCTCGATTCGATATGAAGTCGACTTTTTTCGTTTTTCGCGATGAATTTGAGTTGACAATTGCTCTTCTCGAAGGTCCATTCGATCTCAATCAAACACCTCGATTCGATATGAAGTCGACTTTATTCGTTTTTCGCGATGAATTTGAGTTGACAATAGCTCTTCTCGAAGGTCCATTTGATTTCAATCAAACACCTCGATTCGATATGAAGTCGATTTTTTTTTCGTTTTTCACGATGAAATTGAGTTGACAATAGCTCTTCTCGAAGGTCCATTCGATCTCAATCAAACACCTCGATTTGATATGAAGTCGACTTTTTTCGTTTTTCACGATGAATTTGAGTTGACAATAGCTCTTCTCGAAGGTCCATTCGAACTCAATCAAACACCACGATTCGATATGAAGTCGACTTTTTTTCGTTTTTCAAGATGAAATTGAGTTGACAATAGCTCTTCTTGAAGGTCCATTCGATCTCAATCAAACACCTCGATTCGATATGAAGTCGACTTTTTTCGTTTTTCGCAATGAATTTGAGTTGACAATAGCTCTTCTCGAAGGTGATATGCTGCATGACTGTATTTTATGTTTACATTTATCAAGGAGTTTTTTGAAAATAGGAATGAGGCTTCACGTTTCTTCATCTTCAAAGTGCTCCCTCCTTCTCCCCCTAAAACTCCCTAAATCCTCCTCAGCTTATAGATTTTTCCATACTGAACACGATGGTGAAGTCAGAATTGCGATGTCTTATTCCGTTCTCAGATTAAAGCAGACTGACCACGAAGAACATCTCAAGTATCAACCACGTTTTTTCATCCTCAAAGTGGTCCAGTTTAAGAACGGAATAAGATACTTACCGCAATTCTGATTTCACCATCGTGTTGAGCGTTAAAAAAAAAGAAAAAAAAACCTTTAGAATGATGGGTCACTTGTCAGACTTTTTCATTTTTGGAATTTATGGGTAATTTTCCCCCCTAAAACTCCTCAAAATCCCCCCCCCCCTTACAAGACCCGATTCAGCCCATCTACAAACTGAGCCTCTCGATTGCCAAGACGGATTTTTTATGCAAAATCAGGATGCTCTGAAACTGAGTTTGGTATAAAATGTTTCGGATAATCGAGTTTCAAAAATTTTGGACCGAGAACAATTTTCGTCCAAAATTCGCTGATTTAGTGATACTGGTGAATAGGTGTGTATTAATAAGTTAGGTGTAAATTTTGTATGAATTTACAGGTAATGGGAACCAGTGCTGAGTTGGAATCCATGTTTCATTCTAATAACCTACGAGTGATGGATAACATGAGGGTGAAGTGCTTGGAAGCTCTACTTAATCATCTCCCCAGGCTACCAGACATTCAACGAGTGACGAATTTCTCTATCAATCAATCGACAATACACAATCAACAAATCAGCAACAATCGACAAAAAATGTGGGTTTTCAACTCTGAACGCGACGGTGAAGTCAGAATTGCGATATCTCATTCCGTTATCAGATTAAAGAAGACTAACTATGAAGAACATCTCAAGTATCAACCACGTTTCTTCATCTTCGAAATGCTCCAGCTCCAGAAATTCTTCGGTTCATCATCACCACCTCAACATGTGGAAATGAGCAGCACCTTATTAGGTACCTAGAATACCTACTGTTCATCAACAATTTCTATAACTTCGTTTCCACACTTGGCTATTGGTAAACAAAACTCAAAACTTACATCAATTTCATAAAAGAAATTTTTATTGTAGCAAAATTTGCTAATTGAGTAAATAAATAAATATGCATTTAATGCATAATTTGCATTAATATTATTTATTTATTTACTCGTCTATCAGTGGAGGACACTGACATCCAGTGTAGTAACGGCCTCCTGTCGGTCGGGGTCGCTGGTTGTTAGGTACGGAAATGAAATTACCAATTTCAGTTTTAAGACGATAAATGAGGTAAAGATGATGAAAAATAATTATTTTAGCGTACGTTTTTATCTTAAGAAAGTACAAAGTACAAATCATCAAAAAGAAGTGCAATACCTACTTCTAAAAAAAGTACGGTTGGCTAATCTATCTGGAACGGATTTCGGTAGGTACCTATACTCAAGCTTCCCAAAATTGCTCGAGAGTTGCAAAGGGATTGGGCCCAATGGGATGGGACATCCGGATGTACCCTTGAGGGTACCTTCTCCTCAATAGCCCAAGGGTACCCTTGTCTATGCCACTATTAATACCGTTAAGGGTGAATCCACCCTCGAGGGGCATGTTGGAGGGCGCCCTCTTGCGGGTCTTGAATAACCGGTATATACCTATAGCTCATATACTCGTATGAGTTTGTTTCGGTTTCTATGGTGTGCCTTGAGTTGAGAACCGAATGAACCACGAAATTTTCGCACTTTTTTCAGTTTGTTGCGTATAACTTGACAAGTACCTACGCATCATTCAGAAAATGTCACTCTATTATTTTTTAAAGAGCATTAAATTTTGCGTCAAATAACGTTAAAAACAAACGTTCAACTGGTCAAATATAATATATGCGATTATGACATGATATGCGATTTTGAACAAAGGTTGGAAATGACTGCTCCGATTGAATATGTTTGAAGTGATAACCTTCAACTTCTAACGCCTGTAGGTTGACAAATTTTCATTTAATGACTGCTCCGATTGAAAAATGTTTCAACCTATAGGCGTTAGGTATTAACTTTTTAGCGAAGTTGGTAAAAATCGTTTATGTTTGACGGGCGATTGCGGCTGAACGGCTCGACCTATTTCAATGTTCTAAACGCCATTCGACGCGGGATTTCATGTTCTTTAACACATTCAACCCGACGTGACGCGAATCCGCGTCATCCTTGCCAAGCCAAAACACCGGCATGACGCGGATCAGCGTCGTCGTTCTGTGTGTTTTAAAGGCGGCATTGAAAATTGCCGGACGGTCGGATAGTCTCCTAACTTTGTTGGATTGTAAGCTTTCAGAGGGCATAGTTCGTTTTTCAGTCCCCCTCCACAAGTTTTCGAGTTACTGTGCCTTGAACGTCAGTCTGCTCCCTCAGCTCACCTGTTCACCCCAAAGTATTTTTTTTACTGTTTCTTTGCAATTTTTATCATTGTGATTGAGCCATTTCTACCAACAACGATGAGCCTAAGTCCAACCAGAAAGGTAAGTCCTTCATGTTATTCTATTATTTTGTTTTTTCTTCCGATGTCTCCAATGTATTTTCTGTTCAATCTCCTCATCCTGCATTCCTACTTGAATCCTTTGAAATCGCAGATATATTCAGATGAAGAAATTCGAACACTTCTCGATGATTTGTGTTCGGATAATGAGGAAGATCTAGGGACGCGGGAGCGTCCCGCCCGCCAAGAAACCCGAAGCCCTGAAAACCGAAGCGACTGAGACACTGATCCTCCTACCCCTAACCTCCACCGTCAATGTTTTCCTGTTCCCTGTCACCTTCCCACAACCCCCTCTCACCCTTAGTCACCCTCGGTTTCACCTAATATGTTTCCTCTGTTACACCAGCAGGGAGCTTTACGCTTCTTTCAATGCTGTTGGCGGGAGCTTTTTGCCAGATGAACAAGCTAACATAAGTATTACTGGTGGTCACGAGTAATCAGCGGTGGTACAACTGTAATGAAGTAATGCTTCAATTCAGGCTTGTTCATCTGGCAAAAAGCTCCCGCCAACAGCATTGAAAGAAGCGTAAAGCTCCCTGCTGGTGTAACAGAGGAAACATATTAGGTGAAACCGAGGGTGACTAAGGGTGAGAGGGGGTTGTGGGAAGGTGACAGGGAACAGGAAAACATTGACGGTGGAGGTTAGGGGTAGGAGGATCAGGTTTCTATATGCACACTCAACAGCGAGGTGCGAAGCACTGAGCATCCTATATATGTGGCTGGCGGGCAAAATGGATATCATTCCTTTTTGCGGCTGAAGTTTTTTGGCGGGCCAGTTTTTACAACGGAGTTGTTTTTGGGGGGATATAGTCTACGTCGAGGACGATACAATTGAGGTCATCGATTTTTCGAGCTTTGCTGAGAAAAATAATAACTCATGCAATAACAATGAAGCTGTTCCTTCGCCATCTTGTAACTTATAACTCACTCTAATAAAGAGTTTCTTTGGAATTGCCGGTTTACTCAACTAAATTTAGATTTTTTTAAAGATAGTCATGGAGAAATTCGTGAAAAAAGTAATACCTATGTCACAATAAAATCAAGATGGTCACGGTGCAACCTTTTTTGTATTTCCAGATCCTATGATAGAAGATCTTGAAGCTTCTTTGGGGAACCCTTCCCCACAGTTTAGACCACATTTTATTGTTCCGACTGCGAAGATAACCCAGCCTTGTGCCTCGAATGTTTTAGGGAATTCCATTTTTATTAATAATGTTCATTACATGTAAACCTAAATTTATTACTTCTTGTTCGTGCTTTCTGGAATAAATATTTTTAATGATCAAATGTGGACTAATTTGCTTACCATACTTCCAATCACCCTCAGACTTTCCAATTAACCCGACGTGACGCGAATCCGCGTCATCCTTCCCAAGCCAAAACACCGGCATGACGCGGATCCGCGTCCATAATTAAATCACCTATAATTACGTTCCTATGCATGGAAGAATAATTTTTATCATAGTTGCTGTGTTCCCACATCTCTAACATACTAAAAATGCAAAAAAATCAATTTCGGTTTTCTGGATTTTTCTGGTCCAAACCGATCGAGTTGAATGTGTTAAAACAGAAAAGCGACATTTTTTGTAGGTTGCGTACGTTTCGAGTTATACTTGAAAAACTGAAAAAATTGCGAACATTTTGTGGTTTTTAGGCTCTCAAATCTGATGCACAACCTAGAAACCGTCGCAACTTATATACCGGTTATTCATGAACCCCAAGAGGAGTTGAAACGATTTCCAGCTGTCGAGTATTTTGTGCAAGCGAAACCTGATCTTCTACAGGTCTTCTTGGACGAATACTCGAGTACCTACTGACGATGCCTCCCGCCAAATCTAATCAGTTCAAGCAAGTTTTTTATTATTATTATCTTTTTTTTTCAAGTTTTTAATAGTCAGTCTTAGAACTTACTTTCGAGCCCTAAATTGGGCGGCGAAAATCTATGTAGGACTAACCATAACGAAGCTTGTTATTATCCGCACATAGGTATCCATCCATGACGACGCCTAATCAACTCTTTGATTGCCAAGTTAAAGCGCTAATTAACATAGTTTTCTCTTTCCTAAAAACCAGTTTTTTATAAATGAAAAAGTAGGCCTAACCATCGAAAATGCAATAATTCATTTGACTTTGTGACCTTAATGAATTGTGAAATTCGGTTATAAAACGACATGCGAGACCGTTTAGTGGTATCACAATGAAGTCGTCTTTCGTTCTATTAGCAGTCGTGTGCCTGGCGATCCTCCTCGATGGTGAGTAATTTTTTGGCGCACGTTGGTACAATTTTGGATTGTATAGAATTAACGTTAAGTTGTGAATCCCAGATTTAAATTTCGAATTGTCTGAAGTTATCCAGTACGTCTCATCACAATCAGTAACGTTGATTGGGACTCAGATCGTTTGAATTTCACAGTGATTTGAGCACTAGCTGCGCCTACACCTTCCAAAATATGAAATCCTTGTGACTCTTGTATTTCTGGTTCTATTCGATTTTGTGTGTCACATTGACAGCATTCAAGTGTTTTGGGCCTTTAGCTTCCAATGGTGATTCCTCTCAGTGACGTATCTTAGTAAAATTCAATTTTCCCAACTGCTTAACATAGATTTCCCAACTATTTTGTATTTTAAGAAATCAATTTCTCTACTATTTAAAAATACTTACTTAATGTTGCCATGCACCGTATCGTGGGTGCATAGTGCCGTAGTGAGTTATTTCCACTGGTTTCTATTTGCGGCCTTGGATTTAATCTGCTTCCAAGAAAGCGATGAGTCAACTGTGCAAAAGCACCGATTGACGAAAGATTGGAGCTTATTACTGATTTCTTGGGAATCCAGTCAAGTTTGGCATCCATACACTAGAACCGACTTCACGTTTGATTCGAAGATTCGTAGCTTTGTTCCAAGTCCTAACAGTGCGGATCGCCAAACTGGTCTGAGGGTAGCGAACGTTCGCCGCCATCTGCTGCAATCCGGCTACCCAAATAAGTAAAGGATTCAACTCAATTTGCTGACTGCCCACTGCGAAGTCGGTAGGGCGGGGGACATTAAATGTTATCCTCATGGCCTTTGTTTTTGACTCTTTAATCTTGAATCCTGCTGGCGCGAGCAGATCCTCAAGCTTGCTTGCCATGTCTCTCCGACTCTGTGACAGAACTATGTCATCTGCGTAGTCTCGGTCATTCAAGCGTTCCATCTTCATTGAATGCCACATTGGATGGCAACAGGAAAGAGGAGGGGTGAGAGAACACATCCCTGCCTGACACCAGCAGAGACATGTATTGGGATGGAGAGAGATCCACCATGTGACACCTTGCATGCGAAGGAATGATACTGGGCCCTAACTAGTTCCATTAGCTTTTCCGGCACTCCACAAGGCTTGCCACAAGTATTCATGTTGTAACTCAGTATTAAATACAGGTACCTACTGCAATATTAATACTACATTTTATTAACTTGTACTAACAAAACAGCTAGTTGTACCTACATATCGTCCATTTGAAAGAAGAGTGACACCAGACGAAAAATGGCATTTTTGAGTTAAGCACAGTGACAACCATAAAAAGAGGTGTTATTTCTATGGAGAAGATCGCCATGTCAATAGTTACAATAGTAGGATACTTTTCGCTAGAGAGCACTTGTGTCACAGTTCCACCATCATCAGTGTACAAACATTGTCGGTGCATACAACCACTTCTTCAGTTGTACTTTTTTGGAATAATTTTGTACATAATATATACATAGGTACCTAATACATATACACATATTCATAATATTATTATGTACATAATTATTCAATTCAAAAAAAGTTCTACCAATCCATAATGAAATTGTATTACTCCAAAAAAACTTGAATAAGAAATGTTTCAAATTTTAGGGATATTAAAATAGTAGGTACAAATTAATATGAAAAAAATTATTTTATCCAACTGGAGAGCTACATCGCTTGCACTTTCAAACTCGCAGTCTCGCTCTCGCAGACGAACCATCAACACAGGACAGGATCAGGGTAGCCAACAAACGTTTAACAAGGAACAAAATTTATCCCGAACAAAATTCCAACAAAATATTCCGCTAATTGATTTCTTAAAATAAGGTGTGTTTAGCCTAAGACGTTTAATCAAAGTTAAATTTAAGTTCAAGAAACATGAAGTTTATTTGTCCAAGTCAAAAACATTTCAATCTCTTGATAGATTTTCGCAAATATTTTAATATTTTTCTTGTATCACTGATTTCCCAACTGTCCCAACTGGTGGCAAAGAAAGACGAGCCTCATTTTATTAATTAAATTTTTGTACAACATTTTAAGGCCCCATGAAGCCTAACTTGTCCAATATAGTCGTCTTTTCACTGTGGAACCATTAATGTACTCTCCACCTTCAAATACACTACTATACCGCATGAACCATAACACCATACAAGGAGAGCAACTTACACACACCTCGCCTGAATCCGTGAAACTGACAATACAAAGTCCACATGACATTAAGTAGAGATCCATAACGACGTTCCTAATCGATGTTTTTCTTTACAGGCGTCGCGTCAAAGAACATCAAGCCGCCAAAGAAGAAAGGCAGTGAGTATAATATACTATCCCTGTGCATTTTTGAACTAACAAACCAATGGAACCTACACCACCTACAGGTGGTGGAAACCTTCTGGAAGGTTCGAGATCACCCAATGTTGCCAGCAGAATAAAAACGTACAATTATCATGATGAAGGCCTTGTGGATATCCGGGTGGAGGTCTTGTCAATAATACAGAATATAATATTTTATTTTTTTTAATTCGGTTTTTATCGACGTATTTCAGAGAAAGGAGCCACCACACCTGCTCCATCAGGCCCTGACCCCAACTGTCCTGCAGGTAAATTAATTTGTACTAAGTAAAACTTTTACTGTATGTATATATCGAGGCATTTATATCTCACTGAAATAGGTACTGCCATAAATGTATGGCAATTTATACTAAATACTGTAACATGTATTTATACATTTATTTCCAAATGGTTATTATACTATGAAACTGGTGGGATGTTTAATACACGAATTGAGTGATTAATGTAAAGTCTTCAGGTCCTCAATATGTGGTACCTACAGATCTGGTATTACAACTTCTAACCAGTTGAAGTTACAGGAGTAAATTTCAATTAGTAACTACTTATGTACTCCTGTAACTTCAACTGGTTAGAAGTTGTAATACCAGATCTGTAGGTACCACATATTTAGGACCTGAAGACTTTACATTAATCACTCAATTCGTGTATTAAACATCCAACCAGTTTCATAGTATAATAACCATTTGGAAATAAGTGAATAAATCAGTAGGACCCAAAATTATTTAAATGCAAATTTAACCAGTTAATACCTGGTATTAACTGGTTAAATTTGCATTTACATAATTTTGGGTTGAAAGGATATTCGAAGAAAGAAATATTTCATTTGACTTGGGAGAGGGTTGAAATCAATGCCAGGATTACATGTTGCCAGGTGAACAAACGACAATGGCTGGCGGTGAAGAAACAACTATGGCTGGAGGTGGAGAAACGACAATGGCTGGCGGTGAAGAAACAACTATGGCTGGAGGTGGAGAAACGACAATGGCTGGAGGTGAAGAAACAACTATGGCTGGAGGTGGAGAAACGACAATGGCTGGTGGCGAAGAAACAACAATGGCTGGCGGTGGAGACACGACAATGGCTGGTGGTGAAGAAACCACTATGGCTGGAGGTGGAGAAACAACTATGGCTGGAGGTGAAGAAACAACTATGGCTGGAGGTGGAGACACCACTATGGCTGGAGGTGATGAAACGACTATGGCTGGAGGTGAAGAGACGACTATGGCTGGAGGTGAAGAGACCACTATGGCTGGAGATGGAGAAACAACTATGGCTGGAGGTGATGAAACGACTATGGCTGGAGGTGAAGAGACGACTATGGCTGGAGGTGATGAGACGACTATGGCTGGAGGTGAAGAGACCACTATGGCTGGTGGTGAAGAAACCACTATGGCTGGAGGTGAGGAGACCACTATGGCTGGAGATGGAGAAACGACAATGGCTGGAGGTGATGAAACGACTATGGCTGGAGGTGAAGAAACAACAATGGCTGGAGGTGAAGAGACGACTATGGCAGGTGGAGAAGAAACAACTATGGCTGGTGGCGAAGGTAAGAAACTACTACTAAAATCTCCCAATTTTGCGAAAAGAGTTTTTTATTGCTAACTACGTAAGTAAGTGAGTTATAAGCGTGAAAATCAAGTGAAGAGTCGCCTAGTTCCCCAAGGCATCAGGAATCACAAACACGTTTTTTGCTCTCCTGAAATGTTGGGATTTTGGAGATACGAGGGTTCTCGTCTTCACCGTCAAAAAGTCCATGTTCTACTAATTTTGAATGGAAAATTAGTTTGTTTCATTGTCGTGTTGTCACAACTCAAGTTCCACAGCGAATCAGTGCACCAGATTATGATTATTTATTTATTTTACAGACGGAGCAGGTGGAAATTGCCCTGGTGAAACGACGACGACAACGACGCCAGCACCTGGGGAAGGAGGTGAGGAAATTGTCTAGTGTATTATATACTATTCAATGAGAGTTGTAAGGGACGATTGAAATCCAGTTGTGGTAAGAAAACTTCGTTTATTGAGCACGAGAAATGATCCAGTACAAAATTCACAAATTCAGTAGAGAACTTCTTCCATGGATAAGCTGCTCTTCCATGGATAAGGTAGAAAGCATCGAGTGCGCATGTGCAGGATTGACGGTCCTCTAAAATAATCCAGGACTGATAGAACTAGTCCTGGACGGTCCCGGACTGTCTGTCCAAACGCGCTAAAATTGGCGTGGCTTGATAAGAACGGCCCGGGACTGTCTGTCCAAACAAACCTATTATAGTAGTAACCGTTCGCATTCATGACTCACCTGGCTACTCAATAATTATAATATATTATCTACTCTGTGATGTCGGCTAGTAAATCAGTTCTACCAACTCTTTTGTATTTTTCAGGTGATGAATGCAATTAGAATCAACGCTATTGGATCGTATGAATCGTCAACGACGCCATTTTTCGGACGCTGCCCACTCATGATTGTTGGTATACCAGAACTTCTAGTTTTTACGAAACTACATTTTAATAAAACAGTTCATCAGTCGGTTACATAAGTGTATTTCTCCTACCTGAAGCCTTTGCGAGATTTTAGCCTTTGAGGTTGACTATACAATTTCCTCGTGTTCAATTCAATAAATGAAAGAAGTACAAGATTTTAGATGGTAAAATAGCAGGAAAGAGAGGAATGGAAGAAGGACAAGTTGGACAATCTCAAAGGATGGAACTACTGCAAATCGCAGCAAGGGATAAAGACAAATTGGCCATGATGATTTCCAACCTCCAATAGGTGGTGCTCATCTGTGGCGACTCCACACCATTTTTATTTTTTCCAAATTTTTATTTCGAACAGTTGTTTTTCAAAAAGTTAGAAAAAATGTTAGTTAATTAAAAAAAGGTTCCGAGTTAAAAACTTTGCGTTGAAAATTACAAGTTCAGTTCCAATTTCAACTTGTGGTATATTTCCTTCATTAACTTGTGGTAAATTTCCCGTCTGTCATAAAACCTTCCTTCAATTGGTGATCAGAGACCTTCCTTCATATCGATATCTCGAATCTCCTGTGTGTCCGCCATTTTGGCTCGGTCCACTGTGATTCTCTGGTAGTGGATACTAATCATTTTAGAATATTTTTGGTGTTTTTTTTTCGTTACTGACGACAACAACTGTGAATCTATGATGTCATCATTCCTCGATAGGTATCTTTGTATCATCGCTGGGAGAACTATTGGCTCAACAATGGTATGAGATATTACTAAAAGAGCTCATAATCGTAGTTAACCTTCAACTCGGTTTACTGTATTTCTTTTTGAAATTTGAGTTTGTCTTCATTGCTGTTTCGTCTTTTCCAAAGTACGTTTCCTCTTTTGATATACCTAATTGCACAATTATGTGGTGCCATGTGGGGACAAGGTGGAGCCAGTGAATCAGTGCGAATGTTCGGCCTCCCTAAAGTCATCAACTATCAGTGTGAAAAATCTAAGGAACTTACATCTAAGAGAACAGTTTTGTGGTTGGCCAAAATTAACAAAAACTTTAGGCCTGGAAAGAAGATGGACGTAACGTCCGAGTTTGCCAGCGACATTTCATCACTGGTAAGTGAATTTTGGTTTTGAATCTTTTAATTCTTCCAAAATCGTCTTGTTTCTTCCAATTCTTCCTATCTGGTTCTATCAAAAATCTTTTTCCATCCTAGGTTTTTTATTAATCGTTTCAACGTGATTAGATTTAAGAATATTGAAATGGAAAGACCGTCGTCTGGCCAGTTGTAACTAGCAAGGAGTAGCAGAGAGGTAGTGGTGGGCGTTATTGCTACTTTTCCATAACGGTACGTTACGTTAGTTATGAAAAAATAACCGTTATTTTTTTCGGTTACAAAATAACCGTTATTTCTTTTCTGCTAAGCTACAAAAATAATCGTTTCGTTTTTCAGTTAGGTACTTCCTACATGATAGTTTTTTTCCGTTTCTCGCCATTTTTTTCGGTTACAAAATAACCGTTATTTCTTTTCTGCTAACCTACAAAAATAATCGTTTCGTTTTTCAGTTACTTCCTACATGATAGTTTTTTTCCGTTTCTCGCTATTTTTCGGTTGTCAGGTTATTCCGAGCACGCCACTTTTGATAAATAGCAGTTTTGCTAGTAAAATTGAACGTTAACTACTGCGATTCTTGTTTTGAAAAAAATGTTGGGGTAAAAAAATCTTTTTTAATTTAGCTCCATGGCACTTCCACATTTTACGATGTAATTTACTCTACTCCTTTTTCTGTTGATATAACATTCCCAGTCAAAAAATTCTTTGTTGCTTATGGATGTATTATTTTTATACCTCTTCTGCTCTTCACAAACTACGAGTATCTATAACGCACTGAGTTTTTTGAAAATTATATTTATGTATAGTTTAAAAAGTCTCCTACACGAATATTATCGCAGTGATTCGTGAAGAAAACCTAGAGGATAAAATGTGGAAGTGCCATAATAATTAGATTGTATAAATACGAGATTGTACGATATAAATATATTGTCTTTTGTTCAATGCTAAGTTGCAATAGATATTGTCTTTTGTTCAATGCTAAGTTGCACTAGATACAATAATTTCTACAAGCCATTCTATAAAAATGAAGACCGGTCAACTTTGGAATTGATGTTTACACCATCCTATTCTTTAACCCTAAAATCTTTTAAACGCTATCCTTCGTGCAATTTAATGTGGGATTCTCTATGTGGGCAAACCGATACTCCTCCAAGGTGAAGAAAGCTGCGGATGGTCTTAAAAAATTCTACGGAACAAACTCTATCTAAATATCAAATAAAAAACATACCATTCCATATGAATTTTTCGAGATATGAAATTTTCAAAATTTCAAAATTCGTTTTGAACCCCTTCCCCTTGACCTAGGGTTATGAAAAGTTTCGAGGACCATTGTGGGGTTGGTCGAAACCCCTAAAAAAATTTCGTAATTTTAACTCAACGCTAACTGGGCAAAGTGGCGCGGACGGCGTACGACGTACGGACGGATTTTTTTTTTTTATTCGATTTTCTGAATCTACGTATCTTGAAACGTAAACCAACAAATTTTGAGGGGGGGTTAACATTTTTTTTTCTTTGGGCGATTCCAATGGTTCATTATCGAAGATAATAAACCAAAAGTGGTCCAGACATAAGTCTGCCAGGATGGGGGAAATTGGAGCTCCCATAAAAATATTAATGAAATAGAATAACCGAAGAGAAATCGAGAACCTTACCTGAGTACAGCTACAGCCAGAAAAACGAGCCTCAACAGTTATGCGTTATAATATAACGCATGCGTTATTTTACAGGTCACGTTTTTTTCGGTTATTCCATAACCGAAAAAAACGTAACCTGTAAAATAACTGAAAAACTTCGAATAACAGAATAACCACTGTTATGTAACGGTTACATTGTAACCGATGCGCTGAGGCGATAACGTTTCGATTTTCGCTTACAAATACGAACGTTTGAACAAAAGACGAACATGATGAAGGATCACTGATGTTTCTTCATCAGCTGTCGACAGTATGGGAGTGACAATTTATTGTGATTGTGAGGCCAGAATAGCCGCAATATAGGAGCGAAACAAAATTTTAGGTGGTTTTATAACCGTTATTTTATCAATTGAATAACGGTTATAACGGTTATTTTAAAATAACCGGTTATTCATAACAGTTTCAGGTTATGCGACCCACCTCTACAGAGAGGTTTGTTTTAAATTACTGAAAGGACCGAGCCAATATGGCGGACGGCCGTGTTATCACCCTATCCAATGATCGATATTCCCTCAAATAATCTATTTTTATGTCTCGAGAACACCACCTGGTGGAGAGGAACAATAAGAAGAATGTTTGTACAAACAATGGAAATAATTATTCTCTTACACTTGTGCCTTTTACAATCACTATCGTTATGAAGAGGGTCAAGATGAGTGCAATGTGAGGCAGGTGCGTTCATAGAGCTGAAAAGCCAGAAGTCGACCAAGTTCTGTTCTCGCCGATCAGGAGAATCGAACGTACAATTTCTCTAGCAGAACTTACCAAAATGCAGCACTTATCAGCTCATGTATAAGAAAGGTAGATTGATTGCTATATTACCAGAGACGTTGAAAACATTAATAGAAAAATTCGTAAATTGCTTGTTTTAGATTCACAAAATGTATTAGAGTATCTAAAGAATCTGCTAAAAAAAATTCCGATTTCTGCAGTGTGTCTTACAATAATTGTAATTATTACTGCTTGGGTTCAAGTGACATTAATGAAAACTACATCTCTAAGCTAAAATGTACAATGAGTGTATTTCTACAGAAGAAAGGCTGCAATGCTCCCTACTGCTGATAGGTTCGTTCTAGCCCTGACAAATGTTCACACGCCAGTTCAGTATAATATATTATGAATAACATATTATGAACTAAAAGTGGGGGAGTTCATTAACTGAGCTGCTGGAAAGCCAGACACCTTATCTTCACTAAAAGCGTTCTATGTATTGTTTCCAGCTTCATGTTACTGCTCTTTGCAAGTTCAATTATTACCATTGCCAGGAAGTAGTTGTTTCAGTGCCTACAAAAGACCTGTTGGACTTGCAGCATGCTGCTCTGGAAATTCAACTCTTCTCTGGCTCAACTCTGTTCAAGTTTTGCATTTCCCACTTCTAAAAGATGGGATTCAGAATGAAACGCTTACATTGCTGACAACGGTATAGTAACAGTTTTGATTAATTTTTTATAACATTTGGGAATTGCAACGATTGTTATGTGTATAAATAGTACCTACTTGTTGGACTTTTTCAGTGCTTGGTAGGTTGTGGGTTGACAGGCAGCTTGTTGCAGTACCAAACATCAGAAAGTTAATTTCTTGTTACGACGCTTTGCAGTTTTTGGAGCTTTTGGTGCAACACCGGATATACTTGCTGTTGCAGTACTGGATCCATGACTTGTTGAGGTACCGGATTCACTTGCTGATGAAGAACTGAATTCACCACCTGGTGCAGAACTAGATCCATCACCTGTTGAAGAACTGGATCCATCACCTGGTTCAGAACTGGATCCATCACCTGGTTCAGAACTGGATCCATCACCTGGTTCAGAACTGGATCCATCACCTGGTGCAGAACTGGATCCATCACCTGTTGAAGAACTGGATCCATCACCTGGTGCAGAACTGGATCCATCACCTGTTGAAGAACTGGATCCGTCAGCTGTTGAAGAACTGGATCCATCACCTGGTTCAGAACTGGATCCATCACCTGGAGCAGAACTGGATCCATCACCTGGTTCAGAACTGGATCCATCACCTGTTGAAGAACTGGATCCATCACCTGGTTCAGAACTGGATCCATCACCTGGTGCAGAACTGGATCCATCACCAGTTGAAGAACTGGATCCATCAGCTGTTGAAGAACTGGATCCATCACCTGGTGCAGAACTGGATCCATCACCTGTTGAAGAACTGGATCCATCACCTGGTGCAGAACTGGATCCATCACCAGTTGAAGAACTGGATCCATCACCTGTTGAAGAACTGGATCCATCAGCTGTTGAAGAACTGGATCCATCACCTGGTTCAGAACTGGATCCATCACCTGGTTCAGAACTGGATCCATCACCTGGTTCAGAACTGGATCCATCACCTGGTGCAGAACTGGAATCATCTCCTGAGGCAGTACTGGATCCATCATCTGGTGCACCTTTGGATTCATCGCCTGCTGCGGTGTGCATCTCTACGCCTGATACAGTCTCTACGCTTGATACAGCATCTACGCCTGATGCAGGGGAGGAACAAGTGCATAGTTGAATTGATATCAATGATCAACCATGATTGTATTAATGAACATATTGCCTATTTTATCTTAAGTATGACGTATAACCACAAAAAAACCTCTCCAACTCTCATTACGCAATAAATGGTGGTATAAACTCACCTCCTTTATGATCCGTATAATACACGAAATTCGCATCTGAAAATGAATACAAAATCATTGTATTATCTCCACACTACCAACATTACACTGATACTTTCTGTTGACACAGGTTATTACATGTAGGAGTGCGTTATTACAGTACAAGGAGTTTTAGCAGTTCATGATTCACAGATCGTCTTGAAAATGTTCGCTGAGTGGGCCATATAGGATTCGTAGTATTTATCAAAACGTATTCCAGACGATTCTGATACTTCGAAGAAAATTGTCAAAATCAAAATCCGTCCAGTGATGTTAGGATTTCGAATGTTTCAGGAGTTCCACGTTTGTTTCCGCGAATGGTGAATTATTGGTTATTGTTCGTTTAAAGTCAAACGCAAATTAACAATGAAGATGTTATTGTTCACCAAAGTTTTCGAAATGCTCGATATATGTATTAGAGTTCTCAACTGACGATGACGGTGAAATTATGAGTCAAGAAAAATACATAGACAAACTGCTCAAAAATGTTGGATTGGAACAGGCTAGAGAAGCAGCAACTCCCGTGCAAGTAAACATCAAACTGCGAAACCCAGTGGAGGAGCATTGATTGAATCACTAATGTACCTAAGAACATCAAGGCCCGTACCGTCAGGCGAACACAGGAGCGGAGCGTCAGGGGAAGCGCCACTTCCTGCGCTCCCCTTACAAGAAATGAAGGATGTATGTAGAAGTTGAATGATGGAACAAATTATTGAGAATAACAAAATATTTAATCAACAGTAAACCATTCAATTGAAAATTTGAATCGCCCGCTCATTATACCACAGCTACCTACCTTTGATGGTTGCTTTGATGCACGAATCCGATGATTATGATTGGAAGAGGAAGAAGATGAAAAATGATGGAACAAATATCTGATTGCAGTGAGGCCACCTACCAGTTCAAGGCCACAGGGGAACCGCAAGACTCTAGCGGGTGCCCATGATAGTGTGGGTGTATGTCTGTATTCTAGCATGCGCTTGTGAATGTCTCATGACTGTGTTACCATAGAGCGGGGCCAGCGCAGGCTTTATTATTATTAATATTAACGATACCCTTTTGTATTTGTTATTTTGTACGGATATTCAAGAAGAACTAGGCAGACTGGCTGATGTAATAATCATTATTCACCATTTCAGATGTTATCTCGTTTGGAACCTGGTAGTGTGGTACCCGTCATATCAAAATGACAGGTACCACACGGTTAGTGTACCACCAAAAATAAAATATCAAACATTTGAAGTCTCAAATGACAAGTATGGCTGTGTACATTTTGGACTGCGGTAAGCGGTAGTGGAAATATCGATTTTGGTATTGAAGTGAAAAATGAAATTCATATTCGATTTCGATGAAAATAAACATAACCATCACTAACCATCCCTAATCATCCCAACCATCTGTAACCATCCCAAACCATTTTTAACCATCTCAAACCAGCTGTAACCATCTGTAACCCTCCCAATCCACTTGTAACCATCTGTAACCATCCCAAACCAACTGTAACCATCTCTAACCTTCTGTAACCATCTCAAACCACCTGCAACCATCTCAAACCACCTCTAACCATCTGTAACCATCCTTAACCATATCTTGCAATGGATTCTACAGAGTGGGGCACCTTGTTTCGTAACTCAATAAAACAAGAAATACTCAGATATCTTTTTTTTTAGTGTAGCAAATTTTATAAATGATGTTGAGGGATGTCGAGGGTCGGTCAAATGAAGACCCTCGACATCCCTCAACATCATTTTTACTGACGGTCAAACTAAATCACACACACAAATTTTATAAAGTTTTACATCATCAGGTCTGGAAAATCATATCAGCCAAGTCCCCCCCCCCCCCATTCTCGATACACTGGGTGAACCGAATGGGGGGGTATGACTTTTCAAGACCTGATTATGAACAACTTTGCAGATATCTTGAGTACTTCCTGTTTTATTTCGTTACAAAATAAGGAAGTTACGCTGCCCCCCCCCCCCCCGTACTTCTCGAAATTTCAATAATAGTTCATTTGTTGAATAATTTGAAACCTTACACGACAATCCGACAACGGCGCTCACAGCGACGAGTGCGACAACGGTCTTCATGTTTGAACCGGCTACTGGAGTCGAATGCATTTCCGAAACCTTTTATAACTGCACATTGCACCTTCGCGCGTCACTTAGGAAATAGCGACCCGACCTTGGCCAACGATAGAGAAGGAATAATTAGCAATTATATTGTGTGTTTTTCTAGTATTTCGCCTTGTGTCTAATAGCACTTGTTGGCAGTTTTGATCAGAAAAAAAACTTCTTGTCAAATTGGCACTTCCTGCAGTTGATCATAACCTTTGTCTTGTAGGTTTTGCAAATTGGTTTTCTTTTGGTTTATTATCTTCGATAATAAACCATTGGAATCGCCCACAGAAAAAATTTTTTTAACCCGCCCTCAAAATTTGTTGGTTTACGTTTCAGAAAATCGAATAAAAAAAAAATCCGCGGCACTTTGCCCAGTTAGCGTTGAGTTAAAATTACGATTTTTTTTATGGGTTCCGGCCAACCCCACAGTGGTCCTCGAAACTTTTCATAACCCTAGGTCAAGGGGAAGGGGTTCAAAACGAATTTTGAAATTTTGAAAATTCCAAAACTCGAAAAATTCATGTAGAACGGTATGTTTTTTATCCCATATTTAGATAGAGTTTATTCCTAAGAATTTTAAGACCATCTGCAGCTTTGTACGACCAGCCGTTCGTTCACAATGACGGCTCAAAGGTTAACCCTGTCAACACGATCGTGAATCAAACGGTTGAAATACATGTCAATTTTCATACACGAGCTGTTTGGAACATCATATGGTTTTAGTGATGTCGAGTTTTTTGTTCTGAGGTGCGTTTCGTGCTACGGAAATGAAGGAAATTTCAAATGTTTGTTGGTAGGTACTTCTTTTTATAGAAAAATTATTACCGACGTAGTATTAAAAACCCCAGAATTATATCGGTACATTTTATTTGTAATTAATTCATCATCTCTATCATTCAGGCTCTGCACAAAGCAACCCAGGCGATTCCAACAGCCGGATATCGTATTAATTAATTATAATAATTATAATAATTAATAATAATAATTATTAATTATTAATAATTATTATTATTAATAATAAATACAAATTATTTATACCTAACAATAAATTATAATAATTTTCACTAGGTACCTCCTTGAAAAAATTATTAATAATTAGTGATAATTCATAATAATAGTTAATCTAACATTTAGGATCTAGACATTTAGACCTAGTGGTCTAGACAGAAGGGTGATCTGTACAAAGATTTTAAAACTGTTATGTTTAAGGAAGACACAATTTATTTTTAAATGTATTTAACGAAGGAAGTGTTGAGTTAAGCAACTTTTGTATGAAGAAACAATTTTTTTATGAGGGAAGATGTTAAAAAATACTTAACTCGACGGTAATTTGATATTTTATATAATGGAACTGTTGAGAGTACAAGTAGATTAAAGATTACGATCCGTATTTACATAATGCTTATTAAGATTAGTAAGGAAGAAATGGAGGTTTAAAATATTTGGCCCCTCTGACGTCATCCACTCCCTGCCGGTCCACGTACGTCATATCCTGTGAGGTGTTCTTGCTGGCCACCTGTCTGACGTCATCCACCCCCTGCCGGTCCACGTACGTCATCACCTGTGAGGAGTTCTTGCCGGCCACTTGTCTGACGTCATCCACCCCCTGCCGGTCCACGTACGTCATTTGCTGTGAGGTGTTTTTGCCGGCCACTTGTCTGACGGCATCAGCCCCCTGCCGGTCCACGTACGTCATATCCTGTGAGGTGTTCTTACCAGCCAGTTGTCTGACGTCATTCACCCCCTGCCGGTCCACGTACGTCATATCCTGGGAGGTGTTCTTGGCGGCACCTGTTTGACGTCATATCTTTTGACGTAGTTGGTCGCTTGTGTTGCGACGTCAAATTATCTGAGAGGCCCGTGGATGAGGTGAATTAAGGAGACAAAATAGACTTCATATCGAATCGAGGTGTTTATTTGAATTCTTCTTCCTAGATGATTTGGTTTCCCACATGCCAGTCATAGCCATTGGATTCGTGATTCAAAGCAACCATAAAGTGGGTACAGCTTTCGTACGAGTACGCAACCACGAGGGACATTTTATGTCTTTGCGCCCCCTCCCACACCCACACCACGTAATACGTACCTCGTATTTCATTGTTGTAGAAATCGTACCTGTCTGTAAACAGTTATTTAAACAGTCACGCTCATACCGCAGCTTATCGGCCACGCACTCCGCAGTGGTTAGCGTAATATAGTTAGGTAAATCGAGAGCTATCCAACGAGTGGTGAACGATTTTTGTACAGAGTTTTTTTTCTGTTTTACCTCAACGCTTCCTCAATTTTTCACCCTATTAAAATCTCAACTTTACTTTACGAATCAAAACTATAATAAAGGCGTAGATCTATTAATTTTATTGTTTGATGAATTGTCATTACGTTCTGATGTTGTAGGGATTGGCTCACATGCACCCTTCAACTTCTTGTGGATTTGAGTTGAGAGTTTATTTATTTAAAACCATCTTTAACCGCCCCTAAAGATCTTTAGACATCCCTGACACCATCCCTCACCATCTGTAACCATCAGTAAACATGTATAGCCATCCCTGACACCATTCCTGGCCATCTCCAACCATCCCTTCCCAACCCTATCTCTCACCATCTGTAACCATCACTAAACATCTACAGCCATCCCTGACACCATTCCTGGCCATCTCTAACCATCCCTTACCATCTCTATCTCTCACCATCTATTAACCATTACTAAACATCTATAGCCATCCCTGACACCATTCCTGGCCATCTCTAACCATCCCTTACCATCTCTATCTCTCACCATCTGTAACCATCACTAAACATCTCTAACCATCCCTGACACCATTCCTGACCATCTCCAACCATCTGTAACCATCTATAGCCATCCCTGACACCATCCCTTACCATCTCTATCTCTCGTCATCTGTAACCATCACTAAACATCTATTGCCACCCCTGACACCATCCCTTACCATCTCTATCTCTCGCCATCTGTAACCATCACTAAACATCTATAGCCATTCCTGACCATCTCCAACCATCTCTCACCATCTGTAACCATCAGTAAACATCTAAAGCCATCCGTGACACCATTCCTGACCATCTCCAACCATCTCTCACCATCTGTAACCATCACTAAACATCTATAGCCATCCCTGGCCATCTGCAACAATCTCTAACCATCCCTTACCATCTCTAACCTGCTGTGCGCTCATTGATGTACATTGTATCCATACCAGTGTCCCATAACAATGTTTACCAGGCTCTTTGGTATTCGGCAAGCTTTCGGCATCTTCTATGCCAAGCACAGCAGGTCCCCTTTTGTTCTGCCCCCTCCGGCGTTAGTCATGCTAGAGCATGTCCAAGATGGACCACGTGGAGGTGCCGGGTTTTTGCAGGGATGTTTCGAGGGGCAGAGGGGTAGATCGCTTTCTGTAGCAAGCGATCCATCTTTGATAGAGCTCAGCCTCCGTACTCCTTATGGCTTGCGGTTCTTCAATCATAGGCAGGATCTTATTGTACACGAGTGTGACGGGTGAGTACTACTATAAAATCCCTCCCCGTCCTTATTCTAAGCTAGCCTAGGTTATCACAATAAATTCATTATAGGATTGAAGGTTATCAAAGCCGGGTTTCTTAATATGTAATACATGCACACATCAATAATTTAAATTCCCACACATAAAATCACAAACGCACACAACATTCTCACACTAGACCGAGGGATTGGAGGAGTCCCATCGGTCCCGGGCCTACCCTTCCTAAAGTAGCATCCTGGCACTCTTGGCAGAGCTTTCTTAGTGGCCAGGAGGCCGAATAGCCCTTGGGTAAATTAACAGAAAAAAAATAAAGAAATCAACAAAGGCAAAAATTGTAAAGACCTACCGGTTTGCTGCCCTTAAGCACAATCTGAAGCAGTCGCAGTAAAAGTAAGAGTGAAATTCGCAGAAGCAGGATGTTATTTTCCTTGTATTTTGTTATATACCTCTGCTATTTCGCACCCGTCGTGGAATACTGTAACATCTCAAAAAACCAATATTTTGGGAATCTGGTCTTAAAGATTTTTAATTTAATACATGTGGTACGATTTGTTTACTCATGATTGTATGATCGGACCTGTGATTCAACTATGGGAAGTGCGATTGGGATTCTCTTGTTGTGCTCACAATCAGTAATCCAAACTGCTGCTATGAGCTTACTGCGGATATAGTTGATATTTAGGGGATGATTTCGACCGTAGGCGCAAATTTTAGGGGTGTGCGACTTTTTTGGACTTCGGATTCAATGTCGAAAAATACATAGGGATACCATCGTCAGTCTTTCGGACCTCATTCGTTAATGATACGTTAAAAATAAGGGAAAATACACATAATTAACCACATGACTAACCGATCACGAATGTCACGTGTGTGGGCGGACCCCCGTGCCTTCGAACAGTAAAGAAAACTCGCCTGATACGGGAAAAAGTTGTGAAGCCCCGTCTTTTATTTTAAATTGTAATTCCAATTAATTGACGATGTTGAATATGATTATGACGACCCTGAAAGTCGACGAGGCGATATCAGCTTTATATATATATACAATGACAAAGTCAATTCATTAAGTATTTTAAATTGAGCGAAGCGAGAGGGCCGTGAGCATGTGGTCAAGTCTGTTTGCTGCGGTTTTCCTGGTCGTTCAGATCGCAGGTGAGCGTCGATATTGAGTTTTTCTAAGTAATAAGGAATTGGTGTTGTAAATAGGTCTAATTGGCTTCCGAAGTTGATGAAGAGTAGCTTTATGGAAAGTGTAGTACTCGTGAATTTTAACACAACCAATCAAATCAATCAATACTTTTATTTCTAAAAACATAACATTGCAAGGAGTTGCGTACATAAAATATAATTTATGGGCCGATGGAAGAAAGAAGTACTTACCAGAAAAGGAATACAAACTTGGTGAATAACCAATAATAGTGGTGAAAGTAACTGAAAGCTGATGGATGATGTGATCACGCAAAAAATCTAGTGGGAAAAATCCCCAGTCATGCAGCATGACTATAAGAGCGAATTTTCGAAGGAGTAATTAGTTTTATGTAAAACATCTTCATTAAAGAACATGATTGCCATGAAGAACATCTCAAGTATCAACCACGTTTCTTCATCTTCAAAGTGCTCCAATTTGAGAGCGGAATAAGATATCGAAATTCTGACTCCCCCATCTTATTCAGCGTGTAAAAACCTTAAAAATGAGGTGTCACTTGACAGACCGTTTCATTTTTGAAATTTATCGGTGAACCCCCCCCCCCCCCCAACATCCCCAAAACCCCCCTCAACTTTTAGACATACAACGCTGAACACGACGGAGAAGTGAGAATTGCGATATCGCATTACGTCATCAGATTAGAGCAGATTAACCATGAAGAACGTATTCTTCACCTTCAAAGTACTCAAGTTTGCGAACGAAATTAGGGATCGCAATTCTGACTCCCCCATCTTATTCAGCGTGTGAAAACCTTTAAAATGAGGTGTCACTTGTCAGACTTTCATTTTTTGAGTGAACCCCCCCCTCCTCCCCCTCCACCCAAACTCGCCAAACCCCCCTCAGCTTTTGTACATTTCAACGCTGAACACGATGATGAAGTCAGAATTCTGATATCGCATTCCGGCATCAGATTAGAGCAGAATAACCACGAAGATCATTTCAAGTAAAACCACGTTTCTTCATCTTCAAAATGCTCCAGTTTGGAAATGAAATGGGATATCGCAATTCTGATTTCACCATCGTGTTCAGCATGAAAAAAACCTTTAAAATGAGGTGTCACATGTCAGACTGTTTCAAATTTGGACTTCATGGGTAATTTTCCCCCCTTAAAACTCCCCTACACCCCCCTTAGAGTGGCCCGATTCTGCCCATCTTCGAACTTAGCCTGTCGATTGCCAAGACAGATTTTGTGTGCAAATTTGAACTTTTTATCTCAATTCTATCGAGAGTTATCGTCTGGAATGACACATACATAAATACATAAATATATAAATACATAAATATATAAATATATAAATACATAAATATATACATATGATTTTTTGTGTCTTTTGGCAGTGAATTCAGGATGGTCTGAAACGGATTTTGGTATACAAATTTTGCGGAATTTCGAGTTTTAAACATTTTGGACCGTGAACAATAGCTTCCTTTTCTTCGAAAATTCGCTAAAAATAAAATAAATAGATAAATAATAAAGTCACTTCACATCGGGACTACAGTAACTGGAATAGTAGTTGGTATGGACATTACGGTCGTAAGTTGATGCGGTAGTGGTTGTATATCCACATTACGTCATTCGTTCATTAAAGCTGAGATAGATCAGTGAGAATTCTAGCAATGGGTGAGGGCAATACTACCTCAAGAACGGCGTATTCTACCTACGCCCTGATCTGAAATGACTTCAAGCCTAAAGCCCTAATTTTTTAATAGCTTTTGTAGTTAGTAATCGCATTAGGTATGTAATTGTTGAGTGGGAACTTGCCACGCATTTTAACTATTATTTTAATGTTCTCTTTTGATCATAAAACAGTACCTATCATTGGTTTGTTTCAGGTCGCTCAGTGGTGGGACCAGCGGTAGATCAAGAGGTATCTGACAATGGAAGGCGGTCGAATAGAGGGGTTTTTTATGGCTCTGACAAGGGACCAGTCACGTTTCCACAGGGTCCTAAGAAAAGATCGCTGGTATGGAGAGAAGGCGAAGGAGATCCAGACGGTAGTAGTGCTGAACCAGGTGGTTCATCAGAAGGCGAATCACCTGGAGCTGAAACTCCTGCAGATGGTGACAGTGCTGAACCAGGTAGTTCATCAGAAGGCGAATCTCCTGGAGCTGAAACTCCTTCAGAAGGTGACAGTGCTGAACCAGGTGGTTCATCAGAAGGCGAATCTCCTGTAGCTGAAACTCTTTCAGAAGGCGACAGTGCTGAACCAGGTGGTTCATCAGATGGCGAATCTTCTGGAGCTGAAACTCCTTCAGAAGGTGGCGATGCTGAACCAGGTGGTTCATCAGAAGGCGAATCTCCTGGAGCTGAAACTCCTTCAGAAGGTGACAGTGCTGAACCAGATGGTTCATCGGAAGGCGAATCTCCTGGAGCTGAAACTCCTGCAGATGGTGACAGTGCTGAACCAGGTAGTTCATCAGAAGGCGAATCTCCTGGAGCTGAAACTCCTTCAGAAGGTGACAGTGCTGAACCAGGTGGTTCATCAGAAGGCGAATCTCCTGGAGCTGAAACTCCTTCAGAAGGTGACAGTGCTGAACCAGGTGGTTCATCAGAAGGCGAATCTCCTGGAGCTGAAACTCCTACAGATGGTGACAGTGCTGAACCAGGTGGTTCATCAGAAGGCGAATCTCCTGTAGCTGAAACTCTTTCAGAAGGCGACAGTGCTGAACCAGGTGGTTCATCAGAAGGCGAATCTCCTGGAGCTGAAACTCCTTCAGAAGGTGACAGTGCTGAACCAGGTGGTTCATCAGAAGGCGAATCTCCTGGAGCTGAAACTCCTTCAGAAGGTGACAGTGCTGAACCAGGTGGTTCATCAGAAGGCGAATCTCCTGGAGCTGAAACTCCTTCAGAAGGTGACAGTGCTGAACCAGGTGGTTCATCAGAAGGCGAATCTCCTGTAGCTGAAACCCCTTCAGAAGGTGACAGTGCTGAACCAGGTAGTTCATCAGAAGGCGAATCTCCTGGAGCTGAAACTCCTTCAGAAGGTGACAGTGCTGCCCCAGGTGGTTCATCAGAAGGCGAATCTCCTGGAGCTGAAACTCCTACAGATGGTGACAGTGCTGAACCAGGTGGTTCATCAGAAGGCGAATCTCCCGAAGCTGAAACTCCTACAGAAGGTGACAGTGCAGAACCAGATGGTTCATCAGAAGGTGAATCTCCTGGAGCTGAAACTCCTTCAGAAGGTGACAGTGCTGCCCCAGGTGGTTCATCAGAAGGCGAATCTCCTGGAGCTGAAACTCCTACAGATGGTGACAGTGCTGAACCAGGTGGTTCATCAGAAGGCGAATCTCCCGAAGCTGAAACTCCTACAGAAGGTGACAGTGCAGAACCAGATGGTTCATCAGAAGGTGAATCTCCTGGAGCTGAAACTCCTTCAGAAGGTGACAGTGCTGAACCAGGTGGTTCATCAGAAGGCGAATCTCCTGGAGCTGAAACTCCTACAGATGGTGACAGTTCTGAATCAGGTGGTTCATCAGAAGGCGAATCTCCTGGAGCTGAAACTCCTTCAGAAGGTGACAGTGCTGAACCAGGTGGTTCATCAGAAGGCGAATCTCCTGTAGCTGAAACTCCTTCAGAAGGTGACAGTGCTGAACCAGATGGTTCATCAGAAGGTGAATCTCCTGGAGCTGAAACTCCTACAGATGGTGACAGTGCTGAATCAGGTGGTTCATCAGAAGGCGAATCTCCTGGAGCTGAAACTCCTTCAGATGTTGCACCAGAATCCTCACCAGGGAGTTCAGAACCGGCAACAGCTGAATCTTCCAAAGACGATTCTGAAATCACTGATAGCTCCTCTGGCAATGAGACACCAGCAGCAGAAGATACCTTCAATGAATCTTCCGAAGGCGAAACTCCCCCATCCAATTCAGATAGGGAAACTCCTAATGCATCATCAAATGATGAAACTCCCCTCTCAGAATTAGAAACCCCAAACGATAAATCCGTTCAAGATCGATCTTCGTTTTCCGAAGAAGAAGAGAATTCGACCAAGAGCGTTGAAATAGAAGCCATCGAAATTCTCGTTCCAATGTATGAAATTTGGTCAATGTATGACATGTAATTTTTTATTTCGAATAGATGTTCGAGTGAAAACCACTTGATACAATCGATTTGTAAACAATTAACCTTCATGTAAATCTGTTCTAGCGAATTTTCAAAGAAAAGGTCAAAATTCTCGTCTAAAATTGGTAAAACTTGAATTTACGAAAAATTGTATACCAAAATCCGTTCCAGACCATCCTGAAATCACTACCGAAAGACACCAAAAATCATATGTATATATATATTTATATAATGGAGTTCTTGATATCGACCGTAGGTATTATATGTTGAAGCGAAATTTGCTGCTGTTTTTATCGAGGTTCGGTCAGGTTTAAATGAAATTCATTTTTCCAACGTTTCGACGATTTATTTCGTCCTTTTCAAGGAATAGTGAGTTGTTGTAGAAAATGGCACAGTTTTTCCTATTCTAACATTATCACTCTCAAGAACATAGTGTTATAACAAAATAAATTTTAGGTGTGAACTTGTGACATTCCACTGAGCAACTGCGATATTCGACCAAATTATGGCTGTAGGACCGACAGTCAAATGGGTTCCGATAATGTTCAAACTCTGGAAGAAATCAAAGAAAATTCAAGTTGAACTTTAAATTTACTTAAAGGTACTTACCAAGTTTTAACATTGTCTAAAGGATATGTGCCTTATACCTAACAAGTTATTATTTTGATTATTTTCTAAGTAAACCATGAAGTTACTGAATTGTTATTTCATTCATCTGAATTGTTATTTCATTTATTTCATAATCATCCAGAACATATCCAAATGAATTGCTGATTGCTTCCGACACAAAATATTTTCCATGCGATATGTACCAATGATGACTAAAATCATCACTGGCGGCCCACCAGGCCGGGGTTTCCGTGTGTCACCGGGTTCCCGGGTTTCCGTGTTTCGACCTATGGATTAAATTTTAATTTACAATGTTTTGTCAAGTTTGAATCTTTAGGATGTTCCTGCAGAACTAATTAACGAAACGAGACTCTGATAATTCTGCAGTGTTGCTGTGATTTAAACTCGAGTAGGTTACATGGTTACCTCGGGATGTGAGAAGGTGTATAAAAGGATTTTTTTCGTTTTTCTCGAAAATCAAGAAAAATCAGTAAAATAACCAAAGAAAATCACGGTTTTGATATCGAGTTAAAACGCTTGCATACGAGTCTGCAACAGATTGGGAGATTTTATGTCTTCAGTTCTCACCCTTTCTCCTATCCACCCCTTTCCCTCTTCTGTACTTTTATTAGAATTTTTTGGGACCATCCGCAGCTTCGTACGACCAGCCGATCGTTCAAAGGCTGAACCGATTAACTTGTCAAAAGGATCGTGAATCAAACGGTTGAGATACAGGCCAATGTTCACACTAGAGAACAGCTGTTTGGAACACCACATGGGTTTTTTCTTTGTAAATTTCTTCTTCTGAGGTAGGGACGTTTCGTGCTACGGAAAGAAAGTAATTTCGAATGTTTGGCGGTAGGTACTTCATTTATAGAAACATTATTGCTGTCTAAGGTAAGTGGAATTAAAAATTCCAGAATTATATCGGTACATTTTATTTGTAATTGATTCATCATCTCCATCATTTAGTTTCTGCACAAAGAAGATAATAATAAAACGGTGTGTCAAGGATTCGCAGATTTTTTATAACGCAACGCTTTTCGAGTCCACGTGCCAAAGTGAAGACATAAAATGTCAGTATATTAAAATCAATACTCCCAGTGGTGGAGAAGAGTTTCGAACAACAGGTGGTTTTCTGAGGTATTCGCTCGAGCTCCTGCTCCCGTTCGTTCTCCTGCGACTCAGCATCCCGTTACTCATCTGACGAATACCTCCGGGCAACTCGAGGTGGCGAAGTCAACGATTGCTGAGAGTAATAGCGAGAACTAAACCTAAAACTCGTACTAAAACTGTACGAAAATCTTATGTATTTCTAGTACCTACAGGTCGCAACGGACAAAATTGAATATTGGAACTCCATTGTTCGAATCTCACATCTGTGGAATTAGATGGGAAGTTCGAAATGAGAAATCCAGAAATGATTGAAAATAAAATGAGATATTTTGGGCCGAAGAGGACGTTCCCTGAAAGCGTTCAGTTGTAACCTTAGTAACTCACGCTCTCATTTAAGCGAATTTTCGAAGAAAATGTACCTATTGTTATCGGACCAAAATGTTTAAAACTCGAACTTCCGAACATTTCTTATACCAGACCTCCAACAATTAAATGTAAAAAGTTCAAATTCGCACAAACAAATCTGTCTTAGCAATCGAAAGGGGGAGAATCGGGCCAATCTACGGTGGGAAGGGGGAGTTTTAGGGGGGCCATCGTGTTGAGCGTTGAAAAATCTATAAGTTTTGGGGTGTTTAAGGGGCGGGGGGGGGGATTACCCATAACTTTCCAAAATAGAACAGTGTGAAAAGTGACACCTCATTAAAAATTTTCAAGGTTGTATTTACGTTGAATTCCATGGTGAAGTCAGAATGGCGATATCTCATTCCGATCTCAAACTTGAGCACTTTGAAGATGAAGAAACGTGGTTGATACTTGTGATGTTCCATGGGCCATCATGTTCTCCAATGGAGACATCTTACATAAAACCAGTTATTTCTTCGAAAATTCGCTCTTACAGCCATGCTGTATGACTGGACTTTTGGTTTATTATCTTCGATAATGAACCATTGGAATCGCCCAAAGCGGACGGCGTACGGCGGACGGACGGATTTTTTTTAATTCGATTTTCTGAATCTACGTATCTTGAAACGTGAACCAACAAATTTTGAGGGGGGGTTAAAAAAAAATTTTCTTTGGGCGATTCCAATGGTTCATTATCGAAGATAATAAACCAAAACATACCGTTCTATATGAATTTTTCGAGATATGAGATTTTCAAATTTTCAAAATTCGTTTTGAACCCCTTCCCCTTGACCTAGGGTTATGAAAAGTTTCGAGGACCATTGTGGGGTTGGTCGAAACCCATAAAAAAAATTTCGTAATTTTAACTCAACGCTAACTGGGCAAAGTGGCGCGGACGGCGTACGGCGGACGGCGTACGGCGGACGGACGGATTTTTTTTAATTCGATTTTCTGAATCTACGTATCTTGAAACGTGAACCAACAAATTTTGAGGGGGGGTTAAAAAATTTTTTTCTTTGGGCGATTCCAATGGTTCATTATCGAAGATAATAAACCAAAAATCCGTCCGTCCGCCGTCCACGCCACTTTGCCCAGTCAGCGTTGAGCTAAAATTACGACATTTGGTTTCTGGGTTTGGACCAGCCCCACAATGATCGCCGAAACTTTTCATAACCCTAGGTCAAGGGGAAGGGGTTCAAAACAAACTTTGAAATTTCGACAATGTCATATCTCTAAATATTTTCAAGAAACGGTGTAATTTTTAGTTCACTTTTGAATGACCTGAAAAATTACGAATCTTTTAAGACCAATTGGATTTTTGTGCGACCAGCCGTTCGGTCACAGTGAGCGCGCAAAGGTTTAGGAAAAACACTAAACTTCGCGTCGAAAACGGCCGTTAGGTGGGTCCCGGGTAGCCGCCCAGAATAAAACTGCCTTTTTTCATCTTCCAGGTAAACTACAGTCTAGAAATTTTAACCGTCAGTCGGGGATAGACCACATTGCAATATTCACTCGGTTTCTCATCTGTAAAATTGTTTAAATAATACCTTTTTGTAATAATACAAATTAAATTTTGATGCTGAGCTATTGACTTGAAATTTTAAAAATAGGTCAGAACTGGATCACAATGCAATATTCACTCGGTTTCCTGTCTGTAAAATTGTTTAAATAATACCTATTTAAACAAATTAAATTTTGATGATGAGCTAGATACTTGAAATTTTAAATATACGTCAGAAATGGATGACATTTCAATATTCACTCGGTTTTTTTCTCATTGCAAACCTGTTCATTGTGTACCCAAGATCCTTCCCTAAAAGACCTGGCAGCGGGAAATATTATTCAACATGGTTTGAAAAGGGAAAAACAAGTTTTGTAAAAAATCCCAATGCTCTAGGTAGTAGTAGATACCAGTGACCAACATTTTCTTCAGTAGTCGACATGGTTTTGCACTAGTAGTCGACCTACATGTGTTAGAAGTCGACAGTATCACTTGAGTCAGTAGTCGACAGGTTTCGTCATTCCATCGTTTTCGAATTTTACGACATCTAAATAAAATACATTCAACTGTGAATCGGAACTTGAAAATAGATTAATAAGATGTAATAAAGTAGTTATCGGACTTGTTATTTGCAAACAGCTCATTATCAGTCTCAAATTGCAATAAGTACTTAAGTAAAAAGGTATGAAAACTATAGTCGAAAACTCATTGTCAGAAAATTGACATTACAGTTGGGCTTAGGTACCTATTTACATATTTTTTTGACATTTTCATGTCTTTGCTTTGGCACATAAACTGAAACGAGAAAAATTTGTTCCCTTGATTCACCCTTTCCCTCAGATCACGTCAGAACACAAGCGACCGGCGGGCCATTACGTCAGAGCCTATGACGCACGAGCGTAAGACGGCCGGCAGGAGGCCAACTAGTACGTCAGAGCCTATGACGCACGAGCGTATGACGTAAGACGGCTGGCAGGAGGCCAACAAGTACGTCAGAGCCTATGACGCACGAGCGTATGACGTAAGACGGCTGGCAGGAGGCCAACAAGTACGTCAGAGCCTATGACGCACGAGCGTATGACGTAAGACGGCTGGCAGGAGGCCAACAAGTACGTCAGAGCCTATGACGCACGAGCGTATGACGTAAGACGGCTGGCAGGAGGCCAACAAGTGAGTCAGGGCCTATGACGCACGAGCGTATGACGTAAGACGGCTGGCAGGAGGCTAACTACTGCGTCAGAGCCTATGACGCACGAGCGTATGACGTAATACGGCTGGCAGGAGGGCAACTAGTGCGTCATACGACGAGACCTTTTATGTCTCTGCGCCCCCTCCCACACCCACACCGCGTACCTCGTACTTCATTTTGGTTTATTATCTTCGATAATGAACCATTGGAATCGCCCAAAGAAAAAAAAATTTTAACCCCCCCTCAAAATTTGTTGGTTTACGTTTCAAGATACGTAGATTCAGAAAATCGAATTAAAAAAAATCCGTCTGTCCGCCGTCCGCCGTACGCCGTCCGCGGCACTTTGCCCAGTTAGCGTTGAGTTAAAATTACGAAATTTTTTTTATGGGTTTCGACCAACCCCAGAATGGTCCTCGAAACTTTTCATAACCCTAGGTCAAGGGGAAGGGGTTCAAAACGAATTTTGGTACGACATGGTATGAGTATGGTATGGTATATTATTGTATGTATGATTTAGTATAGTGCAGTACGGTATGATAGGAAATAAATGGTATGAGTACGGTGAGAATATGGTATGGTGCCGATTTGCAACACAGTCTGGTATAGACAGAAGGGTGATCTGCACAAGGAAGACAATAAACCGTTGTGTCAAGAATTTGCAGAATTTTTTTTCATATTTTAGTGTTACTATTTTTCACGCAGTTCATTTTGAAAATGTTCTAGAATGGCTGTGAAAAAATTACAAATAATTTTTCTGATTTTGGTTTATCTTAGATACCTAACGAACTATTGGAATCGCCCAAGAAAAAAATTAACCCCTCTCTTCCTCAAAATTTGATTCCAAAAGTGTAGACACAAAATCTGCGTTCTTTAAATAATAATAATCAATTTACCATTTAGTGATCTAGACAGAAGGGTGATCTGCACAAAGAAGATAATGAACCGTTGTTTTAAATACTTCTAACGATTTTTATGGTAAGACCGGGTGGTAGCGCCCTTTTGGAAAATCTTCAAGATTCGAAATAATATTCGTGGAAGTGCGGTAGAAGTGGCTAAAGGGGAATCGTGAAGGCCTTTTTCTACTCCATCTCTACACCAACCCACAATATAAATTTTATGTAAGAGTGGGTAGGAGGGAGGGGGAGCAAAGAACCCGCTCATCAACCACCCACATCTGCTCGCTTTCCTCCTTCCACCCACAATTTAAATTTTATGTACGGGTCGGTGGGGGTAACCAGACCCCCCAACCCCCCGCCTCCCGCTCATCAATCACCCACATCTGCTCGCTTTCTTCCTTCCCACCCACTTCCACCCACAATTTAAATTTAAGTACCTAGTTGTAGCGGCGGGGGGAGGGGGGGGAGACAACCCTCGCCCCCTTTCATCAGCCTTCTAATTAATGTAGGGTAAGTCACATCATGATCGACAGACATTAATATTACACATAAATGTGGGGGAGGGGGGATATAAATTTATATCCCCCGCCCCTTCCTTCCCCGCCTTCCTATCCCACAAACAACTTTGTTCGCCCATTCCTCCAATTTCGGATGTTGTATGCAGACCAGTGTGATATACAGAGAAGGGTAATCTGCACAAAGAAGATAATGTACCGTTGTGTCAAGAATTAGCAAAGTTATTCTTTGGGTGAATCCAATGGTTCACTATCGAAGATAATATACCAAAAAATTTGAATGGTAAACTGAAATGGTCTGGAAAAGGTCAAATTCGTCCTTACATAATAAATGCCACGATTTCATTAGAAATAAACTTTTTTCGAGTTATTTCGAAGATTTTGAAGTGAATTGAGGTCTTACGAACGTCCTTTTTCATCCTAAATGTACCTATATCTGGATTAGATTCAAAATCATTTCATCCTGAATGGATATCACGAGTCAATGCGAAATAAACTTTTTTCAAGTTATTTCGTATGTATCGAAAAGGAAACAGGAACACGAACTAGAAACTTCAAGTCTCCAATTGTTACTAACAAACGACGGAAAGGAAACAAGTACACAAACTCGAATCTTCAAGACTTGAAGACACTTAGTGTCACTAATAAACAAAACCAGGCACTGCTCTCTTCAAGTGTCACTAATAAACGAAAGTAATGGAATAGGATCATTAACTAGAATCTACATGTCTCACTAATAACTACCTAGTTGAGTCTTGTGAAGTACTATTGCATCTCACATGAACAGCTCGATTCTATTCGAAATCAACTTTTTTCGAGTTGTTTCGATGTTTTTGAAGTGAATTGACGTCTTACGAACGTCCATTTCAGTCTAAATGAATATCTGGATTCGATTTAAAATCATTTCATCCATTTCATCCGGATTGAATAGCTCGAGTCAATTCGAAATAAGCTTTTTTCGAGTTTTTTCGTAGTTTGTCGTCGTTAAGTCTTGTGAAGGTATGAATAGCTCGATTCTATTCGAAATCAACTTAGTATCGAGTTGTTTCGACGTTTTTGAATCGAATCCTGATATTCATTTAGTATGAAATGGACCTTCAAAAGACCTCGATTCACCTCGAAAACGTCGAAAATACGTGAAAAGAGATGGAACCCTAAAGTTGTATTGTTGATATCTCAGATACTGCATACTCTCAGCTGCGATTCATTATGGTATCTTGTCCCAATAACGTCCACTGAGAAACCTATCGCGCAAATATTCGATAGCTCGATAGAAAAACATTGCACACAATGAACTCGTAAGGGAATTCCCGTTTTCCACGTTTACGTATAAAAACCTCCTCTATCTACTCGTAACTTGAACGTCTTACAAAGCCGACGACAGATACGGATTTCTCAAAAGAATTAGGACATAGATAAAGTGAGAGATATGAGATTAAGTCTTCGGCCGTATTGTACTTGGTCAGTTTCTCCAACTATTCACAGGATGACGGTCGAGTTCATAAACGGTGAGTTTTCCTGTTCTTTGAGCGAATTTTTGAATGATAACCAAATTTTTGTAACTGCACGGATATTGGACGAATTTTGACAAACTCTTTTGGTTTATTATCTTCGATAATGAACCTTTGAAATCGCCCAAGAAAAAAAAAATGAACCCCCTCAAAATTGGAGGGTTTACTTTTCAGAAACGCTCAGTTAGCGCTGTGCTAAAATTACGAAATTTGGTTCGGACCAACCCCACAATGATCCTTAAAACTTTTCATAACTCTATGACCATGGGAAGGGGTTCAAAACGAATTTTGAAATATTCATATTTCGAAAAATTCCAATAAAACCTATGTTTTTTATTCATATTTAGATAGAGTTTATTTCTCAGAATTGTTTAAGACCATCCACAGCTTGGTACGGCCAGCAGTTCGTTCACAATGAGGGCTCGAAGTTGGAACAGATTGAAAGTCGTCAACATGAGAGTCGTAAGGCAGCTTGTCGGGTCAATCTTCATACCGGCCCAGCTGGTTCGGACAGCTCATGGTTTTCGGATATCGAGTTAACTAATAATAAATAATTATCATATAAATGAATTGTCATATAAAAATTAATACAAAAATATTTATAACTAACAATAATTACCTATTAATCATGAACATTAATTAATAATAATTAAACTCTTGAAAATAAATATTAATAATTAATGATAATTCTTACTAATAACACAGATCTGCAAATAATTGGATTGTGGTTGTTGTTGAGCAGCTGGAGGTCAATTCTGAAGTACCTACTTTTCTGAATAGAATCTAAATCCAAGCTCAGAATAATTCTAGAGGATTCAGATTCTACGCAGAAAATTACTTCGGAATTTACTGTTGATATTGGATATTCGTTGGTATTCGGGATTAATACCGTTCCATTTAAATGTTTCGACATTTTCCAAATTCGTTTTGAACCCCTTCCCCTTGACCTAGGGTTATGAAAAGCTTCGAGGATCATTTTGGGGTTGCCCGAATCCGTAAACCGAATTTCGTAATCATAGAACAACGCTAACTGGGCAAAGTGCCTCGGTCGGCGTACGGACGGATTTCATTTTTTATTCGATTTTCTGAATCTACGTATTTTGAAACGTAAACCAACTAATTTTGATGGTGAGGGGGGGGGGGGGGGTGTAAAAATGTTTGTTCAATATCGAAGATAATAAACCAAAAGGTCTGAGGCTTCATCAAAGGTACCTTTTGTGGTCGGTCCCTACGCAAGAGATGTTACACTACGTTTTGTGGTCACTATTGGATGTAATAAATACATTTTTGTAAATCATTAAACATTCTGTCTAGATGAGAGAAAAATTTAAAATTACAAATCAATTGACAATAAAATTAAATATTCAACACACCCTTCACTTACTGTACTTGATTACGTGACAGGTATGGTTTGTTTTGTCCATATTATCCAGTCATTCGCCTGTGCCGATGCAAGGTCGAGGCTGACGCACGTAATTAACCGGCAATCGCCGTTTCCTAATAGTAGATAACGAATTAACTATAATTCGAATTATAAGAATTTAGCGAAATAATTGAAATAATTGAGGTATAAAAGGCCCGAAGGCGCTTCCCGCTTTTGAAGTCATGCGCCAAACGTTCTCAGGGCAGCAATGAAACGGATTATTTTCCTGGTGTTTTGCAGCGTTTTGGGATCAGGTAGATCGTTTTGTTGTTGAATGATGATTTTATTTATACAAAATTTATAAAAGATTTAACCTACACAAAATTTATTCAAAATTTATACAAGATTTAATCTTAATCTTTAATTTATGAGCAATTTTTTAAACTTCACTGCCATTTGGAATTCGACTTTTTTCTTTCGAGTCGAGTCTGTGTCTTGTCAAAACTTGTGGGGCGTTGCGGGGGGGGGGGGGGGGGGGATTACCCATAAATTCCCAAAATGAAGCATTCTGACTAGTGACAGCTCATGTGCTTCATCTTAAGTCTGCTCTAATCTGATAACGGAATTAGATATCGCAATTCTGACTTCACCATCGTGTTCAGCGTTGACAATTCTGTAAGCTAAGAAGGGTTTCGGGACGTTGGGGAGGGGGGGGGGACCCATAAATTCCAAAAATGAAACGGTCTGACAAGCGACACCTCATTTTAAAGGTTTTTACACGCTAAATACGATGGTGAAGTCAGAATTGCGTTATCTTATTCCTTTCTCAAATTGGAGTACTTTGAAGGTAAAGAAACGTGGTTGATACTTGAGATGTTCTTCGTGTTCTATAATGGAGACGTTTTACATAAAATCAATCATTTCTTCGTAAATTTGCTCTTATAGCCATGCTGCACGTCTGTGGTTTCTTTTGAGTCGAATCTGTACCTCGTCGAAACCTTTTCATCCCAAATCAATAGATCTGTTTGATTCAAATTCAAGTTTTCTCGAACTTGTTCTGCATATTTTAGTCAAATGTTGGTTTTCTCGAAGAGCCTTTTTATCTCAAATGATCTTTATTTTAGCAAATTTTCGGAGGACGTTCTCATTTTTTTTTGTTCTCATTTTTTCTCAGCAGCAAATTTTGAAAACTCGAATTTCCGAAATAATTGTATACCAAAATCCGTTTCAGACCATCCTGAATCCACTGCCTCTTGTAGTCTGTTCAGCATCACTAGAATCTGAAAGCACAGGAGCTATCAGTTTGCCTTCGACTACGTCCAATCCATTGGCGATCCCCCTTAGCACAGCACAGGCTTTATATTTCCAGGTAGACCAGTTAGATTTCCCTTCAAGGAGTCCAAATCGAAATCGATAGGTATCCATCTGCAGTTTTTCAGAAATCGGGCTTTTTAATGCAAGAATGCATTTTTCATGTGACTTTGTGAATTACACGTATCAATGTTCTATTGAAGTGCATCAGTAGGTTTACGAAGGTTTACGGTGACTGCAATATTGTCATTGTTTTCGGTTATCACATGTTGGGCTTATACATAAGCTGAACATGACATGTTCAGCTTATGTATACATTGTGATAACCTTCGTAAACCTATTGATGCACTTCAATGGAATATTGATCTTTTCGAAGGGGCCTTTCCATCCTAAATAAATAGATCTGTTTGATTGGAACTCGAGTTCATGAGTTCAGAGGCTGCTGTACAGAGACGTTGGTGGCTTTCCGAATTGGTGAAACAGTTGACTATCAACAGTTGACAAACACCGAACTATGATTTAAAAATCCACAGTCATGCAGCATGGCTATAAGAGCGAATTTTTGAAGCAATTACTGGTTGTTTTTGTAAAATGTTTCTATTGAAGAACATCTTAACTATCAACCACGTTTCTTCATCTTCAAAGTGCTCCAGTTTCAGAACATAGAAACATAGTTCAGCGTAGAAAACCCTTTAAAATGAGGTGCCAATTGTGAGACTGTTTCAATTTGGGAATTTATGGATAATAACCCCCCCCCCCCCATAGTCACCCCTAAATCCCATCAGCATATGTATTCTTCAACTCAGAAAACGATGGTGAAGTCAGAATTGCGACATCGTATTCCGTTTTCAAACTGGAGCACTTTGAAGATGAAGAAACGTGGTTGATACTTGATATGTTCTTCGTGGTGAGTCTGTTCTAATCTGACAACGGAATGAGATAACAAAATTCTGACTTCACCATCGGTTTCAGTGTTGGAAAATCTATAAGCTGAGAGGGTTTGGGGAGTTTAGGGGGGGGGGGGGGGATTACCCATAAATTCCCAAAATGAATCAGTCTGACAAGCGTCACCTCATTTTAAAGGGCTTTCTACGCCAAACACGATGGTGAAATCAGAATTGCGATGTCTTATTCTGTTCCCAAGCTGGAGCACTTTGAAGATGAAGAATTGTGGTTGATACTTGAGATGTTCTTCATGGACATCAAGTCCTTCAATGGAGACATTTTACATAAAACCAGTTATATCTTCGAACATTTCCTGCAGCATGGCTATAGGAGCAAATTTTGCTCCTATAGCCATGCTGCATGACTGTGAATTTTTTTTTTTAAATCCATATTTAAAGTGATGTTTTGTTGCAGAAATTTATGGCGAGGATGCAGTATCAACCAGTGGCCCAACTATTGGTGCTACGACAGATGTTGCAGCGGATTCAACAACTGTCTTAGGAGATACTTCAGATTCACCAAACCCAACTAGCATGACAGCTGAGGATGCCACAACTGGGGCAAGTATAAGTTCAGTTGATGCAGATGCAGATGGTGCAACAACTATGGCCGGAACTGAAAGTCCAGTTGATACCACAAAAGATGCAGATGGTGCAACAACTATGGCAGGAACAGAAAGTTCAGTTGATTCCACAAAAGATGCAGATGGTGCTACAACTATGACAGCAAGTGAAAGTCCTGTTGATCCCACATTAGATGCAGATGGGGCTACAACTATGACAGCAAGTGATAGTCCAGTTGATTCCACAAAAGATGCAGATGGTGCTACAACTATGGCCGTTACTGAAAGTTCTGTTGATACCACAAAAGATGCAGATGGAGCTACAACTTTGGCAGGAAGTGAAAGTCCAGTTGATTCCACAAAAGATGCAGATGGTGCTACAACTACGACAGGAGGTGAAAGTCCTGTTGATTCTACAACAGATGCTACAAAACTTGAGTGGGCATCCGCTTTAGATAATTCAATGGCAAGTGAAGTGGATGATATTGATGCGACAACGGTGATGGGTCACGATGATTCATCTGCTGCAACGACAGGAGTGATTGATGGCGATACAACAGCCACAAATTCAGATATGGTCGATACAACGTCGTTGATGTCAGGTGATGAATCTACAACTATCATGTCATCACCGAGAGAAGAGGACTCCAGCTGGATACCAATGGATGGACCCTTTGATGAAGGCATGGCTCCAGCAGTAGAGTCGGTCGATGCCAATGATGGGAGCGAGAGGGCCACTATAGTGATAACTGTTGAAGAAGGTGGTACAAGTACTACAATGTATATTAATGAAGACATGGTGATTTCCGATTGGAAACAAGAAGAATCTAGGCCTGGTGAAATTATTACAGGAAAAGAGGACTCGGCTGGTACAAAGGAGGAAACTGCAACTGGTGAAGTTAGTGGTGTAACTGTAACTACTGTGGCGGACAAGGATGAGACACTAGCTACTACAGAAGGGGCTGCTAATGATATGACAGGAAATGAAAGCTCCACCCCTACTAGTGTTGAAACCACAGCTTCCACAGCAGAAAAAATTGAGCCAACTGCTGCTGTAGGAGAAGTGGATGGACTGATGGATGTAACAACCGAATCTACTACAGAGGTTTCAAAGGAACCGGTGTCTGCTACAACAGTGGATGAAATTAGTGAATCTACCACAACTGAAAGAGGCGCAGGTGAACCAACACCTGGTAGTGAAGTTCCTGAAGCATCAACACCTGTGACCAATGAGATGAATCCAGAAGTTGAAAAAAAAGAAAAGGATGAGTTTGGAGGTATAATGTTGGGAGCAGAAAATCAAACAGAAGTCATGAAAGAATCGGACTCTACTATGGCCAATGTGGAAGAATCCAGTACAGCAGCAGGGGAAAATGATGAATCAGCAACTACTGCCACAGGAGCAGAGGATCCTAGTACTACAGTACCAGCAACTGATCCTGAATCTATGAGTGCTGAAGATGTTCCTTTCACTACGAGTGTGGAAGAGTCTAAATCTGCCACTGGGCCAACAGAAGATCCAGTTTCAGCATCATCTGCCGGGGAACAGGAAGAATCAGCTACCACTGCTGCAGGAGCAGAGGATCCTAGTACATCAGTACCAGCATCAGGCGAAACTGAAACTACAAACACGAGTGCTGAAGGTGATCCAGCATCATCTGCAGGGGAAAAGAAAGAAACATCAACTACTGCTGCAGGGGCAGAGGATCCTAGTACAACAGTACCAGCATCAGGCGAAACTGAACCTACATCTATGAGTGCTGAAGGTGATCCAGCATCATCTGCAGGGGAAAAGGAAGAATCAGCAAATACTGCTGCAGGAGCTGAGGATCCTAGTACAACAGTACCAGCATCAGGCGAAACTGAACCTACATCTATGAGTGCTGAAGGTGATCCATCATCATCAGCAGGGGAAAAGGAAGAATCAGCAACTACTGCTGCAGGAGCTGAGGATCCTAGTACAACTGTACCAGCATTTGATGGAGCTGAACCAACATCTATGAGTGCTGAAGGTGATCCAGCATCATCTACAGGGGAAAAGGAAGAATCAGCAACTACTGCTGCAGGAGCAGAGGATCCTAGTACAACAGTACCAGCATCAGGCGAAACTGAACCAACACCTTTGAGTGCTGAAAGTGATCCATCATCATCAGCAGGGGAAAAGGAAGAATCAGCAACTACTGCTGCAGGAGCAGAGGATCCTAGTACAACAGTACCTGCATCAGGCGAAACTGAACCAACACCTATGAGTGCTGAAAGTGATCCATCATCATCAGCAGGGGAAAAGGAAGAATCAGCAACTACTGCTGCAGGAGCAGAGGATCCTAGTACAACAGTACCAGCATCAGGCGAAACTGAACCAACACCTATGAGTGCTGAAAGTGATCCAGCATCATCTGCAGGGGAAAAGGAAGAATTAGCTACCACTGCTGCAGGAGCAATTGATTCAAGTACGAAAGTACCAGCATCAGGCGAAACTGAACCTACAAACACGAGTGTTGAAGGTGATCCATCATCATCTGCAGGGGAAAAGGAAGAAACAGCAACTACTGCTGCAGGGGCAGAGGATCCTAGTACTACAGTACCAGCATCAGGCGAACCTGAACCTACATCTATGAGTGCTGAAAGTGATCCAGCATCATCTGCAGGGGAAAAGGAAGAATCTGCAACCACTGCAGCAGGAGCAGAGGATCCTAGTACAACAGTGCCAGCATCTGACGGAACTGAACCTACATCTATGAGTGCTGAAGGTGATTCAGCATCATCTGCAGGGGAAAAGGAAGAATCAGCAACTACTGCTGCAGGAGCTGAGGATCCTAGTACAACAGTACCAGCATCAGGCGAAACTGAACCTACATCTATGAGTGCTGAAGGTGATCCAGCATCATCTGCAGGGGAAAAGGAAGAAACAGCACCCTCTGCTGCAGGGGCAGAGGATCCTAGTACTACAGTACCAGCATCAGGCGAACCTGAACCTACATCTATGAGTGCTGAAAGTGATCCAGCATCATCTGCAGGGGAAAAGGAAGAATCTGCAACCACTGCAGCAGGAGCAGAGGATCCTAGTACAACAGTGTCAGCATCTGACGGAACTGAACCTACATCTATGAGTGCTGAAGGTGATCCAGCATCATCCGCAGGGGAAATGGAAGAATTAGCTACCACTGCTGCAGGAGCAATTGATTCAAGTACAAAAGTACCAGCATCAGGCGAAACTGAACCTACAAACACGAGTGTTGAAGGTGATCCAGCATCATCTGCAGGGGAAAAGGAAGAAACAGCAACTACTGCTGCAGGGGCAGAGGATCCTAGTACTACAGTACCAGCATCAGGCGAACCTGAACCTACATCTATGAGTGCTGAAAGTGATCCAGCATCATCTGCAGGGGAAAAGGAAGAATCTGCAACCACTGCAGCAGGAGCAGAGGATCCTAGTACAACAGTGCCAGCATCTGATGGAACTGAACCTACATCTATGAGTGCTGAAGGTGATCCAGCATCATCTGCAGGGGAAAAGGAAGAATCAGCAACTACTGCTGCAGGAGCTGAGGATCCTAGTACAACAGTACCAGCATCAGGCGAAACTGAACCTACATCTATGAGTGCTGAAGGTGATCCATCATCATCAGCAGGGGAAAAGGAAGAATCAGCAACTACTGCTGCAGGAGCAGAGGATCCTAGTACAACAGTACCAGCATCAGGCGAAACTGAACCTACATCTATGAGTGCTGAAGGTGATCCATCATCATCAGCAGGGGAAAAGGAAGAATCAGCAACTACTGCTGCAGGAGCAGAGGATCCTAGTACAACTGTACCAGCATCAGGCGAAACTGAACCTACATCTATGAGTGCTGAAGGTGATCCATCATCATCAGCAGGGGAAAAGGAAGAATCAGCAACTACTGCTGCAGGAGCAGAGGATCCTAGTACAACTGTACCAGCATCTGATGGAACTGAACCTACATCTATGAGTGCTGAAGGTGATCTAGCGACATCTGCAGGAGAAAAGGAAGAATCAGCAACTACTGCTGCAGGAGCAGAGGATCCTAGTACAACAGTACCAGCATCAGGCGAAACTGAACCTACATCTATGAGTGCTGAAGGTGATCCAGCATCATCTGCAGGGGAAAAGGAAGAATCAGCAACTACTGCTGCAGGAGCAGAGGATCCTAGTACAACTGTACCAGCATCTGATGGAACTGAACCTACATCTATGAGTGCTGAAGGTGATCTAGCGACATCTGCAGGAGAAAAGGAAGAATCAGCAACTACTGCTGCAGGAGCAGAGGATCCTAGTACAACAGTACCAGCATCAGGCGAAACTGAACCTACATCTATGAGTGCTGAAGGTGATCCAGCATCATCTGCAGGGGAAAAGGATGCATCAGACACCACTATTGCTGGAGAAGAAGATCCTAGTACATCACCTGGCAGCACTGAACAAGTATCTATGACTCCTGAACAACCTTCCACTACATCTACAACGCCGACTCCAACAGAGAGAAAGAAACCAAACAGAAGATGGACATGGTTGGACTGGATTTTAAGAAGAACATTCAAAAGGGAAGCCACGAAGTGAGACGCTCTACCTCCTCATTTGATAACATCCGAGATTTAGGTATGTAACATACCTACGAGGTGTATGATGTATGTAACATACGAGATCTAAAATGATCTAAATTTTACTCGTAATTTTAATTTTCACTTGTACTGCAGACACTTTCTGAGATTAGGTTTGGTGGTTGGTTTGAATAGTACCTACACTCTATTTACAAAAGGGCGAATGTAGACGGTCTGATATCTAGCTGGTGGTCTATTCACCAAAATTACTGTTGTGGAATGCCCCCGAATTTCACTTGATTCGTCCAATAGGATCGTTAGTGACGTCATTCCAAAGACCACTTGGAGCAATGATTCTATCTCAGACATGAAACATTATCAGAAACACGCATACGAAATGCCACAACATTCATCATTTACGATCATTTACGATGAATGTTGTGGCATTTCGTATGCGTGTTTCTGGTAATGTTTCATGTCATTATTCAAATTTACGCTATTATAATGATAAGTAATTTCAAATTTTACTTATCTATTTAATAGCTGGTGGTCAAATAAAAGTTCTCAAGTCTTTGATTTACATTTTAATAAAAGCAGTGTTCTTATTTCAACTTTCAATACTTTCTCAATTAATTTCAAAAATAGCAGTAAAGAAAAAATTATTGCGTTTTATTGGAATTTTAAAATATTTCAATTGTTAATAATTGTTAAAATGAGTTATTCTGAGATATTTCGATGGGATAACATCCAAAAATGGCAAAGTGAAAATAAATAGGTAAGTCGTGCTACACCTATCAAATTTCTAGTCAGGAGAAATTCACTAAGTCAACGTAATCTGGATAAATTTATTAAGTCAAGTGCCTTTTTCAGAAAAATAGTAATTTTACTACATTTAGTACCTACATCTTACGTGATTCAGATTTGTCGTGGTATAAATAAAACATCATGAAGGACCACTGGCTAAATTGGGTTTCTCTAGCTATTTCCGAGCCAAAGCGATCCAACTTCTAAAATCAGAAGATCTTCAAACTCAAATTTCTCGAAACTGTGGTTTTTGACTTTCTCCTGTAGGTCTCGGAATTGAGAAAAATTCTTTCTTTCGTATTTCAAGCTGTATATTATACAGTGTGGAGGGGTGGTCTGGGGGGGGGGGGTTAAATAAAATGTGATGTATTGTCGTTTAAATGTCACGTGGATCTGGAGTATACATGTAACTTAACCACGAAATTCACTGCCTATTATTATAAAGTAGATCTCATCCATATTTTGACTATTTATAGTTTATACCTACTGTACGTGTAGGAATACTACGATATTCCTTCTCCGTTCGTATCGGAAAATTTCCTCGAAGCTTAAAAGTTTTAATTTAAAACCCAAGAATACCATACGGGACAGTGCATGTTGTCAGGACTTGACTAAATTCGAGGGGCTCAATTTACATTGTGTTTTCAACCCAAGAATTGAGTATCCCTACTGTATGTACGCGTACTGTAAATCACAATCTGCGTTCTTGTTTGTAACTGATATTGAATATGACACATTGTATTATTGTAATATTTGTAAGAATTTACAGTTTTAGTTTTTTTTTGTTTTGTACAAAATGTTGTTTCAATCAAATAAATTCCATGCTAACAATCGTTTGTTGTTGTCGCCTGTACCAACAGGTCACCTATGCCACTCGTAAACTTCCCAAACCGTTTTCGGCTTTTAGGGGTGTCACAAAGAAATTATTACTGATTTAAAATATGACTCATTCAAATTCGACTTCAAAGGTTTCAGTTTAATCTATTTCGTTTTTGAAATATTCCACACAATTAAATACGAGAATCTACCTTTTCAAGACTTCATAACCGAGTTTCAACAATAAGACACACAAATTTGAACGCCAGGCGGTGAGGCATGTCACGGGTGGAACCAGACTTTGCTTTCGGGGAGTCTCCGTTGCATGCAACCCGCGTTGCATGTCCCGCGTTACATTTTCGAATTTATGTAGCAAAGTAAAGACATAAAATGTCAAAAACTATAACCAGTAAAGTGTTCTTCCTAATTTATGAAATGAAGGGTAAGTGGAAAGAACAAGGATTGTCACAAAAAGTGGCGAATACTTTTGATGCGATTTGTCATATCCGCAGTATTTTGGCCTGCTGAGCACGAATACTACGTTTACACAGGGTGAGAGAGTTGGGATTGGAGTGGGATGTGAGTGTGGTGAGGACAGAGGAAGGTTATGATGTCTGGAGGAGCTATGCCAGGGAGGTATTGAGGAGAAAGGAGGGATGGTCCGTGGGCCCAGCCATTGGAGCCGGAGAATAGGGAACTGTGATATTAGGTTAGGTAAATGTTAGATTAGTTAGGTAAGGAGTGAATGTAATTTAAGGCATGAATGACTAGATTAAGGCATCTATAAGGAACAGATGAATATCCAGTAGTCTGTTCCATTAGTAGGTAGTTAGGTTAGGGTAGGTCAGGGACAGATGAATATCAAAGTAGTCTGTCCCATTAGCTGGTAGTTAGGTAAGAGTAGTTTATGGGGCGGATGAATATCGAGTAATCCGCCCCCGCCTAGGTGGGGACCGTTTCCCCCATGGCTTGGTGTGAGTGGGGCGAGTCCAATCCCACAAGCACCTATCCATGGATAGCGGTAGGCTCTCCAACGGAGGGCTGAGCCTGCGACCATTCAAGGCTTAGAGGCTCGAGACGGGGGGAGACTGGGTGGGTCTCCTGCAGGCTCGAGTGCTCCAAATGGTACCACGGGCCACAAGTGCAATGCTCTGGCGAAGCACTACCGGCCTGCCCCCCAACAGAGGTTGGTTTCGTGGTGGTCGTGAACTCGCTGGGAAGTAGGCAGTCGTCCCTTACCCCCCAAAATGTATTATTTGATGGGCGGGTCCCCCTGGCAGAAGACGAAAGTCGGTTAACCAGGGGGACCACAGAACCAACATCAACCCCTTCAAAAAATAAACATTACACATGTGTCCGGGGAAGGACATGAGTTGGGTCGCTTCCTGATCCGATGCATAGGGGTGGGGGTTTATAAAGGACGAAATATAAAAATTTTAACTGGACGAAAACAGCTCAACGGATCGAACTGTACAGAAAAATTTTCGAGAACGTTCTCCCGTTTTTGAATGTTTCTGTGTCCGGGGAAGGACATAAGTTGGGACGCTTCCAGATCCCATGCATAGGGGTGGCGGTTTATAAAGGACGAAATATAAAAATATTAACTGGACGAAAACAGCTCAATGGATCGAACTGTTCTCCCGTTCTTGAATGTTTCTTTGTCCAGGGAAGGACATAAGTTGGGTCGCTTCCTGATCCGATGCGTAGGGGTGGGGGTTTATAAAGGACGAAATATAAAAATTTTAAAAGCACGAAAACATCTTTTTTTTTTTTTTAATCGTTTATTTCCTTTATAAGTTTACATTGTGCAAGAACAATAATTACAAGATTAAATTATCATTATAATAATTACAATCAATTCCAATTTTAATCTACAGGAAATTAGTCTCCAATATGGGCTAATGCCCGTGTTAGGAGACGAGTCTTTTATCTACCTAATCTTAGAATGGTTACACATTAAGTGTTTTATTAATAATTTGTAACTCTAGACTAATTTTATAATCCATAGAATTATGTATTCCTATCATTTAAGCAGCTTAGATAATATTTTTTTAATGTTTTATACATATTTTTCGATATTAACAACTCAGATTTAAGAATAACCCATTAGTGCCCAATTAAATATTGTTGTTCCCCTATATGAATAGGAGTTTTGTGCAAAAGTAGTACGTACGAGGGGCAGCACCAGAGAAAGATCAGTTTTGGATCGAGTATAAACATAATGCGTAGGGAATTCATAAGATTTTTCCTTAAGTAATTGCTTTACTCTATGTAAATTAAGCAAGTCTGTAAATGGCAAAATTTTGATATTCCTATACAAAGGCAAAGTATGAGCCAAATAATTAGCCCCACAGACTTTTCTAATCAAGGCTTTATGGGTAAGAAGAAGTGGCTCTAAAGCAGATTTGTAAGCCCCACTCCAGGCAGGCATACAGTATGTAGCAACAGATTCTGCTAAGGCTAGATATACTTGAATCATGAGCTTTCTGCTTACAATGTTTTTTAACTTAGAAAATATATAAAGAACTTTCCTCATTTTATTATTTGTTAGTTGTATCTGTATGTGCCATTTCATGTTTTCATCTAAGGTAATTCCTAAATATTTGGCTTCACCCTCGAAATCGTAGCACAAGATGAACATGTCAGGTCATTACAAAAGGACTTGTGAAATGGAAGAGTATTTTTATCAAGGGGTAGAGCGGATCTGGTATCAATACTGAAAGGCAAGAAATTGGTTTTTTCTACATTCAATGTTAGTTTATTAAGGGCCAGCCAATCATTAATTATTTTTAAACATTCCTCAGCTCCTTGCAGAGCAGCCTCCCTGGAAATTCCATTTACGTAAATCGCAGTGTCATCCGCAAACAATATTACTTTCCCAGGTAATTTAACATATTGGAGGTCATTAATGTACATTATAAAAAGTATTGGCCCTAGAACAGTACCCTGCGGTATGCCATAACTACCCAACGTCACAGTATCACTTGAAACATTATCAACTCTAACATACTGTTTTCTATCACAGAGATAGCTGTTAAACCATTTCTGTTCTGTATTTTTTATACCGAGTTTAGCCATTTTTTCATAAAGTTTATCATGGGAAATCGTATCGAATGCTTTGGCTAGGTCCAAAAAGATTGCTAAGCTTTTGAATCCTTGATCTAGGTCATCTGTTACCAGTGAGGTAAGTTGACAGACCGCATCTTGGGTTGATTTATTTATCCTAAAACCATATTGTGCAGACGCAAGTAAGAGATTATCCTCTAGGAATTTGGTCAATTGATTCTTAGCACATTTTTCTATTATTTTGGCTATGCAACTCACAAGACTGATCGGGCGGTAGTTACTACAGGAAGTACTATCCCCTTTTTTAAATATAGGAACTACAGCAGCTATCTTCATATTGTCGGGGAACTGTCCCGTTTCAAAACTAATCTTAACTAAATGGAGCAATGGTATACACAATGTTTTAATATTATTCTTCAATATCTCAGATGTTATACCATCCCATCCTGGGCTTGATCCCCCCTTCAATGATTGGATAGAACTTATAACATCCTTCTCTACGATTTCCTTAAATTTGAATTTAACTGTAGTGCAAGTTTCACCGGAACCCGTCTTCACATTCTTATTCCTAATTTTCGTTGCCATACTGCTTCCGATGCCCGCAAAAAAGTTATTGAAGCCGTCTAAACATTTCTTTTTGTCCCTCTCCCCATCCAAAAAATGCCCGTTCACTACTAATTTTTTTATATGATTATTTTTCTTTCCTGACTTATCTATAATTTGATTTAATACTCTCCATGTCTTCCTAACACTTCCCTCTACCCTATCAAGTTTCATTTTGTAATAGTTTTCTTATGCTTTTCTGATCAAGATTTTTAGTTTTTTCTGATATGTTTGGAAATATTTTTTAAGATCATTATTCATTGGTTTTCGGCTTAAAGCGTATAACTTTTCCTTTTTTCTAATTGATATTATTAGTCCATCAGTTATCCAAGGTTTTATATGTTTTTGCTTTCCATTTATTTTGATAATTTTAGTCGAATCAATGGATCGAACTTTTCTTCCGTTTTTACTGTTTCTGTGACCGGGGAAGGACATAAGTTGGTTCGCTTCCGGATCCGATGCGTAGGGGTGGGGGTTTATAAAGGACGAAATATAAAAATTTTAAAAGCACGAAAACAGCTGAATGGATCGAACTTTTCTTCCGTTTTTGAATGTTACTGTGACTGGGGAAGGACATAAGTTGGCTCGCTTCCGGATCCGATCCATAGGGGTGGGGGTTTATAAAGGACGAAATATAAAAATTTTAAAAGCACGAAAACAGGTCAATGGATCGAACTTACCTTCCGTTTTTGAATGTTTCTGTGACTGGGGAAGGACATAAGTTGGTTCGCTTCCGGTTCCGATGCATAGGGGTGAGGTTTATAAAGGACGAAATATAAAAATTTTAAAAGCACGAAAACAGCTCAATGGATCGAACTTTTCTTCCATTTTTGAATGTTTCTGTGACCGGGGAAGGACATCCGCTTCCGGATCCGATGCGTAGGGGTGGGGGTTTCTACAGGACCATTCGAACTCAAATCAACACCTCGAGTCGATATGAAGTCAACATTTTTTCGTTTTCTCGAAGTATTTGAGTCGACAATTGCTCTTCTTGAAGGTCCATTCGAACTCAAATCAACACCTCGAGTCGATATGAAGTCAACATTTTTTCGTTTTCTCGAAGTATTTGAGTCGACAATTGCTCTTCTTGAAGGTCCATTCGAACTCAAATCAACACCTCGAGTCGATATGAAGTCAACTTTTTTTCGTTTTCTCGAAGTATTTGAGTCGACAATTGCTCTGCTTGAAGGTCCATTCGAACTCAAATCAACACCTCGAGTCAATATGAAGTCAACTTTTTTTCGTTTTCTCGAAGTATTTGAGTCGACAATTGCTCTTCTTGAAGGTCCATTCGAACTCAAATCAACACCTCGAGTCGATATGAAGTCAACTTTTTTTCGTTTTCACGAAGTATTTGAGTCGACAATTGCTCTTCTTGAGGGTCCATTCGAACTCAAATCAACACCTCGAGTCGACATGAAGTCAACGTTTTTTCGTTTTCACGATGTATTTGAGTCGACGATTGCTCTTCTTGAAGGTCCATTCGAATTCAAACAAACACCTCGAGTCGATATGAAGTCAACTTTTTTTCGTTTTCACGAAGTATTTGAGTCGACAATTGCTCTTCTTGAAGGTCCATTTGAACTCAAATCAACACCTCCAGTCGATATGAAGTCAAGTTTTTTTCGTTTTCACGAAGTATTTGAGTCGACAATTGCTCTTCTTGAAGGTCCATTCGAACTCAAATCAACATCTCGAGTCGATATGAAGTCAACATTTTTTCGTTTTCTCGAAGTATTTGAGTCGACAATTGCTCTTCTTGAAGGTCCATTCGAACTCAAATCAACATCTCGAGTCGATATGAAGTCAACATTTTTTCGTTTTCTCGAAGTATTTGAGTCGACAATTGCTCTTCTTGAAGGTCCTTTCGAACTCAAATCAACACCTCGAGTCGATATGAAGTCAACTTTTTTTCGTTTTCACGAAGTATTTGAGTCGACAATTGCTCTTCTTGAAGGTCCATTCGAACTCAAATCAACACCTCGAGTCGATATGAAGTCTACTTTTTTTCGTTTTCACGAAGTATTTGAGTCGACAATTGCTCTTCTTGAAGGTCCATTCGAACTCAAATCAACACCTCGAGTCGATATGAAGTCAACATTTTTTCGTTTTCTCGAAGTATTTGAGTCGACAATTGCTCTTCTTGAAGGTCCATTCGAACTCAAATCAACACCTCGAGTCGATATGAAGTCAACTTTTTTTCGTTTTCACGAAGTATTTGAGTCGACAATTGCTCTTCTTGAAGGTCCATTCGAACTCGAATCAACACCTCGAGTCGATATGAAGTCAACTTTTTTTCGTTTTCTCGAAGTATTTGAGTCGACAATTGCTCTTCTTGAAGGTCCATTCGAACTCAAATCAACACCTCGAGTCGATATGAAGTCAACATTTTTTCGTTTTCTCGAAGTATTTGAGTCGACAATTGCTCTTCTTGAAGGTCCATTCGAACTCAAATCAACACCTCGAGTCGATATGAAGTCAACATTTTTTCGTTTTCTCGAAGTATTTGAGTCGACAATTGCTCTTCTTGAAGGTCCATTCGAACTCAAATCAACACCTCGAGTCGATATGAAGTCAACTTTTTTTCGTTTTCACGAAGTATTTGAGTCGACAATTGCTCTTCTTGAAGGTCCATTCGAACTCAAATCAACACCTCGAGTCGATATGAAGTCAACATTTTTTCGTTTTCTCGAAGTATTTGAGTCGACAATTGCTCTTCTTGAAGGTCCTTTCGAACTCAAATCAACACCTCCAGTCGATATGAAGTCAACTTTTTTTCGTTTTCACGAAGTATTTGAGTCGACAATTGCTCTTCTTGAAGGTCCATTCGAACTCAAATCAACACCTCGCGTCGATATGAAGTCAACTTTTTTTCGTTTTCTCGAAGTATTTGAGTCGACAATTGCTCTGCTTGAAGGTCCATTCGAACTCAAATCAACACCTCGCGTCGATATGAAGTCAACTTTTTTTCGTTTTCTCGAAGTATTTGAGTCGACAATTGCTCTTCTTGAAGGTCCATTTGAACTCAAATCAACACCTCGAGTCGATATGAAGTCAACTTTTTTTCGTTTTCTCGAAGTATTTGAGTCGACAATTGCTCTTCTTGAAGGTCCATTCGAACTCAAATCAACACCTCGAGTCGATATGAAGTCAACTTTTTTTCGTTTTCACGAAGTATTTGAGTCGACAATTGCTCTTCTTGAAGGTCCATTCGAACTCAAATCAACACCTCGAGTCGATATGAAGTCAACTTTTTTTCGTTTTCTCGAAGTATTTGAGTCGACAATTGCTCTTCTTGAAGGTCCATTCGAACTCAAATCAAGACCTCGAGTCGATATGAAGTCAACTTTTTCTCCGTTTTCACGAAGTATTTGAGTCGACAATTGCTCTTCTTGAAGGTCCATTCGAACTCAAATCAACACCTCGAGTCGATATGAAGTCAACGTTTTTTCGTTTTCACGATGTATTTGAGTCGACGATTGCTCTTCTTGAAGGTCCATTCGAACTCAAATCAACACCTCGAGTCGATATGAAGTCAACTTTTTTTCGTTTTCACGAAGTATTTGAGTCGACCATTGCTCTTCTTGAAGGTCCATTCGAACTCAAATCAACACCTCCAGTCGATATGAAGTCAACTTTTTTTCGTTTTCACGAAGTATTTGAGTCGACAATTGCTCTTCTTGAAGGTCCATTTGAACTCAAATCAACACCTCCAGTCGATATGAAGTCAACTTTTTTTCGTTTTCACGAAGTATTTGAGTCGACAATTGCTCTTCTTGAAGGTCCATTCGAACTCAAATCAACATCTCGAGTCGATATGAAGTCAACTTTTTTTCGTTTTCACGAAGTATTTGAGTCGACAATTGCTCTTCTTGAAGGTCCATTTGAACTCAAATCAACACCTCCAGTCGATATGAAGTCAAGTTTTTTTCGTTTTCACGAAGTATTTGAGTCGACAATTGCTCTTCTTGAAGGTCCATTCGAACTCAAATCAACATCTCGAGTCGATATGAAGTCAACATTTTTTCGTTTTCTCGAAGTATTTGAGTCGACAATTGCTCTTCTTGAAGGTCCTTTCGAACTCAAATCAACACCTCGAGTCGATATGAAGTCAACTTTTTTTCGTTTTCACGAAGTATTTGAGTCGACAATTGCTCTTCTTGAAGGTCCATTCGAACTCAAATCAACACCTCGAGTCGATATGAAGTCTACTTTTTTTCGTTTTCACGAAGTATTTGAGTCGACAATTGCTCTTCTTGAAGGTCCATTCGAACTCAAATCAACACCTCGAGTCGATATGAAGTCAACATTTTTTCGTTTTCTCGAAGTATTTGAGTCGACAATTGCTCTTCTTGAAGGTCCATTCGAACTCAAATCAACACCTCGAGTCGATATGAAGTCAACTTTTTTTCGTTTTCACGAAGTATTTGAGTCGACAATTGCTCTTCTTGAAGGTCCATTCGAACTCAAATCAACACCTCGAGTCGATATGAAGTCAACTTTTTTTCGTTTTCACGAAGTATTTGAGTCGACAATTGCTCTTCTTGAAGGTCCATTCGAACTCAAATCAACACCTCGAGTCGATATGAAGTCAACTTTTTTTCGTTTTCACGAAGTATTTGAGTCGACAATTGCTCTTCTTGAAGGTCCATTCGAACTCAAATCAACACCTCGAGTCGATATGAAGTCAACTTTTTTTCGTTTTCTCGAAGTATTTGAGTCGACAATTGCTCTTCTTGAAGGTCCATTCGAACTCAAATCAACACCTCGAGTCGATATGAAGTCAACTTTTTTTCGTTTTCACGAAGTATTTGAGTCGACAATTGCTCTGCTTGAAGGTCCATTCGAACTCAAATCAACACCTCGCGTCGATATGAAGTCAACTTTTTTTCGTTTTCACGAAGTATTTGAGTCGACAATTGCTCTGCTTGAAGGTCCATTCGAACTCAAATCAACACCTCGCGTCGATTGAAGTCAACTTTTTTTCGTTTTCTCGAAGTATTTGAGTCGACAATTGCTCTTCTTGAAGGTCCATTCGAACTCAAATCAACACCTCGAGTCGATATGAAGTCAACTTTTTTCGTTTTCTCGAAGTATTTGAGTCGACAATTGCTCTTCTTGAAGGTCCATTCGAACTCAAATCAACACCTCGAGTCGATATGAAGTCAACTTTTTTTCGATTTCACGAAGTATTTGAGTCGACGATTGCTCTTCTCGAAGGTCCACTCGAACTCAAATCAACACCTCGAGTCGATATGAAGTCAACTTTTTTTCGTTTTCTCGAAGTATTTGAGTCGACAATTGCTCTTCTTGAAGGTCCATTCGAACTCAAATCAACACCTCGAGTCGATATGAAGTCAACTTTTTTTCGTTTTCACGAAGTATTTGAGTCGACAATTGCTCTTCTTGAAGCTCCATTCGAACTCAAATCAACACCTCGAGTCGATATGAAGTCAACGTTTTTTCGTTTTCACGATGTATTTGAGTCGACGATTGCTCTTCTTGAAGGTCCATTCGAACTCAAATCAACACCTCGAGTCGATATGAAGTCAACTTTTTTTCGTTTTCACGAAGTATTTGAGTCGACCATTGCTCTTCTTGAAGGTCCATTCGAACTCAAATCAACACCTCCAGTCGATATGAAGTCAACTTTTTTTCGTTTTCACGAAGTATTTGAGTCGACAATTGCTCTTCTTGAAGGTCCATTCGAACTCAAATCAACACCTCGAGTCGATATGAAGTCAACTTTTTTTCGTTTTCACGAAGTATTTGAGTCGACAATTGCTCTTCTTGAAGGTCCATTTGAACTCAAATCAACACCTCCAGTCGATATGAAGTCAAGTTTTTTTCGTTTTCACGAAGTATTTGAGTCGACAATTGCTCTTCTTGAAGGTCCATTCGAACTCAAATCAACATCTCGAGTCGATATGAAGTCAACATTTTTTCGTTTTCTCGAAGTATTTGAGTCGACAATTGCTCTTCTTGAAGGTCCATTCGAACTCAAATCAACATCTCGAGTCGATATGAAGTCAACATTTTTTCGTTTTCTCGAAGTATTTGAGTCGACAATTGCTCTTCTTGAAGGTCCTTTCGAACTCAAATCAACACCTCGAGTCGATATGAAGTCAACTTTTTTTCGTTTTCACGAAGTATTTGAGTCGACAATTGCTCTTCTTGAAGGTCCATTCGAACTCAAATCAACACCTCGAGTCGATATGAAGTCTACTTTTTTTCGTTTTCACGAAGTATTTGAGTCGACAATTGCTCTTCTTGAAGGTCCATTCGAACTCAAATCAACACCTCGAGTCGATATGAAGTCAACATTTTTTCGTTTTCTCGAAGTATTTGAGTCGACAATTGCTCTTCTTGAAGGTCCATTCGAACTCAAATCAACACCTCGAGTCGATATGAAGTCAACTTTTTTTCGTTTTCACGAAGTATTTGAGTCGACAATTGCTCTTCTTGAAGGTCCATTCGAACTCGAATCAACACCTCGAGTCGATATGAAGTCAACTTTTTTTCGTTTTCTCGAAGTATTTGAGTCGACAATTGCTCTTCTTGAAGGTCCATTCGAACTCAAATCAACACCTCGAGTCGATATGAAGTCAACATTTTTTCGTTTTCTCGAAGTATTTGAGTCGACAATTGCTCTTCTTGAAGGTCCATTCGAACTCAAATCAACACCTCGAGTCGATATGAAGTCAACTTTTTTTCGTTTTCACGAAGTATTTGAGTCGACAATTGCTCTTCTTGAAGGTCCATTCGAACTCAAATCAACACCTCGAGTCGATATGAAGTCAACATTTTTTCGTTTTCTCGAAGTATTTGAGTCGACAATTGCTCTTCTTGAAGGTCCATTCGAACTCAAATCAACACCTCGAGTCGATATGAAGTCAACTTTTTTTCGTTTTCACGAAGTATTTGAGTCGACAATTGCTCTTCTTGAAGGTCCATTCGAACTCAAATCAACACCTCGAGTCGATATGAAGTCAACATTTTTTCGTTTTCTCGAAGTATTTGAGTCGACAATTGCTCTTCTTGAAGGTCCTTTCGAACTCAAATCAACACCTCCAGTCGATATGAAGTCAACTTTTTTCCGTTTTCACGAAGTATTTGAGTCGACAATTGCTCTTCTTGAAGGTCCATTCGAACTCAAATCAACACCTCGCGTCGATATGAAGTCAACTTTTTTTCGTTTTCTCGAAGTATTTGAGTCGACAATTGCTCTGCTTGAAGGTCCATTCGAACTCAAATCAACACCTCGCGTCGATATGAAGTCAACTTTTTTTCGTTTTCTCGAAGTATTTGAGTCGACAATTGCTCTTCTTGAAGGTCCATTTGAACTCAAATCAACACCTCGAGTCGATATGAAGTCAACTTTTTTTCGTTTTCTCGAAGTATTTGAGTCGACAATTGCTCTTCTTGAAGGTCCATTCGAACTCAAATCAACACCTCGAGTCGATATGAAGTCAACTTTTTTTCGTTTTCACGAAGTATTTGAGTCGACAATTGCTCTTCTTGAAGGTCCATTCGAACTCAAATCAACACCTCGAGTCGATATGAAGTCAACATTTTTTCGTTTTCTCGAAGTATTTGAGTCGACAATTGCTCTTCTTGAAGGTCCATTCGAACTCAAATCAACACCTCGAGTCGATATGAAGTCAACTTTTTCTCCGTTTTCACGAAGTATTTGAGTCGACAATTGCTCTTCTTGAAGGTCCATTCGAACTCAAATCAACACCTCGAGTCGATATGAAGTCAACGTTTTTTCGTTTTCACGATGTATTTGAGTCGACGATTGCTCTTCTTGAAGGTCCATTCGAACTCAAATCAACACCTCGAGTCGATATGAAGTCAACTTTTTTTCGTTTTCACGAAGTATTTGAGTCGACCATTGCTCTTCTTGAAGGTCCATTCGAACTCAAATCAACACCTCCAGTCGATATGAAGTCAACTTTTTTTCGTTTTCACGAAGTATTTGAGTCGACAATTGCTCTTCTTGAAGGTCCATTTGAACTCAAATCAACACCTCCAGTCGATATGAAGTCAACTTTTTTTCGTTTTCACGAAGTATTTGAGTCGACAATTGCTCTTCTTGAAGGTCCATTCGAACTCAAATCAACATCTCGAGTCGATATGAAGTCAACTTTTTTTCGTTTTCACGAAGTATTTGAGTCGACAATTGCTCTTCTTGAAGGTCCATTTGAACTCAAATCAACACCTCCAGTCGATATGAAGTCAAGTTTTTTTCGTTTTCACGAAGTATTTGAGTCGACAATTGCTCTTCTTGAAGGTCCATTCGAACTCAAATCAACATCTCGAGTCGATATGAAGTCAACATTTTTTCGTTTTCTCGAAGTATTTGAGTCGACAATTGCTCTTCTTGAAGGTCCTTTCGAACTCAAATCAACACCTCGAGTCGATATGAAGTCAACTTTTTTTCGTTTTCACGAAGTATTTGAGTCGACAATTGCTCTTCTTGAAGGTCCATTCGAACTCAAATCAACACCTCGAGTCGATATGAAGTCTACTTTTTTTCGTTTTCACGAAGTATTTGAGTCGACAATTGCTCTTCTTGAAGGTCCATTCGAACTCAAATCAACACCTCGAGTCGATATGAAGTCAACATTTTTTCGTTTTCTCGAAGTATTTGAGTCGACAATTGCTCTTCTTGAAGGTCCATTCGAACTCAAATCAACACCTCGAGTCGATATGAAGTCAACTTTTTTTCGTTTTCACGAAGTATTTGAGTCGACAATTGCTCTTCTTGAAGGTCCATTCGAACTCAAATCAACACCTCGAGTCGATATGAAGTCAACTTTTTTTCGTTTTCACGAAGTATTTGAGGTAACATTGATAACATTGATTTGAATTCTTATCAGAATTCGATATGATTAATTATAATTAGCTGAATTTTACAAAGTGTACAATAATTGTACAATATTAACATTAATTTTACAAAGTGTACAATAATAACATTAATTTTAATTAGCAGAATTATTCTGCTAATTAAAATTAATGTTATCGAATTCTGATAAGAAGTAGAATTCAAATTAATCTCAGTGTGCATTAGTAAGATAATAACTACACATCCCTGCAGTTCACATGGAGAAGGTTTGCCAGGTTTCTTATCGGTACCTTTGGTTAAACAAAAAATAATTCTTTGTTCTGAGGTAGGTACTTTTCATGCTACTGAATGAAGGTAATTTCGCATTGAAGGTTCACGGGGTTAATCCCCTGAAATAATCTTAACAAATACACTCACCGAATGATCCAAAGACTCCGTAAATTGGTAGTGAGGAATATAACTCCGCAGAATTAAATAGGCAGGCACCGATTATATTTTAGCAAAAGAGCACACAGTATAACAAGGTCGCAAGACACGGGAAGAAGTAGGAAACATTGAGAGTTCTCTAGTTGAGCAGTGATAACATGGCTGCCAACATGATAATACTAATTATAACAAGGTGTCGGATTGTTCGTCCTCCAACACCCCCCTTCAAGACGATACCGCACGAATTCTTCCATCTTAGGGTCTTCATGTTCTTAGTAGATATCTCTTCAGAGCTTCTTCAGAGGTTGGCTTGAGATTCGATGTATGTCGTGGAAGTTGTTCGCTCAGAAGATTTCTAGCGAAGTCTTCTTTTCTTGAGCGTTCGATTTCCACGTAGCTCTGAATTTCTCCGCATGTATTTCACCGCAACATTATCTTCATGTTCACCATCGTAGTTCGCCGCATTTGTTCTCCGCAGTTATTCTCCGCAATTGTTCTCCGCAGTTGTTCTCCGCAGTCTCCGCAAATGTTCTCCGCAGTCTTTCTCCTTTTCGAGTCTCTTAGGAGATTTCACTGAACAGTGGTTCTGAAATCAACATATAAAACGTATCAGCATTCTTTTAGGAGAAAATCACGAAATTTTACAAATTTCGCACGTATTAGAGGTTTCGTGAGACTGTCTGCTATTTGATTCTCAGTGGAGATCCACTCAATCCTGATATTTCCTTGCTGAAATTCTCTCCGCACATATAGATAACTCAGCCTTACTAGGTGTTTCAGGGTTGAAGAATCATCCACTTCCGCTAATCTTATAGCAGGTCTAGAATCCTCATAAATGGTGGGAACCAGCCTTACTCCGGTGAACCAGTAACATAAGGTTCGGATTGAGGCTAATTCCCTGCAAGCTTGAGACATTGCAACAAATTCACTTTCAGCCGACGAAAGTGCTACGTGGTTCTGCCGCTTGGTTTTCCAAGTAACTGGATTACCAAAAACCCGAACCACGAAGCCCGTGGTTGAAAGGCCTTCCTCCGCAGACATTCCTAGTGATGCATCTACATAACAATCAATGGAATCGGACTTATCCGCAAATACCAACCCCAAATTGATTGTCCCCCGCAAGTAGCGCAACACCCTTATGATGGCCTTCCAATCCGCCCACGTAAAATTTGATTGCTTTCTACTAAGAACGTTCACCGCATATGAAATATCGGGTCTAGTCCCACTCTGTAGGTAAAGGAGAGACCCAACAGCTTGCCTATAAGGAATTTTATTTAAATCTCCTTCTTCCGCGTCATTTTCACCGCTTTCCCCATCTGATAGCATAGGGGTGGACGCCGTTTTATTCGAATTGGGGTCGAACTTCCTAAGCATATGCAAGATATGAGACTTTTGGGTAATTTCAATTATTCTTTCAGACCGTTTTCTATTAATTTCTAAACCCAAATATTTTTGTGGGTCACCTAGCACCGTTATCGAAAATTCACTTTTCAGCATGGTCGTTATTTGCTCTATCATGGGTTTGCTGTTAGAGGCCACCAGAATGTCATCCACATAGAGTAGCATGATTGCCACTGTGCCCCCAGATCTCCAAATGAACAAACAGGGTTGAAAAGGGTAGGGCTTGAAGCCAATCTTATCCACCGCAGCCCTGAATCGTTCAAACCACCGCTTTGGAGAAACTTTTAAACCATAAAGCGCTCGGTGGACTTCACAAACTTTCCCCCGCTTCAAGTCCGGACCGCAACCAAGGTACTCCGCATATCCATCCGGAAGTTCTAAATAAACAAATTTTTCCAGATGCCCGTTCAGAAAAGCCGTCTTAACGTCATACTGAACAAGATCCAGATCAAATTTCACCGCCATAGCAAGGAGAAGTTTGACGTCTGGTAAACGTGCCACCGGTGCATAAATCTCCGCAAGTTCATAATTATGGTTGTCAGCAAAACCCCTAACGACCAACCTACTTCGGTACCTAATTGACCCATCAGCCTCAACCTTACGCCTATGTACCCACCGCGTTTTTAGAAGTTTGACCCCCTCTGGCACCGCGCTCCTGGATATGAGTTTCCAGGTTTCACAGCGTTCCAGAGCTTGAAATTCGGTTTTAATGGCCTCTTGCCATTTTTCTGAATCAGCAGATTTAATTGCCTCCGCATATGTTTGAGGGTCTCCGCATACCCCCGTCGTGTCTCCGCTAAAGAAACATGCATGACCGCTGTCCTCGCTTGTTTCATAAAATTTACACTCATCATTTTCATCAATGAGTGTTTTATCTGCTGATTCATCGAAAAATTGAAATCGATCATTCTCATGAATGAGATTTCGCTTATGGTCGTTCCTAGATTGCGAAGTGTTAGGGTTCAAATCTCGCTCAATGTCGTCATTCATCTCTACATTCTCAGATTGCTCCCTTATAGACTCCGCCTGTGAAGAGCTATCTATTGCATGTGTGACATTTTCATCATGTACTTCCTCCAACCCAAAATCAATGTCCGGCTTCTCCGCAGTGTCTCTTGAATTCAAAGGAAGAGAGTCCGCATATGTTCTACTCTCTACAAAATCAACGTCTTTCGACCGAATTACTACTTGATTTTTGGCGTGTAAGACATGATAACCTGATTCACCGCACTGCAAGAGGAATCCGACCGCAGCTTTTGGATCCAATTTGGCAGTAGGTTTCTTGTCTAGAATGTAGGCTTCACAACCGAAACGCCGCAGAAATTTTAAGGAGGGTAGCCTACCTGTAGCCATTTCAAAAGGAGACTTAAAGCCGATTGATTTGTTAGGAGTCCTATTGTGTACATGGATCACATGTCTCATCGCATAGGCCCAAAAATGAGCAGGAATGCCAGACGACAACAGATTGACCCTAATTTTCTCAAGCATTTCACGATTCAGCCTTTCCGCAGTACTATTTAACTGAGGAGTATAAGGCTCACAGACTGCGAGAGAAATTCGTTCGCTTTCCAGTACTAGACGCATCCCTTCAGTTTTGAACTCCAGCCCCCCATCAACCCTTATCTCCGCAACTTTGGTGTGTTTCCCAGTAAGACTCCTAATTTCCGCCAAACACATTTTCAACGCCAAATGCACTTGTGTTTTATTGTTAATTTCATAGGCGAAAGCATACCGACTCATGTCGTCCGTAAACGTCACAATATACCGCGCTTGTGACCTAAGTGCTGAGGGTTTGATGGGTCCAAGCAAGTCACTATGAAGCCTTAAGAAAGCTTCCACTGCACGGGTTCTTTCCGAGTTGCATGGCTTGCTTCTGGCTTTCGACTGCAAACAGGCTGGACAGTCCAAAATATTCGACCCAAATTTCACCGCCTTTAATTCGGGAAGGGATCTCGCCGCATGTTCCAAATAGGTTTTCGAGGCATGGTTCAACCGCAAATGCCACAGTAAACCTTTATCATCTCTCAAATTAGTCGCAATTTTTGATATTTTTGGGGGAGGCACCGTATCATTTAATGCGAGCGTTCTTTTTAGAGAGATTGATTTTACACCGCTATTTCTTAACTCATTTGACTCCGCATTAAGAGTTATTTCCCCCGGTTCCGTTTGAGAATTATTTGGCAAAGGCCATGTTGACTCTGGTCTCACTTCTTCAATGTGAGAAGGGCCCGCCACATTTTGTCTAGCACCGAATGACAAATTTTCTAACTGGTTATCAGTCTGGGTGACCAAAGCTTTCCTACTCATCTTAGCCAGGAAATTCTCTACCACCTGCGCGTCCGCATTCAATAATGGGAGATGAAACGTCAACCACCAGAACTTGCCTTCAAAACGCCCAGTTTTCAAAGTCTGCCCCGTATTAGAGTCAACAATTCTCAGACGTTCTCTATCAAAGATGGCTTGAAAACCTTTCACCGTCTGCTTTCTGAGAGAAAACAGGTTTTCCCCCAACTGGGGGGCATATAGCACATCTTTAAGTACACCATAACGTTTAGTTTCTCCGCAGTAATAACCAATGTCACCCGCTTCCTGTATGATCAAGTCCGCATTTTGATCATCATTTGCACATGCAATTCTTACAGGGCTAGGGAGACATGTTAATTTAGCAAACACCGCACGATCATTTACCATGTGATCGGTTGCACCAGAATCAGCAATAAACTTCAGTTGTGGAAATTGCTTACCTCCCAAAAGCAGAGACTCTTGTGAGCTCGACAATAGAGCCCTTTCGTCGCTCCGATTGGGGGACCGCATTGGTTGAGAAGGCGCCGCAGTCCGCTTCTCGTTTTCCCCTCGATCGGCAGCTCTTTGGGCCAATTTGGCCTGGAACTCGGTCAACCTGCGTTGGGAGGGTTGGTCTGGTCGTCGAGTACCCGGTTCATTTCCACGGCCACCGGCACCACCGCGAGCAGACTTTCTTGAACCGCGTTTATTGCGCCTTTTCGGTTCAGAGGCTGGTCGTGTCCTGTTGTCACCGCTGGACTTGGGTCGACTGTCGCTACCCCGCTTTCCGTCGGACTGTCCCTTGTCTCCTCTAACCCTTGTGGACTCATTAGTCCAGGGTCTCCCGCACTCCCGGGACAAGTGTCCGCTGTCTCCGCAGTTGTAGCAGACCTTCTCCCCGGGACGATTGGGACAGAGACTCCTAGGATGTCCCAGCAGGCCGCAATTGTAGCACAGTCCAGGACCCTTTTTATTCGACCGTTCGAAGTCCGGACGCCATGAAGCCTTTCGCTTCTTTGACCTGCCCTCCGCTCGCCTGCCCCCGACAAGGGCCTTGCCAGGCTGAGCTGCCTCGGTTCTCCTCGAGTTTTCAGAGGACAAGTCGTGCCAGGCGTGCATTTTCTCGAAAATCCTCTCCGCTGTGAGAGACGGATCCTCGAGCGCATCAGCTGAAATCTTGGGACACTCCTCCGCAATGGCGTTCACCAAGTGCCTTCTAACAGCTTTTTCTGACAGATCAGCGTCCGGACATTTACGTATGTTCTCCACTAGAGATCTGAAGCGGTTTTGGAATTCAATCACAGATTCCCTCCGCGAATCAAACTTGATGTTAATAATCGCGATCTGGAGCCGATGTTCCTTGGCTAAGGACGGTGGATCAATGACGTTCTCTATCATGTCCAGAGCCTCGCAAGGTTCATCGATACTCTTGATCGCGTTCTCCAAGTCACCTCCGACATTGGACATCAAGTAGGCCATCACCGCAGCCTTGATTCGGGTAAGGTCCGACGCGTCGCAATCAGAGGGGGGCGCCCGAGATGGATCTATCAGAAAGTCGACTCCGCATGCTTTCAGATCCAATGTCACCCTCCGCCTCCACACAGGATAGGAATCCGAGGATAACCTATTCTGCGCGCGAGGAAGAGTGATGTCCGCGAAACGCCTTCGGGACTGAGTGACACTTTGGGGCTTAGCGTCCGACCTCCCCTCATCCAACGACGCGCCATTCCCCGAGCCACCGCAATCACCGCCAACCGCTCCAGTCTCCGCGAAGTCCATACGCTCTGGCGTGTGTCTCCGCATCGACACCAAGGCCTCAGCCCTCGCCAGTAACTCGTCATCGCGTTGAGTCAACTCCTCTATCGCCTCTTTAAGAAATCTGCTGTTTAGCTCGGTGACCTTGGCCATGAACCTCTCCTCAAAACGAGCCAGACTTTCCGTATCCATGTTTTTCTTTTTCGAATGATCGGAAAATTATTACTTCACCGTTTGATAATAACCATTCCACATATTATCACTGAATTCTGTGTTATTTCACTTATTTGTAGGTATGTAACGTTGAAAAGGAACTTAAGGGTATCTGGGGTATACAATCTCCACTCGCTTTCCCCCCTTTAACTTTTCAAACCGTTTACATGTACTCCACCTACATCGTTCATTTTCATCCGTTTTGTACACTCCACTTTACCCCGCATTGTACAAAACGTCTTACTCCGTTATCGTACATAACGTTTTACTCCATTTTGTACACTCCACTTTACCCCGCATTGTACAAAAGAACGTTTTCGCACAGAACCAACCTCCGATCTCCATATCGGGTTTCTGTGTGTACGAATTTTCCATTCGCAAACATGGAAAAACGCGAAAAACCATGGATAACGCTCGGCCGGGATTGCGCAAATTTCCCCCGTAGCCGTTAACCAGGAATGTCATACCGTACTGTCTACTTCCGGTACTGTTCCAGACTTAAAAAGAAACTGATACTGAACCGCCTGATCGTCCGGAACTGACGTTTTACATTCGCCGCATAATTTATATGAGCACTCTCCGCAATCAGCATGTATCCAGCACTAAAACAATAATGCACATGCTGAAAATCAGGCAGTCCAGTCGGGGCAGGTCATCGTCTCAGGCCGCATAAGGTTCGCTATTCCCAAATTGCCAGTAAGGTACTATATTTAGCGTAACCTCGGTTTGCTTCTTCCCGTCTTTTGCCGCAAAACACCATTTACACGACCCTGTTTAATGACACCGTTATCATGACACCGTTTTCATAACACCGTTTGATAAAACAGTGCTTAACACCGTAGCACTGTGATACCATGTAATGTTTGTTTACACCGCAACAACAAACATTCCCGAGACGATGGCAGTACCCCGAAACGTAAACCAATGGATTTTTACTATACGCTTTGTTTGCTATCTGAAAGATCGAGTCGCCGCGAGATCTGGATGGAAGATCTCCTCTCTGTCCTATACCGGTGATTAGTCTGCACCGCCTTCCTGCAGATACACACGGCTCCCTTTGACAGAGAAACGCAAAGTGTTATCAGCACAGAGCCTGATACTGTAAACAGAATGAATAACTGTATCGCCATCAGTTATCACTCAAATTATCACCGCACCGCAATCAGTTACTAAAATTACAGTAAACTTCGAACACGCATTTTCGCAGCGTTATCCGTCGTTCTTACCTCCAGTGACAAGGTTCATGAACATTGAATCCAACCTCCGCAAGAGTACGTTCAGTTAGGTCAAGCTAAACCCTCAGGCCGAATTTTATACTCGCCGCAAATCGCATAAAATCGCGCCACATAGGGTAACCCAGTCACAAAAAGGCGTTTGTCAGGCTCCGTTATTTGCCGACAACTTGATTCATCCGCCTCAGAATCTTTTGCATATCGGGAAAATCGCCAACCAACAAATAAGCCCGGGGGAAAAAATCATTTGGTTGGCCTATTTACGGAAGTCACAGGCAGCGCAACCCGTTGACTTCCCCGAACACCGTTTCCCCGTGGCTGGGTCCTTTTCATCAATAAAATCCACCCAATTTGGCCCTTTGCCGTTTTCGCGTCGTCGTCGGCATCGCAGAAACCATCCCATCCCGCAACGCCAAGGACGACAGCAGAAAACTAGCGGCCCACGTACTGACCCATAATTGACACCGCATCTTTGTCAATTAACTCCGTAAATTGGTTATTTCTTCATCTGAACCCCAGCCGCAAGCGCAAAAAAAATACAGGGTGGATATGTCGTGGGATTTACTTTGGGGCGCCCCTAGACTCCGCCACCGAACACCGATCGCTAAATTTTCCAACCACCCACTCGGCAGGTTAAATCAACTTCGTTCGTCAACGTAGTTCGCAATATTAACTCTGCCCGTATTGAAACACCGTTGTTCTAGTTGGAAAATTCCTAGGGTTCATTCCATGTAGTAAGTGCTCAGTACAACACAACGCAATAGATGAAGAAAAATAACCCCGACTACGATCTTTTATTCAGATAGCCCGAACACCGTAACAAAGCCAATCGATTCATTCCGTCCGCCATTAGGCTCCGACGATTTCGCGAACCCAACCATTGCTAGCATGAAGGTTCACGGGGTTAATCCCCTGAAATAATCTTAACAAATACACTCACCGAATGATCCAAAGACTCCGTAAATTGGTAGTGAGGAATATAACTCCGCAGAATTAAATAGGCAGGCACCGATTATATTTTAGCAAAAGAGCACACAGTATAACAAGGTCGCAAGACACGGGAAGAAGTAGGAAACATTGAGAGTTCTCTAGTTGAGCAGTGATAACATGGCTGCCAACATGATAATACTAATTATAACAAGGTGTCGGATTGTTCGTCCTCCAACACGCATGTTTGATGGTAGGTACTTCTTTTATAGAAAAATGTTTCCAGCGTAGGTATGTTGAATTCCAAGCCCTGGAATCAAATCGGTTCATTTTATTTGAAAATAATTCTTCGTTCTGAGGTAGGTACTTTTCATGCTACAGAATGAAGGTAATTTCGCATGTTTGATGGTAGGTACGTCTTTTATAGAAATACATCGACAAATGGTATGAAAAATCTCCCTTACAGGGAGACCTTTTAGATCATGGATATGTCTTCTCAAAATCATACCGGTGTAAACAACGGCTAGGTACTTCATAAATGTAATGTAATACTTCAAACGTAATCTCATTATTTTCATAGCCATATACAGTACATGATCTGGTTTTACTCCGCGCCTATCACTCCTACGAATTTCACTCGAAGCCATCATAAAGGGAGTAACATTATCCAGAGAGAATGTACGCGCTTCACCCAGATAAATGCTAGGAAAGGACAACTCTTCCGCATACTCATCATAAATCAAGTTCAACGGCCTCTCCTTCATTCCTGGAGCCATATCTAGATACTTTTCCTCGCTCCACATTACCGTATGCTGTTTCGCCAACAACATTTCGTGTTCGTGGTTCTCAGAAATGGACTCGATTATCGGCTCGTTGGGGCCCACATCAGTATCAGTAGGCAGTATGAGAAAAGTATTCGAATTGAAAAAGGAATCGGCGATGTAAATATTTCTATACAAAGGTTTCGTCAATAAATATTTTAGCCAAGCTTTAACGGTAGCTTTCTTGATTTTCAAAGACATTTCTTTGGTAGATTACGCCAATCATTCTTGAACCATAAACGATCGCATACAGAGCAAGCAAAGCCGAAAGGATTCTCGCACAAACGTTTTGAGAATTCTACATCGGCTAAAACATCTTCGATTATGATTTGTTTGATCGGAGGAGTTTCAACGGATTCTTCATTACGAGATTCGACTACTTCAATTTGATTACTCAATGATTCTACCTTTCTCTTGAGACGATATTTTTTACTTGCATTGGCTGCTTGGAGTTTACGTTTTTCGGTTTGTTCTTTCTTTCGACTTTCGGCTTCTTTCTTTCGAATTTCAGTTTGTTCCTGTTTCCTGGTTGCGATCATTTGGTTATACCGGAAAATTTTCTCCTCGTTAGTCATAGAAGAGGTACCCGGTAAACGCGTCAACCTGCTGTTGAAAGTTCCTCTGGCGGTATATTTGTATACGTCAGCGGATGTCTTGGACTTTAATTTAGCCATCACCGGATGTCTTGGACTTTAATTCAGCGGATGTCTTGGACTTTAATTTAGCCATCACCGAAATTATTTTTGATGAAATATCAATATCTATATCCAACGATATCGATATCGGGATAAAAATTTTAACTGGACGAAAACAGCTTAATGGATCGAACTGTTCTCCCGTTTTTTAATGTTTCTGTGTCCGGGGAAGGACATAAGTTGGGTCGCTTCTGGATCCGATGCATAGGGGTGGGGGTTTATAAAGGACGAAATATAAAAATTTTAACTGGACGAAAACAGCTCAATGGATCGAACTGTTCTCCCGTTTTTGAATGTTTCTGTGACCGAGGAAGGACATAAGTTGGGTCGCTTCCGGATCCGATTCATAGGGGTGGGGGTTTATAAAGGAATTTTACTGAGAAACCCAAAAGGAGGAGGTTCAAACAAAACGCGTTGTAATATAGAATTGAAATTGTATTCATTGAATAATCCTTATATACAACTGCTTCATTGTTAGTAATTTATGTTCTGTGAGCTACAATTAACAAATTAAAAATATGATAACAAATAATATCCTTTAGAGATCCCGAAAAAATGAAAAAATATATTTTTTTTCACACCTTTCATCGATAATTTGTACTCACACAACTTGCCTGTCACTGGAATAAACGCCATAAAATAAATTTAGAAAAAAATTATAGTAATAAAAATTAACGAATGATCCAGATTTTGCTCTTTCATTCGGAATTTACAATAAAAATGAAAAACTCCGGACCAAAATTTAATGATGTACCGTCCATTACAAATAAATTGGTATAAATATTACAAAGTTTCAACAGTCCTTACAAACGATAAAGTTTCTTGTACTTCAAGAAGTTCTCAAGTATGGATAACACGACTGGATTTCCACAGGGTTTTTTTCCAAACCAAAAACCTTTTGTCACCAAAACGAACCCCCTGAAGGCTCTCAAAGTGAACAGCATTTACAGAGCGAAAAAAATTGAAAGATCGCATGCTGTACAACCGGCGATGAAAATTTTATAAATAACGGAAAATTTGGCTTTTAAATTTGTCGGATTTGAACATTTTCGCGCTGCACTCGACGCCGTGAGCCTCAAAAAACGTCATTAAATTGATAAAAGAAAGAGTTTCACTTGATTATGTCAATAAAACGATGATATTTATCGTCAATTTCATAAAATATTGCACATTCTTTAGTTCCTTCCGCCTTCTCACACAAAAAATAAAATTAAAAAAATAAAGATAAAAATTAAATAAACTAATATATGACACGAACGTTTTTGCCACCTTATTCATAACTTTCTATTATCAATAATTACATTACAATTGTCATTTTTTTCCCCTTTCAATCTCACCAAATTCGAGGAGGAAAAAAAAATCACAACCTAAAAAGGAGGATCTCAACGAAAATTTGTACTAAAAAATCTTACACTTTACGTAAACTTTTTTTCTCTATAACGTACAAAACAAATTTTTTTGTTATCTATTTAAAAGTCTCAAAGAGCAAATCCTTTCTTAAATTCTCTTCAATTTTGAATTTTAGTGCTCGAAAAATATTTACACGGATTTTTCTTTCTTTCAATAGTAAATGATAATTGCTTGCGTACATGAAAGGATTTACACCCAAGACAGTATAAATTTAACATATAATTTTTATGTTCAATAAACTATATTTGTATGTATTTATAATGGTTTTTTATATATTATTATTTTTATTTATATATATATATATATAAAATTCTTTTACAAAATATACTACCGTTCTGTACAAAGAGAGAGATTAGAGAGTGGAAAACAATAACACAAAACAATTTCAAAAAATGCACATTTTCCTTTTAACAAGTTTTTTTATTTATTTATTTTTTTTAATAAATAACTTGAGGTGGAAAAATTGTAATTGTTTTTCGTATTTAAAAAAACGTTGTTTTTATTTTTAAGGTAGTTTTTTTTTAATAATAGCTTAATATTATTGAGAAAATTATAATAATCAAGTTATATGCAAATATTAACATAAAAGGCAAGTAGTTTTTGTAGCGGGGAAACTGGTTTATTTGGAGGGGGATATATACAGTAAATTACGTTGAGTAGCGCTTGAGTGTGAAGGTGGTTGTAGTATTTTCGCCTGTAACAGAAATGAATGACGTCATTATTATTATTTTAACAAACGCTTGGACTTGGATTTTATACCTAACAACTCAGTCGACACGTAATAAATTACTTCACCTTTCCGAAGTAACAACTCATAATATGAAGTAAATGACGAACATATTATGTTCATGTCATTTACTTCACTTCTGCAATTTGGGAATAAATTTATACTTTGAGATTGAGAGAGATTTAAGTTCGGAAAATGATCACATACGTTCACTTATTAATATATGAACCTGGAATTAAAAAAAGGGAGCTTAGCTTCAAAACCTACTTTTATTTTAGGAATGAAAAGGTAGCCGGATTCCACGTTTTCCTGAGAATGGCCCATATAGGGTAAAATAGCCTTTTTCAGAAATGGTAGATTTTCAGAGAATTACAAACCTGGGTAAACACTACACGAATGGGTCCAAAAAATATAATGAAAAAACCGTTTTTGCGAATCAAGCGATTTTGATTGGATTACAATGAGCCGCACCGATTGGTTTGATAAGAAAATGATGCTGTGTCGTCATATTAACATCCGATCAAATCACAGGTAGTTAAAAGGGAATTCGAAGGGATACCTCTTAACCTGGGGATTTGCCCCAGTTTCACCATATTTATGTTATGTTTTATGTTTTGCGACCTTTGGGATCTGAGCAACTTTGCACGCTCGCAGAACAGGTTCTGCGCACTCAAATTCATCGATTGATGGGTCAAATCTTCATGAAATTTTACGTAGAATCTGAATCTGCAATAAAAAAGTAGGGTACCCATTTGAAAAACCGAAGTTGGTGTCAATTGCGCATGCGCAAAGTGAGTGAATGAGATATTCGAATTCATTGTAAAAAATGAAGGGGGGTTCCTTTTTTTTTTTTTTTTTTTTTTTTTTTTTTTTTTCCCTTTATTGGCTTCGAAATAAACAATCATACAGCCATATAAACAATATACATCAAAATGATTAGTGATAATATTACAATGGATATATTTATTACACTATTTGAAATTACAATGTTACTTTGATAGGTAATTACTGTTCTATACTAGAATTCCAACTTTGGTCATGTAATCGTAAAGCATATAATAAATGTTCAGATCGCTTTCTGACAGAATGGAATCAAGGTTGAACGGACGTTTATGGATTTTCTTCAGTATGTTTGCGATAAAAACTGGGGGGTTACTTTAGAAGCTTTTGTTCATTTTCCTGAAAATAACGGAGTTAGAAAGGGTGGTCCACTACTTACGAAACGTCACAACAAATTATCACAACAGTTACATAGTTCCGTATCATTGGTATCTATGTTGTCGTCCCACATTTCGTTATGAAAAAATTTCGTCAGCATTTTGGCTACTTAGGTCACGGCTAAAGCATAATATTATTCATGCTAAAAAAAATTGTTCAATAATAATTATTGAACAATTTTGATCTATAATAATTATAGATTGATTTATAATTGATCTATAATTGATCAATTATTGATCAATTATAGATCAAAATTTGAACGTTTTAAAGAAAAGTGGCTAATTAAACGCAAAAATGCGTTTAATTTTATGCAAAAATAATCGATTTTTTACGCTAAAATGCAAAATTTTGATTTTTATCCTAAAAATGCACAATATCGCATTATCCTAAAAATGCATATTTCGATTCTTACGCTTAAAATACACAACTTTATGGGAAAATGGCAGATTTTTACGCTAAAAAGGCACAATTTTGATTTTTACGCAAAGCGTTCACAGTTTCATGTGAAAATTGTCGATTTCTATCGAAGGAAAAATGTACTGTAGATGTAAGATTATTTTAGGCAGATGCTTTGATGATTTTCTCTTTCTTTTCCTTTTCATAAGATTGTTATTTAATGTGCCAATAAATAAATAAATAAAATAAATAATACAGGAACGAGACGAGGCGAAAAGTAGAGTGCGAATAGAAAAAAAAAATACAATGAACATATGTTACAATTTATTGAATTTAAAATAGGTGCGTGGATTTACATGGAAAAGTACGTACAAGATGTCGTGGCGGACATTGAGGGAGGAGGCGGTGCGTGTAGGTACTCACCGGCGATCTGATGATTTCACTGGTGATGCCTGAGATGATGGTACTGACCAATAGCGAGCGATGGGGGCGGCGGAGGAGGCGGCGGTGGAGGCGGCGGCGGTAAGTGATGGTGAGGCGGGAGTGGGGGATAGTGATAGTTCCAACCGTGATAAGGCGGCGCCATCGCTCCGACCGCCGCGGCGGCGGCACCGCTCAGCGCCTGACGCTCACGGACGGCACGGAGAGCGGCGGCGCGAGCGCTGAGGGGCGGCGGGGGGTCGCCCGGTGGCGGCGGCGGTGGCGCCAGAGGGTTTACGGCCGTTGGCGAGTCCGCCGGAGCGGTACCGGTAACTGAAACGAACCGAAAATTCACGTCAAAATACATATTACACCAAAATTGACAATAATTTATTATTTTTTTGATACTAAGGGAGCTCCACATTATTTATTTGAGTTCAGGCAAAACCCATTGGTCGTCCAAGAAAAGAGAACTTGACATAATTATGAAGTGAAAAATGAAGTGAACGGTTTATCATCTTCTTTGAGCAGCCAATCAAGGAGCTGGACAACCTCGTCATTGATGTGGCCACGAAGCCTCTGTTGATGGGCTAATGATAACTTCTGATAGCTTTTGATAACTTCTTCGACTGTGGGAATTTGAAGTTCCAAATGTAGTCGATCATTTCTTGTGTAACGGTACGCGTCTACACACGCGCGTAGTACGTTATTCTGGAAGCGCTGGATGATCAAGCGGTTGCTCGGAGCGGTGCAGCCCCACAGTTGTGCACCATACGTCCAGACTGGCTTGAAGAGCTGATTGTAGAGTGTTAGCTTGTTTTGGATCAACATGGGTGATCGTCGTCCCATCAGCCAATACATTTTATGTCTTTACTCTGGCACATAACTCGAAAAACGTTACACAAAAGCGTTACACGAAATCGTCTCGAACATTTCTGATGATTTTCGCTTACAACCGATTCGGTGCTACGGAACTTTATCTTCGCCAGTTATCATCGTACAAAAATCGTTCACCACTCGTTGGATAGCTCTCGATTTACCTAACCATATTACGTTAACCACTGCGGAGTGCGTGGCCGACAAGCTGCGGTATGAGCGTGATTGTTTAAATAATTGTTTACACACAGGTGATCATTCTCAATAATTTATATTGTCTATACGAATGCAAGTTTCATAATTTATGATGAACCCTACAATTAAGTATAACAACTACGCTACTGGGGTGGGTGATGTAGTATTGTTCGAGGGTTCTTGAATCACTTCTTTAAAGACATAAAATGTCCCAATGTGTTGCAGACTCGTATGCAAGCATTTAATTCTCGACTGTATCAACAACAGGATGGAGTTGACATTCTTTTGACATTTTCATGTCTTTGCTTTGGCACATAAACTGAAACGGGAAAAATTTGTTTCCCTGATTCACCCTTTCCCTCAGAACACAAGCGACAGGCGGGCCACTACGTCAGAGCCTATGACGCACGAGCATGTAACGTCAGACGGCTGGTAGGAGGCCAACTAGTTCGTCAAAGCCTATGCTGTAAGAGCCTATGACGTCAGACGGCTTGCCGGAGGCCAACTAGTACATCAGAGCCTATGACGCACGAGCGTATGACGTCAGACGGCTGGTAGGAGGTCAGCTAGTACGTCAAAGCCTATGACGTCAGACGGCTGGCAGGAGGCCAACTAGTACGTCAGAGCCTATGACGCACGAGCGTATGACGTCAGACGGCTGGCAGGAGGCCAACTAGTACGTCACAGTCTATTTCGTTAGAGCCTATGACGTCAGAGGGCTAGCTGGCTAGGTGATCGGGTTTTAATAAGCCTCTGGAATGGAATTCCGCGCCTTCTTTGTGACATGCGCTTTCCATCAAAGTTTAGCATCTAGGGTCATACCCAGATACTTAGCTTCGTTAGCATATGGTATAACTTTGTCATTGAGGAGTACCGGTATGTACTCACACCTACGATTCGTAAAGTCGACATGTACATTTAGTACATGTACATGTAGATTTAGTCTCGTTCATTCTGATCCTCCACTTCGTAAAAAAAAAACTTCTTTGAGCAGATCACCCTAATCTAATTCGCGAAATGATAGCTCATCATCCAAATTTATTAAAACAAATACCTAGGTATTGTTTAAATCATTTAAAGACAGGAAACCGAGTGAATATTGCATTGTCATCCATTCTCGACCCATTTTTGAATTTTCAAGACCCCACCTCATCATCAAAATTATATTTGTTTAAACAAATAGGTACTTATTGTTAAACAATTTTACTGGCAGGATATCGAGCAATATTGCAATTTCATCCAGTTCCGACTTATACCTAAAATTGCAAATCCCTAGCTCATCGGGAACTTTGAAAACAAGTAGGGTAAAGTATTATTAATTATTGTTAGTTATTAATAATGTTTATGAATTAACTCGTTGAAAACCATGTATTATCAGAATCCAGACCCGACAGGCTGCCGCATAATTCACCCTCATGTTGACAAATTTTGATTTGCTCCAACTTTTAGTCCTCATTGTGAACGAACGGCTGGTCGTACAAAGCCGCTGATGGGAATACTTCGCCGGCCAATAATTGTTACGTATAACTAAGAAACACGGTGTGGTTTTACTCACGAGATGATCGTTTGTTCTTTTCTTCTTCGTCGTCCGAGAGGAAAAGACCGAATTCCCTCCGAAGGCGGTCAGAGAGCGCTTCGCGCTGCTGTTCGACGAGTGTCGGGGCTGCGCTGAAACCTGAGCTCGTGTTGCCACCTGTTGGTCAAAATCAAAGGTACACATTACTTATTTGAGGAGGAAAAAAAAAAAAATTCTGTCGCAGGTTCGTGAGGAAGAACAAGTCGAAGGCAAAATTCGTAGATAAATTTGAACGGGTTGAGTTCAGTTCAGTTGTTTGTAAGCTTCCGAGTTAGTTCGTTCTTTTCATCTCATTCTACATCAAATTCGTCGTATACCACCCCAAATTACATCACAAACGCATTTGAGTACACACATTTTGAAGGAGCTCTAGGTTTTGTCCTGCTAAATAAGCGGTTTTGCCCACTGTGCGGTGTATGGACGGATATATTTCTATTCGATTTTTTGAATCTACAATCTAGATATCTTGTAACGTAAACCAACGAATTTTGAAAGTGGGTTGAAAATGTTTTGCTTTGGTCGATTCCAATGGTTCATTATCCAAGATAATAAACCAAAATTGACTGAGACCTAGAATTGACTACTCAATAGCCCAACATTGGTCATCACCATCTCCTCCGACTGACGGGAAACATACCTTTCTTGATTGTAGACCCGAGGATGCCAGCGATGGACGGCGCAGGGCCGATCGGAAGGTTGTCCGGGTCGTCTGCCTCGTCCTCCGTCATCTCGTCGTCGAGCGAACTGTTTGAGGGGCCGTTCCCCGTCGACTTCTTGTCGTCGGATTTCGTCGGAGTCGTCGCCGGATTTGACTTGACCCTCTCGAGGTACTCGGACACGCTCAGCTGTAACAGACAAATCAAAATGTTTAGGGTTATCGAGAAATGTCACCCAAAGCGCGACCAACACGGACATAGATTAACCTATGATATAAACTCGGAACCGGCGCTGCAGCGGAAATGTCGTAATTTCGTATGTCGTAATGAAACTCCAATCCTATCATCCAAAAATCAACTTTCGGTCCTGGAATTCACCTATATGGGGTTTTTGGGATAAGCGATGAGCGCCCCTGGAGCGACTAAATTATAAATCTAACATTATATTCGTGATCAGCGATCCTAAAACCCCCAGTAGGTGAATTCCAGGACCGAAAGTTTATATTCGGATGATAGGAACGGGGTTTCGTCTTATTTAATCTAGAACACCCTAAACTACGACATTTCCAATGCAGCGCCGGTTTCCCAGCTATATCATAGGTTAATCTATGTCTTAAAACATTTTTTGAAACAGCAATTTCGACGTATTTATTCCTAGAATCCAAATCTGAAGTCAAATTTATCCTATCACCGTTTGTTTTTTCTCTAACCTCCAAAAACTATGAAAAATGGGATGTTTTGGTGTTTTCGAGATTATATCGCCGAAATCGACTGGGACCCCATATTCGGTACAAAAGAATAGGTGGGTCTAGTCAAAAGAACAGACCACTCGAAACTCGCCAATCTAACCTAGAAACCGAACATTTTTCCAAGTTTCGATGGTCTTGAGTTTCGGTCTCGACACATCACTACTGACCATATTGGGGTTTCAGCGGAGAGAATAATAATAAAACCGTTCTAAAATAAAAAGAAATAGGAAGTTGATCGGTGAAACACTCACACGCACCTTCCGCTTGACTCTCGCGGCTTCCTCTTTGGCGGCCCTCGCTCTCTCAGCAGCAGCTTCGGCTTCAGCTTCTTTCTGCCGCTCGAGCTCAGCTTTGACCGCTTCGATCGTCTCTTCGACCGGTTCGGACGGCTCAACTCGGCTGATGGGCACCGGCATTTCGATTCGTGTCAACGGGAGATCAGTAGGTCGGACGGCCGGCTCGGAGGGTCGACACGGTATTTCGTGAGGTTGTGAAAGATGCGGGGGATCGTCATCGAGATGAGGTCGAGGACTCGAATCGTCTTCTTCCTCGTCCGGAGGAGCTAGCGGCGTCCTGGGGCCGTTCCCCATACTCTGTGAACCAAAATGTCCATTGTCCATTTGTACCAAAATGTAACCAACAACCTTACAATTGCAGTCTCGGTAATACAAAACTTGAATAAAATAACAATATCCAATTATTTTGCTGTACTGTATACAGGGTGTTCGCCAATTGGTTTAAGAGAAAAAACTCTGCAAATTCTTGACACAACGGTTTATTATCTTCCTTGTGCAGATCACCCTTCTGTCTATACCAGACTGTATTGCAAATCGGCACCATACCTCACCGTACTCATACCATACCATACGAATTTCTTTCCTATCATACCAAATCATACATACGATAATATACCATACCATACTCATACCATGTCATACAAACCGAGTGAATATTGAAATGTCATCCATTTCTGACCTATATTTAAAATTTCAAGTATCTAGCTCATCATCAAAATTTAATTTGTTTAAACAAATAGGTATTATTTAAACAATTTTACAGACAAGAAACCGAGTGAATCCAGTTCTGTGATCCAGTTCTGACCTATTTTGAAAATTTCAAGTCAATAGCTCATCATCAAAATTTAATTTGTATTATTACAAAAAGGTATTATTTAAACAATTTTACAGATGAGAAACCGAGTAAATATTGCAATGTGGTCTATCCCCGACTCACGGTTAAAATTTCTAGACTATAGTTTACCGGGAAGATGACAAAAGGTAGTTTTATTCTGGGCGTCTGAGGGTTGGGTCACATAACGGCCGTTTTCGACGCGAAAGATTAGTGTTTTTCCTAAACCTTTGCGCGCTCACTGTGAACGAACGGCTGGTCGCACAAAAATCCAATTGGTCTTAAAAGATTCGTAATTTTTCAGGTCATTCAAAACTGAACTGAAAATTACACGGTTCAGTTGAATATTTTGAGATATGACATTGTCGAAATTTTAAATTTCGTTTTGAACCCCTTCCCCTTGACCTAGGGTTATGAAAAGTTTCGAGGATCATTGTGGGGCTGGTCCAAACCCAGAAACCAAATTTCGTAATTTTAGCTCAACGCTAACTGGGCAAAGTGCCACGGACGGCGGACGGACGGATTTTTTTTATTCGATTTTCTGAATCTACGTATCTTGAAACGTAAACCAACAAATTTTGAGGGGGGGTTAAAAAAATTTTTTCTTTGGGCGATTCCAATGGTTCATTATCGAAGATAATAAACCAAAATGGGTGAAACTAGACTGAAAATGGAGTAGAACGCCACCAACCGCACCTTTCTATCTCAATCAGTTCCCAAGATATAATTTTTTAAAGTGTGGCTGTTGTCGCGAGGCACATACTTATATCGTACTTTCGGAATGGCTCCCATCCATGGTTTGGTACACAAGCCCTGACTCTTTTTCTCATGGTATTTCTCTAAGGGGAAGAATCTTGGAAGCAACCGCTACACTGCAACAAGGTCTCACGTACAATGTTACTGTTAGATCCATGAGAAAAAGAGACACCCTCGACATCGCATGTGTCTAGAGTGAAACTTAACCTCCTTATTTTTTTGTACTGAAATTCATTAAAACGACCTCAGACTTACAACGGGGATTTAATTTTGCCCAGATTTCTTTGAATTTAGAGTGGAAATGCTAAGTTAAAGTTCGGTAGGACGAATAATAAAAAGTTACGATAGAAAATGTACGAGAAAACGTGACCTGGTAAATGTCCAAATTACCATTTGACGTGTCAAGACCTCGATGGCCGTGATTAGTTGATTGCTGTGATGAAGGGACATTCATTTCTACAGGCTTTAGATTTTATATAGACCAAGGTCTGAAATCCTGCCTACCTCTTCTTATTCCTTATTGTCAGCTATGTATTCTAGTTGTGCAATAAAGATTTAAGACTAACCTCTTCGTTGTAGTTTTCGCAAGGCCTTTGGTTCACTTCGTGTTCTGCTGGTGGTGACGTAACTGAGTTCTCATCGTCCTCCAACATCTGGCAACCAAAAAATTATAATTTTAGATTTATTTTCGTCTGTGGATTAGCAGGGTTCAGGTTTTTGTCAGACACAACTTGTAATGTATGGCTGCTGAGGTCCCCTGTTCAAGGGAGGTTAGGCAATATGCCCACCCAGCGGGATTTTTCCGGTCTGTGTTTCCACAGAACCGTCTATCCCCAGAGCGGTCAAACAAAAAGATCGAGAACAGGGGCACAGCAGACACCACAAACTATTCATCTGATCATCAACTTATCCCAGAAATAAAATTTAGTTATTTCACCTGGCTGGCGGTGTCAGCTTGAGGCGTGGCGGGCGGAGTGAAGGACAACTCGGACGAGATGCTTTCGCGGGCGATGCGCCGCTTTTTGGGCGGCGCCGCCATCTCAGTCGGTGAAGCGCCTTCGGCTGGAAATCACAAGGGCAACTTGAAGAACTGTAGATTTGTTGGGATCAACTGAAGAATCTGGGTTTGAAGATTTTGAGTGAAGATTGAAGGAGTGAAGATATTTGGTTGGTTGGTAGGATTTGGGGTACCCCAGTGTTTTAGGGCGGAATTCATAGTCCTCACTAAGTTGAAAGGAAATGCTTAAGTGACGATGTGAGGAGAAACGGCGACTTGAGCTAATTCATAGTCAGTCACTAAGGAAATGCTTTAGCAAATGCTTAAGCATTTCCTTTGGCCGTATTCATAGACCGAAAGTCAAGTCGTTACTTTACTTTCAGCCCCATTTTCGCACCGAAATCAGAGGTAGCTCGGAACCTACCTTAAGCATTTCCTTAACTGAAGTCATCGTGATTAGTATAGATAAGATCTCGTCTGTTACATTAGTTTGTGGCTTTACATTAGTTTATTTCATTATGGAGTACCAACAAATTTTCGAATATGACGAGTGGGATGATTTCGACGACCAGGATGATCGTATGACGATAGTACGAAGGCCCCGAAGGTATGTAAACACCTGGCGAAGTGGTTTTTTTTTCAATTGTTTTCCAGCCTTTTTGATTTTGTGTGTGTTTCTTTGTTATATAGAAAGTTATATAGAATATCTGTAGGTATTTTTAATGAGACAGATAACACGAAGTGAAATATTTTGATCTATTATAGGTACATACGGGATGCACAGAACCCGATGGAAATGTTAGACGATGAACAGTTCAGGAAAAGATTCCGTTTTCGGAAGGATACGGTGATTGAAATAGTACCGATCATCACCCATGGTCACCAGAATAACAGAGGTTTACCAGTCCCACCCCTTATCCAAGTGCTGGTAGCGTTGCGATTTTATGCAACATCTTCGTATCAGGTCTCTTCTTACCTATGTCGGGAAAAATATTCATGTTGGATTATGATTGTTGTTATCTGTGTTTGTACAGTGTAGAGGGAACCCGTACATGTTCTTCATCTCAGTGTTTCTTTTCGACACATGTTGTTTTTTTTTCAGTGTTTCTATTCATGTTGTCTGAATACATCTACTCATGTTGTCTACTTTCTATTCATGTTGTCTGTGTTTCTATCTACATGTTGTGTTTCCCACTGTTTCTTTTCGACACATCGCACCTCAAGAAGGTAAAAAAGAAAGTAAAAAATTCGATTTTCGAGTAATACCCATAGGCAGACAGATCTTGATGAGCCCGACAAGAATATAATATAATATTAACCATCGTGTTCAGCACGATTGAATAAGAATATATTATACACCAGCGTGTTCAGCAAACCTTTAAAATGAGGGATCACTTGTTAAAATGTTTCATTTTGGTAATTTATGGGTAATACAAGTTGCTAGTTGTTGATGAAGAAGGTGGCTAGAGTTCCCTAGAAACAGTAGTTATAAGCCGCTTCGCGAAAAAAAAAGCAATTTAATGACACTTTTAGCAATATTTGGAACCCAAATCTTCAAATGCATTTTCCCAACATGTTTATTCTGTGTTCCTATTTAATACATATAGCTTTTTCAGTGTTTGAATTTATGTTGGATTGTGGTTGTTTTTATCCGTGTTTCTATCTACAAAAAGTTGTTAAGCATTCCAGAAACTACGCTGTTGGTCCAAAAAATATATATATTTGCGGGCTATGCTTTGTTACTCCAGGATTCAGGTTAGTTCATAGGTACCTGTTCATGATTCCATGCCGCATGTTTCTAATTTATTGTTTCTACAAATCAGTTCTTCACGAATTTGAAATTACAGTTGTGTACAAATGTTCTACTCCTATGCATGTCGCAGGTATGGGGAAGTTCGCTCTTCTATTTGCAATAGTGATTTTGTTACAGCGCAAATGTTATTCATTATAATCAGGGGCCTACCTAATGTATTTATAGCAGTTATATTACTACTTGAAAAACTATTCTCTAATAATGTGTTTCATTATTGTTTGCAGACTGTTTGTGGGGACCTGTTCTCCTTATCTCAGCCAACAGTACACAGGATTATAAAAAACTCGTCTGAGAACCTGTGCAGGCAGATCGGCCAGTTCGTCAAAATGCCATCTAGTGATGCTGACGTTCAGCAGACATGGAGGGCTTTTTTCAGAAAGGCACGATTCCCAGGAGTAATTGGATTGATTGATGGGACACAAATTCCAATTTCAAGTCCTGGAGGTGAAACAGCTGAGGTATTCCGAAACCGAAAAGGATATTTCTCCATAAACGTGCAAATAGTATGCGGCCCAAACGAAGAAATATTTGACATTGTTTGCAGATGGCCAGGCTCTGTCCACGATTCACGAATATTCGACAACAGCTCTATACGAGTCCTCCTCGAGGAAAATCACCAGCGACTTGGACATCTATTGGGTGACAGTGGTTATGGACAAAAAGCGTTTTTGTTCACGCCACTTCTACATCCTGTTACTGACCCACAAAAAAGGTACAACGCGGCCCATAAAACAACCAGAACTGCAGTCGAGAGGACGATAGGCAGGTGGAAGAGGCGTTTTCCTTGCCTGTACTTCGAGCTGCAGACGAAGCTGAAGAATACTCTACGTATAATACCTGCATGTGCCATTTTGTTTAATATAGGAATTCGAAGGATGGATATGTGGGAAGAAGCAGAGGAGTTTGTAGAGAATGCGGATGTGGGAATCCATGCTGGAAATAACTCTACCGAAAACAACATACGAGATGCGTTCATAGAGAGACATTTTTCTTAGTTATGAAACACACACCATACGAGTCCACTTTTGATTTTGTACCGTAAAGTTCCTCATACTAAGCCTTACATATTGAGAATAACGTAAGATGAAGTATTTTGTTCTTAATAAACTGTTTCAAACAACTAGGATCATTCATTTTTGACCCAATTTTCAAATATAGAACAAAGTGAGTTGATGCAATTCAAAACAAGAACACAATGTGAACGCTTGGTTTGTAATAATTCAACTGGTGTAGAAACCTACTTGTATTATGAAGTTTGTAATGAAGTATAATGCAGGTAATATAATAAATTATAGTTCTACTGTATAATAACAAGGTATAATTACAGGTTCAGGTATAATTACAGGTAATTACATTTCTCATTCCTTCTCTAACTTTTCACTTTTTAAGAGTTCATCTTTTGAGAGTTCATTGTTTTTTCGTAATTGCAAAAGCTCCTTTTCACTTTTTAAGAGTTCATCTTTTGAGAGTTCATTGTTTTTTTGTAATTGCAAAAGCTCCTTTTCACTTTTTAAGAGTTCATCTTTTGAGAGTTCATTGGTTTTTCGTAATTGAAAAAGCTCCTCTTCATTTCGGATTTGTTGTCTCAAGAGCTGATTCTTCAATTCTTCGGCCGTCATTTTTGAACGATGAAGCTCCTTTTCTTGATCGATGATCTGCTGGTTTCGTGTGATGCGAACCTTCATGTCATCCGTGCCGGATTCCTTTCCTGCAACAATGGAATAACCTTAAATTACCACTGAGAACGTAATGTTATTTTTTGTTTGAACGTACACTCATTAATTTTTTTTTTCTTTCAAAATCTGCAATGTGAATGAGTACGTATTTGCTATGGATCCAAAATGTTAGGCATGAAAAATAACTTTCCATCCCAGCAAATCAGCATTACATTTTCTCGAGGATCACTATTCTTCCAAAACATAAAAAAAATTTAAGCTGCCGAATATCACAAAAGTTGTAAAATTTAATTACCTTTCCAAAGGTATACTCAAAATTGCAGTTATCTCTCAATTTTGGAATGCTATTGGAATGAGAAGGGTAAAACATTTATGTCATGCTTACCTATTTTGTTGGATCTCATTTCCAATAAATTCAGTTTATTTTTCATGTAAATCTACTAGGGAGGTGATTGAAACCTAAAAAAAGAAGAGGAACGTCTGGCATGATGTTTCTAACGCGATAACCGTTTTCTTCGGTTTGGATATCTTTGCCGAGTGGGGAACATACTGCGATATTCTGTAATGTGCTCAAAGACCATTGTAGCAACATATGCGAAAATCGTATCAACGTACATACTCTTCAGCTGTGTATAATAATATATAATATAATAATAATATATTATTATAATTATGCCATATTATGGCATTGTACTTCTTGAACTCAAATTTGCACGATACCGACAATTATTATTATTCATAACACAGGCAGACGAGGAATGAGAGAGATTTGGTAATCAAACAGTAATGCGAACATAGTTTATAGTAAGTAAACAAAAAGTTAATATAAAAAATCATTGGCTATTTATCTTATAAGATCCAACAAAATAAGCATGACATCAGTTTTTTCCCTTCCCATTCCAATTGCATTCCAAATTGAGAGATAACTGTAATTTTGAGTATACGGTTGGAAAAGTAATTAAATTGTACAACTTTTTACCGATCCCAAATGAGTTGACCATTTCCATTGTAAATAGAACATTTTCTGCTTGAAAGGAACTCACCTTTTTTTTGTGGAATCTGAGGCATTTCATCTGGCTCAATTATTGCATCCACTTCGATATTTCCATTCCCAACTGTACCAGCATCAGCGTCTACCAGCATCAGCGTGTCGTTGACCATTAAATACTGTGTCCTGGATGTCCCAGCCAATGCCAGGGTATCTGAATCAACCGCATCTCCAATTTCGATGTCCAGATTCCCCAGGCTGTCCAGCTCTTGGTCTTCTGGCGCTTGCTCAGCTGGCGGTCCTCCTCCTGTTTTCATCACCTCCCTTTTCTCGGCACCCAATCGCTGTTTCCTCTTGAATTTCAAATTGTCCCACAATTTTTTCAATTGCGAAGAATTCCGCTGGAAAAAGAAATCAGTACACAATTAGATATGTAGGTGGTAGGTACTTAGCTACTTGTCTACTACTTTGAACAAAAAAGAGCCTGCCAAGTAGATATATACATATTTCTAGCCGACTTGGCAGGTTAGTATAATATAATATGTTATACAATATCACATGGACACGTTAGTTGGGTGGGTCCAGAAATCCCAACATTGCTGTTCCATAGTCGAATGAAATAGTAGGAAAAAGTAATTCACTCCTAAGTAGGGTGGTTCAAATTACGGTTACGTTCTCATATCACTCCTAGGGTTGTGTTCAGTATCTAATCAAAAGAGTCTGTGATATTTCGCAAATTATCACAGACAAAGGTGCCGCTTGACCTGTTTTTCCTAAAAAACGTGGTTTTACATTTGGCAATCACTCGACAAAATATGTACCTAGCCTCCCAAAGAAGTCATAACATTCCCGAAAAATGTGTTTTCTATAGAAAATTGAACAACGAATCAGACTATACCCCCATATTGGAGTCTAAACGGCTTCCTTCCGGGGTATTAACAATGAAAAATGTCCAGGACATCACGGTTTTTTATGATTTTTCCCCCACTTCGGAAGCTTTACCGTCCAAGATAAAGAATAATATATTTTTGTATAAAATATTTCATATTTTTATCAATAACTTTAGAATTGTCTGCATTTTACTTTAGAACTTTAGAATTTATCAATAACTTTAGAAATAGAATTGTCTGCATAGAATCGAACCACCCGCCACTTTACAGGCTCAAAACTCTACTCCTAAGTTACCCTTCCGTTTTCTTGAAACATGAGTAGTAGTATGTATCTTGAGACTAGTATCATAATATTATGATTATCATAGTATCATGTCAAACATAGTATGTATCATATGAGGACAAAATCCTAATATGTTGTCATAGTAACGAAGCAATTTCGATACGACATGACGGTTGGAAAACAAATGGAAACGTCTTGTTAATCATTATAAATTATAAAAACATGCAGAACTTACTTGGTAGTGTTGTCCTGTCGAGCAGTTGAACTCTTCAGCTATCTTTTCCCACGCCTTCTTCTTTTCTATCACTGACACGGCATCACTCTTCTTATTTTCGACTACATCCCTATATTTTAACACTAGTTCCCTAACCTTCCTTCTCTCTTCTTCACTAAACTGGACTCTTTTTCCTTTCTGTTCCATTAAAGCAGTATTTCACAAAGTCAAGTTCAAGCCAGGGTCGAGAAAGCCAAATATGTTAGAAGCGAGTGAGAAAAATCAAGATTGCCAAGCGGTTTCAAATCGAGGTGACGTCGCGTTGAAGACTGGTTGGTAAGTGAGTGGCATTTTAGGGGAGAAGTCGCCAGAAGGGTTGGAGTGGCGACGGATTTGGAAAAACCCAATGCAGGTATCCCATGCGTTCATCTTTCAAGTTCGACGACCCAACAGTCACTATTGTCCACACACACATGTCACAAACCCAAGGCAGGTATCCCATGCGTTCATCTTTTGAGTAGCGTTCGAGGACCGAACACTCACTTGCCCAAACTCAGGGTCGAGAAAGCCAAATATGTTTAAAATCGAGAATGACAACGAGTTGAAGACTGGTAAGGGCTGCAGGAGTGGAGACGGATTTGGGAAAACCCACGATTTCATCTTTTGAGTAGAGTTCGACGACCCTACAGTCACTATTAGAGAGTTCCTAAGGGTTAAGGGTAATAATAAGTTTGAACTGTCCAAATTGAACTCTTTTCAATGTCACAAACCTATAAAATCACCTACAAAATATAAACACAATTGCAACCTTCTGGGTGGTTACCCACCGTCAGAGCTGACAACTTCAGGTTCAACAAGAGTATTAAGAAAAATTATGACTTTAGCAAAGATTTTTCTTAACTTACGGAAGTTAAGTTTTTTTTTTGCTAAAGTAAAGATTTTTCGTGACTTCCGGAAGTCAACGACTATGAATTAGAAATCAGACTAAGCATTTCCTTTAGATATTTCTTTACTTTCGGAAGTTTAGATATTTCTTTACTTTAGGCAGGACTATGAATTCCGCCCTTAGTGCCTTCTCCCTCTGGGGGACGCTCCTAACAGAAAAAATCCCAAGAAAAATGAACAAGACGAGATCACAACCACAATAAGGCGGATCAATATTTGGTTTTGTAATTGAAATATTAATATTGAAATATTGAAGTATTCACAAATTGAACACTCAACACACAAAATCACGAAGTATCAGCAACATTCCAACACAAATCCATCTTCAATATGGTTGTGTTAGTGAGTAAATCAATTTAAAATGGACGACAATATGCTTGGAATTTGCAATAAAACAATTGATATATGTCGATTTTTATTCCATTTTTTCAAAAGTCAAAAACTGATTTATCAAATACCACCTACAACCACCGTTATTCAATTTTGAACACATAAATATTGCGAAAAGTAAAGACATGCTCAAGGGAAAATTACCACCAAGACAATTTTTTATGACAAAAGAATCAATAAGGAATCAATATTGTAGTTTCACAATATCTGAGTTATTATGTATTAAAAATTGGAAGATTTTAGTAAGTTTCCAAAACATTCCATAAATTGCAGTGACAAAATATTGCGAGAACGTATAGGATTTGGTGGTTTTCTTCGAATATTATATTTTTTGATACTGCAATTTAGGATTCTAAATTTCTTTTATTTTCAATGTTATAAAAGAATTGATTTTCGTGAGATGGATCACAAATTTTGAAGTTGATTACAGTTGACAGAAAAATATCAATGAAGTTTTCAGGGTTTAGAATAAGCACACCACCGTGATTGAAAAAATAAAATAAATATCATTGATTGTTATTTACCGTTTTTGGGAGAATCTGAGTCCTCGGAGATGGCCTGACGAAGCCACCTTTTCTTGGCGAAATCGGGGGCCAGCGGGACACCGCCTTTTGGTGGCGACTGCGGTCCGTTCATGTCGCTCCCAAACCAGCTTGACATGAGGTTCTGTGGAGAAGGTTTTATTGAGAGAATTGTCATGGAAAAATTCGCAAGTTCTGATTGGTTATTTAATTGAGATGTGGGTCATTCGGTTCGTACAAATTTCATGGATCCGATTTCACTGCGAAAAAATTACGTTTTCCAATGATTTTGGCCCATGAATTCCTCCGGGGTAGGCTGCTAACCCACATTGCACAAGACCTGGGAGAGGGTTGTATTGCTTTCAGATTCCCAAAGCAGTCACAAAATTGAATCACGTCTCACCTAACTCGCGGCTTACATACCTTGAAGCTGACATAATAAAGAACTCCACAGCACTCTACAACCAAGGGAAACCAACGCATCTGATCTGGACCTGAGGGTACATGGTGTGATGTACCAGGAAATGTCATAGCAGACGACCTTCATACCTCAAAGGATAATATCACCACCCTGTTTCCTCACATCCAGACTTAACTTAAAGCCGGTCTTTCAGACCTCGGTTGATCTTGACGACCGTCAAAGCCTGAAAATGGCGTTTTTCAAACCATCGTTTCCAGTTGACGCTCTGTTAGTTTGACATAACCGCGTTGAACTGTGATGAAATGAAAACAATGACAATAGCAACTTTCGTGATTGGAAAAAGGCAAAATGGGCGACAAATCCCGGAATGATTACCGGAATACCGTCTTGGGAAAGCGTTTGGATGCTACCAGAAAATTTGCGGAGTTAACGGTGTCGTCAGTTGACAATTCTCTCACCACGATTCTACGAACCCGTCAAGTTGACGATTGTCAAAAAATTGGTTAACGAGCGTTAGTTAACGGCGTGATATGCAGTGGCTTGAAAAACCGGCCCTTAGAAGTGAAGTTTGCCCATGCTGCCACGTTGTCCCTTCAATCGAGCAAGTTCTTATAGAATTTGAATATATTCGTGATTTGAGGGTCAATCGGACGTCAGCAGCACCGCATCCAACGAATTACAACACATTACAACCCATTTCCTTTCTACCAGACGACTTGGTGAAGATTTCCAGCGATATCTACAATAATCAGTTCGCGCGTGCTCCCCGTTCACCTACCACACGGTCAGAAAATCTGTTCTTCAACTATCATCAGTCTGCAGAGGAGAACTTGTACAATTTTAGGAATCTTTACTTATACAGGGTGTCCCATCTAAACGGGCCCATCGGGAAATTACAGCCTTGCGGTGCGAGCTATCGAAAAATTGAACTGGACCTTTTTCATAGTATTTTAACTCAGCTTCACGATGCCGAAGTCCGATTTTTATTTTTCCATGTTTTAGGGTCTCAAATCATTGATTGAAACTTACGGTTTCCTCTTGACCCCCCTTTTTAATTGCTTTTTTCGATTCTAGGTTGAATTTGGAACAGAAAATGCCTCTTTGAAATTTTCTTTTTGGGGCTTCGTTTCTGAGTTATTTCACTTTTTGCGAAATACAGAAAATCGCCGTTCCTTTTAGACGTTACCAACACTTTCTTACTATTTTTATCTTCGATTTTTTTCACCACACTTTTGAAATCAGCATTAAACTACCTGTCATTCAGTGTGGTGAACACCTCAAAAATTGAAGAAAAAATAGTAAGAAAGTGTTGGTAACGTCTAAAAGGAACGGCGATTTTCTGTATTTCGCAAAAAGTGAAATAACTCAGAAACGAAGCCCCAAAAACAAAAATTTCAAAGAGGCATTTTCTGTTCCAAATTCAACCTAGAATCGAAAAAAGCAATAAAAAAGGGGGGTCAAGAGGAAACCGTAAGTTTCAATCAATGATTTGAGACCCTAAAACATGGAAAAATAAAAATCGGACTTCGGCACCGTGAAGATGAGTTAAAATACTATGAAAAAGGTCCAGTTCAATTTTTCGATAGCTCGCACCGCAAGGCTGTAATTTCCCGATGGGCCCATTTAGATGGGACACCCTGTACATATATTGGAAGGAGCTCCTTATTTCATATCGGTATGGTATTTTCACCAAATCCAACCTGATATTATTCAACTACAATCTCATAGGGACGTAAATGTGTATGAATTCTGAGAATGGCCTACTACAACACTACAACATGGTATTGTATTCTTAAAGTACCTTTTTAGGGTCCTTGGATTTGGGGAATTTGAAACCTGGAGCGAGAGGTCCGACTGCGGCCGCTACTAAGAGGCAAGTGTTGGAAACGGCGGGCGGAGGCGGCGTCAGGTCGACGCCTGTAGGCGTCATTTGTTCCAACTTGGGAGGAGTTTTATGAAGGTCGTGTATCCTGTGAGGGGACGTCGCCGGAGAAGGAGCTGACGGCGGAGTTGCCGGTGCGGATTCCTCGTCTTCTACAGCTGTCGTCCCGCCGCTCGTGCTACTCGTTCGTCGTCCTCCGGATTCACCGCCTCCGCTCTCCGATTCTCTCGAGATCTTCTTGTTCGCTCGTCCTGAAATAGAAGAAGAATCCGGCGATAAATACACGATTTGAACGGTGGAAGGCAGTTTCATGAAGGAGATTTTCTATGGGAAGGGGGTAGAAAAGTTCGTGGAGAGTGGTAGGTCGTAAATAAGGAATCGAGACCAAATTAAATAATGAAAAATAAATCCAGTCATACAGCATGGCTATAAGAGCGAATTTTCGAAGAAATAACTGGTTTTATGCTCCCAAGACTCCCAAGACCAAATCTCACCAAATCAGCACCAAACAACTTTTTTTTTTTTTTTTTGTCAGTATTACTTGCATTTGCTGCTTCAAAACTTATCCAGATGGCGACAGAAGAGAATAAAAATCAGATCTTTTGACGATCTGCTGCATCAACTTACCTCTAGTCCTCGCTTTTAAGGCAACTGGAGGTTCGTCCCTCTCATCCTCAGAATCCTCGTCATTGTCCTCCGAGCTCGAATCCGGTGGGCTCTTCGGTCCTTGAGGTTCTTGCGGCACTTTAGATCTCGCGTTCCTCTGCCTAAAAGTGACTTTCCCTCCTCTGTCTCCAGGATTTGGGCGGCGGGATCGCAGAGTTTTCGACGACCTCGTCTCCCGAACTGCTTTTGACAATCTAAAAGAAAATGGATCACTTTAAAACTTAATACGAACGAATTCAAGAGCACCTTTTATTTATCTATAATACAAGTCTAGCCCAATACAACAAGGAGTTAAGGCGGATTCACACCAGAGGTCAGAGACAGTCCAGTCAAGATTTCTTCCGTGGGTTTCCAGTGACTCACCGGCACGGTACTGTCGCAGTCAAGTCACGGTCAAGTCATTGCCCGTCAGGTCGCTGTGCGACCGATCAAAACCGCTAATTGATCTTGACTGCACCGGACTGCTGGGGGAATGTGAATATGAAACAGTCAGTCAATCATGTGTTTTCCATAGGAGGAACCAGTTTGCTCGCATTTTTCGTTCAATTTCTTCTAGTATTCGAAGGAGGACGAAAAATGAATGAGAGCGTTCGTGAAGAGAGATACCTACTCTTCTATTATAAGAATTTCGTCTCGTCACCCACGAGCTGTGGGTACAGTTCGGCAAAATCCCCTTCATCTCTCCTCGACAAAAGTATCTAATGGACTGTTGGTGTGAACCTACCTTTATAGTTCAGTGACGGTACAATTTGCGCGCAATGTGCACTAAATGAATGGCAAGGGATTAGATTGGAAAATGAAAAATGGAGTTAACCCCTTATTGATGCAGACCCCTCAATTGCAACAGCTATAATAGGCTAAGAAGCTGACACTTGAGGAAAACATTCAGAGAAAAAATAATGTTAATCCTCCACTTGATCAAAGCTTACTTTTTCTTCGGAAGAGGTTTTTCGGATTTTTCCCTAACAGGCGACATAGGCGTCGAGACAGAAACGGATGATTTCCGAGCTCGCCCGCTTGTCGGCGCAGATGCTGAAGGCGTTTGCTGTTTGCGCTGCTCGTCCTTCTCCAACCGCTCGAACGCCTTCATGATGGCTTCCATTTTCCTCTCTTCTCTCGTCTGAAACAGTTCCACCGGCATCATATAGTTAAGTTGGTAAAGTTTGTAACATCAGATTCGGACTGCAGATTTGTGAGAAACCTCAGGCAAATGGTGTGAAGGCTTCAAGACATTGTGCATACATTTGAAACAAACCTAGTGATCAGTTCGACACGCTTATTGTCGCGTTTGATCAAGAAAAATATCTTTACTTACCACCACCCTAAAAGCGCTAATCTGATTTTTGTTTGTCATTTTCGTACTAGTCCACTTTTGAGTACCCTGAGTTGGGCACACCTTGCCAGAGCCGACATAGTGGATTTTTTGACAAATTAGAAATTCGTTTCGCGGATCTGCAGATGCACTAAAACGAAAATGACCACACAAAAAAAGTCGGATTGGAAGAATATCATCATAAATAAGCCATAACGTACCATTTTGCCTCCGCTGTTGGGAGTTTCCTGTTTCTTGGAATTGATCTGCGGAGGGCTGTCCTTGGGAGCTGCTACCCTCTTCTTTTCTTCCTGTTTTGACGCAGGCGTCGTCGCTCGTCTTGTAGACACAGCCTGACCCCGCACTTTGGACGGGGTCGTTGACGCTTCTTTCTCTTTCGTCGGGGGCGGAGGAGCTGGCGCCAAGACTTCCTTTTCCTTAACAGGAGACTCGATAACAGTTTTGGGCACCTGCGACAAAACGAAAGGATTAGAAGTTCAAATTCAAAATAACCTTCATTTGCTGTCGTGAGGGCGAGTGAGTTACAAACAGTAGGTTACCGATTAATCCCATATTTCTCCTACAATATGAAGTGAGATTTGCAAGTACCTCCATATAATATAATAACAAAAGAATTTATACGTAGTAAATGAAATCATTTCTGAGAACTAAAAATAAAGTCGAAAACCGTTCTATTCTAAATAATTGTGTAGCAGTAAAAGTGTAGCATAGGGATGCAAATCGATTAATCGGATAATCGATTATTAGACCACGATTAATCAATCCATTTCAATCGATGTATAGCTACCGATTATTTGTATTAACATGGATAATACATAATAATACATAAAATCCATATTATGGATTTTGAAAGAGCATAAGCATGGACTAAGGAGGCATGAAGGAGGCAATTAGCTTTAGGAGCCACTCAGCTGATTCGGGCCCTATGCAGCTTAAAGTATAAATCCTATGTCTCTACCACTACGGGAATTGCGCCAAAAAAAACGTCACATTTTTTGTATCACGCAAATACTAATTTAATAATTAAGGTAAATGTCCCTTTAATGAATTCAATAAATGCTCCGCGGAACGCTGCAGGAGTCGTTGTTCTACACTTGGCTGAGAGTTCTAATTGAATGGAGTTTCTGATACTCGGCTGAGACTTTCAATCGAATTCGTTCACTCTCTAATTTACGTTATTATTGAGCAATATTGACACTGAGTAAGAAATGACAACAATCAAATGTGTAATAATCAAAATAATCTCATTTAGAAATAAGGAGTAGGTATTTCCTAGTTTTAAGAGCGTCATTTGGTCGTGTTGGAAATCGTTAATAAAAACCGATGCATTCTAGTTCCAGCCAAACGAAAATTTTTGTATAGTCAGATCAAATTAGTTTAGGAACGTAGCTAGGTGCGTCACATAAATGGTTGGTTTCACATAAGTCAAGAGCTTTCCAACGAGTGGCGAACGATTTCTGCGCGATGGAAATTGAAGAAGTTACTTTTTCCTACCAACGTTTAGGTTGTTCGTGAAAATTGACCGAAATAGTGTTACATTTTCACGTTAGACATACCCATGTCAAAAATTGGTTCATGTGCAAATTTGTTTAGAAACTATTAAAGTGATGAATCATATCAAAATTACTTTGGGAGGCGGTGGTGAGAGATCGGGCTCGCTGACCGCAGGCAGCGGAGGATGTGGTTGACCTCGCTTGTTGCTTGGAGCTGGCGCTGGTGGAACCACTGGCGGAGGTGGTGGCACGTCCTTTTGTTTCGGGACCACACTGTTTTTAGAGACAACGTTGTTGTTATTATTGTTGTTGATAATTATCGTCTGACTGGCTGGGGATGGCACCATTGGCGACATGGGAGCAGGTGGCGCCGGCGGTTCCGGCACCGTAGGTACCACTACAGGTACCGAAGGCGGTGGTGGAGGCAACGCGGATTTCAACGCTGCAGTCGTTATGGGCGAATTTTCGGATACCGTCCGCCGCCGCCCTCGCGTTCTTTTCGAGTTGCTATTAGGAAGGATTCTGAAAAATCAGAATAAATTCATTCATAGTGACACTTCATTTCCAATTTCAAGAAACCATTAATCATCCACATAATCACACTCAATGATGAGAAATCTCCACTTACTCTTTGTTGGAATGGGCTTGGCACTTTTCGCCAAGACCACAGGCACAATACATTCCCTGCTTCACAGGGAGTAGGATCTCGCCTTTGGACTCAATCAAGGCAGTCGAGACGATATACAGGTGCAGAACGCCTTTTTCTATGCAGTGCCTCAACTGTGGAGAACATAAATAGATGATCACAATATGGTTAAGACTAATATGTGTGAGTCAGTAGACTAATACGAGCATCTCGACACTATCAGCCCAAGCCGAAAAGTTTGCCTTGAGCAAATCTGGCCCAGACAGAAAGTCGGTTTGAGGTTGGGTCGTGCCATGAGCATCACCGTCCAAGCCTCAGCCGAAAATCGCAAGTAGCCAAAAATCAATAAGTAGCTGATACTCGTTCAAAGGGTGATTGAGCGCCTCATAACGGTTTTTGAAATCGTAGGTGTAATTAAATCAAGCAGATCAAAAATCGTCAGGTTCATTGCGTAATTCAGCAATTAAATGTGTTTGAGAATAAATTTCAAACTCCTCTTCAATTAAAGACTTGATAAAATAATAATATCCTTCTATTTTCAAATTTTATTATTTCAAGAAAAAAATTAAAGCAAATTGCACTGAACTGCACACAATTAAATTGCAACCAAAGTAAACTGAGGAGTACAAGTACAACAGTCACTGATCATGTGGACGGCATCCACTGTTCAGTTCAGTGGTTTGTGCGAACTATGTGAGCCTTCCGTTCCTTTCGTTCTGTTCCTAATGGTGCTAAGGAATATTGAATTCCTGTAACAAGGCGAGTGGTGACATATTATTCCTCACCTCGGAGTTGGGGCGGCAGGACCTCCGGACGAACCTCGCGTCATTTCCGTACGTAGTGGCATCGACGCAGACTTCCGTCGTTTGCTCGGGCGGCGACCCCAACTTGTGGTGGAAGACGTAGGGGCTCCATTTGGGAGGTCCGCTCCTGTCGGGAACGAGGCTCGGGCCTGAGGGGCTTTTGCTCAGCATGTACTTGCCCCGGACTTCGATGATGGCAGTGTTCTGGGGGACCGTCGCGGAGGCGACCAGGATCTGCAGATGAAAGAGCGAGTTGAGAAAAGACGCAATAAGGAAACAAAATCATATCTAGTTCGAAAATTCTCTCCACAATGACATGAATTGAATGCATAATTCACTGGCTTCAGTTAAAAAGCACTCGAGTTCGGAAATTCACTTTTTCTCCGTTTTTAACGGTTTTAGCGCATAGTTTGTTCTGATGATCTGAGTTATGATTTCTACAACTTCTCCAAAATATTGAAAACCCTGGCTCTTTAGGAAATGACCAAAGAAAGGTCCTTAGAAAATGACCAAAGAAAGGTCCTTAGGAAATGACCAAAGCAAGGTCCTTAGGAAATGACCAAAGCAAGGTCCTTGGGACATGACCAATGAAAGGTCCTTAGGAAAGGAGCAAAGAAAGGTGCTTAGGAAATGACCCAAGATACACCTCAGAAATGTTTGAGCAGATCCTAAACAAAAACACCCTTCTGATATCTGCGGAATTCGACTACATTTCACTAGCAAGGATCGACTTCCCAATCCCTGCAAGGTTAGCTCTGAGAAGACGGAAAACCTTTCATTGCTGCCTTCCATTACCGACGTCTTACACTCATTCTACAAAAATCTTCCAGATTGCAACCATACTGAAGACCCTGATTGGGCTGAGTTTTCATACTGAGACTAGTGGCTTTATTAGACTGCTTAATATCAGGTTACCTATCCCTCATCTCAGGTTAATTTAAATTCAATGTAATGGTAGTGTAATTTTTAAATTCAATGTAACTTAATTTTTTCGTAAGATTCAAATAGAAATTGCATTAGTAAGTAAAATTTGACAAACCGGACTTAAGAAGTTTTTCGCCGGTGCCAAAGAATTGGACAACATCAATGTCAATACTATCAATGGATAGCCCAGCGCATACTCTTCATAGATATCCTAAGTACCTGTATACTTAGGAGTTAAATACGACATATACGAAGTATTTACTGGACATCTCCTCACCTTGATACCCGCAGGGTTCGTCATCACACGACACTTGGGCGCTCCGGAGTTGAGGTTCGACGGAAGCCTCAGATCCGAGTGGATGCCGTTCACTTTGATGGCGGCGATCCTCGACCTCAGCTCGGGTGAGTAGTGGTTGGTAACTGCAATAAATAAAGAAAATTTAAATCAACGGCACTTTGAAGAGTAATTCATTGAGTCATCCAATCCAACGTAATTGTTCCACACAAACCTGCTTCCTCGTAGGAGTCGATCCATTGCCGGAGTTGGTTCAGTCCTGCATTGGTAGCAGGAGGAGGAGGAGATGGACTCTTCTCAGTGTTGATGAGTGGGACCTCTTTTTTCTCCTCTTTAGGAGTTGGCTGTTGTTGTTGTTGCTGCTGTTGTTGTTGTTGCTGTTGATGCTGCTGCTGTTGCTGCTAAAACCAAAAAATGTAAAATTGATATAACCAAGGGGTAGTAGAGGGATTTGTATGACGAATGAAGTCACACTGTTTCACAAACCTTCTTAGTAGATGTTCGCCTTTTGACGGTTTTGGGCTTGATGTTTTTGGGCTTCTTGGCATCGTTTTGGTTATTCCCGCGCCATCCCCTGTTGGTGTTGGATGACTTCCCACCGCGCTCCTTGCGCGCACCACCGCCTCGGGACTGGCTCCTCGCCTGTTTCCTTGGTGGGGCTTTCGTTGCGGCTGCAATCACATCCGAATAGGTAATTAATAATCGTGAAAATTGACTCAACATGTTGTTTGTTCTCATAACAGTACACTACACCAGTGTTTACCTTTGGTTGGGGGAGTACTGGTACCCCGGTCGCTGAGATCTGAGCTGTCGTTGAACTGCGCTCTTTTCGAGAGCTGGAGCTTCCTCGCACGAGCCTTGTCGACCCAACGGGGCTCACACTCTTCACACCGGTATTCATCAGGGATGTTCCCCCTCTCCAATCCCATGCAATCAACGTGTTGCCAAACCCTATAAATCAATTTAAATATCAATCAATGAGTGATGAAAAAAAGAAAACACAAAAAGGATTTAATGCAATAACTGGTGAGAATTGGGAGGTATTTTGTTTATTGCCAAGAATATGGACTTACAGGCACTTGTCACAGCAGATCATGTAGCCGTCATCATGTTGAAATTCACTGAAACATAAGATGAGCCATAAATTAGTATATGGTGTGGGATTGACTTTGGCAAAGTCTATGTTCGTAGCCAAGTAGTTATAGAGCAAAGACAGGAGTTAACGGGGTATTATACTATTATACTATAATAGTCCAACAGCTGTAATGTGTGACTGCTGGGTTCCCCTGTTCAAGGGAAGTTAGGCAATATGCCCACCCAGAGGGGTATTCGGTCTGTGCTTCTACAGAACCGTATATCCCCAGAGCGGTCGAACAACAAGATCGAGAACAGGGGCACAGCAACTATCACACAGCATACTTGGATTTCACTCAGATTTCCCGCTGGTTGTCAAAAGATCAAGATTGGAATTCAATAACAAATAATTACCAGACGCATCTTGTAACCGAATCTTCATCTTCATTAGCAGTTTCGGTTTCCTCCCCGTCATCTGGCGGAGGGATGAGACCAGGTCCCACGGACGCACCAGAAGGTCTGGGAGGCCGTTCGTCGTCAGACGACAGATCACTTTCGTCAGCTGGCAGAGGAACCGAAGGCGTTGGAAGAAGTTGCTGCACCATTGGTGCCTGAGGGAGGTGAGCTCGCGGGAAGTTGGGGCTTAGCACGTTGATTCCCGTAGTCCTGGAGTCTGTCACCACCGGGGTGGGCTTGCTCCTTGAGTACCCTGAAAAAAGGAAGAAAAAACAAGGTTCATAGTTACGAGTGAGGGCATGGGGAACTGTATAGTTCCTCTCAGTTCTTGTTTATTATTTATATAGGTGAGATGGAGAGTGAATGCTAACAAAATCGTCACGCTGTCATTGTCCTCCATAAGGCAGGTTAATCAAATTCTGAGATTTTTCAATCCTTGAAGTCGTTGGGTATAAATCGAATGTTTGTGTGGCAGACTATTGATCGTTTCACATCCATCTAGTCTGTCAAGGACAGGCCGCGATCGGGTCGTCCTCGCTCAGTAAGGACGAAGAAGCGGCCCAAAACAGAATTCGGAAAAATCCACTTCAAAAGCAGAAAATCATGGCTAGGGAGATGAACATTTCTCCCCGATCCATGTCCCAGCTCAAAAATGTCCCAGAAAAATTGGTAGGGTCGAACGAGGCCACCATCCCGCCTCAGTGATGGTGTGGTGGGGAGTCTGCTTTGATGGTACCACAGAGCTCCATTTTTGTGAATAAGGAGTTGAAAGTCGGGCCAGGAACTACCAGGAAGATATCCTTGAGCGAGTAGTGAAGCCGCAGAGTGACACACTGTTCGAAAGAAAACATTGGGTCTTCCAGCAGGACTCAGCTCAGCAGTGGCTGGAACTGAACGTTCCCAAGTTTATCGCTGCGTCAGATTGGCCCTCGAGAAGCCCGGATCTGAACCTGTTGGTCCCATCTTGAGCTGATGGCTTGTCACAGAGGGCACCATAATTTGGAGAGCTTGAAGTCGTGTCTGGTGAAATCTGTACGCAATTTCCCTCAGGAAGTGCTGCGTGCTGCCATCGATGATTGGCCCCGTAGGTTGCAAGCTTGTGTAAAGGCCAAAGGCGGACATTTTGAGTGACTCCTCGTTTTTCCACCTTACTACAGTTTACAATGTCCAAATAAAATAACAAAACGAGCTTAAAGAATAACATTATGACTTAATTTCAATGCATTTTTCCTAGTACAGTACTTATGGCAGACTATGTATATATATTTAGCAGCCGTAAAGATGCATCGTGGGGTTCACCTCTGTGGATTTGATGAGGCGAGTGAGTTTGAGCCATAGAAGGAGAATGCACAGCAGGGGCCTGATGTTGATGAGGATGCTGGACGATCGGTGCTGGTCCGTGGTGCGTCGGATGCGGATGCTGAATCGTCCGCACTCCATTGGGCGGCCCAGGGATGAGCCCGTTGTTAATCACTTTGACCTGATTGGGGGCCATGCTGGTGCTTGCGGGTGACGTGAGCGTCTGCGGAAGGGGCGCTGCATAGCTGTGGTCTTGTAAGACCATCTAAAAACAACAGAAAATTGTCATGAAGTACAGGAACAAATCTCAATGTTAACCGTATACAACTGGCATACGTGGGTTAAGAACGTGTAGGTACCTAGGGCCGGTTGTACCTGGGGCCGATGACGTAATTAGGTGGAAGAGGTAGGTACCAAAATCTTGTTCGCATGGCGTCTAACTGCCATTATGGAGTACGTCTAAAGTTGAGCTTTTTGTTGAGGGTTATGAAGTTGTTACTGTGTTAATCAGGACTGGATCGGAGGCCACCACGTTCGAAGTAAGGAATTTATTTCTGATTTTCCAATTGTTTTTACCCCATAAATCATCATTGAAAAAAATGGCCCTATGTACACCTCCTTACCCCACTGTTACTTCACTGCAATATCCCATAATTAATTTGAAATACAAATTGCACTGCTGCCACAGATTACAAAACAACCGTCGTTGTGACAACAATGAAAAAACTCCCCAGATAAGTTATCCTTAGTCCTAAAGTGTACCCACCGTATGCCGTATTTCCCTTATCTCACATCTTCCGTCGAGAATTAGATAAAATGTCCTCCATTCAAACAACCAAGATTCGTCAAAAATAATTTAAAAAAAAATAATAATAATTACAGTTACATAATCCGTATAACTCAGCACCTAACACTGCACAACCTCTATTTTTTATGAGATTACTGGAATATACAATCAGACGACACAGAATATCGACTTTTACCGTGACCTTTCGAGCAGTATCTGCTCCTCGATTGGTGGTATAATGTTAAATAATACCTCGAGTTTATTCACGTTTTCTAGTTTCTGGTTGATAATACATCAACCGTGTCACTGCATTAAAGGGCGTTGATCTAGAAAATTGTTGTTTTGAAGTTGACTAGAAAATACTCGTATATTTATGGTCCGTTTGTTTACTAATCAGTGAGGAAGTGAGGTGTTTGGAGAGTAGCTCATATCGATATTCATAGGGTGGAATGTAGTGACATTTTACAGTGTGCTTTACCATGGTGAAGTTGGTGAACTTGGAAATCGTGGAAAAACTCACTTGATAGCTGATAGGGAGGTGTTTGTGGAACTTGGGCGGTCTCTCGCTGATCCCCTCCATGTAGTCGTCATTGTGAGGATCGTGGACGTCCGGATGAGTTTTCTTGGGGCTTGGGCTGAAAATGAAAAAAGTACGGTCAATTAGGAGGCAATTTGACAATGAAATAGTTTAGCAAGGTGTAGTTTGAATAGTCGTGCAGAATTCCAGTTTGAAAAATCCAGTCATGCAGCGTGGCTATAAGAGCGAATTTTCGAATAAATAACATGTTCTATGGAAAGTGCCTCCATAGTCCATAGGAAAATACGAGTGTTACACATTTTGTACTGAGAACAATAGCTTCATTTTGTTCGAAAATTCGTTAAAAGAAAAGTGAGACAAAGAAAGAAATTGGAAGTACAAAACCACAAGGTTGATACATGAAAATTTCTTGTATCAACCTTATTGCACTGGTATTTAATACCAGTGCAGCGTGGAACCAAAACCGGAAGTTCTAAAATGCGGTCAATTCTATTTAGAACATCACCGATATCAAAATCATGTGTTAGCAGCTCTCGAGGTCACTGGCAATTACCGAGATTAAATTGTATCGATTCAACCCTCTAGTTGTGATGGGCTAATTGGGGGTAAAGCGCCACCCAAATGCATACAATTCCGATTATTCTGGTTGATGAGGTAGGTTGCGGCGTTAATTGATTTCAACCAAGTCTGAATTGTACAAACAAGCGGAATTACGAAAGGTGTTGGGATTATGTGATGTCGGGATTGGACGATGATATACTGGTTGCATTGATATACTGGAATATTGGTTGCAGACGAGTCGTCGAATAATAGTTGTAATAACTTCGACAGGAATGGGGTGATGTCTGGAGGTATCAAGGGAAAATAGAGCGTCCAATTGACAGAATAACATAATCCAACACAAATGATGACTGAATTGGATATTTATCGAGTCTTAGTAAGGGGATGGCCAAGCTGCCAAACACCAACCAAAGACTGAACCGATAAAAATGGCTCGTTTTGATGTTTTGGCTGGACTTTCTGGATGTTTTGGGGGAACATAATTTACGGCAAATCGGTTAACATGTCGCTCAACAGACTACGATTGGTCTGAGAGGCTGGGGTTTGGATAAAATCGAAAGGCTTTGGTGTAGATTTTGCTGGACATCAAGGATCCGTTTTGAGTTGTTTAGTTATGTCTGATATCCAAACTCATACACAGAAAATATAGTAATAATGGGGACCTAATAGGATGTTTATTAAGAGTCATAGTAAGGGTGATGGCCAATCTGACAAACACCAACCAAAGACTGGATTGACAAAAATGACTCGTTTTGATGTTTTAGAAAGGTCTTATGGATATTTTGAGGTAATTTTAGTTGCCGCAAATTCACATCAGTACGATTCACGGCTCCTGAGGCTATTGCTCAACAGACTGCCATTGGATTTTAGATTTGGAGTAGTAGCTGTGCCAACGTCGAAACTCTGTAAGGTGTTGAAACGCGATCAAAAATCGAGTTCGTTCACCTTTGCTCGGATGAGCTCAATATCAAGTGCGCTCCCGACTGCGACCAGCACCGCTAGCGAGGGGTTTCGTCGAGGACGAGAGGATTGTCGAGTAATTAGCATGGGATGTCACTCCCGAGGTCAACCTCGCAGGGGAGGGAGAGGTTCGCTCCATCTGCCTATTGTTCGAGTATTATAATCTACGGGCTGACATCCTGATCCCCGGCCGATGGACGGTTCCCCTCCGGCCCACCATTTACGCGAGAGACACTGGATGAGTGACCAGTCAAAAACATTTGCGGTTCGTCACTTCTGTCATGTAGAATTCGACATTTCGACGTTTAATAACGGAAAACCCGGACGCCCTACAGTCAACCAACACCCACTTATACGAATAAGGCGAGAGACAGGATTTTACCGCAGCAATGGGTTCTATCTCTCACCTTGCACTACAATATGTACAGCAGACATTTCATTTTATTGAACTGTTAACAGATCATCAACACCAATTCGTACTGATCAACGCTATCGCTACGAGCTTGTCTAGCTTTAGCCAGAGCGCTCTGGACAACCCGAATTTGCCAATTGTGTTTTCGCATTGAACTGTAACTCCAGATCAGTTCCCACAAATCGACGATGAGCGACCAGTAGTTTTGATGCTACAGACGACAGAAAGCCGCCAAATGGGACATTTTCGCCAATATGGGGAAAATTGTCGCCTTTCAGCCGTCGATTACCTTATACATTGGTCCGATGTTAAAGTTGGGAGGGTCAAATGACGCAGAATACAATGCTCTTCAATTTGTCTCATCGTAAGGTGTTCGCTAGGATGCATTGTTTAGGAGTTATAAGCGAAAACCCTAAGAAAGTCAGAACATTTCGACGTTTTTGGGGCACCAAAAAGTTATGCTCAACCCCTGGAGGGGTACAAACTCTGATTACTCGTTTCCTAGACTACCTTAAGGTTTTAGAACGATTTCCACCTTTCCCAAGGTCACTTAGATCTTGTCCGTTTACTGAACCCAATGCTACCAACAAACGGAAACAAAAATAGCGAACGGTTGACGAGTTTCAGACTTGAGGGACGTTCAAACCAATCGTGAGATTGAACGTGATAAAACACCATTGCACTCCAAATATTTGCCCTGAGGCAACACCCGGTATCAAAAATTCAGACTGATCAAACAAGACTGGGGCCTTGAAAAATTGGTTCAACTCGTGTCACGGACAAAAACAGGAGCGGGATCGACTGGTGAATCCGATTGATACGCCCAATGCAGCAATTTGAATATAACCGAGCTGAAATACACGAAACTGCACATAGCCCCAACACCTACACCCAGAACCCCCCAGTTCTTCAGGCCCCACTTATATTGGACTGCATAAGAGATCTTTAAAACAAAACATCAAAAAAATATGCTATAATCAAAAAGGGTGAACATTCAACAATAAGCAATAAAAATTGGATGAAGATGTATTCTTGTAATTCTCAATAAAAATTTAATCAATCCCAAGATCAAAGTTACGAAAGCAATTGAAACTCCGAATATTTCTGGTTTCTCACATCAAAAATAAAATACTGTGAGTTGGCGTTTGGTTGAGTCCCATAGACATTTCCATCGGAGTTTTGCAAGTCGAATTTCGTCAGTTGTACCAAATGTGAAATGGCGTAGATTGGATTGAAAGTGGAGTATGAATTTTTGAATGTTATTTTGGGGTTTTTGTTCAGGAAAACAAGCACCTAGTAAATTAAATTGGAATGGAAAATAATTGAGTTGCGTATGCAATGCACTAACACAAAATCTGTTGATAGCTATGGCATTATTATTCAAAAATTTGCTAATTACAGTACAATTTAAGAGAAACACGAAATGAACGCAGCACAAAATGGACGAAATTCGTCGGAAAAAGTTAACAAGAAATGTCGAAATCCAACAAGGTTGACTGAAATCAACGGAGTGTACATAGTTCGAAGAATATTGAGAAACTTAAACAAACGAGAGAAACGATACAAAAGCATGCAGAAAACAGTGTGAAATTCGGATGTAACTACGTAAGTATCCATGGATTATTTAGTCAGTTTTCAAAGGAGCGAAAGTCAATAAGCGAACGCATTCATGCATTATGTGATCCCAGTGCAACGAATGAAACTTTTTGAAAACCCCATGCAATATTAAACAAATAAGTGATAAGAGCGAGATGAACGAGATAAACAAGTGAGGAGCAATAATGTTGTTATATTTAGACTAAGACGACTAGTAAGTAACCAGTTTTTTCTTAGACCCGTCGGAAAATGTTCGGTTTGGGTCCTTAAGTCTGGGATTCCTAATTTGACATATTAACCAAAAAATCTCCCTCCGCCGCCCTTAAAGAGCTTAAGGCCCTCGTGTTCCAGAACTCAGCTAACATAGCCTGAGATAATCCTCAAACAATCCCTCAAATTTTCGTTAACTTTGGGATTAAGTTCAGATAGAATGAAACATAACTCCTAGAATATCAGTATGATTCGATGTTAAACATGCAGCTGTCATGTGCCCAAACCCAAACCAAGTAAAAGGTTAAAATAAAAAAAGATTGGAAGCATTTAAAAAGCCAAAAAACTTGTGCAAATATGTAACCAACGCCAAAAGTGCAAAATATTTCGGAAAAAAATGGCGTTCAAAAATGTCGACTCACATCGTTTTGAGTAGGGGGCGAGCGAGGGCGGAAATGTTCCTGGCCGGCAGGAACCGCGGGCCGCTTGGCGTCATCGGCATTTTGTGCCGCGCCTGCCCTCTGCCCCTGTGCCCAGACCTGGAAACGCACACATTTTTGAAGAAAAAAAAAAAAAAAATCAAATACAAAACTTCAGTCGAAAATCCCAGTTGAGTTATTTCTTCTGGCGACCTCCTCGATTTACATAGACAGCCATATTTTATACAAAATTTGTAACGTTCTTTGAAGCACTCCCCAAACATGGTGTTTTTATCGTAGAATACAATGGGGTAATTAATTTAAATACATGAATCATAAAAGAGGAGTAGATTACGCATTACGTTGTGTAAACCCATGTAGGCTAGACATAATAGGATTTACAAGAGAAAGCTTTGCTATAGTTGGCACCATTATGTTTTTGGGTCACTAATCACGAATTTGAAGTTTGCTGGCAAAAATTTGTTTTTCGGGCACTTTTTTTTATCAAAGTTTGGCACTTTTTTTTCAGTTATTGGCCTATATCTCAAATAGGAAGCGTTTTTTCGATGAACCCATTCATTACAAAATTGAAGTAGACAACATTTCCTACATTTCTTACGCATAACGTCTTTTTGTGAGATTAACCGTTTTGCCGACAGAGCGCGCCCAAAAGGGGCCACATTTCCATTTCTGTGAAATGTACAATATAGAAACAGGCGAGCTCTAGCGGCGAAACGGTTAGTCTTACAAAAAAAAACGTTATGCATGAGAAATATAGGAAATTTTGTCAACTTAATGTTTTTGTAGAATGGGTTAGTTGAAAAAACGTGCCAAAATTTGGTCTAAACTTGCCTGAAAAACCAAGTTCCGGGCCAAATTTCTGCCCGCGAACTTCAAATTTGTGTTCGGCGACCTAAAAAAAAAAAAAGGATGAGAAAATCAAAACTATTAAAAAAAAACTTTCTTCTGATCCCCAATGTTTCTGGTAATTTTAAAAACACAAATTGGTCGTCGGGCATCAGAGTAACAGGATTTGTTTTTAAATGCAGCTTTCGAATTTTGAGATCTAGTTCCATGAGAGGATAAGTTAACTTAACTTTTTTCATTTTGTTCTTAATTTCTTTGCATCATTTTATGTAATTTATATATTGTCATTCAATAGGTACAATTTTCTTCCTCAATAAAAATTCACCGATTGACAATCGACAGTCAACCGTCAAGGACGCTTCACATCGTCATGCCGAATTCAATGGTTTGCCCTCTACGGTCGTTTAATAAAATCATGTGATCGAATTTGAAATTCGAAAAAAACACGTGATTGAAAGATTGTAACAGAAGTCGAAGGTTGCAGAAATTACACGAAAATACCCTGAAACAATACAATCGAGCGTGAAGAAGAAAATACGGATCTCCCAGTTCGCGAGGATTTTGGCACCCGTTCGAATTTTGACAGCGGAATTTTACCGATTTTGCGTATATTTGAGTTTAACGGGAATTGAAATCTCTGCGACATCGATTTCGTGGTGGATGTTCTTAGACCTTCGCCGAATTTTGACTTTGGAGCGCGCAGCGAGGGCGAAATGTCACTACTAGTTTACGGTTTCACTGGAACAACACCTGGTTTTTCAAAGAGAGGAACGAGACCGAAAAAAATGGATTTTCTCATAAAACCGGGACAATTGAGGGGAAATGGAACAGAGTGAACGACAGTCGCGGATTTACTGCTTCGAGAAGCTGAGGACAATATGAAATTGTTAAAAAGGCGGAAAAGCGACACATTTTGATAGCTTTGAAAATGACGAATGAACGACTTAAGAAAACTTGTGAAGAAAACGTCGAAACGAAGCGGATTCGTGTAAACGAAAATCGTCACCGAAACAACTCGTGATATACAAGCTGCAGACGAATTTGGATTTTGGGTGAAAGAAATGCCCTTCAACGATCGCAATCCAAGCGATCGAAAAGTTTTCTGAAATCAATTTTTAAACTTTGGTACTTACGCTACATAAGTGAGCGGGCCGGCCGTATTTGCATTGTTGAGTTGTACAACCAGGCTGGCTTGCTCTGGCGATACTCCTCCACCATGCTTCATCTTGGATTTCGAGCTCTGAAACAAAAAGGAAGAAACACAATTTGAAAACTCAACATCAAAAGAGACTATTCCGAGACGGAACAACATTAAGTGGCCTAAAGAAACCCGATTCCTGAACGCACTCTGAACACGAGGAAGTTACAAGAACGAAGATCCGATAAAAATGAATGTCGACCAAGAACGGAAATTTCAATCTAACGACACAGTTTTGACTCAAAATGTGACGTACTTTCATGTGAGCGGCTCGTTCAACTTTCCGTAGAAACTGCAGTTATTCGCGCGCGGTATGAGCGAATATTCGGTTCGAATTTGAGCGGAATAGAACTAACTGTTCACTTTTCTTTTAGGTCATCAAAAGTGAGACAAGAATCTTAGCAGTGAAATTACACAGAAAGACAACGTCAAAATGACAACGTCAGGTGATTTTGAAATCTAAGAGATGGGATTTTTGTATTTAATCACCAGGGTAGGGTTAGGAGAGACGAGATTTTTCAAAAACTGAAGCATACTGTATGTGCTTCAGTTTTTGAAACGTCCTGCAAAAGGAAGAGATAGGTAGGTAAATCGAAACTCGACATTTTCGAACGGAAATACAATAATTTCAAAATATAATATTTATTATATATATTATACTTGTTTCCTTATTTCCGCCAGAAGCCGAATTTTCGAACCAAATATGTTATTGCTACTTCTATTGTTGTTCACAAATGATTACTTCCCAACTATGGTCCCTATGGTCCTAATATGTACAGAATATTTAATAAACGAAGTCAATCACTTCCCTCAGAAGACGAATTTTCGAACAAAACATGGTAGTGCAGGCTTCAAAATTGTTACCACATGAATTGTTGACAATAATGAACAAATCTGATTTAATGCACTCTGAATTAATCCTTAGATCCAAACGAATTGTTAACAAATGTGGATGAGTCCTCCTTCTAGAAGATAACGTACCTACTAAACATCCCAACTTTGGTCAATATGTTAGTACATACAAGAGGAAGTTCAAGTTCTAAGACAGGAACGAGGAAAATGAGGAACAGACCAAATTTGAGTTTTGTTCCAAAAAACGCCCCAGAAAACAGGTTTTCAATTTGTATGGTGGCATCAGAAAACGAGCTTTTGGCGCCTCAGTGAAAATATTAAAAATGTAGTAAATTAAGATGAAAACAATGGTTCATCATTTAAAATAATAAAACAAACTGCAAGGTAGATACCCTCCAGCATTCCTGGTAGCTTTTTCATGTGTAGATACTTTCATCTACATGAAATACATGTTGCCGCAGGTTTTACAGATTAAATTACAATAAGATCTTTCAATTTAAAACTTTTTTCAACAAGTGGTTAAACATAGGAATGGGTACAATAAAGAACGAGGCTAGTAGTTTAAATTAAACATGACGAATTTTTTTATTGATCATTTCGGCTCCCAGAGGAATATCATAATTGTGTGATGAACTCTGAGTTGTTAGGTTCATGTTGGGTTCTCGTAGACATCAGTTGATCGTTTGTGATACTGCATACGTTTGGGTCGATATCGAATACAAATAGGTATCGTAAGTACGAGTGAATATCGTAAGTATCGAAACGTCGCCAACGACAAACCTCGGCCTTCTGCCGGCTATGAAACGACACTATCATTTTTATGGCGCAGTTAGCTCTCAAACGGCCGTTTACAACCGCTTAACATTTTCACCGAGAGGATTTAATAATATTATGGAATCCCCTGCGGCTTGGTGAAGGAAACGCAGTTCGTCGTACGAATATTCGGTATGCAGAAAGTGCTTGTCAACGTACTCAATAGGTTGGAAAATGAAGGGAAACATTCGAAACCGAGTGACTCCATCAGTTGGTTCTGGTGGGACGGAAGAGACGGATTGGTAGGTTTAGTGGGGGGTTGAGACAACAGTGGATTCTAAGGGTGGGGGACAGGACAGGGCACGTCCTTGAACCGGACCAGTAAATTGTGTTGGTAGCTTCGGATCTCGCAAACCCTCCATACACCCATAATCCAGTTGTCTAGTGTTTATTCTTAGATTGAGGTGGCTATGAAGGGTTCAAAAAATATATTATTGGAGCCCTTTTGATTAATAAGAGTTCGAGTGAAGAGGTTCTGAAGACCTCTGAGTCATAGACAAAAACACACTATGCTGTTCAGAATTCTAAATCAAGAAGGCATTGGGACGACTCACTAGGACGCTCGTGAGGGGTTAGTTTCATCATTTCAAAGGCCCTTATCAAACTTGCTCAGGTGCTGGATAAAATTAACAAGGAAGTTGAAATTCGACTTAATATAGCGTATTAGTACTATGGTATTATTATGGTATTAGTGTCGCTACAGTTTCATAATTTCAAAGGTCCTGGCCCTTGATCAAATTTCCTTGAACCCATTTCGAGAAGACTTTCAAATCGTAACCCTCCCTTATGTCCACATAAACAAACAAAAGAACCTTAAAACAGCTTTGACAAAGGACAATTTTTCATAACCTTCAGAGTAACTTTCATTCAAAAATGTAAGAAATAAATGAGTTGATATGTCAAATACAAGTAGCTCCGGAAAGTTCAATAGAAGGCTTCAATTTCCAGCTCATTTTTCGCCAGCTTGATCATGTACCTATGTCATAATCTATTGTGGAATATTATTTACTGTTATCTAGCCTTCTACGTAATTATCTGAAGGTTTTCAAAACTAATAGAGAAAATTGCACTACAATGTTCAAAAAAATTCTCAAAAAATCGAAAATGTTCAAATTTTGTTTATTAAATCAATTAAATAAAAGAACTTTAGATATAACGAAAGGTCCAAATTGTTCGGGACGGAATAAAAAATAAATAAAAAAACACATTATTGAGAATATCAAATTTACTTTGTTCGAGAGATCGCAAACATATTGAGGTTGTCGCTTCTGGGTTTAGAAACCTGGCCTTTTTTTCAAATCACTTGACCCTCATGAAGGTTCGGTGTTGGTTTCGCATTTCAGTAAAATAGTTGACCGTATCGCGTGACAGGATGGCGAGAGGCGTAGGCGTCTGAGTTGCTGCTGTATCAGTACAAACACCAGATCATTTTTAATGATTAAATCAGATAGTGAAGGCTTAATGTGTTTATTTTCGACTGTCATAATTATTATGGGGTTTAATCTCAATATATTGCTCTTAAATACGAGGGACGTCCGGAAAAAAAGGGGACAAATGCTGTTAAAAATAGAAAAATGCATATATTTTAATGAAATTTTCAGGATATGTTCAAAATTTAGTCCTTTATTTTTCAACATAGTCCCCAGCAAGTTCCACGCACTTCTGCATCCTAGGCACGAGCTTTTTTATGCCTTCGTCATAGACGCTCCGCTCCACCTCGAACAGCCACTTCTCCACAGACTCCTTGACCTCCTCGTCGCTGGAAAACCGTTTTCCACCCAGGAACCCCTTCAGTTTTGTGAAGAGATGAAAATCCGAGGGCGCCAGTCAGGGGAATATGGTGGGTGGTTAATGATATCCCATCCAAATCTCACAAGGAGGTCCTGGGTCACACGTGCGGTGTAGGGCCTGGCGTTGTCGTGAAGGAGAGTCACGCCTCGAGTCAGCATTCCCCTCCTTTTGTCCTTAATTTTTTTCTTCAATTTTTTCAAGGTTTCACAATAGGCATCGGCGTTGATGGTGGTCCCTCTGACCATGAAATCAACCAATAACACTCCCTTCCTGTCCCAGAACACAGATGCCATGATTTTGCGTTCTGAAAATTGCACCTTGAATTTTTTGGCAGTGGGGGAGTGGGTATGGCGCCACTGTAGGGACTGTCGTTTGGACTCAGGGGTATAGTGGCATACCCAAGTCTCGTCCCCAGTCACTATTGAGTCCAGGAACGCTTCTGTTGAGTGCGGGAGTTCTGTTCGAGGTGGAGCGGAGCGTCTATGACGAAGGCATAAAAAAGCTCGTGCCTAGGATGCAGAAGTGCGTGGAACTTGCTGGGGACTATGTTGAAAAATAAAGGACTAAATTTTGAACATATCCTGAAAATTTCATTAAAATATATGCATTTTTCTATTTTTAACAGCATTTGTCCCCTTTTTTTCCGGACGTCCCTCGTACTTCACCTGTTCAGGTATCCAGCGCGTCTCATCGTTACTTCATTTCATTCACTCGATTAATTATAATGACGCCTCCAAACAGTTTTTCGATGCCATAACGCTAGGAGGACGGCAGTGGAGAATTCAGCTACAAAGTCGTCCAGACCACAGAAAAAAAAACGGAGAAAACGAGCTGCAGCGAGGAAAGTGCAACAGCTTTGAAGGTGAAAGGGGAAGAACCCCGTTAGCTGCCTTTCGGGATTGTCACGGGCTCGGACGGAGCCCACTGAACCTGCAAAAAAAGGCGTATCTGGATATGCGGTACAATGTGTACTTGGAGCGGACCTCTAGGGATGACATACAATAATGTCACCCTTCCACATCTAATACACCGTAAGAAGGACCGAGAAATTCTTTGCACACTACGTGTGCAGAAATATCGTCCCGATACTACAGAGAAATGATTTTTGGTCCATTTCCAGTGGCTTGATCAAAAACGCTTCAAGGATTGGACGTCGTCGGATTTTGGTTTTGACAGTGGGAAAAATATATCAATTCGCTTGCAGCTGTTGACCATGATTCTTCACGTTGTTGCTGATTCTTTTTATTCGGATTAGAAATTAGAAATCATGATTGTGCTCTAGTAGATTCCGCCGTACGTGGTTCTGTGGTATATTAGCCGGGGATGGTTTTTGTCTATTTTCACCTCTCTCATTGACCTGGTCCTCAACGTTAATGGAGCTTTGTTTCCATAGACAGTATTAAAAGAAGGCACTTGTCTACTCTTTCAATTATGAAGAACTTTTGCTCACACAGGGCAATTTTGAAAAGCCTGATCCAATCGCTTAGAGTTTCAGCTTGAGCCTTTTGGTTGAGCCCTACACCGGATACCTCGTTTCGATCATTCGACAGCGGTTTGAGGACTTTCAACTCGGTTTTCCCCTGATTTGACTTGACCATCGTATCCGCCATCCAAAAATCAAGAACCATCGGTAGCTCACTTTCGAAAAGAATTGAGTTACTTCGTTTTTCCTCCGTTTTCAATTGAAAAGGAGAACTGAGGCCTTATGACAAAAATAGAATTACGATTTGGTACTTGATTCCAGAATGTATTTGCAATTCAACTTTTATAAGGAATGGAAGAGGAAACTAAGAATCCGCAAATCGTCAAGTCCTCGTGAAATCTCTATGAAGCCCAGACTTTCACGACGAAAAGTAGACTTAGATCGGATGACATAACCCTCGAGCATAAGCCGTTGAACTGGAATTTGTTGTCGAACGAGCGATTAGTCTTGCATTGGACCTTCTGGCTTGTAGTTTATGCGACATTAATTCTGCAACGATGCCGCCTGTAATAAAATCCATACAAATTGCATTAGCAGCAAAATCTTCGCTGGACTTCTCTGGAGGGTCGCCGTCGTGCTGCAAATGGCCTTTTTATTTTTAAACTTATTTCTAATTTTATTGACTCTCAGCTTCTTCATCTTATTTGTTTCCATGCCCCACTGCACTGTACTCGCAATAGCCTTCCATTCGATGTACCTACAACAATCACCAATTACCTGTTAAACAATCCTTTGCTCAGACCACAGAGGATTTTGAATCGCTTGAGCAGTGATGATGGTGTTGAATACTACTCGTACTAAGAAGCACTTGTTGAAGTAATATACAGTGTCAGAATTTGTTTTTCTTTTTTTTATGACATGATTTTCATTCCCACAGATTGTCGTTTATTTCTCTATTTTTTGCAATTTCTGTATTATGTATGTCACATGATTTTCATTAAAAATTGTCTGTTATTGAGCAGCATGCCAGTTTATGGTAATAAAATTAAAATAAATAAAAATCAACAGCAGGAGGGAATTCGAACAAAAATTCGTCGGTAGTTGGCAAATCCTACATAACAAACTGAAGAACGGTTGAAATGTACTGTAGCGGTTTTCTGGTTTAGCTGCATCATAAAACTTGAGAGCCGAAAGGAGGAAACTCAGTGATTCATTGTAGAAAGAAGTTGATCACATCTTTTGTGACCACTACGAAAAGGTTGAGTTGGACTCGACAATAAGTAGGCTATGTTTGTTCAAAGTGAGTAATAAGGGAGACGATTCCAACTTGGAAATCACATGGGACCGAGGCGGTGCTGTGAGGTAATTGAAACGGAATTTAATGAACATCCCCCGAAGCCGGGAGACAGGTTTTTGGCAGTCGTCCCAAACGGACGGTAAAAGTAAGGAGTTTTTATAATTCCTCCACTTCCCGACGGTTTCCTAAAAATACTTTCGAGAAAAGTGAGGGATAAGCTGCATTTCTTGACTGTTGCCCACTTTATTTCCCCCAAGTCTTGAATGAATAGAAAAAAATAACTCGTTTCTGTAGCGACCTGTAATATTTATATAATCACCAACTTTGGTTACTACGTTCAACGATAAACAAAAAAAATCACTTTTTGTCTGGTACTCGTTGAGTAATCATAATAATATTATATTTCAATAATAACATAATAACATATTATGTTTCAATATTATAGATATCCAGAAAAACATTACATGCAGATATAGATTCAAGATCTTTCATTTGGCGACGAGGAAAATTACGAAATTGCGCCACCACGAAGGAAAGAGAGATCACAATCAGGAATATTCACTGATTTTTCAAATGGATCTGAGGAGGCGTCAAATTCAGGTACATCTTCAAGAATGGATATTAGAGCATTCAATACAGAACCATTATGTAGAGAGTGACGAATGGGAGTATTGGATTAAAAGGTTTACAATTGAATTGAAAGCGAGTAACATTGTATATAGCGAGCGAAAGAGGGACAGCTACTTATTCGCAAGATCTTAGTGGAATTTTTCTCTCCAAAAGAGGTTGAAGAGATACCGTTCGATGACTTAGTAGCGGTGAGATTGAAATTCGGTAGGATCGAAAGAGATGAATGTCAGTCAATTGCCGATTTCTCGTTACAGTTACACTCACAAGCTTCTAAGGGTCGATTTGGAGTATCTTTGAACGAACGGTTGAGGGACCAGATGCCTTTTGGTCTTCAAAATTCCACATGGCAACATGAAATATTGAAACAACATCCTACCGTGAAAACGCATTAGAAGACTTTGAAAACTTTGCCGAATCTTAAAACAAGCAATTTTAACAGGAACGGATATCTGCAAACACTAGGTCACCCTTGATATTAAGAGTTCCACGAACTCAAGGCGCGATAAGTTCAAGCAAAGTATTGGAGATAGGCAGGAGAGTTTGTCAGGATAGCGAAGGAATTCTAAAACAAAGTCTAGATAAAACCTGGGTACCATCTGACAAATCAGAAACCGAAATTGGAGTCATGCAATTCAAACTCAGCGGTCGTAAATAGTAGTATTTCAATTGACATTCACCCTTAACTGTCAAATATTGATCATGAAGTGGGAACCAAGAAAATCCTTTGGATATTAAGAGCACGTCAAGGTTTTATGGCGGCTATAAAATTCGATTCAGTGGCTTTTTAGGAATCATTTTCGTACGATTGAATAAACGGGATTGATATCAAATTAGGCCACAATAATATTAGGGAGCTCAAAAACAGATACATGAAAGACCTGGGTTTGTCCAGAAGATTCTGAATTAGGCTGGTGAATGCCTGTGACTGTCCCTCTAATATCAAATAGCCGTGAAAGTGAGCTAAACTCGTACAATCCACAAATGGAAAATGATACGACGGAAGGATGCTTCAATAACGTTTCGAGAACAATGATCTCCGAGACGGGGTTCGATGTTTATACGAGAGGAGGCCACAAGCGTGACCGCTCAGTGTTACCAACTTGACGCACACGAATATCCCACCGTTCCCAACTACTTACGGACCAGTCGGGAAGTTTTTTGTCGTTTGTCCTATATCGAACCAGAAAAAGAAGAAGGAGAAAAAAAGGCCCGAGAGGGATTGTTGTAAAGACCTCACCAACCAAGTTTGGCCTACTTGTGCACAGCGAAGGCGCCCGTTCAACTAACCCCTTTCACGATTATGGTCCCTTGTGGGATGAATCACAAAGAAAAAATACGACAAACGTCATATTCAAACATACTCCTCCACAGCGGATTTTATTGGTTTAACCGGTAAATCGAAATAGAAAATCACCACCAATTCAGGCATTCATGAATGGCAATTGATTCTTCAGTTTGATCTGGTAGTTAAACAAAAATTGTCTCGTTTGAAATGACTCATTTTACATGTCTTGTACATGTATTTGACCATCAAAGGCTTATTATCTGACACACTGGCGTTCCTTATTACACTCTTTTATGACACAAATTGTCACAGCCCGCTACCACCATACGATACCCTCACATTCTATGTAGTTAATCACATTCATTGTAATTAATCTCAAATTTGTTGTTTTTGTTGTTGTTGTTTCGCTTATTGGCCTCGAGAGGGACCTGTGGCCTAAATAATTCTGTCTCCTACTCCCTCTCCATTCTGTCCTCTCCTCGTGCTCCATTCTTTACTGTCGATGGTGGAATTCAAAATATGGTCGAATGAGGGCAGATGAGAGCAGCAGGGAACAATTGTGGAGGACAATACAAATTGGTAACACGAAGGGAGCAATCCTTTCTTCGCCCTCAACCTCCAGTCAGCTGGATGATAGCTCCACATATGGCAAAAAAAGGTGCTCCCTAGTTTTAAGCGTGGTCTGGGTTATTTTTTATGGGGAGCTGTGTTATGTGAGCCACGATTATTAAATAATCGTGGCTCAGATAAATTTTATGAATAAATTTTAACTTATACCTTAAATAACTTCAATAACTCAATAAATTTGCCCGCAATTCATCTTTTTTGTGTGAGTTTTATAAAAACTTTTGCCATTTATGGATGACTTACACTAATTTTTCTACTTTTTAATGTAAATTAGACAAAAAGGCCCATTTTTTACATCAATTTTACTAAAATTCACTATATTTGGTGTGAATGTTACTCAAATTTTCCTACTTTACAACGACTTTTACAGAAATTCAGGTTGTTTTTACATAAATTCTACTAATATTCACATTTTTTGTGTGAATTTTTGCAGAATTCACATCTTTGTGTAAATTTTTCCACAATTCACATCTTTGTGTGAATTTTTCCACAATTCACATCTTTGTGTGAATTTTTACACAATTCACATCTTTGTGTGAATTTTTCCTCAATCCGCATCTTTGTGTGAATTTTATAAGACATTTTGCCATTTATGGATGAATTTCACTGACATTTCTACTTCTTACTATAAATTTGACAAAAATGCCAATTTTTTACATGAATTTGGCTAAAATCCACTGTCTTTGGTTTGCACGTTACTCAAATTTTGGAGGTTTACAAAAAATGTGAAAATTCACAAAAACCAAAATTTGGTTTTTGTGAATTTTCACATTTTTCATATTTAATATGAATTGTAGGAAAGTGACCAACAAAATGTGAATTTTTGTAGAATTTTTCTGCAAAAACTTGAATTTATGTAGAATATTCGTGTAAAAACTTGAATTTAAGTAAATATTTTGTGGAAAAACATGAATTTAAGTAACATTCTTGGTAAAATAGGAAAATTTGAGTGACATCCACGAAAAATACAGTAAAGTTTAGTAAAATTCAAAAAAAAAAAAAGTGAATTTCTGTGAAAATTCACAAACAGATGTGATTATGGCTTTATGATGTGTTTATGTATTTGTATTCATATTCATATTTTCTGATTTATGAATTTTATTCGCATTCATATTTATGAGTACGCCTATCCCTGGTGCGTAGCATTGTAGATGGGAGGGAGAAAACCGCGAGTTATATGTACCGAAAGGTCAGAGGTCAGCGCGGCGTGAGGACCTTGTGTACTAGGTCAAATCAATAGGCGCCCCCGCAATACGCTTTGAGATTCACGAGCAGGTATCAGAGACGTGAATGTCTGTAATGTTTCCCCCATCAGCTCAACGATCAGACGTAACTCTGCAGGATACAGCCGACGAGTGATTGCAATATGACGAGCGCAACCATAAAACGTACTGGGAGAATCCTCAAACGCGGATTATTTAACGTTCGTAAAACCCGAATTTGAGCCCAAATATCGATACGATGATTCGAACTTGGCATCGTACAGAGTTAAGAAGGAATGCGGGGTGGGTAAAAAGTGAGCAGAAATCAACGCATGCGCAGGACTCCCGTCGGACACCGCGGTTTAGCGCAGCTTCTTGTTTCTCGCCACCAGCTCGAGTTCACTCCTACAATGCCTGCTCCTCGACGGAAAGAAGGTTTAAACCGCCATCACTCATAGGGTTAAACTGCGGGCAAATAAAAATTCTCGATCTTCAACATATCGCAGGAACGAAGTCACAATTTGGTAGGTGCACTACTCTTATCTACCAACCACCAAATGAAAAGTAGAGATGAAATGAAATTAATCTATCAATTCAACATTAGGTAGCCAGGCAGCGTGATAGTGAGGAGTGAACGTACAGGAAAATGAATTAACATACAATGCCCCGAACTCTATTGTAGAGGGTACGAGTGAGGTACCACTCGTACATTTGCCTGAGCGATTTTTGAATGTAGTTATTAATAACGTGTGATAATTTACAAAGTGGGATTCACGATCGGTACCTACTTGTGACGACCACTTTATTTGACCTCGCATAAAATCCCCATTTACAATCATAACCTCAAAATCTAATTGAACCGACCAAAGTATCCAGTTTTTTCTCATAATTATTACAGCGGGTAAAACCGAGCTTAGGGAGGCTTTGGATTTGAAGGTTAACCCTTATCTCTTCATGTGGTTTTTCACTTCGATCCTGACGTCATTTTTCGTTGGGTATTACACAAGGAAGTTATTGGTAAGTAGCTCGAGGTCTGATCATGTTGGCACAATTGGAACGTCGAATCGGAGGTTAACGACAGGTTATTTCAAGTTGGAAGGTAGTGCCCCGGTGCTGCTGTTTTGTAGAATTAAGTAGCCAGCAGGTGTAAGTTCCAATTAGGTACGAATTTAGTTATTTTTCGTTGTTTTGACTGGTTTGGGTGACAGACTATCGTAATTTGAGATACAATCTTTCGATCTCAATGAGAACCGTTGAAAAAAAATGTAATTGGAAGCAGTTCAATAGCAAGTCAAGATGTGAACTACAGGACACATGACAAGTTACCAGGTACTAATTCACACGTACTTCTCAAATTCAAATGTATTCAATTTTGTGCCCCATTTTGTTAATGAAGACTTACGGTTTTAAACTTTTCTTTAAATAAATAAATTAAGAAAAACAATATTTTTTCATTGAACTTACCCTCAACCCCACAAATTAGATTGACCAGAACTCGCCCTTTTTACGACAAGAATGATAAAAAATCACATATTTCCAAAATTTCAAGTCTGTTACATCATAAGGGGTCTTTGGAGCATTCTAAAAAATTTGCAGCCAGTCATGGGAACCATCTATTTCTACAAGTGCAGTGACCATTTCATGGGACCAGACAAAATTCCAAATAAGGGAGGTTAGGATGAATGCATCACAAGACGCTCTCCGCCTTCGATACTGTACACTCCAACGCTGCCACACAAAAAATGGATAATATACAAGATCTATACTCTCGAACGGTGGATATTATAAAAGGCTCATCCCGCCCCCGAAGACGTCCCCGCCCATGACAGTTGTCAAAAGGGGAAACCGGCTGCCGACGTGAGCGCTGTCGACGGGCATCCTGCACAATTAGGGAGCGATAAAACCTTCGGAAGATCGATACGTTTAGTGATTGCGGGTGTAGTGAGGGGTGATGGGGGGGGGGGGTAACGTGTCCCACTCCAGATAACAATCTGCGGCGGCAACGACGAGATTTCTCAGGCTTTTAGGTTAAACACGATTCAAGAGGCAACGCTTTTCAGATAAGGGCCCAGTTGGTCGAACAAAAGAGTTTACACTGCCTCGATCACCCATCCCTACGCCCATTCGACGGCAAAAACTTGGAACCCAAATTACAAGGACCTTCATCCAGCATTTTTTATCGCAGACAACATCCAACAAGGAGGGACCACCGATCGCAACTTTGTGCATATGCTAATGGAAGAAAAATAATTTGATAGTATACCAAGTATACCATTTAAAATTGAACTGTGAACTAACACCATTTTTAATAAAAAATTAGTATGAATTGTACGGATTTGGGCGGATTGATAACACTGGCCAAAAAAAGTGCTGCTTGGTGCAGAGGAGATGTGGCATTGAGATTTTGCAGTGTGCTGAATCCAAATCTGACCCCCGTGTCTCACTATCAGGTCTAGTTTTTGAGATACAGCTCGTATACCTATTTTCTAGCTTCGTTTGAGTGTTAAAAATTGTACTTCAAAAAACCCGAATTAATTTTCAACTTTCAGCCCCTCTTTCTGGGTTTTTTTGAGGTTCAGAATCCGGATTTAAAACCCAATTTTAGCTATCTTCTTACATTCCGCTGTAAAATTTCAATATTTCACAAACTAAACAGATCGAAATCGATCAATTTCTCGTAACCTTCTTATTTGGCGCTTTTTAGTGGCGCACAACCCCGCCAAATTTGAAAACTTCAAGTCAATCACAGCCTGAGATACCCTTCCAAAACCTTCCAACCTAGTCCTAATCCTTCAGGCCATTAAGGGATATTAAGATCCAACTTACCAAGTTACCCCTACAGCTCCTCTTCAAAAGCCACTCTCTAGAGATATCCTCAATCTCCAAAGTGGCTTTTGAAAAGGAGCTGTAGGGGTTTCTAATAGAAAAAAAAAAAATCGAAATAAATTCCAGGGTTTCACTAAGTTGAATGAAAACCCATAAAAACAATCTTCAGCTTCCAGGGAGTGGAACGTTTTTGCAAGTCAAACAATCATCAGACATGATAGAATTGCAACGCTGCGTCATTAGGCGTTTGACGGAGATGCACACTAATGATTAGTTGTGCGAATTGCCAATTGACAAGCTGCGACGAGTTATTCTGCTTAAAACAAAGTTTGCAGCCCATTTATGACCTTCAGTCTTCCGGTAACTCCTCGTCTCCTACGCACAAGCTTTTTCGGGTTCACCTCTCAACCTCAAGAGTTCGCCAGCGAAACTCGACTCGAATGCCAAGGCTACTCTGTGGATACTATAAGGTCTATTGTTTGTTTTTCGTCTTTTTTTTCTCTCTTCTTCTCCCCCGTCTTCTTCACAAGACAACAAAAACCTTCTCCCGATGCAGGTTTGAAGACTGCGTCCCGGATTTATTTCCGTCTGAAACAGTTCGGGCCGCCCTCAAACCCTTGTTTACCAGCAAGGGGAGTTGGCTTGCCTTCAGAAAGGAAGAGTTTCTCTCTGCTCCTAATTCGAACATCCAAGTTACCGCAGGGAAGTTGGACGCAAGTCAAGAAAACACCATTTCAACTCATAATCAATTAAATGGCATAAGTGTACTCCTGCTGCTTCGCCAAATTTAGCAATCACAAACTCCTAAATGGGTCCTAAACAAATTTGTCTGATAGTGAATTCAACCAGCTTCAAGATGAAAAAAAGGAATATTGAATCGGATTAATAGTTTTGGAGTTATAGCGAAAAATGGGTCAATAAAACTTTAATAAATATTTGGATGAAACAAACAAACAGAAATTCAGACACTATAATCGACAGATACCTGTATTGTATGTAACATACATCAGATAATTGGATAGAACATTAAAAGAATTCGGGAATTTGAATGAGAACGAAACCAATTTGATTTTCAGGAGTGATTTTCTAGAAGCCAAATTGAATTGTTCCAGCAACGATAGTTTTCTGGCGTTATTTTCCATTTTACACCAAATAAGGATTTGAGATTTCTTCTACTGTTTGCTAGAATGAGTGGTTATCGTGAGGTACTCAATTCAACGATTTTCCCATTCCCTCCGTCATGTGTCTCATGATACACCCGCTCTATTGTGACACGGTTTTGATTGAAATATGGGTAACGAGCCTGGGAACATTAACCCAGTCAGCTGATAACGCCCGCAGGGTCAACAAAACAGAATGAGGGATGTTGGCCCGCGTATGAGGGGAGCCTGACACCTGCTTGCGCCAGGTGACGGTGGAATAGGGGATGAACACATAGGAAAAATCAGTACCGCCAGTTGTTTGGTCTGGGATTCCATGAAAAGGAACAACAGGCTCGAAAGAGTTCTCTACGTCTGTTTCCAATTGGAGCAACTGGATCATTTGATCTTACAGGGATCTTTCAGAGGATACTGAAAAGCAACAAGAAAACTCATTAGGCAGATTAGGGACGTGAATATAAAAGGGTAGAGCACAATAGTCGCATCCCTTCTCTAGAGGTTATGGAGTATTTTAGAGACTGCCAATATAAACAAAAAATTATGACAATCAACAAATTATTTCATTGACACAGTTTTAAGGTGTGGGGAATAAAGGTGACGTCCACAGGTTTGAGCGGTAGATGCACATTGAAGTGCAGAGATAAATTCGTATTATCTCACCACTAAAGAGTTTGGTTCAGTGCATTTCTTACCTCTTCAAACTGCATAATTCAGAAGGTATAAAGAAATGTGATTCCCATAGTGGGAGGATCTCGGAGGCAGATAAGGCGTTTGGAAATTGAAGAGATTTGGTTGAAATTAAAATTATGGATATCATAATGTAGATAACAGTGAGGTGTGAGAATCAAGGGGAGGAGGGGTGTGGTTTTTGAATTGAATGGCGTTGTACGTTGACGTGTGTAGACTGTTGAGATGGTAATATCCGATCAAACTGCATAAATGCAACGGAGACGATCATTAATTTGATATGGAGCTTGCCTGTGCGATACGAAATTATAATAGGAGAGATGAGACCAGAATTAGTTGGAATGTGGCACGAGTAGTGGGGATGGATCCAGGCGAGGGAAGGAGGGCTTGCAGGCCCACAGATGTATTTTAGCCTAAAGAGTACAGCGTCAGGACGGGGAGTAAATAGTGAACAGAGGAAGGTTTTCAAACGAGGATACCTCTGGGTAACAAAAGTTTAGAAGGGGCCCCTTCGTCGGCCGTGAGGGGGCCTGATTGCCATGGCAACCGCTAGGAAGCGGTAGTGGGGACGGTCGGCCATTTTGGATCCATCCGTGACGCAATCGCCAAACAGTCGAGGCATCGATTTTGCTGGTATCCCTCCTTCCTCCACGACGAACCCCCCCACTCCTGTGAAGGCTCGAGGCGCGCTAAGGGCACGGGGAATTGAAAAAGAGATTTTTTTCTCGAAGCCCGACAATCCGTGATAATAGACGAGAACTTGAATTCACGATTCAATCGCCAACACTCGAAACATACGGAAACCCTACACGTGAAAACGGAACCTGACCGCTTTCATATGAAAAAAAAAACCGACCAAAAAAATACACGGAAATGACAAGGCCTTGGCCAGAAGCATACATTAATAAGGTGAAAGCTAACTCTGACCTAGGTAGAAGCCATTGAACTCTCCTCTCAAAAACTTCAGTTCGTGGACCGATATCGTTCAAAGCCACAACGACAATATAGCCAACGCAATCTGAAATTCATGATGATAAATAATACATGTACCTAGAATTCACAATACGATTCACGAACCTCGTCCTCTTTATGAACCACACAAAACGGTTCAACACCATGAGTATAACTACATTTTAAATACATACACCACTATTTCACTTGGAACATCCAGGATGAACACAAAACACAATAGTTACTACTCCCAAGCAGCATTGTAACTTCACCATTCGAATCAAATTCCCGCCTAAATCAGTTACAATTCCAGAATGTAATATTTCGATGCATAACACGACCACTGCCACCTTTTCAATTGCAAACGGATCATATGAGACAAAATAACACAGAAAGTAATTAATCCAGAACACTCAACAACAAATTGTTTGTGAATTTACCGTAGCCAAGTGTACAATCTAGTTACAATATCACTGGATTACACCCTAAATTCATTTGAGTGATGCAACACAACATTGAAGTATTGTAGGCAAGCAGGTTAGATTGTTGAAAAAGAACTTTCCATATGCAATGATTTCTTGGAGCAAGGGGGCATCTACATTGTGTAGTTGATAGATTGCAGTAGAAATGTAGACATGTAGCAGTAGACATTGTGTAGTAGATTTGCAGTAGAAATGAATGGGCAGCACTCAAAAATTGCTTTGTAGGGCAATCACATGAGAGGGGAACAGCCAAATTGCATATCATAGACGTTATGGTCGCGAGATTATGTAAACTTGGTGACTTGAGTCGGTATAAAACGTTTAGAAATGAAATAAATTGAGCATTGTGAGTGAAAAATAGAGAAAAACGAGCAAAATACGAAGCCAAAACAAACTGAATTGAAGCCACTGGGATGTGACCGTTAAAAATGGGGTGGTACGTCCCAAGCCACAAAAACACAGTAATCGCGCGGAAAATGATATAAATTGACATTTACAATTGTAAAAGTGGGGGTAAAGCTAATAGAAAACGAGTACTCACCTATAATGTAGACGGTATAAATTCGGTGAAGAGAGCACGACCCACAACATAGTCACTGAAGGTTGTAGATATTCACCAAAGCATTGTCCTTTGGAAATTTTTACACAGTAACGAACTAATCCAGTTAGACTACCATTTAAACCGAGTTTGAGGTGAATTGAACTTCAAAAACCCAGTGGAATTGAAGAAAATACCGTAAGAAACCTAAAAATGGCGACGGTGCTACAAAAACAAGAATCGTATATCGCTGTGGAGCAGCCGAAAGTCTCGAACCCAGAGGAACTCAAGATGGCGGATCGAGAAGGCACTGGCTGCAGGGTTCTGGTTACCGACTGGTTTTTATCACTGTTGCTCGGTATTGAGTGATGAACACAAATTTTCAACAATTTCAGAAAAATTAGGGATAATATTTGAAATTTAATTGACACATTCGGGCGGATAAATCGGGTGAAAACGTTTGTGACATTGTGTGACCTAAATTCGACACCGAGGTTTCCAGCTGTTTCGATCGAGTCACCAGAGAATTCAATAACCATTTTTATTCTTGATCGAGTCGCACGGGAAAAACAGAGTGGGGTAAAAAAAAACTTCTCGATTACTTCGCCACCGGAGACACTTTTCAACGCGGTTTTATATTGCGAATGGCTAAGTGTCCGATTTAAGAAGTTAACCGTCGGGCGAGAAGGCGATTTCACAAGGCGCAATCGTTCCAAGGAAACGGCGACATCTTGGCCTCCAAGACGAATCAATAGAGTGTTTATTATGTTGACCCTATGTGCTTACTGTAACGTCAAAACAAAACCCGATACGAACGCCTTCGACAATTTAGTTACCGCTAAATATGAGCCGACAAAGGGGATTTCGAATCCCACCGTTTGATACGAGCTCCGACCTTATTTCACGAAAGCTAAACGGTCGCAAATGACCTCATTCCATAAATAAACTCTAGGAAGGTCTAGAAGCAGTAAGAGAGCTAGAGACAACACGCTTACGAATTTTGAATAGTACCTACCAAACTGCTCAGTGTCAGATGGACAATTTGATGAAAACCACATCCAAACGAACATGACGTAGAATCCCACTCGGCAAGCTCAAAAGTTAGATAATTAATTCATGTAGCAAGTTGCAATGCATAATATGAATATAATACACTGAATATAGTACGTTTTGATGTATACATAACATATTATGTTGTGTATACATCAAAACGTACTATATTCAGTGTACACGGTCATTCTGTGTGAAATATGAAGGAATCACGATTCATTGGGCTATAACTGTGTTATGTAGGTGAACTTGTGTGTAATTATGTTGAAATCACAACTTACCAGTAAACGAAATTACTGCGAATTTCCGGGTTCTCCTGTTTCCATCCGCATTCACATTTTGAAGAGGACGAGGCGAACAAGTAACTTATAAAAAAAATCCTTTCTAAGCAAATATTGAAGATGAGTCTCTAAAAATCGGATCACTTCGCGGTTCGACGAAACCGAAACTCTTGATATATCCGGTCGTGTAAAGGACGCGAAACCGTCAAATCATTAGATTCCGAACTGTTACGAGTGGAATACGAACGCGAACGCTATGGAAAAATCCGTTGCAATGGGGAAAAACTAGAGAAATTCGTAGAACACAGGGATTGCGTTTGCGGTCCGCCCTCCATTTTCTGTTTATTGATATTGAATTTTCACGTAAATCAGTGTTGTCGTCGGTCAACTACGCAGCAGGTGAACACTGGTGCCACCATAACGAGTAACCTTGAACTCTTTCATGCTAAATTGAAATGTTTGAAAGCTGTTTTTGAAATTAACGTGCAGCACAAGTTGGTGTGAATTTTCTTCGTTACATTCAACTATAGAGAGAACTAGGTCTAAAGCGTTTTCTTTAACGATTCTGAGTGATCCGTTTTTTTTGTTTTTTTTTTTCCTCCACCCTAAGATTTAGGAACATTTGAACGTCTGTTTATTTCTAAACGTGCAAAATGTTTCGTTTTTAAAACATTGTTTTAGGTAAAATATTTTGTTTATAATTGACAATATGACGTTTTGGCCTGGGTTTGTACCAATTTGCTGCTAAGATCCTCATCAGCGATTCTAGCGAAGAATAAGTTAACTAGATATTTTACGAGAGGGGAATTTGAATCTGTTCCCAGGTTTGTCTCTACGGTAGAGAGTTGATAATCCGGATTGATAATTAAAAAACAGGCTATTTTAGAAAATCCAGATTTTGTGATAATCCGGAGGAGGTCTGGCTCCAATAATTCAAAATCCGGATTTTCGCAAATAGGATGTGTTTTATGCTGGAGGCTTCACTTGAATATGCATGTAAACAAGCTCAGTACGTAAAATTTACCTGGTAAATACAGTTAAAACTGTTGTGTATTATTAGTATTATTTACTTAGTACTGAAACGCTACAGAATACAATGCTGCACAAAACGTGGAGTACAGCACAGTAGGAAAAAACTCTGCAAATTCTTGACGCAACGGTTTGTTGTCTTCTTTGAGCAGATCACCTTAATCTACTTCACGAAATGATATGATACATCATTTCGTGAAGTAGATTAGGGTGATCTGCTCAAAGAAGACAATAAACCCTTCATATTATGAAACTCTAGCTCATAATCCAAATTTAATTTGTTCAAACAAACAGGTATTCTTTAAACAATTTTACAGCCAAGAAACCTAGTGATCCATCATCAACCCATGTATGAAATGATTTGTTAAAAAAAAAAAAAAATGTGTTTTAAAAATGTTACAGCTCAGGAACCTATTGCCTTGTAATCCATCTTCAATCCATGTATAAAATTTAATTTGTTTAAAAAAATAGGTTTAACAAATTTTACAGCCAAGAAACCTAGTAAATATTGCATTGTCATCCAGTTCTGGTCTATATTTAAAAGTTCAATTCTCTAGCTCATCGGGAAGTTGAAAAAAAAACTTTGTTCAAACTTGAACTAAAAGTTCAAAATTCGTTTTGGACTGGTCAAAGTCCCTATATAAGTTCACCTCTCTGTAATGCACCTTCAGTTTTGTTTCGTTACTGACGATGGTTTAATTACCGAAGCCGGTTTGACAGTGTACCTACTCATATTTCAGTGGAAATAGACGATTTTTCAAATACTCTTGTTTTCCTGAAAGAGACCGAATTGTAAACCTTATGAGACTCCTCCTACAAATATTTTCGTACCAAAGTAGGTACCAACTCATAATATTACCTAAGTAGGTAGGTACCTGATTAGCAAAAGCAAACGTAGGTAGATTTTTTTTTTTCTAACCTGGAAGTTTGGTCATTGATTGTTTTTTCCTGATTTCTTTCACAATAATTGAATCATGCAAAATCAATGCTCAATTTAATTAATTTATTATTATTATTTTTTTTTTTTAGGGATATTGAGTTATGCTATGCTGGTTCTTAGCCGTCGATATGGAGAGGTGAATACAGAAACCGAATAAAGAAGGAAAACTTTTACTATGACACAGTGTTACATTGCAATTGTAATAGAGCCGTTTGTGAGAGACTTGAGAGATTAGGCACAGTGACAATACTTTGATGTGGCATGAAGCAGACCTGTCCTGGGACGAATGATCCTAACATAACGAAATAATGTTGAACTTTGAAATGATGTTGAATTTTTTGTTTAATTCGATTTTCTGAATCTACGTATCTTGAAACGTAAACCAACAAATTTTGAGGGGGGGTTAAAAAATTTGTTGCTTTGGTCCATTCCAATGGTTCATTATCGAAGATATAAACCAAATTCATACAGGATCCACTCAGGACGTCTCGTTGTACTGCAATCTCCACTAAAACGTACTTGGCAACACCACTGAAGCAGTCAACACCAGCATTTGCATCTAATATCAAACATGAAGTAGAAGAAGATAGGTGATAAGAACCACTGATAAGAAAACTCCTCTTTTCCCTGAAGGATCCCATACAATTCTGTGATCATGGTGAATTTTTTATGATGTTGTATCGTACCCTCAAAGATATACATGTTTAATTACTACTAGTACGCCCGGTACGTTTTTACTTCGTGCATACTGTATATAACACGTAGGTACGTTCCCAAAGTTTGTGCTGATGAAGAGATGCGTGCGCTGATTCAGAGAGTTGTCTCCGCCGATGCCGCTTGTAAGTGACAGTAAGGTTTATTATAATACATTGGTAGGGGAAATATACCATTTATTGAACAGTTAAGGAGAAACTTGAACTTCATAAGCATCTGATTATTCACTTTTTCACATTTTTCGGAAATTGGAAATTTACCTGTGTTCTACAGGAACGTGGCATTTGAATACACTAACTACTAAGTTTGGAAGTAGATGAATTCCAATTTTTTATTTCGCAATTCAATCTCAAAAACGTGAGTGCACCAGTTATTGGACACACACTGAGAAACGTGGTTCTCACTTCAAAAAAACCACTCAATAATGAAATGAGTATATTCCCATAAAGAATGGTACAAAATTATCAATGGCACATTGTTATGAAATGAAATTGGTGTCTTCACCTAATTACACATGTAAATATACTTACACGTAGTAGTGAGGATTCCTGGGAAAGGTAGCAGAAAACTGCTTCCCGCATCCCTACTCCCAAGGATACCCACTCCGCCAGACATGTCAAGGAAATTATTCATCCATAATATGGATCATCCTCCAACGCGGGCAAATGCTCATATTATGAGCATTTGCTCGCGTTGGAGGATGAGCTGTGATTCCCGGCAGACAGAGTGAACAGTATAAGAGTATTATGGTAGTAGGTATAATAACTGTAATAGTAGTAGTTCATAGTAAATGACATCGTACAACAGAAGTAAAATAACTATTAGATTTCGCTCATTAGATACAATACGGTACTGCTTTTTACACTCTTAGTTGTTTTATTATATTATAATATTATATAAACTGCTTAACGATGGTAGGAGGGAATTAAAGAATCTTATCCCTTGGTATTTGTAAGATATTTGAGCAAAGGTGGTTCGATAGAGCGGATATTCAATATTACAATCATGTTTGAAACGTGTGGTGGCATTGTGAGCTGGTAAGTTGTAGTGCTTTGTGCATGAAGCTCTGGAAAATTTCTATGATCGAGGCTGAAATAAGCACAATGTTATGCTTATTACGCTTATAATGTTAGCACATTATGCTTACTCACAATATTTATGACGTAATTCTGTACGTAAATTATAGGCATCATGAATGATAGACGTGGATGAATGATGATGTCCTTCTTTCAGGCCAATCAGTGTAGTTGCATCGACGTTACTGATCAGACTCTGGTGATTTGGCGTTAGGTGATATAAGAAAATTAACCGAACATCTCATTTTTACTAATCTGCAGATTTAATGGTACTTATGGTCGTTCTGATTCTTCATTTTCCAGATCCCAACGGAGAAATAATTTCATCGATCGGAAAAGGGTTGTGCGTTCTCATTGGGATTTCCAGGGAGGACACGAAGAAAGACATCGAATACATGTAAGGTTTAAGGACACTCCTTTACAAGTGTACAATCACTAACGTTCTCGTCAATGCCTACTACGAGTGAACTCCTGGTCGACCTGTGTGTACAATTATACATTAGAAATATAATAAAATAATTATACACACAGGTCGACCAGGCATTTACTCGTAGTTTGTTGTTGAACAGCTGGAGGTCATTTCCGAAGTAATTTTCTGTGTAGACTCTGAATGCGAGCTCAGAATAATTCTGAGCTCGCATTCAGATTCTACTCAGACAGGACAATTATTGTCCTATCACGTCTGAGTTTTGAGGTTATGTACACGAAAAATGGATATAGATACAAACTAGACACAATTTTTCCAATTTTTCGACTCATTACATCATCTAGTACTACTCTTTCCCTTTAAAATGAGACTTTGAATGATACTGTAGGATGTTTATTTCTGAAGTTATAGCGATTTTAAGGTGAGGAGATTATACAAAAACAGCTTCTGCTGGGTTGAACAAACCCTTTTTTATCATACAATTTTTAAACCATGTAAGATAAGATGTAGGAAGCTTTGATAAGTAAAGCACCTCGACCTGTTAAGATCTATTGTGTTGTAGATCTAAGATCTATAAACGATGAAAACGTATAACTAGGAGGTTTTCAAGGATACGTTTTACGAATCTGAGGTCAGATTCCAAAAATTCAAGATGGCGGCTCCAATATGACGGACGAGATTTTTGACGATTTCTGCCAAATTTGGTATATTTGGTATATGATGTCGCTCACGTTGAATCTGGATTAACATTGAAAATGACGAATTCAATATGGCAAAAAAGCTTGTTTAGCCCTTAGAAGTTTTTCATGTCATCCCTCACCTAAAAATCGCCATAATTTTCAAAAGAAGCATCTTACAGTATCATTCAAAGTCTCATTTTAAAGGGAAAGAGTACTTAGTAGGTACTAGATGATGTAACGTGCAGAAAAAATTAGAAAAATGTTGTCCAGTCTGTATCTAACCTTAAAAATACCCAAATTATCCATTTTTCGTGTACACAACCTCAAATTTCTCAGATTTCAGACGTGATAGGACAATTCTGAGCTTTGATTCAGATTCTACGCAGAAAATCACTTCGGAAATAACCTCCAGCTGCTCAACAACAACCAGAACCCAATTATTTAGGTTGGCTGGGAGCATTCCAGGCAATATCAGGTAATAGGTTACGAAAAACGAATTCGTGAAAGGTGTGCCATCATAACTGTCGACAAGTTATTTGAGTGAGTATTGAGTTAGTTTCGAGTAACAGCGACTGTCTGGTGATAGATTGTGGTATTAGGTTATTTTGGTAATAGGTTCTCGATTCGCTGGCAGACTATTACCAAAAATAACCTAATGCCACAACCTATTACCAGACGGTCGCTGTTATTCGATAACCTATTACCGAGAAATAACCGTATTAGCCATGCTTAAGAGGGCGCCGTACGTGACAGCTCCCATAAGAAATCAATGTATCTGTCCCGCCATGTAACTCTGCCAAAACTGCACCGATTTCCTTGATTTTTTTTTTCTTTTTCAAGTTAGATCAAGTCCTAGTGATCCTACTTTTGCGATTTTTGATATGACGTCCCTGAAGACAGCCATCATCTCATGAAGTTGGTATTCCGAGAGAGATGGGAGGTTGCCCCAGTTGGATGGTTGTTTCTTCCTTATATGAAGTGATATGGAAATTGTGCTCCGTAGGATCTCTTTTTCAGATCCTAAGCTTCAATTTGAGTGCTCAAGCGATAAAAACGGTTCATTTTTGGGGATGTGGTGTCCCGGGAAAAATTGACATCTGATATTGAAGCAGTTTGAATCGCGGGACACAGGCGGGAACGCCAGTAGTTCAGCCCTTTACCGCTAGATCCCGCTGACTGAGGAATGTGAGAAAGGGCTACTTCTCAAGTACCTGCGGTCCCATAATCCCTATACCTACCAGTCAAACAGAGGTGCAGACTCTTCTGAAAGCAAAAGTTGTTCTGCATGGGTTTCCCAAATCCCAATAGCGTTGTGGGGGTTATCTGGAAGAGTTGAAGTCATTATTGGGAAAAAGGACCACGTCATTCATGACTTGGCCGGTCCCTACTCTCTGTTGTGAAAGGGCGAGGGAAGATAAATTAATAAATGAGTCATTACAGTTGAGTTTACTACAGCCAACATGCCCGAAAATATGATAGTTTTTTGACATTTTGCGTCAAATCCGCCTACACAATAGAAAAGAGTTAAAAAGAGTTATTAAAAGAGTTAAAAGAGTTATTGGGAAAAAAGTTAATGTGAATTCCAGAAAAATTGAAAATTGCATAGTTGGATGCAGAATAAAAAAAACTCTGCAAATTCTTGACACAACGGTTTATTATCTTCTTTGTACAGATCACCCTTCACATTATTATTATTATATTATTTTTACATTGGACATGAAATTCTAACTTTGACTTGTGTATTTTATAATATGTGTTGTAGGTAACTTTTTGCTCCTCCAGAACTCGCTTGTCGTTTTAGGCTACTACTAGGAATTGCAAAAGTAGGTACATACAAAGGTAGCCAAGTCGTGGAGATTATTCATTAAAAAAAACAGTGCTACAATTTACTGAAAAATATTGATATAATTGACATAATATATTATATTCATAGATTCAATTTCACATTATCACGATACGTACCTACTTATAAATTATTCATTTATATCTTTTTGTACATTGATGTTGAGGGATGTCATCCCTCAACATCATTCTTACTGACAGTCAAACTAAATCACACACACTCTTTTTTTGTACATTGTTTTGCACCTACGAAATCAGGGGATTCTCAAATCGGCATGTTCCTTGATACTCGGGGATCCAAAATTTCAGGTAGGACACAATTAAAATAAAAGTTTTCAAGGGTAGGCACCATTGTATCCCAAAATCTTTGGTCCCTCTCAATACGCTCTACCCTAATCGCTTGTAGGGTCCAGGCACAGAAAATGCAATATGACCTGCTGGCAATTGCCAGCTGGCCCTGGATTTGGTAGTAATATTTGTGTTTTTTATTAAAAACCCATCCTCCTTTCTTATCACTTATCCAATAATTTATTTTTTTTCGTCTTCAATCCTTCTTCTATTGTCGTACTGGCACACGAGGATGGACATTTTATTTCTACGATGCCGTCATCGCCAATGAGACCGTCAGGTGTTGCACCCAAAAATTGATTTTGAAAGTGTTTTTTTCCCAAGAGACCCAGATGTGTTTTTCCCAAGGTGATACCCTAGGAGATTAGAAAGCCAGTTAGTGCCAGGTAGGATTTAGGTTTTAACGGGATAACGGGAGAATACCAGATTTTGAAAGTACGTTTTTCCCAAGGGACGGTAATTATCCAGATAAATAGTATTTATTAACTCGGTATTTGAAAACCATGTGCTGTTTGAATCAGCTGGGTCAGTTTGAACCAACAAATTTTGAGGGGGGGGGGGGGGGGTTTGAATGGTTTCCTAACAAAAATGTTTGTGAATTCAATGATGATTCTAAAAAAAAGAAGAAATGGGTAATGACTAAATTATTCATCTTCAAAACAGCTCTAAATTTTGAGGGAAATGATCGTTTTCATTTTAGACCAATATTTAAAAATATTATTGAAAAAGTGTCGGCAGTTCAGTTCTGATATCCCGGCTCCCGTTGTGGCCCAGCGTCAAGGCAAGGAGGTCGGTAGGTGGTGGTTTTACCCTTTCCTTTGTTGCAATCGCAGGGTGAATGAAAAGGAGGTAAGCCATCTCAAGTACGTCATCGCTTTGTCAACATGTTCCCTGGGAAGTCCCTAACGGTAGGTAGAGCTACGACAAGTAGCTGTACCTGCTGGGGATTTTCCAAACTTGAACCTTGTTCATGTCAGAAACATAGTTCTCTCGGAATCCACTGCAGTAGCAGGCGCCACTCTTACGGCGCGCTCTTAATTTTTACAACCTATGGAGTTTTGAAAATGTTAACCCTGATCTCTATTGACCTGGTGAATCACCTGGTGGGCTGTGTGTATAGTTCATAGGTAACGACTTTTACGAACCTGAATCACTTCTATAAACTCAACCTCACAGAATCATGACATGATGTGTCACAATGTGTCAAACCAATGTGGTTAGAATCAGCTGTTGCTGAGTATGAAAATTTGCCTGAAGTTTTACCGTTTGATTCACACTGTATTGATGATTTTTATACCTCCCGCAACACTCTGAGTGGTCTTGATAATACTGTAAATCTCAATTCATTCCAATGTGTATTCAAAGAAATCGTTATATTTTATATTTACGAGCTATGGAGTGTGAAGATGTCAACCCTCTATTCTAGTCATCTCTATTGACCTGGTGAACCCAAAGGAGTGTTCATTTTCGTCCCAATTAAACTAGTCGTAAAAAGTGAATTCCTGGCAGTCTTTGACTACCAAAACCTGATGGGGGTCCCAGGATTGCAAACAAGGCTTTGAGTAACGTGCATCCAACGCTGGAAACCTGGGCTGCCACAGGCCTGCTGGCTGTTCTCGTTACAAGCCAAGATTCTATCCATTTCGTACACGACGATTAACTACCTTTATTAATTTTCAGAGTTCGTAAAATCCTGAGCTTAAGATTATTCGAAGAAGGCGATGGGAGCGGGAAAAACTTCTCCAAGTCCGTCAAAGATCGCCAGCTCGAGATCCTCTGCCTCAGTCAAATCACGTTGTACCACTCTCTCAAAGGGAACAAGTTGGACTTCCACCATGCGATGGCTCCCGTCCAGAGCAAAGCCTTCTATTTGGAGTTCCTCCAAGAGTTGAGATCACGCTACGAGCCGAACTTAGTGAAAGGTGAGGTTAGTCCGGTATGATCACTGTTGTTTAGCTTGACTTCATCCACTTGAGGGATTCAAGCAGGGGTTTTCACGGGGTCTGAAAAACCCCACATCACTTTCCTGGGCTGTTCCTGAGCGGATCAATTTTTGATGAATACGCATGATATTTTTTGTTACCACATGTTATCAAAACGAAAGCTGATGGCACATACATCTCGATTTGTTCAAATTTTGAACGTCCTACGTGATCCTCTATAATAATTGTATAACGAGGCACCCGCGTGTTGATTGTTTCAGAAGGAGTTTTCGGTGAACATCTCGTCATCGGTATAAGAAACGACGGCCCGGTCACAGTCATGTTGGAATCCCCTAAATCAACGAGCTTTTCGGACCGCGAAGAACAAACTGTACCTGACGTCGACGGATAAACTCAACCGAGAACCCTCGAAATCTGCCCTTGACAGCTTCGTCTCATCTCCGGCGGCTGATACGAGTTCAGCCGGTATTTGTGAGTCTCTCCCAACGGGTTATTCGCCTCATCTAAGTGTTCTTATCCCTCGATCCTGACCTTTGAGTGCAAAATGAAATCATACAAGTAAAAATAATGTACCACTTACTCTTTTCTTTAACTACCTTTGAGTGATTCTATCTGGCGGATTCACGTTGAAACACTTCGATATCCAGGATCTACTTATAGTAACCTACTGATCATAGTGACGTTGAGTATTCCAAACTCACTTTTTTTAAACGATCAAAGTCATGAGAAAAGTACTCACAAGAAAACAACAGGTGAAGGGTCACCTGTGGAATCGTCATTGTTGAATCTCACTAGAGGCCCTCATGAGTTGGCCTTAAAGTGAGCAACTTCCATAAGTACTTAGCTTGAAATTTGTTTAGTATTTTTAAATTCTCAAAACAAGACTTCAATCGTTTTTGGGTGCAAATAGAATAAGATAAAAGGCCCAAAATTAGCTAGAAACTACGTATTCCTCCTACTTTTGTCGAGTTTCACCCCTTATAGAAGACCTTACGTCAGTAGAAACCAAACACCAAAATCAGAATTATTCTACATTATAATCGATTCTGATTAAGGAAGAAAATTGAGTTAGATTGACTCATCGGAATTTCCGAAATTCCACTCGAAAACTCGGTAAAGGTTGAATTGAATCGAATTGAGGGGTTCATTTAGGATGAAATCGACCTTCTGAAGACCTAAGACGACTCCAAATTGTTATAATATTTTATGAGGAAAATTGAGTTAGATTGACACATCGGAATTTGTGAAAACGACTCGAAAAAGGTTGAATTGAATCGAATTGAGGGGTTCATTTAGGATGAAATCGACCTTCTGAACACCTAAGACGACTCAAAAACGTCGAAAAACTGTTATAAATCGATTCTGATTGAGGAAGAAAATTGAGAGAGATTGAATCTACGGAATTTCCGACATTTGACTCGAAAAAGGTTGAATTGAATCTCATTTTTGTCAACATTGGAGATAAGGCGTTTTTGTTTCAAACGGCAGAGTATAAACGACCTTACGTCTGTAGAAACCAAATTCCAGAATTATTCTATCTCAACCGTTGTACGAATTGAAACAAATCCCACATCCTGGGAATTGATTACCATTAGGGCAGGGGCTGAGGTGAGTAGAAACAAGATAATATTATTCTCATAACACTTACGTAGAAATACTGTATTTCTTAGTCATAGGACAGAACTGGAATTGAAACCAATTGACTACAAAATACCGTTAAACACAAGTGAATATTTTATTCACAAACATCCAAATTATCGAAATTAATTATTAACAAACCATTATTGGGAATATAAAATTTAAAAATAAAAACGGACACAAGAACCCACTGTAGGCAACTGGTGGCAGATTCTGCTTCTACAATAAAGCACTTTTTAGTTCTCGAATTTAACCCGTTATAGTTGACCCGTAGAAAATATGTCTGCTGCTAAATAAATTAGCTTTAAATTGACATAAGCAGCGTTTCAGCAGTGTGCTCCATCGTTCTGTTTCAATTATTTTCTTGGGCCAACTATATTTTAGACGTTTTGTTCAAGTATGGAGGGTTAAATATTCACGTTTTAGACACAACCCCGCTCTCTTCATCAGGTTTCATCCAACGACTAACTGAAGGTGTTTTAGGTCTCCATCGTGAGGTCTTTGGCGATGTCTTTGACGAGGCTGGTAGACGACGGTGTGAGGGCGTCGTGTAGCTTTTTGATGGATGTTTGTACGACTTGCTGCAGCATCGGGTCGTCTTTGCAAACGACTTCGAGGGAGAGGAGGTCGATGTTGGCCTTCTTGTTGTCGACCATTACATGGAGCTTGTCGCCTTTGAAGATCTTGGGAACGCACTCCTCCCCGAACATGTCCTGGGGGGAATAATTAAATACATTAGGGGTGAAATATTGAGATGGTAGAAGAAGAAAGAATTTATTGACTTAAAAAAAAATATAAATGCAAACATACACTTCTGATACCTTATATCTGAAACCTATGTTATAGGTTACTTTGGATACATAATTTGATATTCAGCGTCAATTACCCCACAGCACTAGACCGAGGTCTGTGTTGCTACGGGGGAGTGCTGTTCGCTTCATTTTGGTTTATTATCTTTGATAATGAACCATTGGAATCGCCCAAAGAAAAAATTTTTTTAACCCCCCCTCAAAATTTGTTGGTTTACGTTTCAAGATACGTAGATTCAGAAAATCGAATAAAAAAACTCTGCAAATTCTTGACACAACGGTTCATTATCTTCTTTGTACAGATCACCCTTCTGTGTAGATCACTAGGTCTAAATGTCTAGATCCTAAATGTTAGATTAATTATTATTATCAATTATCACTAATTATTAACAATTTTATCAAGTACCTAGTGAAAATTATTATAATTTATTGTTAGGTATTAATAATTTGTATTTATTATTAATAATAATTATTATTAATTATGATTAATTAATACGACATAATTCTGGGGTTTTTAATACTACGTCGGTAATAATTCTTCTGGTGGATTATCTGGAACGAGGCAAAACAATTCTGGTTGTGGTATTAGGTTATTTTGGTAATAGGTTACCGGCGAATCGAGAACCTTTCCAGCTCCCAACGTCCACAACCTATTACCAGTCGGTCGCTGTTACTCGATAACCTATTACCAAGCTACAACCGTATTAGCCACGCCTAACGTAAATTTGGTGATTGCTGAACTTGGAGTAAGAATTCCTACCAGTGCTTTAATTTTTGTAGGATGCTGCTCAGACTGATTTTTAGAATAACGAAAATTTGTTATGCCTTAACGTGCCTTACCTAAATTTCCTATCATTACTCTTGTTACCAGCTTATTTTAATACAACTTATCTTAAATTCAACTAATTATTTTTCAGTTACAAGTTCCTAAAACCTCGGTTTTCCTTCCTCGAGCGTCGTTGCTATTCCTTGCGCTGCATGATTTTTCAACAGCTGGTTTCCAAATTCAGTTGATCATTGCATCAACAATGGCAATTTTTGTTTGTTTAATAAAAATACTTGAACTTTTAGATTTGCGGAGAAAGGCTCTGTCGATCTCATTTCGCTGACAGCGCATGTCATTATATTTTCTATCAAGAACACCATCGATCAACCTATGGCATTAGGATAACAACCCCTTTATCAACCTCAATTACCAAAAGTTCTAACCGTTTACTGTTTTCAACACTGGAAGGCGTCACTTGTTGGCCTAGAGAGAGAAAAATGCGCAAGAAAAGGACAAATGAACGAAAATTGGTCCATCATTCAGTTTTCCCCTTCTCCTGAAAAGTTGGGAAATGGTCGATCGGGGGTGTTGCTTCTTAAGCGACGATATGCAACATCACTGACCTGGAGCATCTCAATGACGCACTCTTTAAAGTGCATTCGGTCCATCTTCATCGTGATATTTGGCGGTTGAACGTTCGGATTGACGTTCTCAGCCTCGAGGATCGTCGTGAGAATGGCGTCGGCAAACATGTCGTTAACTGGGGAAGCGGTCCATTGGAGCATCACGGACTTCTTGTTGAGGGTGATTTCTACGGCGTTGAATGCCTTCAGCTTCTTCATGTCCAAGGTGACGAGGGGAGAAGCTACGTGTGCCAGCATGGCCCTGAAATAGAAAATCCAGCGTCTTCAGGAGTGAGAAAAGTGCAGGAGTGTCGAAGAATGAGGATGACTACACTGCACCCGTAAGGAAGAACGTACTAAGTCCATTTTGGCGAATTCGAGAAAAACGAGGTTAAGCGAGATTTCTTCTGCCATCCACCCAGTTCAATTAATTCAAACCCAACTTCTTCGACCGTGTCTCATATCTATTCCCCCAAGTCATCCACACACTGTTCAACCATGAAATTAATTACCTTGAAGACAACGATCAATTTTAGCGCAATTATACGGACATAAGACGGTCTAACCTAGTATGCACTACATCGGACGAATTGAACGTATAATATACGTTCAAGTCGTCCGATGTACCATAATATTATTATGGTACCAGGTTAGAACGTCCTATCTACAGGGAATAGTTTCAAAACTAGTTTCAGTTAAAAAATACTATTATTACCTCATATAAATTTTTTTTTCTCCAATCAATAATTGATAGTTATTCTTATTCAATGAGACTAGGGATGCAACATGAGAACCAAATAATCGATTATGAAATCGAATGATGAATCGTAAGCTAATAATCGATGTGACCAATTAATCGGTATGAATTAATCGATTTTATTTGCTTTCTCACTATCTAAAAATCCGATGGTTCTGTTCGTCTGTAGGTAACGACCTATTGTTAAATTTCAAGGCTAATGAAGGTAAAGGACTGCCAAAACGAATAAAATTGCACAAAATAGTTTTGGCGTTATGGCCATTCAAAAATTGGCGCAATCAAATTTGGGTGATACAAAAGATGTGACTTTTTGGCGCAATTCCTGTAGTGGTAGAGATTTTAGAGAATTTGGCCTGTAGCCTCCTTAGGACTCCGCTTAGGTACTCCGAAAGGTAAGATACATATCCATGATCAGATGTTTTTCTCAGTGAATGAGAGATTTTGAAACTCAGGGATGAGAGAGTATGAAACTAGAAGATAAATGACAAAGACATGGTTGAAGACAAATCGTCGTTGTTATTCTTACTACCTCCATGGATGAAGGATAACTCCATCGTCCATGCTTATGCTCTTTCAAAATCCTGACGTATTGGAAAACGATTAATCAAAAAACAATCATCGATTAATACATGGAAAAATGGACTTAACACGTTCTTAAGTAAACCTAGGGTGCCGAGCGCGAACAGTTCTCAGACGACTTGGTCACAGAAGACGCCTCTAAAATCGTACCTCAGTATTGGAAGCGACGCGTTGAAAGGGATGTGCTGCTGTTGGACGACAGCGCTTGTAGTCAAAGTCGTGTACTTGCTCAGATCCGACGGAGCGAGGAGGTGATAGTTGAAGTCCCTCTTCACCAGAATCCCTGACAGGCTGTCGCCCGGTTTGGGCTCTTTCATGGCGAGGGAGCCCATGACTTTGGCAACCTTTTCACCTAAAATACAAGCAAAGTGTGACTTTAAAAGGCAGCAATAAGTGAGAGTTGTAGTTGAAAGATATGGTAGTTACAATGACAACAAGAATAACATATGAGCGGAGGCTATCTCGAATAATAATCATCTCGTTGTCCCTCGCAGGATGAGAGTGCACTGGTAAAATTATCTTCAAGGTACTTGAGTGGTCTTTTGTTCCTTCATGGTCAGTCCTCGAGTATAGCTTCCTCTATAGTAGATGGTGGAATAGGTGGTGGAGCATTAGCAGTCTGCCTCGGAAATCCACTCTGTCGTGGTGAAGCAGGGGGCTGGGTTTCCTTAGTGACCTGAGTTTCGGGCATAGCAGGTGGATTTTTGCTAGTCTCCAGTCGGGGGTTCGGCTAGGAAGTTCAATTTCCTCGTTCAAAGAATCACTTCGGTCCACGTCCACTAGCTGCTATTCTTTATGGGGAGTGCAGATTGTAGATGTGTTAAGCAGCGATCTGATTGAATGCAGAGCTTCTGGTCGGACTCTTTCCTACTGAGATACGTCTAAATTTTTGGTCATCAGAGAGAGGTTGATGGATTTCCAGATAATCCCATTGTAACGTTCAATCAGACCATTTCCGGCTGGATTGTATGGTGTGGTGGGGCTGGTGGCAATACCTCGCTCGTGTAAAAAGGAAATAATTTAATAATTCAATGCTCATTCTAACGGTATGGTCACATTTGAATTTTGGCTGAAAAATGAGGGACTTATGGCCATTTTAGTGAGTTAAGGTCGAAAACATGAAAAAAATCTTAAAAGTGAAAAAAGTCGGATTTCAACCGGTACAAAAAAAGTTATAGGACACTTTTCATCGGAAATTACTTGTAGAATCGATTCCTGGCCTGTGGTACGACCTTAACGCTTACACCCTGCATATTAATATAAGCACTTATAACAGGGCGATCGATATTTGTTAGGGTTACCGTCAACATCCCTATTACTTAGTATTTCTTTGACCTCCCGAGCTCAAAACCTCCTTGTGTCAAACTACATATTTTCTTGGTTTCTTCAGATTCGAGTTATCAAAATTCCACTGTAGTTTCGAATTAAAGGATAACAAACAGAGTACCTACCTCTGAAATATAATTCCACAGACTCCGTGTTCCTTGGGTTGTAAATGAGAATTTTGTTTTCTGGATCTCCTTCGTATTCTCTCTGCAAAGCGGATTTGAGTCGACTCATTTCGTTCTGCTCGCCGTGAACGAGGACGATGTGAGGAGGCTTCAGTTGACGAATGAACTCGCTGGTCTGTTGGTAGTCCGTATGGGCCGAGAACGATATGTATGCAACTGAAAGGGTGGAAATGATGTTAAGAATTATTAAACAAGAATCAAATCAAACACTCTTCATTGTCATGGCTGGACGCCTATACAATACCCACATTATAATCATAATATGATATATTATGATATAATATATCATATTATTATATCAATGTACCTATTTCATTAATATGATGTAAAAGAAAAAAATTTCCCTTGCACTGGGCGCAGCAGACAAGATACAAGGTACAAACACAAACTTGATAGAAATCAATTAGCTAAATTAAGTTGGGGCTTTTATATAACAAAAATCCACAGTCATGCAGCATGGCTATAAGAGCGAATTTTCGGAGAAATAATTGGTTTTATGTAAAATGTCTCTATTAAAGAACATGATGTCCATGAAGAACATCAACCACGTGTGTTCGTCTTCAAAGTGCTTCAGTTTGAGAACGGAATGAGATATCGCAATTCTGATTTCAACGTCGTGTTCAGCATAAAAAAACCCTTTAAAATGAGGTGTCACTTTCAGAATGTTTCATTTTGGGAATTTATGGGTAATTTTCCCCCCTAAAACTCCCCAAAACCCCCCCTTAGAGTGGCCCGATTCTTCCCATCTTCGTACTTAGCCTTTCAATTGCCAAGACGGATTTTTTGTGCAAATTTGAGCTTTTTATCTCAATTCCATCGAGAGTTATCGTCTGGAGTGACACATACATAAATATATATACCTTTTTTTTTTTATTGATAACGTAAACACGAAACGCGTCTCAAGTGAGTCTTGTAACCCCTTTTTGTTATTTTATTTCTATCTAAAATTTAAAATATATATACCTATATACACATAATTTTTGGTGTCTTTTGGCAATGGATACAGGGTGGTCTGAAACGGATTTTGGTATACAATTTTTATTTTTGTTAGAAATACGAGTTTTAAAAATTTTGGACCGAGAACAATACCTTCCTTTTCTTCGAAAATTCGCTGAAAGAACAAACATACCATTTTTGTCTCCACGTTACTTTTCCCTGACACCAAATCATCTAATACTTGCTCGTAGCTCAATCGCTTGAAGCCAAAAGCCTAACATTCTTAAATTCCGAACATTCACAGAAAATGTGATACAAAGATTCTTTTTAGTTCTGATTACTTACACAGTATGCTCCAGCTGACCGATTTGATATTAAACAAGAATCCAACAGATTAGACAACATACTCACTGACGTGAAGTTCTTGACGTACCTGACATGGACAGTTTCAGTTTTTGCCCCGTGAGCGTGACGATCTCCTCCGGCTCCGAGAGTATGGTCTTGGCCAGCGTTCCTTCGACGCAGTAACCCGCTATAATGACTCCGTTTTTGGGGTCTGTGCACCAGGATTCGAACAACTCCCTGGACAATCCGCTTTGCATCATACCTGGTGGAATTAACCAAAGAACGTCACCATTTTGTGGAATTCGGTAAATTTCACGGGGTTTTTGACTTAGTGTTGAAACGCACCTTGACGTGTTATATCCATTAAGATGGTTAGAAAATGTAATCTTACGTTTGCACTAAAGTAACTATAAGGTAGGTACCATCCATAAGAGTCAAGTCGTACCAATACACAAACTTATGTAGTATTAAAGAGTTTAGTTCAATCATAGCTTTACGGATAGCGCTTGCATTCGCTCTCCATCTATACAAGACTTATCCACTGTGCATTCCTTCTTCCAACGTCGTGATATAAACCCCGCTCGTCACAAATTGTCGTTTCTCATTTTACCTCAAATTATAAGGTCTTACTTCATTAATATCACAAGAGGTGCGGATAATCAGATGCTACAATCTAAAGGCAAATGAGTGAAATGTACCTGGTGACGCCATAACGACGCACGGGCCGATGTCATCAAACTGGTCGATCCCCTTCAGATTGGAAATGTGAGTGAAGACGAAAGGGTTGCTCACTGCTATCTGACGCTTGATTTTGTCGTTCATCGCGTTGATGTACGTCTGGTAGACGGCCATACACTTTTTGGCGAGTGACGAGGCGTAGTATATGGGGATGTCGTGAAGCTCAGGATGTTGTCCCCAGTACTCGTCTAGGATGAGGAGCAGCTCTTGGGCTCGGCCCAGAGCAAACACCGGGATCAGACATCGGCCGCCTCTATATAATCACAGGATTTATTGCTACATTAAAGTGGTGTTTAGATATTATACATAAATAGGATATCACTAAAGACCGGATTTCTATGCAGCCCCGAATATGCCATAGAATATGCAGTAAAAACTAATGAAATATGCATTAAAAAATATTGTAAATTCGAGAAATTAAGTTTCAGTACTTCGAAAAAACCACTCTACCAGTAAGCTTCGATAAGGCAATGCAATGCTCATTTCGTAAAAATATTTTTTAATAATAGCTGCTTTTACAGAACATTATTTGTTTTACTATTTACCTACAACTATTTGCAACGTTCACACTATTCGTACGAAACAAAATCCCACAATGGGTGACAACTACTCATGTTACTGTCACCACGTTATCATTTCGAATTAACACGAGTGAGAATATCCACAGTTGGAAATGAGTAAGTATCTTTCAACTTTTCTGTACATACATACTTCTTTCAATAATTATGTATGTATAACCAATGTATATGCTGCCTTTTTAGAAGTGGTTATTATGTTCTCTGTTTAATATTTTCTCGATCTATTCTTTTTTTTATATATGTAGAGATATGTAGTTAAAAAATGAGATGAAACTACAGTCTAAACTACAAAAGAAACAAAAGTGCATAGATAAAATTATGAGAAGCTGATGGAAGAAGAGGTAATTGATGACTTAGGTAAGTGAACGTAATGAAAGAGTAAAAAAATCAAAATTAGGATGGACTTCTAGGAATAGATTGATTGATCGTTGGATTCTGCTTGGAGGACGGTGCTGCTGAATTTGTCGTAATTCTACTATTTTCGTGGCATACAACTAAAAGTACAACTTACAAATGGAACACAAAAGTTTTAAAAATAATTTCCTATATTTTTCATCTTCTTTACAGATTTGCCAATTTGTCTATACTATATAATAAAATGGTGTCTGTCTGTTTGTCTCATCCTCAAATGAGAATGGCTGAATTTATAAAGTGGCGGCTGGTACCATTTGACGCAGAATTTATCTGGGAAGGTTTATGAAAAATCCGCCTTTAAATCTGTCCATCCTTTGAAACGCTATGAATGAAATAGTACTAAAAAACGTGTTATAATCACTTCTATGAGGATAACTTTTGAACGGTTGAACGTAAATCCGATTGAAAGTAGTCTCTGGATTCAGCTCGACGAGTACTTTCAAGTGGTACTTCAATCAGGATGTTAGAGGGAGGGGCGGGGTGCAGGTTAAGAGAGGGGGGGGGGGTCTACAGGCAACTACTTGACCAGTTGGAGTGCAACTTTGGGAATTTGTTGTGTGAACATTGAGGAATGTTTCTAAACAGGTAGGGTGGGTCAATCGTATGGGGGGGGGGGGGTTGTGACGACGGTCCGAGAGAATGTGTTTGTTGACGGAAAAAGACCGCTCCACATCCACCGAAGTGACTGGAGCAAATTTAAAATTGCTTAAAATAACTGGGCACGAATGCTCCGTCAGTTCACTGCATCCTCTCCCATTAAAATATAGTTAACGCTCTTAAATGTTTCTAGACCATTATTTTTCTACAAGAGTGTGGACCACTTCTCTTGTAATTTTGTCCCATTTGTAAGTACCAGGAATTGCCTGCACTTTTCGCAGCATTCCTCGATCAATTCAAAACTTTGTCTCAACTCAACACCACCTTCCTCTAACCTAGTAGGGGTGGGGAATATTTACCGTAACCGCTTCAAATAGCCTAATACTGTCCAGTAACCTAATACCAGATAACCTATTAGCAGAAAACCCCTATTACTGGAATAGCTGTTTTGAGAACTTGGGGGAAAGAGGGCCTTTTGAGGGCCTCTTTGTTCCGTGATAATAGGTTGGCTGGGACTATTCCAGGTAATAGGTAACGGAAAAGTGTGCGATTTGAGTGAGTATTGAATTAGTTTCGAACAGCGACCTTTCTGCTTCTTGAAGAGGTGAGAAGTTTGTAATTTATTTTCATCGCATTATTATTCATGACTACTTAATCGATGCCTATACACGATAGCACAAGGATTATTGTTAATTTGTACAGGGATGAACCATCAATTAATTTAATCATTAAAATCATTTTCATCATTTGATTTGTAGAGGACCATTGTGGTCCTATCGTTACCCTGTTTGTTTTAAATAAAAGCCGTCAATCAATCATATCATAAAAGGTTTTACAGTACAATAAGAACAATACAACAATAAGTACAGTAAGAAATGCAGTCGTGTACCTGTTGACAATATCGTGGACTAGTGTGGTGAACCGAGCCTCCCGCTCCTCCCTCTTCTCATGTATGTGAGTTCCATAAGTCGCTTCAGTTATCAGAATGTCAGGTCGAACTGACGGAATTTCAGCTGCCATCAAATGTCTGTCTTCCTACAACGAGAATTCCATTTTTGAATTTTCTGCAACAATTTGACTGAATACTTTGACTAAAACAGGTAACAACCTGTCTAGAGAAATCTCCGGTGTATAGGAGTTTGACTCCGGAAATCTCCAACATGAACATGGCCGCTCCCAGGACGTGTCCGGCGTTGTACGCCCAGAATTTGACTCCGCCGACTTCTTTCTCTTCGTGGAAGTTGATCGTTTCAATTCTGTCCATACTTGCTTCGAGGTCACTCTCGGTGTATAGCATTTGCTCCGTCGAGATATTGCTGACTTTGATGTAATCGGAGACTAACCACCTGCGGGAGTTCGAACAAAGTTTATAACGAGTACTGCGGTAGTTTGCTGTAGTAAAAACTCTGCAAATTCTCAACACAACGGTTTATTATCTTCTTTGAGCCGATCACCCTAATCTGCTCGTTATCCACGAAATAGTAGATGAAACTCTAGCTCATCACCCAAATTTAATTAAACAAATAGGTATTGTTTAAACAATTTTACAGAGATGAAACCAAGTTGTCATCCAGTTCTGACTTATATTTAAAATTTCAAGTCTCTTGGAACTTGAACTAAAAGTTCGAAATTCGTTTTGGATCCCTTCTCATTGACCTAAGGTTATGGAAATTTTCAAGGATCATCGTGGGTAATGTTCGAACTTGTAAACCAAATCAAATCAATTACGTAATTTTAGCACAACGCTAACTGAGCAAAGGGCCATAGACATGTTGAAACTTGAACTGAAATGTTTGCAAAAGTTGAATTTTTAAAGTTTCAAAATTCATTTTGAACCCCTTCCCATTGACGTAGGGGTTTGGATAGTTTCAAGGATCATCGTGAGACTTGTCCGAACACGTGAACCAAATTTCGTAATTTTTTCTCAACGCTAACTGGGCAAAGTGCCGCGGATTTTTGTTTTATTCGATTATCGGAATCTACGTATCTTGAAACGTAAACCAACAATTATCGAAGACAATAAACCAAAAATGGAACGAGTGGTGATTCGCCCATCAACTAGGTACAGGGTGTGGGTGTAAATTACCTGTATATCGCTTTGGTGGCGTGTGTCATGAAACACCGACCTTTGAAACTGGTTTTGAGGAGAAACCAGGGAAGAGCTCCGCAATGGTCGAGGTGGAAGTGGGAAACGAGGAGGAGGTCGATCTCGTCGGTGTCCACAATGTCGACAAACGGCAAGGCGTCCATCCCCGTCAGCCCCGGGTGTATGCCGCAGTCGAGCATGATTTTCTTACCTGCGAGTAAATAAATCAATAGAGGATTGGTAAAAGTATAGAGTTTCCTCCTGAAAAGTAGGCAATTGTCAGATGTGCCATGCGGGTTCTTAAGCGTCGAAATTTTCCAATTTCAAAGTTGTCAGGTGTTTGAAAAATATCCTGATACGCCTTTCTTTTTCAGTCTCTCCTGAAGTTTCTAATGAACCAAACGTCATGGGGTTGCCACAGGTGTGTAGAGAAGTGTGAGGTGATATCAAAAGTGATGGCACCTGAAATTACCCAACTTTTCAGATAAGCCTCTTTGCCATTTTGTCGACGAAATGTTGAAGCCATTTCTTCATTTTCATGGCGAGGATCAAACTTGTGTCAAACTTGATAACAGAGTGGTTGATGGTCTTCGTAATCGCCTACAGGCTATACCGACAATAATTGAAGTGTCTGACTCTGGTTCTATCTGAATTTTCATGATTACGGGTTCGTCTTGTGCGAACTACATCACAATTGAAGACACGAGTGGAAGAAGGCGTTAAGTAACATTTTTTATAAAATTGGTTTACTATGTTTCAAAAGGTTTTGGGTAGCGCTGTTTCACGTGGTGTTCATCCCGAGCCTCTAAAATTCACCGTTTCGGAGATGTACTCGCGGAAGAAGGTATTATGTACCCTTGTCACCTTCATCAAATTTCTTCTTTCCAGCTTTCCCCAATGGTAGGAGGTGCTATGTGACGTACATGTCACCTTCATTCATCGCAGTAGTTTCAATATTCGGCTTAATAAATCGAATAAATATTTGGCTTCTCGATTGAGGTGCCAGTGACGTCAAATTATGGAAGCCGGTGGACATGGTACGTTGAAGAAGCCTTTTCCTGCATTGCAATAAAGGCCAAACCAATGAGCAAGACGGACCGAGAGATTTCGCGTTTCTACATAGATTAGTACAGTTCTATATTATAGACCTGTCTAATGCCGCACCTATCGCCCCATCTTCTATAGAGGATTGACACTCTGAATTGTTAAGGTTTACTTAAGGTCGTATTAGTAACATACCTACTAAAATACTAAAACAAATCGGGGCTGAGTACGTTAACCAGCATAAGTGACGGCATTCCGACTTTGAAGGGTAACGCAAGACGACCACACGCTCGCAAATCGTCACCGATTTCCGCATCGTTACATTGAACAGACGAAATTAAATGAGTAAATTTATGTTTCCTTGCCTTTGTATTCGACCATGATGCAAGAACGTCCAACCTCCTGACCGGCCCCCAATGGGGTGATGGACAGCAAATCGCTCTCCTCTAAAAGCATCGAAGGGTCGCTTTTTCTTGAAGTCATTTCTGATGTATAGAACCACTATCGTGTAAAATTTAATTTAAAAGAGATGTATAGTCTACTTCTAACTTGTAGTTGATCATCATATTCACTGCATAATAAACAATACACAAACAAGGGAGTACGTTCTACGTGAAGCGCGGAGTGAACCTGAACAAAAAGTGAAAACCACCCAACATCTTCTTCTTCTCCGCCGATTTCGGCTGTAGTCACTGATAGTTTCCCATGGATGAATGTTTCTGTCTTTCAGCGTGTGTCCAGTGTGGACAAAAATGACGTCTAAAAAATCCACAGCGTGCCTAAAAGTAGTGGACTTTCGAAGAAATAACAGATATTTCTTCGAAAGTCCGCTGTTTTAGCCATGCTAAAAGCCCAGTTACTGGTTTTTATCTAAAATTGACCGTTAATCGATTAGGCCCGACTGCTAATCGATTGTTCATTCAATTGTTGAGAAGTGGAGAGTTCTTGTTGAAGTTATTAATCATTATACTTAGTGCATTGGTTGCCGTGATGTTGGCACTCTTGTTTTGTACTTCTTCATGTCTGTCCGCGACCTCCATTATTTCCTGTCATACGTTTTTCAAATATAATTTGGTTCCATTTAAAGTCTACGATAGAATCATTTCCACGACCTTCAGGTTATGGGCCCAGTTTCTTCCTCTTCTGCTTATGTATATGTGCATAAGCTGGACAACCGAAAATTTTGAGGTGGCTTAGGTCTACCTTCTTGTTGGTCCAGAGCTCTTCAGGGGTTTTTCCAGGGATTTTCTTTGCCGGTGATCGATTTGTGAGATAAACTGCAGTATTTGCTGCTTCTGCCCACATGCGCTGGTCAGAGCCAGCTTCTTCCATCATGCACCGAGCTTTGTCCATGATGGTCCTCATGTAGCGCTCTGCTAGCCCATTTTGTGAAGGTTCATATGCAACTGAGCGTTGATGCACGATTCCACCTTTGTTGAGAATGTTGCCGAGTTTAGAGTTGCAGAACTCAGTTCCGTTGTCAGAGCGGAAAACTTTGATTTTACGCTCGCATTCATTTTCAACGAAGCGCTGGAACCTGATCCTTTGATTTCAGAAAATAGGCGAACACTTTTCGTGAGAAATCATCGATGAAAGGAAGCATGTATCTTGCTTCAGTTCTACTTTAATGTAGAACTTTAATGTAAAACTAAACAATATTTTTTGGCAAAGGGATCGAGCGCAAACACGACGCGGATAGCCATTTTCCCGTCGATTTCAGTTGAAAAACGAGAAACGGGGGGGGTCTATATACCATTTTTCGCGTTTGTGGGATTTTTCGGTGTGGGAAGGGATTTTTCATCCCTGACTGTGGGAAAGAGGGAGAGGGCCATCTTGCAACACTACTCCACTCCTACGGTTCCCGGTCTTTAATAAATTTGCAATGCTTTTTGCTATAAAATGATTTTTATCTACTTTATTATCGTACGTCCTCAAAATATCTCTCGAAGACCAGTTCATATGATCATAACAGTCAGTTAAATATTTTTTTTGTTGGTATTTCCACGATTTTATCTTTCCGGAAAAATACTCGTAAGTAGGTACTCTAAGGAATTCTCATTCTTCCATGATCCAGAGCTATAGCCAACACTAATTCGACAACCACCACCCGTTCCATACATCCACGCCTTATCTGTATTTGAAGATCCATCCGGTATTTCACCATAAATTTTATCGTTAGATACCGAAGGCTTCTCTTCAATGTATTACGTACCTGTAAAATATTCCTTAAAGGTTTAAGTACCAATTCATAAATAAGGTACCTACTCAAGTATATTAGTTCCTGTACTGTAAAGTGCCTAAATATGTCGCCGGTCGTTAGCAGTTTTCTGAGAGGACTTCCTCGCCTCATTGGGGTAAGTCAGGTGGATTCCATTCGTAATAATTTTAGTCACTAGTCTTTCTTTTGAGAGAAGGAACAAATTATCCACTCAAGGTATATTTGATGGACCTAGAATTTGCTGTGAGTGTTGATATCGAACGGTGATTGATTGATAAGCGTGTACCTACTTCGTCTGCCTCCTGAAAGTAGGCATTTGAATAGGTACTTCTGATGTTCTCCTACTACCGGTATAAGGGTCATTCTCAGTTAAAGTGTCTCTTTTGGCTTGTCGTGTTTCCCAATTCTGATTCTGGTTGAAATGTGCAGTGTTGTCCTCATGATTCACTTCCAAGATGTTCCCTGAGTATGCTATAGGCCTCAGGGGGCGCTACAAACTCACTGGCTGAAAATGTAATAACAATTTTTAAATTTATAGCTTGAGAGGTAAGGAATCAGGCGTGCCAACTCCACTCCCCCCCTTTATATTTGCCTCAATTGGACAGAGCCCAGTCCAGAGTGAAATATGACAGGGAAATGTGTGCTCGACACTGGGGACAACCATAAGTAGAACCACATCCCGTCAGGTCTCATTTTAAAAAATCATTAATCCAAATACTTGTAAACTACAGGATTTTCCTGACTGAATGGGATGCCGCACAAATTCAGATCACTCATGAAGAAGCCAACCGATGGAGGGGGACAGCCATGGGAGGTACATTTTGACTGTTCTAAAATATATTTACCTATGAACGAATAGGAGCAAGCCGTTCATTCTAGCACAGGAGGTTCCATGAATGATGCACTGCTCAACCGTTTTCCCCCCTCATTTCTATCTATCACCATTGCAGAGAAACTGCTTTGCACCTCAAATGAGACACTGAGAATGACCCATAACCACTAGTCTGGAAAATAGTATTCGATTGAGTAGGTAAGTGTGGGATTTTAAATCCACCTGTTCCACGCTAAACAGTTAATATGATAGAATGTTGAGATCAAAGGTACTGTGCCAGATATCCGATTTGGTGGATTTTTAGTTGCTGGACGTAGGAGTAAGTATAAAATATCTATTGACCGTTAATTTTTCTCAGAGGTCCAAAACCGCTTTACCGAATCTCCACTCCAGTCTGGTGTACTCGAGGCAGATGAGACCGTTGAGCTACATAAGCGACATTCAAGGGCAGAAGTCAAAACCTGGAAAGGGAAAGGGCCCTATCAGTTGGAAGTCCCTTGTCGTCACAGGTGGTATCGGGGGCACCCTGCTCGTCTTCATGCTGTACCTCAAGGGCGAAAAAGAAAAAGGTAGGTAACAAACAGAACAAGTAAAAAAACTCGACATAGGTACTGCCAAAAGACAACAAAAATCATTAATCAGAGTTGAGATAAAAATTTCAAAATTGCACAATAAATCTTTCTTGGCATCGAAAGGCTAAGTTCGTATATGGGCAGAATCGGACCACTCTAAGGGGGGTTCAGGGGAATTTGAAGGGAGGAAAAATTCCCATAAATTCCAAAAATGAAACTGTCTGACGAGTGACACCTCATTATAAAGGGTCTTTTCACGGTGAGCACGATGGTGAAGTCAGAATTGCGATATCTTATTCCGTTCTCAAACTAGAGGGAGCACTTTGAAGATGAAGAAACGAGGTTGTTACTTGATAACGGAATGAGATATCGCAATTCTGACTTCACCATCGTGTTCAGCGTGGAATAAACTGAGGTGTAAAAGAGAGACGTTTTACATAAAACCAGTTATTTCTTCGAAAATTCGCTCTCATAGCCATGCTGCATGACGGTGGATTATAGATTATCACAAGACAGTAATAAGTACTGGCGTTTGTCAATAATTTTCGAATGGTACGACCCCCTTATTTTTTTCTTTGGTTTTTCTCCCTTTAGCTATGGCGTTAGAAAGGAAACGACACTTGGGCAAAGCCGCCATTGGTGGCCCGTTCGAGCTCGTCGACCCGAAAGGAAATCCCGTCAAGAGCTCGGATTTCCTCGGCAAGTGGGTTCTCATCTACTTCGGATTCACCCATTGCCCGGACATCTGCCCCGAAGAAATGGAGAAACTCGTCGCCATTGTGAATAGTTTGGGTGAGTTCACTATCGTATACGTTTTTGAACTCCTGTGATATTAAATACATTTCGCTACAAAGAAAACGAGGTTTCGGTCGAAAATCATTGTCTCGTTCACATAAAATTGTGTGAAAATTGAGGGTTTCTAAGAGACCGTTGTCTTGAAATTTCAGCACAACTAGGGGAGGATCCAGACTGTGATTTGGGGGGGGGGGGGGGGAGTTAATGAGGTTCATAACCTAACCAGACCTAACCTCACCTGGGTCTAGTTCGATTACATTTTGAAATTTGAACAGGATTAAGCTGCGTTCACATGGATGCTGAAACTGCGCACTTAGTGCTTAAAAGTCGTAGTGTTGGGGGAGGGGGGGGGGGTTTATTGAGCTATTTCACCATTCAACACAACTTTCATGGAAATATCACTTATACCCCTTGTTACTCTGAGGCCCCATCTATTCAACCCACTCCATGCACCACCCAAACCAATATCCAATCTTACACTTACCGATCTTTCATTTTGACTATGCAGACGGTTACAAGCCGCCCGTTGAAGTGGTCCCTCTGTTCATCACGGTTGACCCTGAAAGGGACGGCCCTGAAGCTGTTGGGAAGTACGTCGCCGAGTTTTCCCCTCGCATAATCGGCCTTTCCGGGACCAAAGATCAGGTATGTTGTACCTAAATTGAGAGTGACCTCATGATGAGGAAACCCCCATTCAGTCCAATCATTAGGAAAATTTGCCCAACGAATTCCGGAGTAATTTAATGTCAGAAAGTACTCAGAATTGGTCACAAAAAATGTTTTTTCTTTCGAATTCTTTATTAAATAAAGAATAGGTATGATAATGTATTTTATTAAAGAGTAAGATAACAACTGAGCTATGCAGCCCGTCTAGCTACTTCACTTGCATACATAAATCACATGTCATGTTAATGGCATTACAGCTCATCAGCTGACCAAATTACAAGCACACAGGACCGTTCATTTTTGTCCTCAATTTCGCGATTTTTTTAAATTTATTTATTGCATTTATTGTTTACAGACATGTTCAAGATAAGAACTGAAATTACCTTGTTCATACCTAAATATTCCCGATGAGTATATACTTGCGCTGGGAATAGGAGCGTCTTATTTTGTTATGAAATTGGTACAATTTTCCTAATTACTCGTATATTATAATAATATTATAATGAATTAAGGAAGAGTTGTACACAGAATAATATTACTATTCTGTGTACAACTCTTCCTTAATTCATATGTTATAAATAGGACCTTACATAAAAACTTAAATTAGTTGTTCTCCTCAAGTTTTTGTATAAAATGAAGCTTGCTAAGCTTCTTGAAACTACTTGAGTTATTTAAAATACATTTTTTCCCCGAGAAGGGACAAACCACTTGTCACTGAAACCAAGAGATCTATTGTGACTTAATCCCCAACTTAGTTCAGAACCTTACAAAAGGCCTCTTCTTTCACAAAGAGAAGGAGGTTTTCAGGCATCTCCTTAGCAATGTCGGCAGGTGTTAAGACCACCCTTTCCGAAATGCCGGAATCTTAGTGATGGAACAGCAGGACACTTGCAGAGTATATGCTTTGCTGTTTCCACCTCCTCGTGTCAGAGGCGACATTCAGCTGTCCTGACATTACCCATTTTGTGAAGGTGATACCTTAAAGGGCAATGGCCAGGGAGGAGACCTGCGAGCTTGCAACGGTCTCAGGGACAGGAGTGCTTTAGAACGTTTTTTGGAAATGGTTATTAACCTCTTGGCTCGCCTCTGCTTAGGAGTGCTCTGCCACTAGAACTCTTAACCCCAGGTGGGGTTCAGGACCGATTGGGCAGGACTCTGATCCCTTATTGGCAAGTCGGTCGGCTTCTTCGTTGCCCTCAATTCCCTCATGCTCAGGTACCCAGAGCAAAGTCATCTTGTTGCCCTGGGCAGCGGCTTTGAGAGAATGGAGGCAACTCCAGGTCAGCTTCGAGGTAATCGTAAAGGCAGAGACTGCCTTCGAAGCAGCCTGGTTGTAAGACAGAATGTAAATTCTTGCACCGTTGAGTCGTTTCCTGGCCATCTCTTGTGCTCATATTTCTATGAAATGGGTTTCTGCCTGATAAATGGTGGCCGCAGGACCCAAGGGGTTAGCCAGACTGAAGTTAGGGCCCCTGATACCCAGGTCAGCCATACCACCTAGTAGACATTTGACTTCATAGGAGAAAGGAATCTGCTGACCCTGAAGCCGAGGGGGTGTTAGCGATAGTTTCCTTCGATTAGTGAAGGAACTACAGTGGTTTTCTCGGGGTTCAAATGAAGCCCTTCTACTGAACACCACTGTTGGACGATGTCGAGGGCATTCTGTTTGACACAGTGCTGTTTAAAATACCTAAGTCGTGTGATTTTCTCCGATCCGAACGTCGCACTGTTTGACTGTTGTCCAAGACCCGGATCATTTCTAGATTCATATGTCTGTGAAGTCATTCTTCATGCCTCACCGCATAGTTTATGGTCACAAAATGAACTTGCAAACTGGGAGTTGAATAAACATTTTTATTTTTCAGATTATGACTGCTTGCAAAGCGTATCGTGTTTACTTCAGTGCTGGACCCAAAGATGAAGACAACGATTACATTGTAAGTAGGGAGGGTCGATATATGGTAGAGGCACTGTCAACATTACCTACACCTTCACGTCGTAGGTGGTAGGTTTTGAAACTGGTGAAATGTGAGGGATAAAAAAAGTATCCGCTCGGATACTGGGAAAAGCATATCTTCACTACAATATATATCAGGGGTAGGGATGAACTAAATAATCGATTAATTGGATAATCGATTATTTGGCCCCGATAATAAATGTTTAGCTGCTGATTATTTTTATCAATCGATTATTACTGATTAATCGATATTATTACTGATTAATCGGTTTTCGAATACATCAGGATTTGATGCATTCTAATAATATTAAGCTTAAATATTTCTTTCATGTAAACCGTCTTGTTATTGTTACTACCTCCATGGATGATTGATTGACTCGTTTATTTACAATCTGTACAAATGTTAGGGCTTAGGAAAGAGGTATCCTTCATCCATGGAGGTAGTAACAATAACAACGACCATATGTCTTCAAGACCCGGGAACCCCTGTGTTATCAAAACCCCTGTCATGGGTGGGGGGGGTCTATGTTTTACGATTATAATCTACTTACCGTTTCAAATGAAAGTTGTTGACAATGGGATTTGAAAAATTGATGTTTTGTTGGACCCCAGGTAACCACACACCCCCACCCCCTGGTGGTAGGGAACAATTCAAATGGAACGGTTTAGTTTTTAGTTCAGCCCTTCGTTCGGTTCAATTAATGGTAGCCTCCATTTATAATAAAAACTATTTTATGCGATTTTATTCGTTTTGGCATTCTTTTATCTTCATTAGCCTTGTATATTTCACAATAGGTCGTCATCTATAGACGAAGATACCCATCGGAAAGCAAATAGTTATGCGTTGAAAATAAGTACTTGAAAAAATCGATTATTTGCTTTCGATTAATCGGACATCTATTATTCAATAGCGATTAATCGGTCACATCATTTATCAGCTTACGATTAATCATTTGAAGTTATAATCGATTATTTGGTTCCGATGTTGCATCCCTAATCGGGGGGAAAAGTATCGATATGTATCGATTCTTTTGGGACATCCCTAGCCAGACCGGTTTGTTCTCTCACGAAATCATTTCCCATCTAAACGCACGATGATATTTTCTCTTGCAGGTCGATCACACGATCATCATCTACCTCGTCGGCCCCGACGGTGAGTTCATCGACTACTACGGCCAGAATCGAACAGCGGGGGACATCGGGGACTCCATCAAAGTTCACGCCTACAAACACGAGAACGCGAATAAGAAAAGTTGGGCGGCCAATCCGTTCGGAACCCGTTCCACGCTGACGTCCTGAAGTGTCACATCTAACTGACTTTCGAAACCGACTGGATTTATTACGTACGGTTGTAGGGTGTTGGAAATCCGTTTCGTTTCCATGTGCGTTTGAATCGTTTTCATACTTGATGCTGTGGCATAATAGTCCATGTGAGCATAATGCAGCGGTCAGTATCAAAATACGAAGAGAAATCGTAATCGCACAGACTAATCTTCGTATTGAACGATGGTGTCGCTAATCAATAACCTCGAGTATTTAGAAATATAAAATATTAGTCTGAACGCTTGATTGCTCTCGTATCTCCTTGTCAGAGATGGGCAGATTCGTATTCGTAAATTCGAATCCGAATTTGATTCACACCACCAAAGTCGATTGAAAATATGAATCTATTCGAATTCACATTAACCACCTTAACGTGTCAATCGTATTCGGATTGACACGTTAAGGTGGTTAATGTGAATTCGAATAGATTCATATTTTCAATCGACTCCGACAGAACCAGTCAGAACAATTCAAGAATCAATGCGAACGAAACGGATTCCCATGTAACGGTTTGTAATCGCAAATTTTTAATATAAAATCCTACCATTCATTTTGTGGATTTTATGGAATTCATCCAGGTCTTTTGTGATTTGAAATTGCTGTTATTTGATTAGTGTATAATAAGTAGAATATAGTACAGATATATAGAATGAAGGTCTTTAAAACGGATTTGTACACTCTAATTTTTTCGCCCATCGTATTGACTCGTTTTCTTAAGAGGGGGCTGCCGGGTCGGCCATGTTTCCTGCTCCCATAAGGAATCAATGTATTCTTCCGAGGATCATAAATCCTCGAATCTTGAACCGATTTCGAAATTTTTTTTCTTAATCTTCAAGTTAGACCAATCTCTAGCGATCAGCCTTGGCATATTTGGAGAAAAATGTCCCTGAAAGTAGCAATTAATTAACAAAGTCACGGCTAAGGGGGATTGCTCTCTTAATCTGATATATCTTTGTTGGATGGTGAGTTATCGAAAATCTGGCAAGGCGGATTTCATCCTTAGATCCTACGTTTTAATTCAAGCCCTAAAACAATAAAATCGGTTCATTTTTCGCGAAGTTACTGTCATCGGAGCATGGGTTAGTGATTCGACAGCTTTTTGAACTTCCAGAGAGACGCGGCCGTCCAGGTAGTGTAGGGGTTCGTCGCTAGATGCCACTAACTTCGATCTCCTCCCGATTTCCCGCTAAAGTGCAAATCGTCGAAGCAACACAGCTCGAAATGAAATTGAGACATTCCAAATCCAAAATATTCCACATTTTGTGTTGGAGACAGTGGCGTCGTCAGAATTTCGAAAATCTCCCATGACCTTTTTATAGGACCAGTTGTTGGGCCGATACGTGACTAGGAAAAATACCGTAACATACAATTTGCACTTTTTGGAAAAAACGGCCTGTTTTTGAAGAGCTCTATCTCGGGTTCTACTTGGTCTACGGAGTTATACTACCACTGAAATTGTAGGGAATTTTATATACTTTAAAAAAGGATAGAATAACGTTTTCCCCCAACAGGCTGCGTACCTGCTTTTTTGGCCAAAAACTAAAACTAGTGCTAAAATTTCGCTGTTTTCCGAGCACCACGAAGTTAGCACACGGTTTTCAGGGTTGCAAATTTAGGTACACACTACCCATAGGGATCCAAAAAACATATTAAAAAAAATCGTAGATACATGCGCGTTTGCAAAGTTTGATGTCTTTATTGACTGGGCGATAGCTCTGATAGCCCTCCCAGGAGAAAGGTGTAGGCAAGCCGGTTTTCCGAGTTCGCTAATATACGAGCTGTCAGATTCTATAAATAGACTTGAAGGGACAAACCGACGGAAGGGTTTACATACAGGTAGGACCCCTACAACGACCCTACCGGTTGCCTCTCTCACTAGCTGCCTATCGTCAACGTTGACTAGTTGTAACTTTCACCGCCGCACTAGTTGGCGCTCTTTTGGCAGCCCCCTCTTAACGAAATTCGTGATGATACTTGTTTCACTAAGGCATTCGATAACGATGATTTCTCACGAGAGTAAAACTAGTCCTCAAGCCTAGAAAAAAACACCCTACTTCATTAACCTTAAGCCCAGTTGCAATCACAGGCAACGATTCAGGCATTTGTGCATTTTAAACCTCATTATTTTCGCAGGTTCAATAGTCTACTTATTTTCCAAGTTCACACAGTGGCGGAACCATGAGGTTCACTGATCAATAACTGATCAATAACTATTAACTGAATTTCTACCTAACTCCTGCTTGTACATCAGTAACGTAGCTAGGAACACCCCCCCCCCCCATTTTTTTGACAAACGTTTTAAATAGAGGGTTTTTATAGTTTAATTATAACCCTTAATTGTTCAAAGAAATCGTTTTTAAATGCATAACCCCCTCCCCCCTTGAACCCGACACTGAGTCCACATATAGTTTTGGCAGATATTTTTCTCATCAGGAGTGTAAGAAATACATGTTGGAATTGTGACGTACTAATACACGTCTGTGCACTCATTGTAGTTACCGGTTCATTAGAAGTTTCTATTAACCCAAAAATGGACCCGTATTGACTCGTATGACCTAAAAAAGTAATTTACGCTTTATTGTACACGAGAAAAATGTACACAGGTCCGTTGCTCTAATAATATTGTTAATAAATTATTGACTATTATTGAATATCTTGCACAAGTGTGTTCTATCCCTGTGTTATATTCCTGTATCCTATTTGGTTCCTTTATTTTCCTCGATATCTTTCCTCCGACATACTCACATCGTCGTCCTGGAAGTTGGCTGGCAGACATTTTGCCCGGAACTGGTCTTTATTTGCACTTGGGTTTATGTATGTCGTGAGATGAGGAACTTTCTTTCTAAGGAGGCCATAAGAATGTTTTTACTTTGCCCTGGAACAACCTCTTATGACATACCTATGGGATCTCTAACTGGGGAGATAGTAGTGCTGGTGTCCTGGATGACTAAAGACCGGATTTCTATGCAGCATAGATGCCCCGAATATGCCATAGAATATGTAGTAAAAACCTAGTAAAATTCGAGAAATTAAGTTCAGTAGGTAGGTACCTACTTGGAAAATACCACTCTACAAGTAAGTTTCAATGAGGAATGATCTGAATGAAATTTTCATGTCGTTAAAATATTTTTTAATTGCAGCTTTTACAGGAACATTATTTGTTTTACTATTTACAACTATTTGCAAAGTTCACACTATTCGTACATAACAAAATCTCACAATGGGTGACAATAACTACTCATGTTACTGTCACCACGTTATCACTTTGTGGTAACACGAGTGAGAATATCCACAGTTGGAAATGAGTATCTTTCAACCTTTCTGTACATGTATACATACTTCTTTCAATTATAATCAAACTTACCTGGCTCATGTTCTTCTATTTTCGTGGCATAGAACTAAAATTACAACTTAAAAATGGAACACAAAAGTTTTAAAATAATTTCCTATCTTTTTTATCTTCTTTACAGATTTTCCAATTTTTCGTGATTAATATTAAATATAAAATTTAGAAAAATAAACTTTTCAAGGTTGTCTTGAATGAAGTTGTGACGACGGTCCGAGAGAATGTGTTTGTAGACGGAAAAAGACCGCTCCACATCCACCGAAGTGACTGGAGCAAATTTAAAATTGCTTGAAATAACTGGGCAAGAATGCTCCGTCAGTTCACTGGGTACATCCTCTCCCATTAGAATATAGTTAACGTTCTTAAATGTCTCTAGAACATTATTTTTCTACAAGAGTGTGGACCACTTCTCTTGTAATTTTGTCCCATTTGTAAGTACCAGGAATTGCCTGCACTTTTCGCAGCATTCCTCGATCAATTCGAAAGTTTGTCTCTCAGTCGGTTTTTTTCGTTTTTCGCGATGAATTTGAGTTGACAACAGCTCTTCTCGAAGGTCCATTCGATCTCAATCAAACACCACGAGTCGATATGAAGTCAACTTTTTTCATTTTTCGCGATGAATTTGAGTTGACAATTATGTACTCTTCTCGAAGGTCCATTCGATCTCAATCAAACACCTCGAGTCGATATGAAGTCGACTTTTTTCGTTTTTCGCGATGAATTTGAATTGACAATTGCTCTTCTAGAAGGTCCATTCGAACTCAAATCAACACCTCGAGTCGATATGAAGTCAACTTTTTTTCGTTTTCACGAAGTATTTGAGTCGACAGTTGCTCTTCTACAAGGTCCATTCGAACTCAAATCAACACCTCGAGTCGATATGAAGTCAACTTTTTTTCGTTTTCACGAAGTATTTGAGTCGACAGTTGCTCTTCTTGAAGGTCCATTCGAACTCAAATGAACACGTCGAGTCGATATGAAGTCAACTTTTTTTCGTTTTCACGAAGTATTTGAGTCGACAATTGCTCTTCTAGAAGGTCCATTCGAACTCAATTGAACACCTCGAGTCGATATGAAGTCAACTTTTTTTCGTTTTCACGAAGTATTTTAGTCGACAGTTGCTCTTCTCGAAGGTCCATTCGAACTCAAATAAACACCTCGAGTCGATATGAAGTCAACTTTTTTTCGTTTTCACGAAGTATTTGACTCGACAGTTGCTCTTCTTGAAGGTCCATTCGAACTCAAATAAACACATCGAGTCGATATGAAGTCAACTTTTTTTCGTTTTCACGAAGTATTTGACTCGACAGTTGCTCTTCTTGAAGGTCCATTCGAACTCAAATGAACACCTCGAGTCGATATGAAGTCAACTTTTTTTCGTTTTCACGAAGTATTTGACTCGACAGTTGCTCTTCTTGAAGGTCCATTCGAACTCAAATGAACACCTCGAGTCGATATGAAGTCAACTTTTTTTCGTTTTCACGAAGTATTTGAGTCGACAGTTGCTCTTCTTGAAGGTCCATTCGAACTCAAATGAACACCTCGAGTCGATATGAAGTCAACTTTTTTTCGTTTTCACGAAGTATTTGAGTCGACAGTTGCTCTTCTCGAAGGTCCATTCGAACTCAAATGAACACCTCGAGTCGATATGAAGTCGACTTTTTTCGTTTTTCGCGATGAATTTGAATTGACAATTGCTCTTCTCGAAGGTCCATTCGATCTCAATCAAACACCTCGAGTCGATATGAAGTCATCTTTTTTCGTTTTTCGCGATGAATTTGAGTTGACAATTGCTCTTCTCGAAGGTCCATTCGATCTCAATTGAACACCTCGAGTCGATATGAAGTCAACTTTTTTTCGTTTTCACGAAGTATTTGAGTCGACAGTTGCTCTTCTTGAAGGTCCATTCGAACTCAAATGAACACCTCGAGTCGATATGAAGTCAACTTTTTTTCGTTTTCACGAAGTATTTGAGTCGACAGTTGCTCTTCTTGAAGGTCCATTCGAACTCAAATGAACACCTCGAGTCGATATGAAGTCAACTTTTTTTCGTTTTCACGAAGTATTTGAGTCGACAGTTGCTCTTCTCGAAGGTCCATTCGAACTCAAATGAACACCTCGAGTCGATATGAAGTCAACTTTTTTTCGTTTTCACGAAGTATTTGAGTCGACAGTTGCTCTTCTCGAAGGTCCATTCGAACTCAAATGAACACCTCGAGTCGATATGAAGTCAACTTTTTTTCGTTTTCACGAAGTATTTGAGTCGACAGTTGCTCTTCTGGAAGGTCCATTCGAACTCAAATAAACACCTCGAGTCGATATGAAGTCAACTTTTTTTCGTTTTCACGAAGTATTTGAGTCGACAGTTGCTCTTCTCGAAGGTCCATTCGAACTCAAATGAACACCTCGAGTCGATATGAAGTCGACTTTTTTCGTTTTTCGCGATGAATTTGAATTGACAATTGCTCTTCTCGAAGGTCCATTCGATCTCAATCAAACACCTCGAGTCGATATGAAGTCATCTTTTTTCGTTTTTCGCGATGAATTTGAGTTGACAATTGCTCTTCTCGAAGGTCCATTCGATCTCAATTGAACACCTCGAGTCGATATGAAGTCAACTTTTTTTCGTTTTCACGAAGTATTTGAGTCGACAGTTGCTCTTCTTGAAGGTCCATTCGAACTCAAATGAAAACGTCGAGTCGATATGAAGTCAACTTTTTTTCGTTTTCACGAAGTATTTGAGTCGACAATTGCTCTTCTAGAAGGTCCATTCGAACTCAAATGAACACCTAAGTCGATATGAAGTCAACTTTTTTTCGTTTTCACGAAGTTTTTGAGTCGACAGTTGCTCTTCTTGAAGGTCCATTCGAACTCAAATGAACACCTCGAGTCGATATGAAGTCAACTTTTTTTCGTTTTCACGAAGTATTTGAGTCGACAGTTGCTCTTCTTGAAGGTCCATTCGAACTCAAATGAACACCTCGAGTCGATATGAAGTCAACTTTTTTTCGTTTTCACGAAGTATTTGAGTCGACAGTTGCTCTTCTTGAAGGTCCATTCGAACTCAAATGAACACCTCGAGTCGATATGAAGTCAACTTTTTCTCGTTTTCACGAAGTATTTGACTCGACAGTTGCTCTTCTAGAAGGTCCATTCGAACTCAAATGAACACCTCGAGTCGATATGAAGTCAACTTTTTTTCGTTTTCACGAAGTATTTGAGTCGACAGTTGCTCTTCTCGAAGGTCCATTCGAACTCAAATGAACACCTCGAGTCGATATGAAGTCAACTTTTTTTCGTTTTCACGAAGTATTTGAGTCGACAATTGCTCTTCTAGAAGGTCCATTCGAACTCAAATGAACACCTAAGTCGATATGAAGTCAACTTTTTTTCGTTTTCACGAAGTTTTTGAGTCGACAGTTGCTCTTCTTGAAGGTCCATTCGAACTCAAATGAACACCTCGAGTCGATATGAAGTCAACTTTTTTTCGTTTTCACGAAGTATTTGAGTCGACAGTTGCTCTTCTTGAAGGTCCATTCGAACTCAAATGGACACCTCGAGTCGATATGAAGTCAACTTTTTTTCGTTTTCACGAAGTATTTGAGTCGACAGTTGCTCTTCTTGAAGGTCCATTCGAACTCAAATGAACACCTCGAGTCGATATGAAGTCAACTTTTTCTCGTTTTCACGAAGTATTTGACTCGACAGTTGCTCTTCTAGAAGGTCCATTCGAACTCAAATGAACACCTCGAGTCGATATGAAGTCAACTTTTTTTCGTTTTCACGAAGTATTTGAGTCGACAGTTGCTCTTCTCGAAGGTCCATTCGAACTCAAATGAACACCTCGAGTCGATATGAATCCAACTTTTTTTCGTTTTCACGAAGTATTTGAGTCGACAGTTGCTCTTCTTGAAGGTCCATTCGAACTCAAATGAACACCTCGAGTCGATATGAAGTCAACTTTTTTTCGTTTTCACGAAGTATTTGAGTCGACAGTTGCTCTTCTTGAAGGTCCATTCGAACTCAAATAAACACCTCGAGTCGATATGAAGTCAACTTTTTTTCGTTTTCACGAAGTATTCGAGTCGACAGTTGCTCTTCTTGAAGGTCCATTCGAACTCAAATGAACACGTCGAGTCGATATGAAGTCAACTTTTTTTCGTTTTCACGAAGTATTTGAGTCGACAATTGCTCTTCTTGAAGGTCCATTCGAATTCAAATGAACACCTCGAGTCGATATGAAGTCAACTTTTTTTCGTTTTCACGAAGTATTTGAGTCGACAGTTGCTCTTCTCGAAGGTCCATTCGAACTCAAATGAACACCTCGAGTCGATATGAAGTCGACTTTTTTCGTTTTTCGCGATGAATTTGAATTGACAATTGCTCTTCTCGAAGGTCCATTCGATCTCAATTGAACACCTCGAGTCGATATGAAGTCAACTTTTTTTCGTTTTCACGAAGTATTTGAGTCGACAGTTGCTCTTCTTGAAGGTCTATTCGAACTCAAATGAACACGTCGAGTCGATATGAAGTCAACTTTTTTTCGTTTTCACGAAGTATTTGAGTCGACAATTGCTCTTCTAGAAGGTCCATTCGAACTCAAATGAACACCTCGAGTCGATATGAAGTCAACTTTTTTTCGTTTTCACGAAGTATTTGAGTCGACAATTGCTCTTCTAGAAGGTCCATTCGAACTCAAATGAACACCTCGAGTCGATATGAAGTCAACTTTTTTTCGTTTTCACGAAGTATTTGAGTCGACAGTTGCTCTTCTCGAAGGTCCATTCGAACTCAAATAAACACCTCGAGTCGATATGAAGTCAACTTTTTTTCGTTTTCACGAAGTATTTGACTCGACAGTTGCTCTTCTTGAAGGTCCATTCGAACTCAAACAAACACCTCGAGTCGATATGAAGTCAACTTTTTTTCGTTTTCACGAAGTATTTGAGTCGACAGTTGCTCTTCTAGAAGGTCCATTCGAACTCAAATGAACACCTCGAGTCGATATGAAGTCAACTTTTTTTCGTTTTCACGAAGTATTTGAGTCGACAGTTGCTCTTCTCGAAGGTCCATTCGAACTCAAATGAACACCTCGAGTCGATATGAAGTCAACTTTTTTTCGTTTTCACGAAGTATTTGAGTCGACAGTTGCTCTTCTAGAAGGTCCATTCGAACTCAAATGAACACCTCGAGTCGATATGAAGTCAACTTTTTTTCGTTTTCACGAAGTATTTGAGTCGACAGTTGCTCTTCTCGAAGGTCCATTCGAACTCAAATGAACACCTCGTGTCGATATGAAGTCGACTTTTTTCGTTTTTCGCGATGAATTTGAATTGACAATTGCTCTTCTCGAAGGTCCATTCGATCTCAATCAAACACCTCGAGTCGATATGAAGTCATCTTTTTTCGTTTTTCGCGATGAATTTGAGTTGACAATTGCTCTTCTCGAAGGTCCATTCGATCTCAATTGAACACCTCGAGTCGATATGAAGTCAACTTTTTTTCGTTTTCACGAAGTATTTGAGTCGACAGTTGCTCTTCTTGAAGGTCTATTCGAACTCAAATGAACACGTCGAGTCGATATGAAGTCAACTTTTTTTCGTTTTCACGAAGTATTTGAGTCGACAATTGCTCTTCTAGAAGGTCCATTCGAACTCAAATGAACACCTCGAGTCGATATGAAGTCAACTTTTTTTCGTTTTCACGAAGTTTTTGAGTCGACAGTTGCTCTTCTTGAAGGTCCATTCGAACTCAAATGAAATCCTCGAGTCGATATGAAGTCAACTTTTTTTCGTTTTCACGAAGTATTTGAGTCGACAGTTGCTCTTCTCGAAGGTCCATTCGAACTCAAATGAACACCTCGAGTCGATATGAAGTCAACTTTTTTTCGTTTTCACGAAGTATTTGAGTCGACAGTTGCTCTTCTTGAAGGTCCATTCGAACTCAAATGAACACCTCGAGTCGATATGAAGTCAACTTTTTTTCGTTTTCACGAAGTATTTGAGTCGACAGTTGCTCTTCTTGAAGGTCCATTCGAACTCAAATGAACACCTCGAGTCGATATGAAGCCAACTTTTTTTCGTTTTCACGAAGTATTTGAGTCGGCAGTTGCTCTTCTTGAAGGTCCATTCGAACTCAAATGAACACCTCGAGTCGATATGAAGTCAACATTTTTTCGTTTTCACGAAGTATTTGAGTCGACAGTTGCTCTTCTCGAAGGTCCATTCGAACTCAAATGAACACCTCGAGTCGATATGAAGTCAACTTTTTTTCGTTTTCACGAAGTATTTGAGTCGACAGTTGCTCTTCTTGAAGGTCCATTCGAACTCATATGAACACCTCGAGTCGATATGAAGTCAACTTTTCTTCGTTTTCACGAAGTTTTTGAGTCGACAGTTGCTCTTCTTGAAGGTCCATTCGAACTCAAATGAACACCTCGAGTCGATATGAAGTCAACTTTTTTTCGTTTTCATGAAGTATTTGAGTCGACAGTTGCTCTTCTCGAAGGTCCATTCGAACTCAAATGAACACCTCGAGTCGATATGAAGTCAACTTTTTTTCGTTTTCACGAAGTATTTGAGTCGACAGTTGCTCTTCTCGAAGGTCCATTCGAACTCAAATGAACACCTCGAGTCGATATGAAGTCAACTTTTTTTCGTTTTCACGAAGTATTTGAGTCGACAGTTGCTCTTCTTGAAGGTCCATTCGAACTCAAATGAACACCTCGAGTCGATATGAAGTCAACTTTTTTTCGTTTTCACGAAGTATTTGAGTCGACAGTTGCTCTTCTTGAAGGTCCATTCGAACTCAAATGAACACCTCGAGTCGATATGAAGTCAACTTTTTTTCGTTTTCACGAAGTATTTGAGTCGACAGCTGCTCTTCTAGAAGGTCCATTCGAACTCAAATGAACACCTCGAGTCGATATGAAGTCAACTTTTTTTCGTTTTCACGAAGTATTTGCGTCGACAGTTGCTCTTCTCGAAGGTCCATTCGAACTCAAATGAACACCTCGAGTCGATATGAAGTCAACTTTTTTTCGTTTTCACGAAGTATTTGAGTCGACAGTTGCTCTTCTCGAAGGTCCATTCGAACTCAAATAAACACCTCGAGTCGATATGAAGTCAACTTTTTTTCGTTTTCACGAAGTATTTGAGTCGACAGTTGCTCTTCTAGAAGGTCCATTCGAACTCAAATGAACACCTCGAGTCGATATGAAGTCAACTTTTTTTCGTTTTCACGAAGTATTTGAGTCGACAGCTGCTCTTCTAGAAGGTCCATTCGAACTCAAATGAACACCTCGAGTCGATATGAAGTCAACTTTTTTTCGTTTTCACGAAGTATTTGAGTCGACAATTGCTCTTCTTGAAGGTCCATTCGAACTCAAATGAACACCTCGAGTCGATATGAAGTCAACTTTTTTTCGTTTTCACGAAGTATTTGAGTCGACAATTGCTCTTCTTGAAGGTCCATTCGAACTCAAATGAACACCTCGAGTCGATATGAAGTCAACTTTTTTTCGTTTTCACGAAGAATTTGAGTCGACAGTTGCTCTTCTGGAAGGTCCATTCGAACTCAAATAAACACCTCGAGTCGATATGAAGTCAACTTTTTTTCGTTTTCACGAAGTATTTGAGTCGACAGTTGCTCTTCTCGAAGGTCCATTCGAACTCAAATAAACACCTCGAGTCGATATGAAGTCAACTTTTTTTCGTTTTCACGAAGTATTTGAGTCGACAGTTGCTCTTCTCGAAGGTCCATTCGAACTCAAATGATCACCTCGAGTCGATATGAAGTCAACTTTTTTTCGTTTTCACGAAGTATTTGAGTCGACAGTTGCTCTTCTCGAAGGTCCATTCGATTATGTCTTTACTATGGTACATAACACAAAAAGTGTGTAGAAGAAAGCGTTATGAAACATTTCTAATGATTTCACGTACAACCGATCCGTTTTTACGGAACTTTAATTTCGCCAGTTATCATCGTACAAAAATCGTTCACCACTCTTTGGATAGCTCTCGATTTACCTAACCATATTACGTTAACCACTGCGGAGTGCGTGGCCGACAAGCTGCTGTATGAGCGTGATTGTTTAAATAATTGTTTACACACAGGTGATCATTCTCAATAATTTATATAACAATAATTGTTTATATAAATTATACATTTAAATGATTAAAGAAAAAAAAAAAAAGAAGTACGAGGTACGTGCTGTGGGTGTGGGAAGGGGCGCAGAGATATGAAATGTCCCTCGTGGTTGCGTACTTGTACGAAAGCTGTACATTTTATGTACAGTTTCTTCAAAAATTTGCTCTTATAGTCATGCTGCATGACTGGTGACTTTTTATTTCAGTTTGATAACCCCAAAACAGAAACACTGTACTGAGAGTGAGAGTTACACCGATAACCCGCACACAGATAGATACCAATGCATAAATAATCTATGTACGAGTACTAACATTTTCTGGTTTACTCAATCTTTATGTTGCTTATGTATCCCGACCGTTGTATAACGCTATTTACTGACGTGTTTTCCTCAATAAAAGATTTATTAGATGTTGATGGGCAGACTGACCAATTTGGGTAGACAAAAATCTGAAACTCGGAGACCCTTTAGGAAATTTCACGGTGATCACGAAAGTAGTGAGTAAGAAATGGGGGTTTCAGATATCTGCCTCCCTCCGGCCCCTCTGACGTCATCACCACCTCCCTTCGCTACCACCCGATCACCTAGCCTTCCAGCCCTCTGACGTCATAGGGCTTGACGTACTAGTTGGCTTCCTGCCAGCCGTCTGACGTCATTGGTTCTTACGGCATAGGGTTTGACGTACTAGTTGGCCTCCTGCCAACCGTCTGATGTCATACGCTCGTGCGTCATAGGATCTGACGTAGTGGCCCGCCGGTCGCTTGTGTTCTGACGTGATCTGAGGGAAAGGGTGAATCAAGGGAACAACTTTTTCCCGTTGGTCCTGTTTCTTTCGATTATGAGTCGAGTACTTAACCTCGAGACCAGAATTGATTGATTGATAAGATTTTTATATAGGTAAGACTTGTATATAGCAAGATTTGGTAAGTTACCGATGTTGTGGGAATGGGCCAGGGCGCTCAGAGTGGGCACCGTGACGTCACACAAAAGTGCGCGTTGCCTCGGTGTTCCCTACCGTGTTTTCTAGTATCCGTGGTATGAACGACAAGTGGGCTTTGATGAAGGCTGAGGGGTGAGAAACGCCGGGATTTCCGACCAAATCAAAGACTTTTTTAACACTTCGTGACCCTACTCAAGTGATCAAAATCAATCTCTTCGTCTGATTTTGGGGCTTAGGAACTTCATTTTGTCTTCTTCCCGTCACCAAAAATCGTCAAACGTTATTGATTATCTGTAAAATAAGTGTGTGTGATTTGTTGAGAATAAGGTTGAGGGATGTCGAGGGTCGGTCAATTTGACCTTACTATAAAATAAGCGGCATTACGATTTTTTCCCCGAATATCCAGCAGCAGTCAGAATATGCAAAAATATGCCGATTGAAATTCAAACCAGAGCATCTACAGAAGGCAACTCGGATAAAGGAAGAATTTGCGCTCGCCTTACATGAAACGAAATGGACATGCAATTGCAAAGAAATCCGGTCTTTAGTCATGACTGTAGAGGTGTGAAACTTTACAATGCCGACGCTCAATCTCTTCTATATCTGTTTTCAAAAAAGACCTCAAGAAGCATTACAATCAGTAATATCTTACTTGATAAGAAGTGCACTTTTGGTTCATTTTGTCAGGAACAACTAAATTATTTTTGTTGTAGGCAATTTAACATGTAGGTACCCAATGTGATGGAAAATTATTTTTGCAACTCCTCCTCACATCACAAGTCCCAGACTTACGGTGGGGAGTAGCATTTCGAGAGTCTCACGGCAACACCCCACGTCGTCACTTTTGGCCAAAATGAGTTTTGCGTACCATTCGAAGCGTCTTCCCCCGGCAGATCGACCCAACTAAGTATAAGTTAGGTAGGTACGTAAGTTAGGTAACACTAAATCTCACGATTTATTTTACTGAATTACTCAGTATACATGGTTTTTTGGCTCTGCTAAAAAGTCGCCCAAATGACGATGTGGGAAGTTGCCGTGAGACCCTCGATTTGTAATATACATTACTCCTATCAATTTGTTCTGTGAATTTCTTCAAATAAATGCATATTAAAAAAAAATAATAATAAAATACGTTATTTACGCACCCCGAAAGGTGCAACACCTGGGTAATCTGGCTAGCGATTCAAATTATTGTTAGTTATTAATAATTATCATTCATTAATTTAACTCGATATCTGAAAACCAGGTGCTGTGATGAACATAGACCCGACAGTCTGCGCCATGTTGACGACTTTCAATGTCTTTGTGAACGAACGGCTGATCGTATAAACCTCCGGAAAGGTCTTAAAAACTTCTAAAAATTAAACTCTATTTAAATGTGAACACAAAACGAAACCGTTCACACATCCAAACGTAAACCAGCAAAATGGGGGGGGGGGGGCTGTTTTTTTTTCTTTTGTTCTTGGTCAATTCCAATGATTTAATAAACCAATATGGATTGAATTTTTGAGCTCACCGCTGAAAATGAGCTAAAAACCAGCTATCAAAATACGTACAACTTTCAAACATTTTTGTGATTTCAGAATTTGGAAGAATTAATAGGATAAATGAACACACATGTTTTTTATAACTAGAATAATTTATTTTCCATCGGTAGAAAAAGGAGAGTGCATTGCTTGCATTGACTACACCATGGTGCCCCCGCTACGTACGCTAAATAGAACACGCCTTCACATTTCAAGGCCTCAAATATGAATTTATAGGTACTTTCAAAATGATATGGAAACTTTAAAAAAAGAAAAAAGAAAACAAAAGATATACAATAAAAAATAAGAAAAACAATTGTTACAGGCAATAAACATCTTAATGAACAATGCGTGACAACAACAATATACACTCGGCGCACAACAACAACGCCTACAACTACAACCAACATCTTTTAACGATACTACGACCCAAAAATCATATAAATATATATATATATATAAACGAAATTGACAAAAATTCAAAATAAAATAGAAAAAATAATACAAATAGTAAAAAACATATAATCGAGACCCAATCGCATCGTAAAACCTTACAATATATAGTGGGGGCAAAACCACTTCGTAATCATTTAAAAAACTGATTATCTTTTTGAGAAGCTTTTCGTCTGGCACTGGGACTCGAACCAGAAAAATAATAAAATCGAAACGAGAAAATCCCACACGAAATCGACTGTTCGAAGTCAAAAATTTTTTTGTTTTTGTTTTGTACTTGAATCAAAAACCCACAAAAATTGTCGTAAGTCATGAAACAACAAATCTACGTTGAAATAGTGAAACAAAAAAAATTTTCGACTTTCGACTCCCGTTGTCGTCGGTGATTTTATCGTTCGTTTTTTTCTTCTCCCTTTTCCGGTCGGAAAATCCCCGTGTCTAGAAGCGAAAACCTTTGAAAAACCTGTACCTTAGCCTCCGTTATTTGTAATAGTTGAAATCTCGCCTGACATTGGAGGGGGTTTTCTTTTGTTTTCCAGTTGTTACACACACAAAAAAAAAAAAAAATTTGAAAAAAAAACCTTAGTAGCGGTTTGTTTTTATTCCATTCATTTTAATTTTCAAACAAAACAGATAATACAGTTTTTTTTCTCTATAATAATTGGATATAATCATTACTCATTTTGTACTGCAAATAATTTTTTTACCAACGGTTTTTCCAGAAAAAAGTTCCTTTTATCAATATTTTTTTCCCGGATAATTATTTTTCATACTGATTCATTATTATAATTGAATTATTTCATTTCAACTCTGTATTCGAACTCAAATATTATATTTTGCCATCATACAGCATAAAAAAACAAAAAAAAAAGTGCTTTGTTTTTTTTCTTCCTTTTTGCATTCTTTTGTTTTAATAAGTAATTATTCTGGTTTATCATTTTTAATTAATCTTATATATTTTAATAAACCATTTTCAATTATTTTCTTGCTTAATACACGATACTCGTTTAATTATAGATTAACCTGGTGTACAAAAAAAATGAACTAAAAAATTTTTAAAAAAAGGGAGGGTTGAGGGGGGGTGGAGGAGTACAAACGAAAAATCTAAAAAAAATCAAAATTGAAAATTAAGTGAAATCTAAGGGGAGAGGGCGGCGGCTATTGTGGGAGACAGGGGGCGAATGAAGCAAAAATCGAAAAAAAACGGGCGAAATCAATCTTGAGACGGATTTGACAACAGGACAATTATGTAACGTATTTAAAATATTTCAAAAACAAAACAGGCAAGCGGGACAATCGCACAAAAAAATTTTCAAAAAATTTAAAAAAACCAATCGGATGTCAAAAAACCCGTTGTTTGCGGAAAAAAATGTACACACGATTCGTACTTGTACTAGTCTCCGGAGAAATTGGTATTTTTTTGTGGTTCGTCCGCTCTTTTAGTATTTATTTATTTTTTTTGTGGCTTCGACGCTATTGGAAGTAGGGGAAGCCGTTTTATTGGTTTTGTTATTATTTTAATAACGTTAATCAGCGGCAACAATCAGTCTTATGGCGGTTCGGTGAGGGGGGTAAAAATAGTTAACGGCGAATAAAATAGAAGGGAAACGAATGCGAGGAACAACAATGACCCGTCTCTGTTGAATGATGAACAGTATCAAAAACAAGGGGGGGGGGGGGGGTTCCAATTTCGTAAAAACGACGAAAACTAAAGCGTTTGTGGGTTGTAACTCGAAATTTCGCAGTCCAATCCAAAATACTCGTAATTGTCGTTTTACAAAATAGCGCCCTTAACCTCGAAGGCGCTTTTGAGCCGTTTTTGTCCACCCCGTTCCGGACGAAAGCCGGACTTTCGAAAAGAAACAATTTCCGATCAACAGGCATGAATCAAATTTTGTACGAGGGGGGGCAAAAAACGTCTCAAGCTTGATCCACATGGATGCGGAACTGCGGAATGCGTCAAACGTCGGGCGGGGGTACGGAGAGTCCGCCGTTCCGGAGGGTGCCGTTCGCGTTTGCGCAGATCAGCGTTCCCGCTCTTTTTCAACAGCGATCTTCCCGCCGTATTACCGATTTCTGGGTGCTGCTTCACCAACTCAATAAGAACTTCGTTGTTCATTTTGATGATTGAATCATTCAAATTTTGAAGTACAGAAGTAGATCCGAGAACATATACGCTGAAGCGCAGATTATTGATAACGAATGATAACAAGAAACTGCGCAGTGGTCTACTGCGCACCTCCGGAAGAGTATTTCTCCAGAGAAATATTTCTGCGGAAACGTTCTCCCCCACCAGTCCGCGGTTCCACATCCACGTGAATCAAGCTTAAAGACCTTCGCGATTCGTCGAACTTTGAATTTGATACGATGATGACGTATAAACAATAAACGTGAACGCGCGAACACGATCCCGAAAACGCCATCGCCACGACCGAATTCGATCCGTTACATGCCGAAACCAAATTTTTCATATATTTGCGTTCGTATCGGTATTAAGGCACTTGGTTTTTATTTTATAGATCGTAGTAGAGTTTTTTCAAACACCTGTGAATTTTGAATTTGAAAATACCGGACCCGAATTTCGGTTTGGCGACGACACGCGCATTTCAAATCTGATTACCTCGCGCCCACAAAACGAATGATATAATTGCTTCAAGCCCCCTTTAGAAAGAGAAATAAATAAATAAATAAAACAAGACCTCCCAGAAGACCTAAATCCATAAAAGAAATGAACAGTAAAAAATTGTGTTCATAATGAAAATGAGAAGTAAATTTAAACAAAAAAAGATTTTCTGCTCTAACAACTATTACAAACTATTTTTCTTTCACAACAGACGCGTTCACAAAAAATAAAATAAATTAAATAAATAAATAAAATTAACCATGATCTTTGTGTTCTACAAGTTAAAGTACATTATTTTTTGTTTCATTTTTTTTCAATTCTTTTATAACTATAAAAAAAAGCATGCAGAAACATTCAGAAGGCATTCTTATGTGTTTTTTTCTCACTGGTTTTAGATTTTTCCGCTCGTTCAAAAAAAGAGAGAGGGTGAAGGGAGGGGTAATTCATGTTGGGTTCCCTAAACGACATGCACGTATTTTTGTTTTTGTTTTTGACACCGGTCGGTCCAAAAATATCAGTATTACTCCCAAAATCAATTTAAAACAAAAAATCCCACTCTATTTTTTTACACTTTGTTCGACGTTTGAATCGGCGGTTTCGTCTTGTTTGCAGTTATTAAACGCGTCCAAAATAAAAACTCTAAAAATCCAGTCAGATTCAATTTTCTCAAAAAACTGGTAAAAAGTGGATGTTTCGAAGGTACCTTCCTTGTGTGTTTTTTGAAAGAAATTCTTTCCCGTTTAAGCAACAAAAAATTACTTAATAATCATGTAAAGAACAAAATAAATAAATGAAAATTTTGAACAAAAAAAATTAAATACCAAAATACATTGAATAGACACTATTTATACAGATAAGGTGACAAGGGAGCTGTCCAAAAATGTCCATAGCACAAAATAAAAGTCAGTATTAGGTACAATTGTTTTTAAAATAAGTGAATCATATTCTACTATCAAATCCTTACCTATCTCTGTACATTTCTATCAAACTGTCCAGATGTCCCTACAAAAAGCGATCAACCAGTCACAATTCTAAACCAAAGTATGAAACATCTGTCTACTTAAAAACGAAACTCCCTTGCCTCAATTTTATTTCCTCGTGAAACAGGTGAATTTTTTTCTTTTTTTTTGAATTTTTTCAAATATTATACACATTACTTTAACCAACGAAAAGAAAAAAAAAATGAAAATCAAAAGTCAGACAAAATTACAAAATGAGGAAAAACGAAGAAATTTGCCAAGCCTTAAACAGTAGTATATAATAAGAAAGGTTATCAGTTTTTGTTTAAGATTATTTAGAATCGTCATTGAACTTCACTTCGTTTGAATAACTGTTTCTTCATACAGGCAGAATTATTTATATAATACGGCACACTAAGCTGGGGGGAAAAATAATAAAAGTAATAATATAAATCAATAAATCAAAATTCCAACTGATTCCTATCTTCGAATATGAGGAGTGAAAATGTTCTCAATGCCCTTCGTTACCGAAATAAAGGATACAAAATAAATAAATAAGTTCCACCGAATACGTCGGTTACAGTTTTTTGTGATATTGATAAATAAAATAAGGGGAAAAGGTTGTTCTTTGTTTATAAAAAAAATTAATAATAATTGAGGTGGTTATAAAGATACATGCAACGCTAAAAAAAATATTTTATGCGAGAAATCGTGCTGAAAATCGGTAGCAAAACAATTTCAATCTCCCAGAAACAATTTGATTTTCTCTGGGTGGGGGGGGGGGGGGGGGGTTGAATCGATTTTCTTTAACCGGATTCAGTTTTGATGTTTTGAAATTGCTCAAAAATCCAATTTTTGGCAAGCGATACCATTCAACGCTGCAAATTTCAAAAATTTCAAAAACAGTGAAAATCAAATTTAAAACATAAACTGCTGAGGCGACTACGCGGGCTGTTTCAAACAGGCAAATTTCTCGCATAAATTCATAATCACGCCAAAAGCCAGTTAATTTTCGTTCAATTTTTTGTGTATAATATATAGTATATTTTATTTTTTTTTAAACAAGTTGGAGTTTTATTTGTATAAGATTGAAACCCCAGTTATGGTGAGCCTAAACAAATATACAATAGAGCAAAAAAAGAAGTACAGGTGAATAATCTTTTTTTTTATACACGATAGGGCGAAATAAAAAATAGACGCATCGCGCCTTCAAATTGGGTTTCTTCCTGTCTTTAAATAAAAAAATAAAAATTTAATAAAATGATTTGCAAATAAAAAAAAGTAGTTCAAAAACAAAAAAATTTGTTTTTGATTCCGTCAAAACGTACCTTGAAGGGGAAAAATTACCCTAAAAAATTCAAGTTATCAAGTTTTTATCGCGTCTTTTTCATTTTGTTCAATGTCTAAAATCAAGTATTTTGAAAAATCACGTTTTAATGTGGGGAGGAGGGTGGGGAAGGGGTAATGCAACTTTTCTCCTTAAAAATGCCGTATAATATTTTTGTCCCACGTTAAAAACAACGAAAAGAAGGCGCGTGGAGTAGCCAAGTATCGAAATACCAGTGACTATTGAGTCGCACTAATTTTTGTTTTTTGTTTATAAACTTGATTTGTCTTGTGTATTTTCAAAAACTCCTGTAAACTACTAAAACAAAAAGCAAAATCAAGTTGATTTTTGTTTTTCATTTATGTTGGATTTAAATCGTGTTGTGTGATGAAACGTCGCGTTCCGTTCAGAAACGAAGTTTCAATTTTTTTTTCTTTTTCAAAATCTTTTTGTAGAAACAGAAAGTTGTCGCCATTTTTTTTCTTCAAACGCGAAATTCGAAATTTCAAAATCCGATTGAAAAAGGCGAATCGAGTCGGGAATTTAAAGAGCGATTTTTACACGTAAAGGAACTTTTTATACCGAAAACCGTTGATTTTGGCCGGCTTGGATGTTGTATTTTTTTTGTGTGTGTTAAATTCGCACATAAGAAAACTGGTAGAAATCAAAAACCCTGCTTTAGAGCTAGAAGAAAACAAAATTTACTTGATATTTAAAAAAACCCTGGAAAACTCGCGAATAAACGCCGTTTGTGGATATTTTGAGGCGCATAATTGTGAAAAATTAAAATTATGGCGCTGGTAGCATCCTCTACTGCCAAAATAGGCATCTTTAAATTCCCGAAAAAAAAATAAAAAAAATCGTAAAATCCATAAAATCGTTTTGTGGTAATTACGTACAAATCGAAATTACAAAATTTTGCAAAAGACGTCCAAAAATGAATTTTTTTTAAATGAATTGAATTGGTTTTTGGCTTGATGGTGTGGGGTGGGGGTTGGTGGTGAATTGAAAACGTGAACGCAAAAAAATAACTACGTGTACGAATCACAAGTTCTGTCGAGTATTGAGGTAATTAGTTGGTTTGTATTATTTATAAAATTAATCCTGAGTTGTATTGCGAGGAGGGAGACAAACCCCCCTTTGTTGATAAAAAATATACAAATCTGCACTATTTCACGTCTGAATACAAAACTATTACATGTTACTATTTCGTATTATCGTGGCGACAAAAACCAAAAAAAAAAAAAAATTAAATGTCCAAAAAACGGCGAGAAAAAAAAAACTTTTTCTTTTAGTCAATAAAAAATAATAATAAAACCGATTTATTAGTAACTTTCGCAGTATTACAAAATAGAGCACTTTTCTTGTTATCGTATCGATAAAAATATGGCGGACGTACATTTTGCAAAAAGTTCCAAAACAAAATGGCGGATTTAAAAGCTTTTTTTGAGAGCTTTTTGTAGTTTTTTTTTCGAGTTCGGCGAGATTTCGCGCTCGGACGAAACTCGTTTTGGTTTCTTTTCCGTGAAATTTCTATCAAAATTTGAAATTCTATGATCCCAGAAAAAAAATCGACCGTCTTTAGGCGTTGTTTTTCTCGTTCAATGAATTTGTTTGATGAATTTTTCAATTATAAGAAAAAAATGAGCAAAATTCATTTTTTTTTCAAAGTCCCGTTGAGTGTTTCTTATGCCAGCAAAGTCTGTCTTTGAGGGGGATGATTGTTGAAAGTTTTTTTTGTCGTTTTTTTGAATATATATTTTTTTTTTTGTATAGCAGCCGTTTCTTATACGCAAGGAAAATTTCGTTGTTGAAATAAATTTTTTGTATATTGAATTTTCTAAAAAAAAAAATTGATGTCCCTAAGTAGAGCGGATGTAAATGTTCCAAAAACATTTCATGAAGGAGAGGGGAGGGAGAGGAATATGAGGATGAACCTTATGAAGTTGTGATATTTGTTTTCATATCAAGTTAATAAAGATGACATTTGGAAAATCAAACTTCCAAAAATTGTTTTTTTTTTGAGAGGGGGAAGTTTTTGTTGTAATGTAATGTCAATTAAAAAAAATAAAATTTTGTTTTAAAGTTTCAGTGACCAAAAACGATGATTTTGTTGTTGTTTTTACAAGAGGCTCAAGTATTCATGTGTTATAGTTCCAAATGATGTGGACAATCACTTGGATAAAATTTAATAATTTGATATCCTATTGCATTTAGGTCTATTTTATATATATAATATATATATAAATATAGATTGACATCTGTTTTTGAATCTCCTTTATTCTGCACACAACTAATAACGTTATGTGCGATCAATTTTTTTTTTTACATTTTCACATTTTTTCTTAATTATTTAAAAATTTAAAAATCGTCTCTTTCTCTCTCAAATAGTTTTTTCCCTAAAAAATTTACAATTTTTTTTAAAACTCTTTTAAAATATTAAAAAATTTTTCGCTCTTTTTAAATTTTTTCACTTTTTTTTCACTTTAAAAATTTTTCAACAAAAACAAAAAAAAAAACATAAAAAACAGAAAAATTTGCCTCGAAGATGATATCAAAAATATAAAATATGCCTTCGAGGTGGGGCCTCTATGATTTGGGGAATTGGGGCGAAATGAAATTTCCGCTCAAAAGATTGTTTACTCTCTTTAAATAGTTAATTTTTGTTGAAACTTTAATAAAAAATAGGAGGTAGATAAAGTAGGGTACAAGGCTTCTTTATCGAAAATCCAACGTGGATTTTCTAAATGGCCTTGATAATTTTTTTTTTTTTTTTTTTTCAACAATATTTTTCTTCTTGTTTTCAATATATCGCGTCCACTTCTTTGGCTTTTAAGGGCTGCTTTATGTTAACTCTCACTCTCACTCAATGGAGTCGTTAACGAGAAATGAAAAGTTTCTTCTAATTTTTTGTTTCATGTTGATGTTTTTTTGTTAAAATCTGTGGTTTTTATCGAAAAAACTCCTGTTGGGGGTTGAGAAATCTTTCAAGTGTCGTCTAGTGAAATAAAGAAGTATTTCAGACGGTAGTTTTGAGGTCAGTCCGTTTGTCGAGCGGTGGTCAGGAGTGGGGGAGGAGTTTTTTCTTTTTGTTTCGCCTGGTGGTGGATCACTGCTGCTGAAGGCCGCCGCCGCCGCCGCTTCCTTGCTGCTGCTGTTGTTGCTGCTGTTGCTGCTGAGGGTTGCGGGGGCCGCGGTGTGGTCCTGCGCCGGGGCCAGCGGCTCCGCCGCCAATGCTCCCAGAGCTCACCATGGATCGAATTCTCCTCTGAGCGCTCTGAAAAAAAAAAAAAAAACGTGGAAGAGGTTGTTTTCATTAGTCGGATTGGTCTGAGTGCAGAGATGGGCGTATTCACATTCATAAATATAAATACGAATAAAATGCATAAATCAGAAAATACGAATACGAAATTTCAGTAAAATTCACAAAAAAAATGCGATTTTTTGGGAAAATGCTAAAAAAGTGTGATTGTGGCTTTACTTGTATTCATATTCATATTTTCTGATTTATGAATATGAATACGCTCATCTCTGTCTGAGTGGAGCGGCCATTACCAGCTCTGATATTAAGAAATTCACGATAACTCTGCACTACCGGTATTACAATAAACAGCTCACCTGGACGCTGAAGAAGGCACCAATTATGTGGACGGTGGTTTCATCATTCACGAGGTCCTTGCATCCTTGTTCGGGAAGCTTGATATTGCTTCCTGTCACTCTCTGGAGCTCTCGGACGTTCTGACCGCCCTTTCCGATGATCCTGCCGACCTGCGAGCTTGGAACCATGATTTCGACTGTCAACCGGACGTCGTCCGACCCGGAGACGAAACCCTCTTCCCTCATCTTCTCGAAAATCAGGTACTGAGCCTGTGAAAAACAGCAAGGAAACAGTTGAGGTTCACGTTTGATGAGATCTCTCGATTTCTCCTGATTGGAGGTCACTACGCCAACAGATGGCATTTAATTCACCCCAGTGGTGGTAATGGGTAATACAAGGTATGAGATGGTGATTCGACCATCTTAGTGCAGTCCATACAGCAGTACAGTATTTTAGTGTGGGAAGGGGCAGTAAATTCACATTTCAATAAATTATTCACTCTCCAGAAAGCAATCCTCAAAATTATGACCAAAAATCATGTCTCCCTCTGCTGGTCTTTTTGATTTGGTAAAAGTATTCACCCTAAAGCAATTACTAGCAAAGACTATCCTATTATTTTATCACAAAAACCAAACTACCCTGCAATCTAGCAGGCCATCTAAAGGCCATCCAAACCATTCAGCAATCTAGCAGGCCATGTAAAGGCCATCCAAACCATCCTGCATCTAGAAGGCCAACTGCAATCTAGCAGGCCATCCAAACCATCCTGCAATCTAGCAGGCCATCCAAACCATTCAGCAATCTAGCAGGCCATCCAAACCATCCTGCAATCTAGCTTTTGTTTGTACTTCTTTCCTGTTCTTTTTCGATACGTTGCCAAGGTAAATTTACATTTTAAGCTATAGAAGCAATAGAAACTTTTAACCAACACTACAGGCATAGCCTACATTTTGTTTTCCTTTTCCTTGTTGAATGTTGTATGAATAAACCTTTCTCTCTCTCGTTAAACTAGGAATAAATTTGCTTTTCAAAGTTGACTAAATTTATGGGGGAAATGAGTTGATGGATGGTCGCAAGATGAAGTTAAGGGCTTGTCATTCACAGAGAGGTAGTAGCTGAGGTAGTAGGTACATTAGTGAGAGTTTAGTTACCTTCCATTGAGATTCTGGTGATCCCATAATGGTGACTTTTCTTTCGGTTTGTTGAGCATCCCTGCCGTCAGCTTTGTCAGCGTCGAGCGGAGCGATTTTCACTGAAGCCCCGGAGAACCTGATCATGTTCCTAATGTGCGAGCCTTTGGTTCCGATGATGGCGCCGACGGCGTTGTTCGGAATGTACAGGTAAGTGATCTCCTGCGGACATTGAAATCCCGATGAGTTTCGTTCGAACGAGTCATTTCTCGTTTTATCACGACTCTGAAGGTTACCCACCTGGGCGTCCGAAGCGTGCGACGACGGAGGGATGGGTTGGTAGACTGGAGGGTAACCTCCGGAGTAGAGACCGCCCTGGTAGCCGCCGCCGCGACCTCCGTAGCCCATTCCGCTCGTCGCCATCATCGCCATTGGGTGGAGTCCGGGGAACATCATGCTCTGAGGCTGTGGAATCAAATAAACCATCGAATTAGATTCATACAACGTAATGAAAACAACTGGAAAATTTCCATACTCCCCACACAACCCTCTTCCAAGACGTTTGGCAGGACTGAAAACAAAATGGCCGATCAACGAACCTCTGCCTAAATATTCCCACCGAGCCATTTCTTTTGCCATGGGTTTCCTTTAATTAAAAAAAAAAATCTTCATTATGTCAGCGTGGCGTAGTCAGAATGCCTTGTCTTCCGCTTTGGGCTCTTGGTTGATGAACAAGTTTGGAGCAGTCGCCACGCGCAGGACAAACGCGTTTTAGCGACGTCCAGTACACGCTGTTACAACCGGCAACACTGAATTATCCCAGTGCAGCCACACATCGCCGGTTACACATTAAGACCTGCTATCTATCATTTTGGGAATTTTGAGGTTATGTCATCATTCATTTTTAAAAATCGAATTTTGCAGTTTCAAACATACTAGGTATTTGAAATTGCTTCATAACGAACAACCAAAAACCGTTGGAGTTTACTCAGTGAATGCCTTCTCTGTGGCCTAACCCCAGCGCGTTGAATGTTCGCATCAATTTCGACTTCTTAATAAATTACATTTCGTATAAATGACACCTCAGAAGCTAATACATGCAATATAGAGGAAAAGTAATCAATACATAAAATCATAATTTCCTAGCTCTCATCACTGGTGTCATGAACTGTGAGAAGGTTGTTTAGTCAAACAAGCTCGCGCTCATTCAAGTGGTACATATTTTTTGAGGGGATTATTAGTCGCACCGGAGGGTTTTTGACAACCCTGATCAATCAAGTAAACGTTACCTACGTAATTCATTAGTTAATTTAGACACTCCTAAATTTGTTCGCGAGGCACCTGACCCAGTGGATGCAGTAGTTAGTACGAAGTAACATAATAAACATTGTGAAACAAAATTATTATACGAGGATTGGACGATTTTCAGTTCAATTGGGGAATAGCGTACGTTTGAGTAGAGGTTTTAGAGCACCTACAGGTAAACCTAGCCGTAGGTGCTTGCACGGTTTTACAGCAAAAATACAGCATGTATCTTGATCTTGGTCGTTTGGCTCCATGTCCAGTGCGGATGCCCAAGATTGAGAGGAGCTTGACGAAGCCCAAGGGCTTGGCAAAGCCGAAGATCCTGGCGACGCCGAAGACCTTGGCAAAGCCGAAGATCCTGACGAAGCCGAAGATCCTGACGAAGCCGAAGATCCTGACGAAGCCGAAGAGCCTGACGAAGCCAAACCCTGTTAACATTTGCATTAGATCTCATTTTCCCCCTTGGCAGCTCTAGCGGTTTTTGAGCTCCTACAAGGTGCTGACAAGGTACCCGAAACATGGTAGCGCTTTGTAGAGGTCTTCCCAGTACCTCCACGCACCCTCACCCATGCAACACCCGAAGAGGATTTAACCGCATTTGGCTATACCCAAGGCTCCTCACCATTGTAGTATTTAATACTACAATTAAATTGGATCGACCTTCAACACAAGAGGCGGCATCTTGTCGTTTACACGTTTCTGTGCTGCCTGCTGAAACTCATGTCTGCTTTCAAACTTCAGCAGTCAGACAACTGGGAGTTACAGAACGGGAAAATTAAAAAAAAATCCACAGTATGGCTATGAGAGCAAATTTTTGAATAAATAACTGGTTTTCATGAAAATTGTCTCCATTGAAGAACACGATTTCCATGAAGAGCACCCCCCCCCCCCTCAGACTCCCTAAAATCCCCCTCAGAATGGCCAGATTCTGCCATCTACAAAATTAGCCGTTCAATTGCCAAGACAGATTTTTTGTGCAAATTTGAGATTTCTATCTCAATTCTATCGAAAGTTATCGTCGGAGTGACACATTTATAAATATAGATATAAGTTTTGGTGTCTTTTAGCAGTGGATTCAGACTGGTCTGAAACGGATTTCGGTATAAACATTTTTCGAAAATACGATTTTTAACAATTTTGGATTTTCTTCGCAAATTTGCTAAAAAAAAGCCATCTCCCCCACTGCTGAATACACTCAAAATACAAATGTGAGACTTTCCGACTAGAATTTATAAATGACCAAACGAGCCAACGATGACAGGTGGTACGAGTGTCTTGCAGGACAGTCCCTTCTCAATTATTCACTCGCACGCGTACTTATCTCTTAGCCAATGAACGAGTCAATTCACTACTGCATATATTTATATTTACACCCAAGGGTTTACGGGAAATTGGGTTTCCATGTAAAGACGTTCTTTTTTCGAAGTTTTCTTCTTTTTTTTCGGAGTTATATAAACCAAATCTCTTGTTACTCTGTATTTTGGTCCATCAGGCCAATTCTGGATCTGACATTATGAGTTCGCAAGTGTCGTCTTCTTCCTGGTTTCGAAGGGTGAGGATTAGTTTGAGTTCAAAATGTGAATCTACTTGATATTGGTGAGGTAGGCAGGCTCTATGGTGCTACGTAAAGGATGAGGCGCTCGCAGTGGTGCCAATACGATCAAATGAATTAATTAAATTTTAATTGAAAACGATTCGAGTAATTTCAAATGTGTTCTAATAAAAAATAAAAAAAATAAAAAAAACTGCGCCAGATAAGGCAGCCAAGTTAATTTGAGTAAGACACAGAAAGCTCAACGCCCCCAAAATGCAATTTTCAAAAATTCAACATCAAACGGGGCGTAAATACGTAAATGACTCGAGATGTGCCCAGCGGATCGGCAGCTAATTGCGGAATAAAAAGATTCAGGTGCAAAATTTTAAAAGGAAAATTAGAATGAAATTAGGAACCTACTATAGTTGAGCCTTCGGACGGGATCCCGCGAAATCCTTCCCCCTAAAAACACAAAAGACGGACATCAGCTGATAAGCAAGGAATGGGCTGGAAGAAGGCACTGAGGTAAGCAGAAAGCTGATTACAGACAAACTCAAGTGGGAACCTCATCTGGCTATAGTTTAAGGAGAGTGGTTTTTTTTTTTTTACATTGGGGACGACAAAGATGAGGTTTTGAGGATTGGCGGGCAGCAGTTTCGGTGTTAGGAGACTTCTGTCATTCATGCATTTAGAAATCCCGATGACGTGAATAACTGCGAGACGTACTTATCCCAAAGCCTATTCAAAAACAGGCTTATCCCACAACCTAGTAATTTCATCTTACCGAATTTGGGTAAGACAAACGACTGTTAAAAGCGACAGATTGGACGCTAATTCGATCGAAATGAAGGCAAAACAAAAACCAGGATCACAATCCCCATCACCACCCTTCAACTTGAATAATTATAATCGTCTGGATTGAAATAACCTACAACACAAAGGCAAGCTTTCCACCTACTTAACCTCGATACGAATTACACAATTACACAATTATAACTTGGTTAAAAATTGATCTTACTGCCATGGCCTGGAGGTCGTTTTCGTAGCTCTGCCTCAGTTTAGCGCTGATCATGGACTCAGCTTTGGACATGTTCTCGATGGATCCTTTGACGGTGATGATCCTTTCGAGATTAAAGCTGTTGATGTCATTGATACTGAAATGGGAAAAAACCAGGCGAAATTAGGAAACTAGTTGATTCAACGAAGGTACAAAAGTTGTGATCCTGGAACCTTGTGTGTACGGAGAACTAGTATTCTGCTTTGGTCTCTCGGTTCATGAAAAAGTTTGGCGCAGTCGCCAAGCACAGGACAAACTACGTCTATTACAACCAGCATCACTGAATTAGCCCAGTGCAGCCACACGTCACCAGTCACACATTAAGACCTGCTATCTGCCATTTTTGGGATTTTGAGGTTATGTCATCGTGGCGTAGTCAGAATGCCTAGTCTTCCGCATTGGTCCATTAATTTAAAAAAAATCGAATTTTGCAGTTGCAAACATACTATTTGAAATTTCTTCATAACAAACAACCAAAAACCGTAGTTCACTCAGTGAATGCCTTCTCTGGGGCCTAACCCCAGCGCGTTGAATGTTCGCATCAATTTCGATTTCTTAATAAATTACATTTCGTATAAATGACACCTCAGAAGCTAATACATGCAATATAGAGGAAAAGTAATCAATACATAAAATCATAATTTCCTAGCTCTCATCACTGGTGTCATGAACTGTGAGAAGGTTGGCAAGTTCTAGATCGTCGCTCAAGAACCAGCACAGCCTTAACCCACGATTTGGACAAAATGAAGTTTGAAGTTGACACACTATCTTAGTCAAAATTTCACGCCAGATGCCAAAAATCAGCCCCTAAAAGCGCAAAAATCACCAAAACGTCAACACCTCCTAATTTTCTGTCTGTACGGGTGGGAAACTCTAGAAATATAAATTCCTTTGGAGGATAATTTCACCGAACACCTCCTAGCCAACCAGCCAAGGTCACCTAACCCTCACGATAGTTCGATTGGAGCTCAAATTAAGGGTAAAATTAATTAGATTAATTTTTTTGTCTGTGTGTGTTGCTTCTTAAGCGACGAGATTCGAGTTTTCTTGCGCTTGACGTTAGATTTGAGCTCTCATAAACGAGAGATTGGTAAGACTGGCTAAAAGATCATAGTGGCTATTTGCTCATAGTTTGATTGGTTGTCTTTCTTCAACAGTGGTCTTCCCAATCTCCCTCACTTTGCAAATGATTTCTCTACATAATCACGAGATTTACGGTTTCTTACCGATTTCAGCAAGACTTTGACTGTACAATAATTGTACAATTATTGAATGGGTGAGTTTAAAAAGGTTAAGATTCCAAAAATTGAAAAAAACGAGGTAAAGGCGCCAATGTTTAGATATTGCCAAGCTCGATGCATGAGCCAAATAAGGATAACAATCCAACTGCAGCAGCTCCCCAACGTTTGCAGCCTTATTTGGCTCATGCGTCGAGCTTGGCAATATCTTTAGATATTGGGCCTTTACCTCGTTTTTTCAATTTTTGGAATCTTGACCTCTTTAAACTCCCCATTCAATTGAGTTTTAGGGTTTTATTGAGTGTAAAACACAGAGAGACTGTGTCAATGTGCAGGTCACACGATGGATCCCTACTAATGTATAGTAGTGTTTTTTTAAAGAGTTTTTGATGCTCATCATCAATTCATTTTATATTTGCCGAAAAATGGTAGAAATGGCCCTGCTACTTCACCACGGATGGTGACAAAATCTTCCAAGCATCAACAACGTCCTTCTGACAAGAAGTAGAAGTAGCTCAGAAAAATTATTTGCAGAGTAATAATTAAGACCTGAGGGGCTCCACGCTATGAAGTCGACTGAAAAGACCTCATTATATTCGATATACCTACAAAACACCTCTTCACAGTCACGTTTAGATCTAACTGATGTCTGACACCACTCCCATCCCTGCAGGTTCGCCCAAATACTATCAACCGTATCAACAATATGAAAACCACCAACTCACCTTGATACAGTAATTTTCGTGTCGGTTTCTTGCATGATTCTCTTGATGGTTTGTCCACCTTTGCCGATGATGCGTCCAATTAAATTGTTGTGAGCCAGAACTTTTAGAGTGATTTCACTGAGACGAAAAAAAAAAACGAGAAAAATAAATTAATAAAATTTTTATTTAGAGAAAACTCTAGGACTTGATTTGATTTTTTGATCATTAATGTAAGTTTTATGTATTATTATCCGGACAATTTCTTTGAATTTTGGAGATCAGAAATTGTCAAATGTTTTTGTTAAGTACTCACCCCTTGTTGTTCGTCGTGGCTTCCTGTCGCATGACCTCAAGGATCCTGTTGCATGCGTTGGTGCAGTTGTCGGGATTGCCATAAATCGTGATGGCTTTTTCTAACGATCCAACGTTGTCTTTTCTGTGTACGTCAACGCTAGAAGGAAGAAGACCAACAATTCTAAGACAATGGTTTATTTTCTTCTATACAGACCTTTGACTTAGACCCTTAGACTCCCAGTGGGACAAATCGGGACATTTCTCACTTTAAATCCTAGCGGTACGAAAAATGCCTAGATTTCAATGATTCGACGTACAAGTTGTTTGGTAAGATCTCACAAACGCAATGACATCTCAAACGACCACAAGAGATCACCCCAAGTGGACCCATCCTTATCAGTTGCGGCTTGGTTTTCCTTTGTTCCTTCTAAAGTTCACCCAAATCATTCTAGTTCCTCCAAATCGGGTTGTCGTACCTAAAAGCTCCCTATTATCGATTTCAACAAGGAAATCTTTTAAAAAAAAAATATTTGTCAACTGGTAGCCTAAGGGTTAAGGTTATTTTTCTGATGCTATAAGGGAACAGCACCAATGGCGGACAGGGTACCAGAAGCGGACATACATAAGCAATGTGTACCATCCTTGGCTTGTACAAACAGGAGTCCAGCTGCCAGTAATTCTGTTTTTGAATGGCCATATGTTCTACCTAACTCTTCACGTGAGTGAATTTTGCAGTGAAAACGAAATTGTCCTGGTATCACTTCATCCCAATTCTACGCATTTGACACAGCCAATGGAATGGACGTATCAGTGTTTGGTCCATTGAAAGCGGCGTACAGAAAGGTGGTTCATGAGTGGAGGCTGGAAAATGGCCAGCCTGTAGTGAAGAAAAAAGATTTTGCATCAGTTTTGGAACAGTCCTTAAGCAAGATTAAACCTATTAGGCCAAAAAATAACACTGTGTCTGTACAAATAATGATCTCAGTAAACAGAATGGGGAATGTTTTCAAACTCAACCCAAAGGAAAGAACAAAAGAATTATTTCACGAGACCAAATTTCCAAGATTCTTGGGGAGCCTGTGAAATTTGGATCAGCCTTTCACTTCCCAGTGTGATTTTGAATTTAACTTAGTCGTTGAAAGCTTAAGTCATTAAGCAGTTTGAAGTACGTGCATGATGGCATAGTCAAGTATCAAGCATATTCTAAGCTTGATTTATTTTCATGATTTTACGATAAGTAAAACTGATTTTATGAAGAGTTCCTTGAAACATGGCATTTTTTATAACTATTTTTGTATTTTTGTATGACCAATATTATGTCAGGTAGGTTAGGTAGTATTCCACTGTGATATGTAGACGAATAAACACACTTTTTGACGTTTTCAAGTGCTGCTTTTTCAAAAATCAATCTCCTGTCCACCTTTGGTACACTAAGTACACGTAAGTGTCCGGCACTCCAACATTTCGAAATTTTGGTGTCCACTACTGGTGAATCGCGGTCTAATAGAAAAATTCGTTTTTGAAGCTCTAAATGACTAATTATTGGATTTTTAGCGCATTAAGATGATGAAGCAAGAGTAAAAGAATAACGCAATTCAGTCGAAAAAAATTTAAAAAAATTTTAGATTATTTTAAATCTGATATTTGCCTCAAAGTTCCTTAACACGTCCGCCATTGGTGCTTTTCCCTTACGGATCTTGAAACGTAAACCGACCAATTTTGAATTTTGAATCGACCTAAATCTAGGTCTGTTCCTCGCACATTTCGTATGGAACTTCCGAGATATGGCGTTTTAAAAATTCCGAAATTCACGTTAAACCACTTCCTATTGACTTGAGGTTATTTTTCTGATGCTATACGGATCTTGAAACGTAAACCGACAAATTTTGAATTTTCGATAATAAAACCGAAACGTCAAACTCACCGAGCTCTGCTCTGTTGAGTGATGAGCCTGATGGTCGAACCTTGACGGCCGATGATGGCTCCGACCATGTCCGACTGGACGAGGATCCTCAGAGGGAAGTCCGTCTGCCGGGCGCCGGGAGCGCCGCCGCCGCCGCCTCCTGCCATGTAGTGGCGCGGGGGGCGTGCGCGCCGTTTTTCTTCGCCGCCGGGACCGATCCCTTTCACTTCGACTTTGAGAGGGTACCCTTCGTATTCATGGTTGTTCAATTCGTTAGCAGCCCTGGAAACACAGAAATAACGACAATTAAATAACGTGGAAAATGTGACATACATTTTATTTTTATATTATTACGCATTTATTCAACATAAATATTTCATGCAAAAATATTAAAAACTGTAATTAACCATGCTACGATGCCCTGAAAGAAAAACTTGTGCTGGGAACTGATTTTTTTTTTCAAACAATACTACAGTTGTGTTGATATAAATTACAGTGAGATAATTCACGTGGAACGTGTGCAAAGGTACAACCCAATGGTTGCCCTTAACCAGAAATAACAAAAATTTATCACTCTCTTGTGTGTACATTATTAATGAAACAACTTAAATATATAAACTTAAATTCTAATGTTTGCCACAGTGTACAGTTTTTATGTGAGATTGCGAATCCGATCCAGTTTGTTAAGCCAAAGTAATTGTTGGTAACTAATTGCTGTCCTAAAATTTTCAAAACTTTCCGGGAGACTATATAATAACATTATCGTGAGCAAATCTGGATGAATTTGCACATCCATCGCCTGCAGCTTATCTACTGCATCAAAAAATGTTCCAAGATATTCTCGTGCATCACTATCCTCACTCATCTTATACAGCATGATTTGTTTTAATAATGACGCTTTTCTGGCTGGTCCTTTAGATTGGTAGATTGACTCCAGTTTCAGCCATAGCTCTCTGGATCTCTTACAATTTTTGACTGGCTTAATTTCTGAAGGAGATATGGACAGAATGATGTCTGCACGTACTTTACGGTCTGCAAGATCCCATGCCTTACCCGCTGCAAGCCCGGCATCTCCTGTACCTTCAATCTCTGGACGAGCAATCGATCCATCGACGTACCCGATTCCGTCGGTCTTCTCCAACAAGGCCTCCATCGAAACTCGCCATGTGTCATAATTCTCTTTATCCAAGCTGTCAATTCTCTGGATATTCATGGTTAATAGTATAGGTATTTCAAGCTACTAATTACCACCAGATGATTTTGACTTTCTGTGCCCTGGGCCTGATAACCTAATAGAAATTTAGATAATTCTATTATTTTACAAGAGTAAGAAATACGCTATTCCCTACTTCTAGATGAATAGTATCCTTTAATTATGGCTATAAATCTCATGAGCGTGACAGGTGGTGCTGAGAACTGGTTAATTATTAAGTATTACACCCTTGTACAAGTATAGTCTCCGAGCAGCAGAGGTTTTTGTACGGATGGCCTTTAGTGTGATGTTATTTTGGCTTCTTGTTCCTACTTCCATTCTCTTTATGTTATTTTCTAACAATGCTTTATACGTGTATATGATGGAAATTTTGAATGGAGATGAAAAATTAAATATCGTGGGGTGATTGGTAAAAGTGACCAAGTGACATTTTTTGAGAAAAATTTTCTCAAAAAATGTCACTTGGTCATCATTTAATGATGTTTTGAGTGAATATGGTGCTTTTGAGTTTGTTGATTTATAACCTGTATAACCTGGAAACGGGTTTATAACCCTTTTAGAAAAAAGTTAAAATAATAACAGGTATGAGGTATGACAGGTATGAGGTTCATCTGGCACATGATCATTAACCCGTACAATCGATTCCACCGGTTGTACAGAATTCCGCTGGTAAAAGTGATCATGAAGGGATTGCGCTAATTTCGTTTCCATGTAAAAGTGGCAAATGCTCAGTTTTTCTTCAATTCACTATTACGCGGAATACAGAAGTTTGTTTCGTAAAACTTACCATGTGCCAGATGGACACATATTCTGGATTCCTGATCATACACTACTCTCAAAGGAGATTTGGGATGGTAATAATGACCAAGTCCGTTTTCTGCAGAAAAATCACTATAATTTTCATGTTAACGGGATTTTGGAGGGGTTTTAAATTTAGTAAGGCACTAAATGTTTCATTTATAAAAGGGTATACGAAGGAAGATTTCAATGTCTATATCTCGATTCAGAAAGACGGAGAAACTTTGGAAGGCGTTCCTAATTCGTATAAAATGTGTAAAACGTTACTTGGTCACTTTTATCAATTACCCGACGATATCATCTCTTAAAATGATTTAAAAATTAAAATTCACTGAAAATTTCGATTTAACGTACGCCCATTCACAATTTTTTGTGATTTTATTGCGATCTATCAAATTGCTGGTTGAGATCCAAAGAGTGACATCTCCAAAAAGCTGATTTCTAAAAAATCGAGGTATAATAACTTTATCCTGTGAACTTTACTCCTCCGGAAATTCAATTTTTTGGAAAACTTGGTAAGTATTCCGAGGTATGGCAGACTGGTGACAAGCGGGAAAGACACAGTTTTGAACGGACCAATACACTCTGCCGGCTGCCATAACGTAACTGGCGCAGTCCCTGGGTCGGTATCGTACCTAGAGAAGTCACCCTTCTGGCGATTTGAAGAGCTCAAAATTTTCTATCCAACAGTCGCGCTAACTCGAAACTCGATTTTTTTGAGTGGTCACACGATGGATACGAGCTGGATACACGATGGATGCCCCTCAGACATCCACTCACTCCTCATTCTGTGTTGTACTGATGGTGTAACAGCCGAAACCGGTCGACAGTTCAGTATTTATTTTTTTGTGGAAACCTTTATTTCTAGACGTTTACAATCGACAAAACTGAAAGTCTAGTTCTGGAGAAATATTCACGAACCTAATTCGATGTGGAAGTAGTTCGAGAGGTCATGAATGATGTCATTCACGCTCGCCGGTCGTGATTCAGACGTGATAACAGGAATCTGTGCGTTAACAGAAATCTGTGCGTTATCTACGCTCCTACCAGACCGGAAACACTTTTTTTTTGTTTTTGTTTTCTCCCCACTGACACTGATATTAGACGTAGGTAGCAGCCCTTACTGAGTATTTTGAAACAGATACTCTTTCAACATCTAGTGGAAAATCGACCGTTAAAATCGGCAAGTAACTCGAGTACAGGAGGGTTTACAATGAGGTTTCATTTTCAGCTGACTCAACTTGGAATGAATCCCTTTGCATTCTTCTGGCTGCCGCGTCGCCGCTAGTCCGTTTCAGCTCGCCAAAACACTCCGGTGTATCACAAAGGTTTTATCTTCAGCTTCAATCATTTCATGTATCTGTAAAATTGACACAAAATGAAAATTTTATGGAAGTCAAACCCGATTTTTGTTGATCAGTTTCCCTTCAATTTTTGAAAATCTCCTCGAACAAATTGAAGACCCACCGCTCGTAGATCACCGTCAAAACGTTGCATCTGCCCGACATCTGTTGAATATCCGCTTCTGTTGCAGTAAAAAGTTATGTGGGTCGACATGGGTTATAAAAGCACCAGTCGGAGAGACGCTAGCGGTACAGGCGCTAACAAAAACCCTTTGACGTCATCAACTTCCTTTACCCCTCCTCTTCTTCATTCCGTCCTCTTCGTCCCCTTCGGTTCATTGCATACTTAATTTTCCTTCTCTGCCTCTTCGTCATCTTCGAGGAGTGTAATGAGACTTGAACGGTTGCCTCGCCCCAGCAAGTGGATGGGAGGGGCCGATACGTGGAACAGCGCGAACCGAAAAACCAAGGCGTATAGCGAATACACTGAGCCAAATAACCGTAAAACAGTACGAATACTAACCAGATATCCGTAACAATCATGATAGTCAAAACCATGAGAGTCAATTACCCAAAAACCAAAATTGGACTTCAAGGTAGTCAGACATTGCAAACCATAATATGCCACAAAACAGTGCAGACCAAATATCAAGACATTTGACAATTACCCATAAAACAGTACCGCTACCCAAATATCAAGACTTCTCGCGAATACAGTGAGCCAAATGAAACATTGACAAAAAAAAAAAAAAACAGATTTCTGGCAAATCCCCATAAAACAGAGCAAACCAAGACTGGAATTGTAACAAATACCCATAAAATAGACCAGCCCAAACCACCAGACTTCTAGCAAATACTCTGAGCTAAATCTCCATAGAACAGTGCTAACTAAAACCGGACGTCTAGCAATCACCCAAACAGTACAAACCAAGACTAGAGTTGTAGCAAATACCCATCTAACAGGCTAATACACTGAATACCCAAAAGTCCCAAAAATCAAGGCTAATACACTGAGCAAAATACCCATAAGACGGAGCAGATCAAAACCTCCAGACTTCTAGCAAATAACCAAATAGTAGGTACATACCAAGACCAGGCTTGTAGCAAATATCCTTGAAACAGTGCATACTAACACTAGGCTTGTAGCAAATACGCAGGGCCCATAGAACAGTGCTAACCAAAAGCAGACTTCTAGGAAATATACTTTTGGGATGCCAATGAATAAATAAAATAAAATAAATACCCATAAAATAGAGCAGACCAAAACCACCAGACTTCTAGCAAATACTCTGAGCTAAATATCCATAAAACAGTGTCAACCAAACAGTACAAACCAAGACCAGACTTGTAGCAAATATCCTTGAAACAGTGCATACTAACACTAGACTTCTAGCAAATACGCAGAGCAAAATACCCATAGAACAGTGCTAACCAAAAGCAGACTTCTAGGAAATATACATGAAACTGAGCAATCCACAACCAGGATATTTTCCATAGGTAAAACACCATCAAACCACTGAATTGATTCTGTTCTCTGATGGAGTTGCCGTCTCCATTTTGAAATTCGTATTAAATGACCTTGGGATCTTACTTATACTTGTGGACTTGGACGAACCTGTATGAGAATCTCATATCGCACTTTTTGATGGGTATTTTGCTCTGAGTACTGTTAGGGTGATTGCTAGAAGTCTGGTTTTAGTTAGCACTGTTTGGTGGATTGCTCTGTTTCATGGGTATTTGCCAGAAGTCTGGTTTCGGTTAGTACGGTTATGGATATTTAGCTCGGAGTAATTGCTAGAAATCTGGTGGTTTTGGTCTGCTCTGTTTTATGAGTATTTGGCTCAGTGTATTCGACGGAAGCCTTGATTTATTTTTTTTTATACCTTGATTTTTTAAAACTGTTGTGTCAAATCTTGGATGTGATGCAGATATTTGTTTGTCTGTCATATACAGTAGTTTTCGTGTTGCTCTTCGTTTTCGTTGATGGAGGTGAATGAGTTATCTCTCATCCAGACGTCCGCACGAACCGCTAATGGAGGCGAGACATCGAGAGATATTTATTTCCATAGAGAGCGATTGCGAACGTATTTTTGCAGCCTCTGACCGAACCGCCTCGTTTTTGGCCTTTCAGACAACGAACCGGCCTCATGAATGGTTCATGACCTCCGAGAGCAACATCCTGAGGCCTGGAACTCTCTGACGACTTCCTCCGGCAGAAATGTCAGTCCCCTCTCCAGTCTCAGGGTGAAACCTTCCACCAGAGCTTCCTCCGTCGAGGGTAACGCCCTCGTCGGCGTTCCGACCTCCAGGCCACGGCCTTTTCAGGGAACCTGGCGCGGCGGAGCAGTCCGATCCTGGAGCCTCCCAACGCCGTCTTCAGGGGCACCACCGCATTCCGGTCGGATCGTTCAACTTGAAATCCCCAATGATGTTCTGCAGAGTCCGTATGAAGTAATAAAAGACGAGCACCGTAATGACGTCTGATCAATGAATGGATTATTTGAAATAATTGACTTATTTCACAGCCACCTTAGTGACCGAATGGTATTCTCATCACGTTTTGGGTGGTATCGATACACAGGGTGTTCGCCACTTGGTGTAAAAGAAAATATTGAATAAAACTAGACTGAAAATGGAGTAGAACGCCGCCAACCGCACCTTTCTATCTCAATCCGTTCCCAAGGTATAATTTTTTAAAGTTTTGTTTTCTTCAGAACACCACGTTTTTATCTATAAAAACCCTCGTTTCTTCAGTTTAAAACATTATTTTTTCGACTTTTGACCACATTTTCGGATTCAGCGTTATTTTCTACATACACCTATTGCACGTTCGTAATCAAAAACATACTCCTAAGGACCGCAATTGCAGTTCAAGCATTGACAATTTAAAAAAAAAAGACATTAAATTTACTTAATTTCGCTTCTTTCATGTGAATTTTCACTTTAACCAGCATGAGTTATGACATGACAATTGACCCTCAAGGGGCTTAAGGGCGATAAAAACGGATTTTGGGTAAAAACTTCAAATTTCCGACCCATGCGTGCACCCTATTGAATTTAAATGCACAATGGGGATTTTGCGTCAATTTTTTATTTATTTATTTTTTTTTATCGAAAGTACAAACTAGGAGAATAACAGAAATGATGGTCAGCTGCCTGAAAAATCTTCCCAAAATTTTAGGGAATTTAGAGAAGCTGGCCGATTTTGAAAAAGATTTTCACGGCTTCATTCAATGTGTTCATTCGATCAGCGTTTTTTAAGTTTTCTCATCAAGTAATTTTTATTTTTTTTTTTATTATTATTATTTTTTTTATTTTTTAATGAATATCGCTGGCAATACACTATGGCTACACTATACAACAGGAGGATGATATTCGGGATCGACAATTGACGCAAATACCCTATTAAAACCTGGAAAAACGCTACATTGCGAGATGTTAACGTGTAGGTTGTTACAAAAATTGTAGATTAAATTACTTCTCGTGGTTCCAGGAGTTACACTGATGTTGTAAGTAGAAGAGTGAAGTAGACATAAGGCGAAAGAATTTGCCGAGTATTTCTCGTCATTGACAATTCTATCTCGCTATCGCTATCGGCTCATAAATCTGACGGTTTTCACCTTTATCTGTTTAGCGAGGGTTTTGTGAACTTCTCTCGGGGATAACGAAGGCTTTTGGACGCGAGGGTATCAGTTCGGACTCCGTTCCCTGACTTCCATCCATTGATAATTTCCTTATCGGCTCGAAGGGAGGGACCCGAACGAAAAGATAATGTCAGGAGCAGCTTCAAAAACGATTCGGTACGTCGATCGGCTTTTCGAATAACGTCAACGCCCGGGGACACTGAGTATAATGAAAAACTATTTTATGTAATTTTATTAGCTTTGGCATCTCATCTTCATTCGCCTCAAAATTCAACAATAGGATGTCACCTACAGACGAAGAAAACCATCGGATTTTTAGATAGCGAGAAAGCAAATATGTGACTATGGGTTTGAAATCGATTATTTCCTTTCGATTAATCAAGCATCGAATATTCAATACCGATTAATTGTTTTCATCGATCATTCGAAGTTATAATCTATTATTTGGTTCCGATGTTGCATGTTGGAACCTCTCAGACAATGCTTTTTGCAGCAGTTCCAAATAAGCAAAGTATTCATGAGCGTGAAATAATCCATCTTTGATTAACAACTTCATATTAGGAAAATGTGATAGAGAGATTTCTGTTAGTTTTTTCTTCAATTTTTAGAATGTCAATTTTTTTTTTTTTTTCAAAATTCAGATGTTCAGAACTGTTTTGGTTATTTGGCGGGAGAGTGAGGGACTTTTGGGTAAATTTTGGAGTTTTATTTATTTTATTATTTTTTTATTCAGGTATCAAATGAGAAAACACTGGTTGTATCGGTGCCTTTGTTTCATCTTGACTAGTTAGTGTCGCAAATCGACGTGTACCGTTCAATGTTTACTGATTAATTGATTTAATTGATCTCGAGAGGTCGTTCTGAATGACAGAATCGATTTGCAGCCGCTTCTGCCGGATCTCAAGGGTGATTTCACTGTTGACAACCCACATGTCCCTTAACGTCCCGCCGAATACTGACGACGATCGTCAAACGTCAACTGAAAGGTCACGTCAAACGCCTGAAAGCCACCCAATAAAATCTCAACTCGAATATCATCCCCCTCGGATCCGAATCGATACTCAGGCCGACCGAACGGCGGTCGAAACCTTGAATAATTCTTAACGCGAACACAACCGGCGACCGGCCCTTTGGAAATCCTCACAAACCCCCGCGGTTCACGAGGACGAATATTCGGGAGGATTTGACGTAACGGACAGTGTTTCAGAACACCGATTTAGCGCGACGAAAATCGGCTTTTTTTGGTAGGAAATTTAAACAAACAAAAAAGTAGGTAAGTAGTAAGTTTGGTCTGAAACTCCACAACTGCGACGGATCCCAACATTGTCTATGCCCAGAACTGGTACCTCTGTGCAAATGGGAAGACCACATCACCCACCTCGTTAGCAAATTGCGTAGGTAAAACTATCTATGTCTTCTCTAGCATTCGGAGAATATTCTCCACTCCCCTACTGAGACAAATCTATTGTGCACTGGTCCAGTCCCTACTGCTCTATGGATTGCCCTTCTGGGGTAGTGCTTACCAAACGGTCCTGAACAAAATTGTGATAACGCAAAAGTACTCCATCAGAATAATAGCCAAAGTCCGTTTTCGATACCACACACGCCCCATTTTTACTCAGCTGCAGTTACATGACCTTAGTAACCTAAATAAGAGAAGCGCTGTCGAACAGCTTATTAAAATGACTGGTTTTTCACTTCCATCTCATTCGGTTCAAACCAGATTCGGGCAGGGAAATTGCATGGCCATACCCAAGCTGCGCAGTACAGCTGCTCAAAAGTTGTTTATTTACCAAGGAGTTATGGCCTTCAATGGACTCTCTCTGGATGAAAGAACGAGCATCCATGACCAAAAAAAAGCACTGTGAATACTGTCCTCAAGAGGCATCTCTTGAGGATACAAGCTGGCTTTTGATTTTGTATTTCGTATGATGGCTCCTGGGAGCTGGAGGAGGAATCGGCCCACACGAGTACTTTAACAAATTTCGTGAAAAACGGGACAAAACAAATGGTGGAAAAAGTTGGCTAGAAGAAATGATAATTGTTTTGGATGCTAAAGAACAGGCGTAACCACCATCTAGTAAAAGTAGTTCTCAAAGACGCCCTCAAATGAAGGATTGTTCCCTCGTAAGCAGGACGACGAAGTTATGTTCGAATTATATTCCATTGACGAACTAGCCTTTGCCTTATCGAGGAAAAGGTTCAACGACACCTAAAAAGCGAAGAGTCTGTATTTGCCGCGTCCGCAAATATATTCGCGAAGCCTTGAACGTCTATTAGCGGGTCGAACGGCGGCGTTAGGGAATACGTAATAAGGAAAATCTGGCGTCACTCAGTCAAAACCCAACACATTTACGCGAGGCCACCTGCTGGGATTCGAACGAATTATTTATTCCTACGACACGATGCAACGGTCCGCCGGTACAACACGAAGAGCGCGGAGGGACGTGAAAACTTGAAATTCCGAATAAATGACACTCTATTATAAATACGTAATCGGCGACGAGCGACAACGACGAGGCATTCGGCGAAAATCACCAACAACCAATTCCTAACTTTTACTCATCATAAACATACATAAGTATTACCTACTTACTATACGTAGTACCTCAAGTATCGATACTTTCCTACAATATTTGTTAAATATGGTCTAAAAGTAGGGATGGGTATCGGGTACTCGATATTTAAAAATATCCGATGTTGTTCTTTAAGCATCGATGTTTATCACACATCAATAATTTTTTTACAGGCATCGACCCGCTCCCAGATTACCTCTAATTACAAACCTATTGTACGTTTCAGTATTTTTTTTAAAAATATGGCCAAAAAGTAGGGATGGGAATCGGATACTCGATATTTAAAAATATTCGATGTTTTTCTTTAAACATCGATGTTTTTCTTCCGATGTTCATCACACATGTTTTTTCCTTTCTCCCAAATTATCTCTAATTACAAACGTATTATACGTATGCAATATCATTATTTAACTATTTAAATGTGTACCTCACCTCCTCTGTTTTAGGCTTTTTTTCTCAAGCGGGTTCAATTTTAAACCCTCTCCGAAGACACGGCTGCAAAACTGCTCTGTTTGCACGAGGCCAAGAATAAATATTCTTAAAGGAAGGTAGTCTCTCAATCCATTTGTTTTTCTTTTTTTAACGTAAATTAGAACCTTTTTCATGTTAAATTTTTTTAAAGTAAGAACGAAAATCACCAAAACATTTACAGCTAGGTAGGTACTTGCACAGGTACAGCCACAGAGGTAAGGAATGTTTGCAAAAAACATCAATGTTTTTTATACGATGTTTCAAAACATCAATATTTTTTATTCGATATTTCAAAACATCAATGTTTTTTATACGATATTTCAAAACATCAATGTTTTTTATACGAGGTTTCAAAACATCAATGTTTTTTATACGATGTTTCAAAACATCAATGTTTTTTATACGAGGTTTCAAAACATCAATGTTTTTTATACGAGGTTTCAAAACATCAATGTTTTTTATTCGATGTTTCAAAACATCAATGTTTTTTATACGAGGTTTCAAAACATCAATGTTTTTTATACGATATTTCAAAAGATAAATGTTTTTTATACGATATTTCAAAACATCAAGGTTTTCTATACGATGTTTTTCGTATATTGATATTTGCAGTCAAAAAACTAAAAGATACCTACCCCTATCAAGAAGTACATCTATAGGTACCTTATGTGAGGACCAGTTTCTGTGATGCAGTATGGTACCTCACTATTTAAACTTTTCCTTACGATCAGGAAGGTACTAGCCAATAAGATCGGCATCGCCCGAGTTCATCAATTTCAAGTACTTAATAAGAAAATGACTCACTGGTGAGCGCTGTCGCAGTTGTCGCAATAAGCAACGAAGGTCTGAGAGTGGTCTCGCCCGTTGTTGCTCTTATCGTTCCACGGTTGAATGTTGTAGCAGTTGAACGGGGCCAACAGGTTCTCCACATCGTTCTGAATCGCGTGCGGGGGAAAGTTGGACAGCAGCACTCTGTAGCTGTTCCCGCTGCAAATAACAGAAACAGACGAAAAAAATTAGTGAAAATCGAAATATTTAAGAAATGAAATGGTGAGATGATTGACCAGTTATGTAGGTACGGAGTGCACAAGTGTCTGTACTTGAGTATTTTCCAGAATTTCCACTTATTTAGTTAGAAATTGCATACATGTCCAAATTTCATAAAGAAATGTACAAATAATTAAAATTAACACAACATAATGTGTTGATAATTGCCAGAAAATGGGCTGAAGATAACAGAAACAAACGGAAAAAAATCAGTGAACGCCGAAATATTCAAGAAATGAAATGGTGGATTGACCACTTATGTACTAAGTGTACCTACTTGTACGGAGTGTACAAGTGTCTGTACTTGAGTATTTTCCAGAATTTCCACTTACTTAGTTAGAAATTGCATATATGTCAAAATATCATAAAGAAATGTACAAATAATTAAAATTAACACAACATAATGTGTTGATATTATCAGTTAATCTATTGCCAGGAAATGGGCTGAAGATCGTACCTGACAAAAAATTAAATTTTGACAAACAAAAATTGCACACCCAATAAAAAGTTCTCACAAATATTTGCCTTCTTACTACCTCATATTCCCTTCATCCAATTTCAAATGTGATACTTGTAGACAAAATAGAATAATATTATGGGTCATATTATGGGTCATTCTCCCAGAAACCGACATTTTGATGACCGGAGCGTTTTCCAAGCCCCATCATAATTTTTTGAGTGAATTTTTTTCAAATTATTGTTTTATTAATTATTATATTTGACTTTATCTTGAACCACTTTTCTCATTTTTACGATTAATTAGTTCATTCAATAGAAAACAAAAAAGTTTAAATAGTCAATTCGTCATTCTCCGTCCATGTCCAGGCTCCACCTTCCCGACTTTTAGTGTGTTAACCCTTTCGGAATAATGAAACCACATAGGTACACAAAACGCGATACGAAACTTCTCTTCATCTGTCGCTTGACAAACAGCGATTATACTAAGAGATAAAATAAGCATTTTTCAAGAACCAACGAAGGGAAAGGGTTTTGATCGTCTCGTCGCCGCCGGAGGGGAAACGATAAAAGACGTGAAAAATGTCGTGGGAGGGCGAAGGGGCGACAATGACCATTGAAAAGGGTTTCGTATTGTCGAGGGCCTAAATGGAGTATTGTCGTTATTGTCATATTGTCGAGGAACACGCGAGTATTGTCATATTGTGCGGTGCAGGGGTGGCAGATACAGTACGATTCACGAGTTTTGAGTATTGTACGTAACCGAGGTCTCGTGCTACATACTCAAAGGGGGGACCCTTTCATGTTAACGAGGAAATCTTCTGTAAGACCGACGTGGAAATGTTTGAGCGAGTGATTGTTCAACGAAAACTTAGGCAGAATCGTCGTTTTGTGAGGGTGACAAATAAGTTACATTCACGTTTATAAAATCAGAAAAATCCTCATAAACAGTATCCAATACCACCAATACCACTCATATTCAAAATGGCCCCAAAACGTCTGTGTAAGCATTTTTTCAACGTCAGAATTTTCAATTGATTCAACACAAGGAGAATTCAATTCAAATTGGTTAGGGATGGTTAGGGATGGATCCATCGAACATGGCTTGTTGTACCATTGGACACAGTACCTACTACAACCTCTCAAATACATTGTTTTTGATGGCACACTTAGTAGAATTTTATGATAATCAATCAAATAAGTATAAAAAAAAAAAATAATAATAGGCCAAATAATAGCCATGCTGCATGACTGGATTTCTAATTATTTATTTTAGGGGGGGTTTAGGTTTAGGCGAGGGGGGGAGGGTTCAGGATCAGGATATCTTATTGAACAATTCAAATGAATAACAATAATAAAACCAAAATTCGCTTTTAAAACCCGCTCTAGGGGTCGTTTAATACGACAACAGGCTTTTCGATTGTAATGAACCAGACACATCTCAAGGTCGTCGCAGAAACGCCCTTCCCCTGCTCGCATACAAAACACACCGCGCACGCACCTTCAAAACATGCAAACATTATGCAAATTCCACCGCACAATGCACTCGAGGCGGGAGGACCCTCGTCGAAAATGCATTCAACAGGATGCAATTCCTGCGGTATCAAAAGGGGCCGAAAGGGAGGGGAAAGGGACCTTGGCTTTTGTGAGGGGCATTTGATTCATCGCATTATCACAATTAGAAAGGGATTCAAAACTGGTTTACAACCCTTTTTTTCTTGTTCGTAGAGTCTTCTTTGAAAACGCGATGAAAATAGAGAGCGCATGCGCAAGTGTTAGAGGAAATTTGCATGTTTGAAAAGGTGTTGAGTTTTCGCAATTTTTCTTCCCCCTTTTTTCATGTCGGTTCGTCGCGCGTTTTGTGTGCCAAAACAGCCAATTTCCACGACCCCTTTCAACTGATCGAGTCCGACCGACCACCTGTTCCCCTTTGAAGGGTTAAATCCCCGCGTGAGTGCGAAAATCAACAGTTCGCCAAATTCAAAAGATCGCGTCATTATATCTGCGCTTTCTGGGTAAAGGCGGTTAAGTCCAAAAAGTGGGTTTTGAGCTACATGCGATCGAAAGTTTCATACTTTTTTCAAAATCGCGTTTTTAGAGAAATTTTTCCAAGTGAGCAGATAGATTTTTTAAAAACCCCATACTTCACTTTTTCAAATTTCCCTAATACCTACGCAATTTTGGAAAAATTATGAAACTTTCAATCGCATATAACTTTTTCAAAACCTACTTTTCGGACTTAATCGCCTTTACCCAGAAAGCACAGATTTATAGGTACAGATCTATAGGTTTTTTTGGGTCGTGATAAATCTTCGACTTTTACAACTGTTGATCACAGAAACTCACGGAAACTCAATTAATTGATCTCAATTCAATTGATTAATTGAACATTAAATTAAATTTCAACAAATTTTGTTAAAATTAGGTTTTTGGTCATTCTGTTATTGAGGAACGTTATCAACAGTTTGGAAATAGAGATAACGTCAAATTTTTAGTAAAAGTATTGAAAATAGTTGAAAATAAATTTTACCTGCCCGAACCAGATGGCATTTGAAATCAACTACCATACACAAGATGAATTAGAACCACTCGATGGTGCGTGTTTGATCACTTTTACTGTGTATGTTGATTCAAATTCAAATTTCAGCCAAGGTGAATTGGCTGAAAATAAAAAGATTAAAGTACCAAAAAGCATCACCAAATAGGTACCATTTTTTACAGCTACAGTTATGACTACCTTGAAGAATTCTTCAAAAATAACCCCTACAATGTTTCGAACGAGGTTGGATAATTTGTACAAAAAATTGATACCGATTTCGAAAGCCAAGAAGTACGACGTCATTAAACTTTGTCGAACCCTAGCTATCCCGGAATCTATGCTGTCGTTCAAGTGGGCTTCTATGCGAAGCTGCGATCGAAAATGGACACGTTCATCAACCAAGAAAAGTACTCGACAAGGGCAAAAAGTGGCTGAACGGAGAGATTTCGACGTACAAATTCGAGGATGAAGGTATCAATGAAGCTGAACTACCAGAACATTGATCATCATTAAGGCATTTTCGACAACTGTCGAACATGATGCGACCCACAAATTTTTAACCACACCTCCACTTGTTGGAGACAGTCCTAAGTCTGTTAAAGTGGGAAGGGAAATTTGTGGGGCTTTCACTTCAGGCAGTAACAGCAACAGGAGTGGAACGAAGTGGATTGATCACGGAGTCTGGATTGATCAGCACATGAGATGGGAAGAACAGAGTGTGTTAAGCAAGGTATCCCAAATGTTGCGAAAAAGACTGCTGAGAGCTGTATATTTTGCACTGGTCTAATCAGTACTGACTTGCCTCACTCAGTCTCCGGAGGTGGAGTTGGTCAAACTGCACTTGCGTCGATAATTACTGCTCAAAAGGCAATAGTGAGAATAATGAGTCGAAAAACTCCACGAGAGCACAGAATACCTTTTTTAAGAAGTAAAAATTAAAAATTAAACATTTTGCCTTAAAACATTAAGAAATAAACTACAAATTTTGCAGTTTGGCAATTGTGAAGCACTATTTGAAGCGTGTACATCTGGCTTTCCCATCCCATGCCAGATACAAGATTTACAAGAGTATACAAGATTTGAAGCCAGTAGTAATCTGATAGTCCTCCATACTAACAGAACGCTGACAAAGCGCTCCTATGAGTCTTGTTCCGTTCATCAACGGCTTTCCGACGCCTCTAAAGTCATAATATGACTTTATTTATATATTATATCGTCGGTGTAACAGCAACATGCTATAAGTCAATTTTTCGCCAAAATGAGTTTGGCACCATTCCTTATTCAAATTTTCGCTCCCGATCAACTGGAGAAGTCAGTTTCTCAAAAAAAACCCTGGGAAGTTATTGACAGTGTTGCCAACAGGCAATAATTCAGTTTGAAAACCAACATGCAGCGCAGTTACAGTGGCGAGGTAACGACTCAGCATGTGCGACGAAGTAAATTTCGTAAACAGTTTTTTGTCTTTCATGAAAAATTTGGAAAAATTAGTTACCTATAGCATGTTGCTGTTTCACTGCCGATATATTTTCTTGCTTAACTAATTTCAAGCAAATATCGTTTATATTAACTAATTTCAAGCAAATATCGTTTATATTAAAACAGCAATATTTATGCCAGCTTGAGTTAGAATGAGAGTTACACTGGAGCACTTTGAAGATGAAGAAACGTGGTTGGTACTTGAGGTGTTCTTCGTGGACATCAAGTCCTTCAATAGATACACTTCACATAAAACCAGTTATTTCTTCAACACTTCGCTCTGCATGACTGTGGATTTTTATTCAAGATTTTACAAGGGGTTTTAGGTAACATCTTCCTCCTTCCACGTTCATACCTAATCATATCTACCTAATTTTTTTTATTTTTTATTTTTTCAAAAAATCCGTAATAATTTCCGTGTTTTGGATATCGATGTTTTTGCCCTACGAATGTTCCAATTTTCGTCGTTTTCGTTTTAACGCTCGTTCTTGCACCGGCCGTTCCCGCACATACAAGCGCGCGCACACCTGTAATAAATACGCGGATCGAGGGACGGGCGACAAAAGGGGATGAAATACAAAACACACATACACGCACAACAGTACAGTCGGCGACAAAAGCCCGCACATCCTGCCCTCCCAATGGATTTTTGTCGTTTTTTTTTTCGTCTCACGAGCCACTTTTGGTTCGATTTTTACTCGTTCAAAATAACGTTTTTGGACCCACGAAAACTTGAAATTGGCTCAATTTGACGGCATTTCAGACGAATACGTTTAGCCGTCAACGAATTTTTTTTTTTTCCACAAAGATTATAAGTAACTGTTAGTTCAGGAAATATACCGTTGGCTTACAAGTGAAATTATTTTCACTTTTCGGTTTTTGGCTAATCATTAAATGATACAGTACAAATTTTGTACTTTTCAAACCGGCCGATTTGTGATTCGCCAATTACATGGAAACTATATGACATCACCAATCGATTGGGCGTTGAAAAATCCATGTGAGTAGCCAAAAACAGAAAAGTGAAAAAATTGAATTGAGTAGTGAATTTCACTTGTAAGACGACGTATTGAGTATGAGTAGCCGACGTATGGGATGCCAACAACCGAAAAGTGAAAAATTGAATGAATGAATTTCACTTGTAAGTATGGAGTATTAGTAGCCGACGTATGGGAAGCCAACAACCGAAAAGTGAAAAAAATTGAATTAGGTAGTGAATTTCACTTGTAAGCCAACGTATGGAGTAAGAGTAGCCGACGTATGGAGTAGCCAACAACCGAGAAGTGAAAAAAATTGAATTAGTGACTTTCACTTGTAAGTATTACTTCCTCTGTATGGAGAAACGTACACAGAGGAAGGAGTCATAGTACATAATATGTACTATTATGAACATGTTCATATTATGAACAAAAAATATCGAGGGTCTCACGGCAACTTCCCTCATCGTCATTTTTGGCCAAAATGAGTTACGCATACCATTCGAAACGTCTTCTCCCGGCGGATCGACCTAACTAAGTACAAGTTAGGTACGTAGGTACCTAAGTTAGGTAACACTCAATCTCACGATTTATTTTACTGAATTACTGGCAGATGGTTTTTCGGCTCTGCTGAAAAGTGGCCGAAATGACGATGTGGGAAGTTGCCGTGAGACCCTCGATACATCTTATTGTAGACCCTCGATATATCTTATTGTAGACCCTCGATAAATCTTATTGTAATAGGTACTGGTAATATTATTACCAGTACCTATTACAATAAGATTACCTATACTCTAGATACCGCAAAATAGGCGTAATATAAATTTAAAAAAAACCATAGATGCTTCTAATTAAGGAAATTAATTACCGACTTGGTTAATGCACGGAAGTTGTGTTTGATATTATTGATACAAGAGAAGGAAATTAAGGGGCGGGATACATAAAACTTTATAAAACTTCGTTATTGATCAAGAACTCAGAAATGGCGGTTTTGAAGTTTTTTATTTTTAACAATTTTGAGTTCTAATGGAAGTTCGTTCCAGTATTTAATACGTGTCGTTGAGAATTTAAAATGAGGAATTATGCATACCATCCCATATTCTTTCGAACGAGTGGTTATGTCGTGCTTAATAACGTCAAGTTTTGATTCCTTATTAAGTTGGATTATAGAGGATTTGATGTACAACTGGCGGAGATTGCATATTTCGAGTTTTTTTGAATATAGGTAAAGTATGTTCTCGGTTTACTCAAGGTCAGCGCGCGTATCGCCCGAAAACTCCCCTTCTGGGGTTCCCGATGAATGTCGTTCTTATCTCGTGTGGGTACCTCTTATCACGGCGATAACAACGCTGATAAGATAAGTTTAGGCTAACGGTCTCCACACACGAACGATGTACAATTATCATGTACTTACACGAGCATTCCTTCCGTTCCACTTCGGTCACGACCACAAGACCTCAAAAATCTTCTATGAAATGTAAAAAAAAAAACGAAACAAGCGTCGAATCATTAAAATCGAACGTGAGTCATTAAAATTGATAAAACGTAGTAAAAGTGGGGGGCTCAATGGGTAAATTTGATTTTTTTAAGCGGTGGATCACGTTGGTTATCGTATGAGCGAATTTGGTTTAGTGTGTGGCGATTCGAACGAATTTCAAAAATTGACTCGGTAAATTTCGATGAAAATTCACCCTAATTTACTTTTAAAATATTTTCTACATTGAAAAAAAATCGATCTGAATTTTTTTTTCCGATTTGTAGTTGAAACTTTGTCGTTTTCTAGCGAAGAGTTGAAAAAGGGTTTTCGGGAGCGGCTCGAACGGCGCCGCTAGGCGTTTTTCCAACCAGCGGCGCTCCTGGCTCCTGCGCCGCCAAGGACCCGTAAAAGCGCCGCTGTAACTGAATTTCTGTAGAACTGAAAATGTAGCTTCATTTTTATTATTTACAATATATTACATATATTGTTAAATTTAAAATTGTAAATTTTACACAAACTGAGGGGGTACAGCTGCTGAACACTTAAATGTGGAGTTCTTCGAATAGTTCTTTGGTATGGTACCTTGGAATTTTCTTAAAGCCTATTTTCAAAATTTTCTCATATAAGATAAATTTATAACGGTTTAAGTAGGTATGGCAAATCCCCATATGAGGATAGCAAATTGCATAGATGACTGTCCCAACGCATAATACACAGCTTTTTTACTATCATATTTCAAGAATCTTAATTTACTCATAACAAATGCTATTTTTCTTAGTTTATTATCTAGCTTATTACAGTAGCAGGGGGTTATATTCGAGTCAGAATTTTCGGTGTGCGTATGGAGAATGTTAAATTTATTTTCGTTTAGGTTGAATTTGTTCAGTTTCACCCAGAGTTTAACGTTTTTGAGATCTGCTTCAAGTGTTATTTTAGTATCTTCCCAACTATGTCCCTCATCAGGACGATATCGTCAGCAAGTAGATACACGCTACCCACCAAATCTACGTTGATTATATCGTTCATGTAAAGAATAAACAAATTTGGACCCAGAGCCGTACCTTGCGCTATACTGTATTCGCCCACTGACATAAACTCGCTCCAAGTATCATCGTAACAAGTATCATCGTTCAAAATAACTACTTGACTCCTCCCATGGAGGTAACTTCTGAACCAATTGAGTACCACTCCCCTTATTTCAATGGCGAATAGCTTTTTCAATAGTATCTCCTTGTTAACACAGTCAAAAGCTTTTTGCACATCGAGGTAGCATGTTAATACCCTTTTCCCTCTCACAGATTCGAGTAAATCTCGTTAGTAAAATAAAAGGCATTCTCAATACTCTTATTTTTGTGGAATCCAAATTGTTTTTCCGTTATTACACCTACTTATTCTAAATATCTCGTCAGCCTAATATTTATAATTTTATCCAAATTTTTGCAAAAACATTTTGATCTGAACTTCGTTTTGCCTATTATTATAATTGTACCAATTGTACACATAATAAAGTTATCTTATAATAATAAAAAAAAGGAAAAAACAAAACGTAGGTAATTCCCTCAAATTCGGTCATTAATCCATGTTGCACGGGTGAAATTTCGGTGAAAATTCAACCAAAGTCCACGTTGAAAAAAATAATATAAACAAATAGTAGGTAATTGAATGAAAAAATTTTGATCTGAAGTTGAAATGTCGTCGTTTTCTCGTGAGGAGTTAAAAACGGGTTTTCTCTAGCGGCTCAAACGGCGCCGAAAGGCGTTTTTCCAGCCAGCGGCGCTCCTGGCTCCTGCGCCGCCAAGGACCCGTAAAAGCGCCGCTATAACTTGATATCACGGCGGTACGTCATTCCAAAAATTCAACCAAAATCCTCTAGAATGACTCCTTACGTTAAAAATAATAAAAAAGTAATTAAATGAATAAATTTTTATCTGAACTTTGTTTTGCCGATTTGGAGTTGAAATTTCATTATTTTCTCGTGAGGAGCCAAAAAAAGGGTTTTCTCTAGCGGCTCAAACGGCGCCGCTAGGCGTTTTTCCAACCAGCGGCGCTCCTGGCTCCTGCGCCGCCAAGGACCCGTAAAGCCTCACTATAACCTCACCGGCTCCTCGTTTAGTCGAAACCTTCGTGAGTTTCGTAAAGACGGAAACACGAATGAATTAACTCTAAACAGATCGCACGTCGTAACCAAAAAAATCGTTCAAAAATCCCAAAAAACTCGAAATTGACGAAATTTTTGATCGTCGAAAACCTCGTGAGAAAAGAAATTGAAACGGGAGAAGAACGAGAAAAAAACGTAACCACGTGTTGAAAACGGCAGGACAATGTAGGGGCGGTACAGTCCGCTCTGAAACTTCGCCAAGGCCACGGATTGGAGAAAAAAAAACCAGTTGCTCGGTTGAACAAAGCCAACTTTGGGCGTATTCTGTTCGTTATCAACCGGACGAATTTTTTTGGTTTATTTTAATCGATTTCCAAATTTATAACGAGAAAACCACACGAATTTACCTGAAATTCTTCTTGTGTTGGAAACGTTGGCCGTTGAACGGTCTCTGCGACGCGTACTGAGGTGGACCGTACATATTTAGCGGTTGTTGTAATGTAAGGTCGTTATGTTGTTATGTAATGTAATTACGCTATTGAATAGCGTAGAGATCACTGCATGACACGTGACGGGTGTTGGGTTGAGGGTTAAACAAGGTGTTTTTTGGAGAATGGGTGGATTTTGGAGTCGAAATTGAATTTTTTCGAAGTGGTATCTACCAGTTTGTAGGGAGGGGGAGGAGGGGGAAAAGCGGTATTTCAGAAGTTTTCTCCCGAGGTTTGTTTTTTTTTCTCTAATAAGCAAGTGAAGGGGGAAAAAGGGGCGGTAGTGGGTGTGAGGAGGGGGGGGACGGTGGGATTTTTTTTTTTTTTTTTTTTTGGTTTTCGACGACGAAAAAAAATAATTTTGCGCGGTTTTTTCGAAACCGGAGGAAAAAAAACCAGAGGGGGAAAGGGGGGAAGAAAAATGTAAGGGGGGGAAGGAGAAAAATGAGAAAAAACGACCGAAAAAAAGGTTTTCCCGGCACCCGGCGATTCAGACCAACGTGGATGTACTGAAGTGACGGCGGGGCTTCCCCCTTCCCCATCCTCCCCACTCCTTTCCCGTCGTCCTTCTCCTCCCTGTTTTCTCGTTTTCCCCCCTTCGTCCCGCGGTCTACACGTCGCCCATCGCGACGGCGGCGAACCCCCCCCCCCTCGACTCTACCACAACGCCGCTCTCCGCCGGGTCTGACGGTGGGGCGATCTAGCGGTGGCCGGTCGTAACTAAACGCCTGTAGCCGCGAGGTTGAAGGAAACGAGAGAGAAAACAACAGTTAGCGGCTGTGGGATATGGAGGGAGGGCGGGGGGAAACCGAGAGAAAACTCGTACCCCTCCTCCGATTGATGCGGCATGAATTAAAGAGCGAATTTTTGAAATGACAACTCCACCCAACATAACCACTTTTAATACCTAATTTAAAAAATGTCAAAATTCAAATTTTCTGTTAAGGACACGACGTGAAACTTATTATCAATTTGATCAAAAATTTACGAATTTCTAAAAAAAAATCGTTTGAAGTTTTTTCGATTTTGGACCCTCAAATTTGACCCACATATCGTAACCAGAAATTCCCTTCCTCCTTCACATATCTTTATTAAAAGAAAATCGCTGTTTACCGATTGAAAGAACATAAAAAATGCCATTTTCATATTTTCTATACCTACAGGTTGGCCCACTTAACGTGAACACCCCTTTTCTTTTCAATAGAAACAGTATATTTGGAAATCCAAAAAATCCGTGTCTACCTAATGATTTTTTACAATGATTCAAAAAGTTGTGTTTGTGCACTTTTGTTTTAATAACGACAATTATACAGGGTGTCGCACGAGTTGTTGACCCCTCTCCTAAGATCGTTATTTATGGGGATAAATAAATTGGTTTTACTAAAGACAACCGACTGTTCGGCTGCCGTTTCAAACAATTCTAGTTAAATCCATTTAGAAAAATATACCACTAAAAATATGAATCAGCAATGCGCAAAGTGGTCGTATTAAAAAAATATGAAGATTCAAAAAAGTATTTAATCCACATAAATAACCGACTTTTCGTCTGCCGTTTCAAAACAATCTGGTTACATTCAAAAATGGATCAACACTACGTGAGTTAGCAATGCGCAACGCAACGAAGTCATGTTAAACCTCATATGATTAAAATCGTTATTTATGGGGATTAAATTTCTTTTTGTAATGTTTGATACATCAAATTTTGAGATCCTCGCAAAAAAATTATATTTTTACTAATAATAATATTTAAACTACTTACGTATTTTGTTTTTTGAATCTTCATATCATAAAGATTTTTTTAAAAAAATGTTATCCCCATAAATAAAGATTTTAGGAGGGTGCCAACAGCTCGTGCGACACCCTTGTATTTGTCAAATGCATCACAATCTGTACACAAATTTCATAAATTTAATCACGATTGGGGAACGCGTTGAGTTTTAAATACCTACACAAAACAATAATTATTATTCCAATTAGGGAGAGATTAATTGAATTGTTGAATTTTGAACATTTTGTGCGAACGAATTTTTAGAGGAGAACTGGGAGACAGGAAGCAGGGGTGATGAGTCAAATTTGAGTATTCGACGTGGTTTTCGATCCATCATAATCCGGTAAAATCAGGTGAAATCGTGTGAAATGGCAATAAATCGTAGTTGGGTTGAAACAATTGTGCAAGTACAATTGAAACAAGAGTATTTCAGCCAAGACAGAATAAGGAATCGAAATAACTCGGGGCATTTTGTTCACCACAACTACATGTCGAGGGTCTCACGGCAACTTCCCACATCGTCATTCCGGCCACTTTTCAGCAGAGCAGAAAAACCAGCTGCCAATGACTATTTTCACTGAGTAATTCAGTAAAATAAATCGTGAGATTTAGTGTTACCTAACTTATACTTAGTTAGATCGATCCGCCGGGAGAAGACGCTTCGAATGGTATGCATAACTCATTTTGGCCAAAAATGACGATGTGGGAAGTTGCCGTGAGACCCTCGATGTAATGTAATCACGAATTATACTACCTAACTAAGTAGCTCTCAAGCTGTTTCGCCTTTGAAAAGGAAAGACAACAAATACGTATTAAGAAATCAAGTAACCAAAATCATATTTACAAGGGGCCCAACAGCAACAAACCGTTTATCGGCTCGGGCGATTGTTTTGACAAAATGGTCAACTACGGTCGCGGACGGTGATGGACGGTGGCGTTCTTCATAGCAAATTTTACATCATGTTATCTACTAAATACTCTTGTAAGAGAACACTTGGAGGCAAGTGGAGCTAGTATCCAAAACTCTACGTCAATACAAAAATGACTGTATTGACTGCATACCAATATAATTAAAGTACTCAAGGTGGATTTTTTAAAAAATTGTTTACATTTATGACATTTTCTGATTGGTCGAGTGAAATCACCATTCGGGTATGGTTGTATATTGGGAAATGTTTTCTTGTATGAAGAGTGTTTTAAGTTTATAACCAACGGTGGACTGAAGTTTTGATTTTGGTTTTCATTTGTATTGCATCTACATGGCAAGTTTTTGGTTTTTATGTAATTGCATCTACATGGCAGTATTTTATGTAAAATGCCAAATAAAACTGAAAAAAAAAAAAAAACATTTATGACGTTTAACTTTAGAGGTTCCCTAATGGATAGAAGCCATTAAAAAACTTTAAACAAAAATTCAGACTTCAATATCTCCAAAGATCATTTCCATACGGAAAATCTTGTGTAATCAGAATCTCCTGTTGACACCCCATTTAGAGCCGTTTGTATCGCCGTACAAATTCAAATTTGGAAAAAAAGCTTTTACAGGGAGAAACTATGGAATGTAAGCTACATTAAAAGTTGAAAATAATCACTTTAGAAAAATATTGAAATTTTAGGTTTTTTCCAAGTATTCTACGACTGTTCGGCATGGGCCGGCGTTTGAAGTGGAGGGTTTTCCTACCGTAAACCTCACTCGAACAAGACACGATAACGTAGTTTAAGGGGGAGGAGGGGGGAGGGAGTGAAAGAGACGGTGTGAGGGGTGGGGGGGAGGTTTGGAGAAAAGCGGCGGGTGAAGGGTTTGAGGGGGGGGGGGGAGGGAGGGTGAAGGGTTCAAAAAAGACTTGCGCTTTTCCGGGGATCAATATTATACGAGAAAACGCGGCAGAGGGACGAGAGAGAGAAAAAAAAACCCCCGGGAACGCGCAGGGAGAGAAAACTTTTAGGTGGAAAACCCGCGGAGGGGGAGAAAACTGGAGAGGGATTTTCCCCCTCCGTCAACCCCTTCCCCCTCCCGACGTCGGAAATTCACTTTCAACATCGTACGCGTACTTTCACCCTAACCTCCCCCCCTCCCCTCTTCTACCATCCGCCGTCTTTCTCTTCCTCTTCTACTTTACAAACGGGACGAAAGAGAAAGAGGAAGACGGCGGGTTGACGTGGTGGTGAGGGGGGGGGGGGGGTGTAGCCGCATGAATGAAGGCGAGAGAAAGTCGATAAGAGGATTCTAAGGTCATTGACCCCCCTCTCCCCCTCGCCCCCATCATCGACTTCTACTATCAGTTCTACACCTCGTCCGACCTCCATTTTTCCCTCTTGAGATTTTTTTTCTCTCGTCAATCCTCAAAAAAGAAAAAAACCCTCGTATTTCTCGAAATAACAGTCAGAAATCGATGTTATCGTCGAAAAAATTCGCTACTGCGATTTTTCGACACATTCTTCAGTCCACAGAACAAACAGGACCCCCCCCCCCCCCCCTCAATACACCTTACATAACATCGAAGAATTTTAGGGAAGAAAACAAAATTGACGTTATATCACTTGTTGAATAGAAATAACCTTATTGGTGCGTTTTGTACATTTTATTAAGGTGGTTTTCGCATCAAAACGAAATTTCCAGGTTCTGAAAACGCCGCAAATAATTTTTATTCATAATTCCATTTTGCATGATTTTATGTAATTTTATGTCACGTCAGTCATGTGTACCAAATGGGCCAATCGGCCTTTGTACAATAAATGGTTTATTATTATTAATAACACCAAAAGCCAGACGGTCAAACATGTGAGTCCTTGAACTCAAAAAGGATGAGCTCAGGTTTTCGATTTTTTCGGCGCCTTTTCGTGGGGATGCATTAAAGCAACGTATCCATAAATCCAAAATTCACTGTATGTTTTTCGGCGCCTTTTCGTGGGGATGCATTAAAGCAACGTATCCATAAATCCAAAATTCACTGTATGTTTTGTGGATGCCACTCAAATTTTCCTATTTTACCAAGAATTTTACTTAAATTCAAGTTTTTCCACAAAAATTCACTGTTTTGTGAATTTCCGCTAATTCTTTTTTTTTTTTGTGAATTTTCTCGCAATTTATTTTTTTCTTAATTTTATAAAAACTTTTTGCTATTTATTGATGACTTACATTAACCTTTCTCCATTTTACAGTAAATTTGACAAAATGCCAATTGTTTACTTCAATTTTACTAAAACTCACTGTATTCGGTGTGAATGTTACTCAAATTTTCCTATTTACAATGACTTGTACTGAAAATCAAGTTGTTTTTACAGAAATTAGAGCAGACTAACGATGATATGTTCTGAAACGAATTTCGGTGTATAAATCTTTTCAAAAATTCGATTCTTAAAAAAGTTTTATTTTTTTCTAAAATTCGCTGAAACCTTGTTCAGAAGGAAAACAACCGGTGGCGAGTAATCCGTGGATTACTTCGAACATCTTGCACCGTTTTTGCACACGACACGTCCTGGCGAATCCGTTTTCATGCACAACGTAGCATTCGTAAAAAGAGCGAATTTTCTATAGAACCACAATTCGTCCTCGTCTCAACATCAACATTTTTTTGTGAGCCAATTTAGCTGGTAAAGAAAACTTTAATTTAAACCATTTTTGCCTCAACAATTTGGTATTTTGTAATGGTAATAATTTATGGTATAAACATCAATTTTTGACACAGTTTTGATCAAATTTTGATGGTTTCGAGCCATCAGAAACCAACTTACTCCGATTTCGTACTACAGAATTCGCTAGTTTTTCAATGAATAATAATAGAAACTGTACCGGTACAAGAGAAACGGTAGTTATTAAACGGACGGACGGATGGATTGTTTTCAGAAACCGAGGGGGGGGGGGGATTTTTTCTTGGGCGATTCCAAACGTTCATTATCGAAATAAACCCAAATTCGGAATTCATCACAATAAAATAAATACCAAATAAATCGTTCAAAATTGTTCATTTTTAATTCAATCGTTTTACGTTGTTAAAGACGGGTTTGAATGCGTTTTTCAAACCTAACGTCGAGTGGCTCAAAAAAACAAAAGGAGTCGAAAAGCACAAGGACGAGTAAAAAGGGGTAAACGACGTCTCAAGAGAAACGACGTCCGGAGCAATATCGGCGTCTAAACTGTGCGTGAATGGAGGGAGCAAACAAGAGAAAAGTGTCCTCGTCGTAATGGAAAACAAGGGGAAAACAGAGGAGAAAAATGGTTATTCCGAAGGGACGGAAATGAAGGGCGGAGAGAAGGGCTTAAGATGAAGGGCGGAGGCATTAAAGCTCGTCTGAAGAACACTTGATTTCTTTTCTCTTTTCTTTTTTTTCTTCGTCGAGAGACTTTGTTTTTTAAAGTACGTTGAAGGACCATAATTGGGGAGAATCTTTCGTTTTGAAGTCCTCAAAAGCTACTTACGCGTATTTAGGATCGTTGGATACGTAATTTGGAGGGGAAAGGGCGGTAATAAAAGAAAAATTCGCATTTTAGTTTTCAATTCGTTTTCCAAGCGAAAGACCGTGACGAGTGCTTTCCAAAAAGGTACTAAAAATATGAGGGGTGTCTTAAAACGGGCCTTGAAAGTTGGTACTCGACCAAAAATGAAACAAAATTGTGTTTTACGGCAGAAAAATTGTTATTTTATCTACTTATTATATAATAAATATCTATTTATTTATATAATAAATCTAATCATATAAAAAATGATCTATTTATTTATTTCAATTTTTTTATTACACGTATTTTGAAACGTCCACATCATGTGCTGTATGAAGGGTGTTCGGTGGACTAAACAGCATGACATCACATTGTGATGGTTCAAAGCAGGGCTTCCCAAACTGTGGTCCAAGGCGAACTTGAAGAAAAATTAATACATTCTTAAAAAACTACATGTTGAGTGAATAAATACAAGTACTTAATAACTCACAAACTCATTTTACTACACAAAAAATAAAATAAAATAAACATCTGTAAATTGTTGATTTTAAACATATGATGTATCTGTTAAAAAATACACCTCTACTCCAAAATAGGTATTAGGTATACCATTTTAGCGAATTTTCGTAGAAACTTTAGCTATCGTTCTCGGTCCAAAATTTTTAAAACTCGAATTTCCGAAAAAATTGTATACCAAAATCCGTACCAGTTTTTTTTTATTGGACTTGATTAAACCGGAATTACAGCCTGAAACATGGGCGAAAAATCACCTAATCCTGGCTCTTGGTCATTTCCGTTTTAGTTTAGATGAGTTTTTAGGCAGGTGGGTAGGTATCTAAAGTATCTTGTTATGGCCATGTGATTGCGAAAATGATCAAGAGCCAGGATAACGATGGCATCACATGATAACCTCGTATCTCGGTTTTTTTTAAACTTCTTATCTCATCGTCCCATGCTTCGAATTTTGGCGGAAAATGAATATTCTGCCCCCTAGAGACCTTTAGTTAATAAAAATAGGCCAAAATTCGAACCACAGGACGATGAGATAAGAAGTTTTCTTTAAAAATACAAAAGCCCAAAAACCAAGATACGAGGTTATCATGTGATCCCATCGATGAGGTGATTATTCCTTAAAAACGACCATGTTTCAGGCTGTAATCCCGGGGGTTCGGGGAGTTTTAGGGGGGGAATTACCTTCAAATTCCCAAAATGAAACAGTCTCACAAGTGACACTTCATTTTAGAGGTTTTTTTACGCTGAATACAAGCGCGAAGATAGAATTGCGATGTTGATACTTAAGATGTTCTTCATGGACATCAAGTCCTTCAATGGAGACATTTTACATAAAAACCAGTTGTTTCTTCAAAAATTGGCTCTTAAAGCCATGCTGCATCACCGTGATTATTATTATTTTTTTTTTTTCTCGAAAAATCGACTTGCTTCACATCTTTGGTATTAAACGAGGCAACTGTCTCGGCATCGTTCCAAAACGGACTTCTCTCCCCCCTCAAACGAGGTTACAAATGGAAGATCTCGGAGGAAAAAACAACACTAAGAAGCGTCGCCGAGAGGGGGAAAAGGCCGTGAATAATAAATTTATTGCTCGCGAATAATGCGAAGTAAAAGTGATTTCCACTCTCTCTCCTTCCCATTTGGTCTCTACATTACGTCCCTTTTGTGTCTTGCACAACGCCGAACAATAGGAAGAGACGTAAACCAACAATCCGTGGGTTTGACTACGTGTACAATGTAGATAAAACCCGGTGGTGTGAGGGTACGAATTACCATATTAACCCTCTGCCCTCCTCGCGTTCACAAATGGGGGTGAAGAGATTTCGGGCGAATTCCCGCATTATTCGTACGAGAAATGCGGCGGTGCATCGTACGAGTTCACGTATGCAAAACACGCGCGCTTCGCTGACCCTTAACGAGGATTTTCTCGAGGGATGTCGTTGGCAAATGAGTTACGTCTCAAAGACCGTCGAAATGCCAGTGATTTCCTGCAACTAACTGATGTTGAGAATTGCAGAAAAACAGGTCCTAAGCAACAATGTGGAAATATAAGTATCGATACTCGATATTGATGAATATCGATACTTTGACCAAACGCTATTTGGAGTATCGATATTTACCTTTCGATACAGTATTGATACAAAATAACGATACTTGTACAACGATACACATCCCTAATTGTCAATTTTGGACAAGTTATATGTATACAGAAAAAAACTGCAAAATTGGTCAATATGTACCTACTGTACAGATTGACCTTCTGCGTACAAAATCCTTATTAATTCCATAGTTATGCGAAATGGAATATTGATAGGAGCAATGGACTAATCATATTATTGTGTAGGTATACCGTTCGAGAAGGTGATCAGGTATCTAGCTCAGTGATCGTCTCTTCGATACAGGGAACAAATGAATGAGTGTCAATGTTCGACAAAGTGGAGGGGAAAAAACGCAGCAAAAATGGTTCATCATTTTTGTGTAAAGGAAGGGGGGGAGGGGGAGCTAGCTCAGCGATGGCCTCTTCGATAGAGGGAAACAAGTGTCATTTTTGGACAAAGTTATATAGGAGTAAAACAAACGCTGCAAAAATTGTTCATCATTTTCTGTACAGATGGTTCCTCTGAGCAAAACCCCTTGTAAGTCCTACAACTACACAAAACAACTCGAATAATGAGATGTAGAATGGAATAATATTGTGTATGCGGTTCGAGAAGATGATCAGCGATGGTCTCTTCGATAGAGGGAAACAAGTGTCAATTTTGGACGACGTTATGTCAAGGAAAACAAACGCTGCAAACACCTTCAGTTTTCCATCCAAAACTCTGGACTGACCTAATAGGTACTAATTTTGAGCCCTCATTGTGCAACGAACGGGTGGTTTCGAAAAATTCTCTACATCAAAATCTATTTGAATTCAGTTTCCGATCTAAGGCCACTCTTTGAACCTTTCAACCCTCATTTTCACACCGCCTCGTATTGAGACGTTTCAAGGATTATCCTCAGTTTATTTTGAATAGACGAAGTGCCGCAAACGGACGATTTGTAATTTGTAATTTTTTTTCTCCATGGGTCGATTTTTGAATGATTGAAAATGATGAACCAAAAACCAAAATCTGAAATTTGAGTTATGTTGGATTTTTCCCATCGATTTCTACCGAATTCTACCACTTTTAGCTCCATCTCGCCGAGGGTGGAAAAACGAGCGGTAAAAATTCAAGGGACAACCCTTCAAATAAGAAAACGAGCTTTCAACTTTTCATCGAAATTTATGATGAAATCGATGGTGTATTTTCAGGGATTCGCTCCGTCGACCTTGAACAGTCTGTCTTATCTTAAAGTCCGTCCGTCTATCTTAAAGGGTCCGTCTTATCTCAAAGTCCGTCTATATTAAAGGGTCTGTCTTATCTTAAAGTCCGTCTATCTTAAAGGGTCTGTCTTATCTTAAAGTCCGTCTATATTAAAGGGTCTGTCTTATCTTAAAGTCCGTCTATCTTAAAGGGTCTGTCTTATCTTAAAGTCCGTCTATCTTAAAGGGTCCGTCTATATTAAAGGGTCTGTCTTATCTTAAAGTCCGTCTATCTTAAAGAGTCCGTCTATATTAAAGGGTCTGTCTTATCTTAAAGTCCGTCTATCTTAAAGGGTCCGTCTATATTAAAGGGTCTGTCTTATCTTAAAGTCCGTCTATATTAAAGGGTCTGTCTTATCTTAAAGTCCGTCTATCTTAAAGGGTCCGTCTATCTTAAAGGGTCCGTCTATATTAAAGGGTCCGTCTATATTAAAGGGTCTGTCTTATCTTAAAGTCCGTCTATATTAAAGGGTCTGTCTTATCTTAAAGCCCGTCTATATTGAAGGGTCTGTCTTATCTTAAAGTCCGTCTATATTAAAGCGTCTGTCTTATCTTAAAGCCCGTCTATATTAAAGGGTCTGTCTTATCTTAAAGCCCGTCTATATTAAAGGGTCTGTCTTATCTTGAAGTCCGTCTATATTAAAGGGTCTGTCTTATCTTAAAGTCCGTCTGTCTTAAAGGATCCGTCTATATTAAAGGGTCTGTCTTATCTTAAAGCCCGTCTATCTTGAAGGGTCTGTCTTATCTTAAACAGAGTCTGTCCCGATTGATTGATACGCGTACGTTCGTCGGTATTTCCAATAAAAATATATTAAAAATTCGGTACAAAACCGTCAGACAATGAGAGGAGGTCTGAGACGCCAAGTGGAAGTTCGAGGTGAAGAGAACGATGAAAACGGCGAGAAAACACGCGAATGATGAAGTCGTGAAGACAAAGCGAGAGACGGAATGATCTTCGGCGACGAGGACTCGAAACGAGCAGGAACAATGAACTGCGGTTGGAAAAAAAGGAAAATCACTAACGAACGACGCGTCGCTTTTAAGGCCTTTTTGTTGTCGTCTTCGATCTTCAAAGGATACGGGAAAAAAGATATTGAGATTCGTCACCATTCGGTGTGAAGAGGCCGTCGTCAAAAGCTGGCCCTACACGCACAATAGTATTTTCAATACCTTATCACATTGACAATAATATTGACCGTGTAGGGAAAAAATTTGAGTATTGACAGCTACATTGATGAAATCCGGACTTTCTGTTCTCGAGGCGTCAATAGTAAAAATGTGGAGGGAATATTGTCAATATTATTGGGCATGTAGGGGCAAACGTCAATATTATTGTCAATACTCAGTTGTTGCCGCGCTCTCGTACGGAACGGACGTGTTTGCCTTGCGGAAAAACGACTGATGCCAGTGACTAGTTCGAACTGAGGATTCTCAACGCGCAGAAGAAGAGGCCCTTCGGAGGTTTATTGAGGAATTTGAATTGTCTCCAGAACTGTGGAACTGCACACCGTAAATATGCCATCAAAACAGTCAGGAATGCTGCTCTTGACCGTCTCATCCCCTTTTTAGTGCGGATAAAGCCGGGAGCCAAAAGAGTAGACGTGAAAAAGAAAATAAACAGTCTAGGGAAGAATTTCAGAAAAGAACTTGCCAAATAAAATTGCCACTTCAAAGAGGAGTGGAACGAGCCCAGAAGAAGTTTACAAACCTACCGCATGGACATTCTATGCCCTGTCATTTCTAGATACGTAAAACTTTCTATAGCTAAGTACCTCAGTGTTACTGCTAATCTCTCTCTATCAGGGATGCACTCCCTCATGTTTGTGTTCTGTCGACTTAAAAGTGGTTCCACCATCTGTAATCATTTTATAAACGTCTGTTCGTCCATTCTGAAAGTCTGCAGTATCTGTCAAACTTATTTCTGTCAGTAATCGCAGATGAGAATATTCTTCCCGCTTTTTCAACTACTCTTTCACCCATCTATTTCGCTAAACTCGACGAAACACTGCGATAGCCATAACTATGGCCAAACATGCTTTTTTCCTGTTGTCCGTCATGCCAAAACAAACAACTCCGCGAAAATCCACTTTAAAAAACGCAATTTCACTTCAAAAAAGACACAAATTCACTTGTTGGAAGGTAGGGAACAGACGTACTGCGCACGTTTCATTGGCAAGAATATTGACAATAACGACATGATTGATGAGGATATTGAAGTGGAAAAACAGCGTCGTCAATAATATTGACAATACTGATATCGTCAATATTATTGAGCGTGTAGGGCCCGTAAAAGGGATGAAACGGCAGTCAAGGAACACGTTCGGTCGTATACACATGTACACGTGTTGTGAAAACCTTGCGGGATTGCATTCCCTAATCGATACCCATCCCTATACCGTACACCATTAAATGATGTAAATTTAACAACATTTCGAACGTCCTAATCGCAACTAAAACGAGCCGCCTTCCCGCTGAATCAACAGGTGATGATTCCCCTCTCTCCGCGATCTTCTGCTTCGTACCGACTCAAAGGAGACTGAAACACTTCAAAGATGAAAAAATAAAGACCCCTCTTTTTCTCCCTCTCGAGTAAGAAAATTACTTAAAACGGATCTCGTTCGTCTGAAGGCGGTCGTCGACTTCATCGATCGGGAAACGCAACCCTCCAACCCACCTCATCGTCCTCGAGGTGCCTTCAGTGGAAAGTCGGAGGAAAAAAGTCCCCAATCGAAGAGCGTGACGTCACAACGGTGCTTCACACCTCAAAAACGCATTTAATGAGAAAATAGGTATCAACTTTGGATCGGAAAAAAAAACTGAATTTTCATCAAGATTAATTGAATTTTTTCCCCCTGAAATGATGAAAAATTGAAATAATATTTAAACTTTTTATCATTTTAGGGGAGAAAATTCGAAAAACAAGTTAAAAAACTGAATTTTCATCAAAATTAATTCAATTTCTGAAATATTTCAACTTTTTATCATTTTAGGGGAAAAAATTGAATTAATCTTGATGACAAAAAGTAGAAATAATATTTTTACTGAATTTTCATCAAGATTAATTCAATTTTTGAAATGATATTTCAACTTTTTATCATTTTAAGAGAGAAAAATTGAAAAAACATGTCAAATACTACAGAACATGAAAAACAAACTGAAACTCGGAGATCCTTTAGGAAATTTCACGGTGATCACGAAAGTAGTGAGGAAGAAATGGGGGTTTCAGATATCTGCCTCCCTCTGGCCCCTCTGACGTCGTCACCACCTCCCTTCACTACCACCCGATCACCTAGCCATCCAGCCCTCTGACGTCATACGCTCGTGCGTCATAGGCTCTGACGTATTAGTTAGCCTCCGGTCAGCCGTCTGACGTCATAGGCTCTTACGGCATACGCTTTGACGTACTAGATGGCCTCCTGCCAGCCGTCTGACGTCATACGCTCGTGCGTCATAGGCTCTGACGTAGTGGCCCGCCGGTCGCTTGTGTTCTGACGTGATCTAAACAAATTTTTCCCGTTTCAGTTTATGTGCCAAAGCAAAGACATGAAAATGTTAAAAACTAAATGCTTGCATACGAGTCTGCAACACATTGGGACATTTTATGTCTTTGCAGAAACTTATATGAAGCTTGCATTCGTGTTGACAATATAAATTATTGAAAATGATCACCTGTGTGTAAACAATTATTTAAACAATCACGCTCATACCGCAGCTTGTCGGCCACGCACTCAGCAGTGGTTAACGTAATATGGTTAGGTAAATCGAGAGCTATCCAACGAGTGGTGAACGATTTTTGTACGATGATAACTGGCGAAGATAAAGTTCCGTAGCAACGAATCGGTTGTAAGCGAAAATCATCAGAAATTTTCGTGACGATTTAGTGTGATGCTTTTGTGTAACGTTTTTCGAGTTATGTGCCAGAGTAAAGACATAAAATGTCAAAACTGAATTCTCATTAAGATTAATTCATATTTTTTCCCAAAAATGATGGAAAGTTTTTTCATGATCCAAAGTTGATATTTTTCTATATTATAAATCCACATACATGGAGCTATAAGATCGAATTTTTCGAAGAAACAACTGGTATGTACCAATTTAACGGGGCGGGTCCGGCGGTAGGTAGAAAATGCACCAGATGGTGTCATTTTCTTAAATTGTGATTTCGATCATATTTTCGATCAAATTTTGTTCCACCAAAACGTTTACCGCAAAATGTGGACATGAAGGAGTATTTCAGGTAGGAGGGCAATTTAGAGGAGGAATTTAGGGACTACGCACGAAGAGACGAATTTTTGAAAAAAGTCTAATCGGCAATACATTTTGAGACAGATATGCACCAAAAAAGCCCCAAAAAGCTTACATGAATGGACAAAAATGGTCTACGCTTAGTGCGTCTGTATAACATCCTTAGTGCGACCATCTGGCAAATATAGAAAAAATTTTAAACGCACAACCGCAGCCGCATGCGGCTATTATTGCGGTGGGCTTGGGACCGATCGGATTGCAGAACGCTCAACCGCAGCCGCACCGAACGCTGTGTGTGAACGTGAAATCAATCTGAACACGAATATTGGAGTTTTGGCTCTCGAAATGGTTTCGATTCGGACGTTATTTCAACAGAGTTGCCGCACGCTGGACGAAAAACTCATACTTTATGCATAACCTTTAAAACAAAAACCAAAAAAAATAACGAAAAGATTTAAACTTCGACAAGGTCGATTCCTTCGGTCTCGCCCGCTTATTAGGGTTATCTCCACTGTGAAACCCGCGGTTAGAGCCAATTTCGGCTCAGACCTTTCGAAAGGTGCCTCCTCCGACGTCTGATGATCGGTTTCTCTTTGGGTGGTAATTGGTACTTGAGACAAACCGCGGCCTTCGACGAAAAGAGACGCCCCCCACAATAAAGGCGCAGCTCCGGTCCGTCAAATCAAAGAATAGAATAAGGAAAAAAAAAAAAAAAAAAAAATCCAAATACAAGCAGCATGACCTTTATGAGCGAATTTTCGAAATCACCCACACGAACCCGTACTGATCCCACTCCAATCCACCATACAAGGCCACCAAAAACTCTTCGAGAAGAGTCTTTTTACGACCACCTATACTAATTTTAGCACCATAGTCGACTAGCACCTACTCGACGTATTATTATAGTATTCAAAAAATTTGATGAAGGAATATCATGAATTCGAAAATAAAATCATAAAAACGCCGACTTCAAGTCTTGCGTTCATATACTAAAATTGTGCCACTATACCGATTCAGCTCAAAAATACCTACTATTATTCATTATTATATTATTAAAAATATCATTAGGTGGTTTTTAAATGTACGAGTGTGTGCTTATTTATATATTTAAAAAAAAACGTTAATATTTGAATCTTTTGGTTGTTTTATCAACTTTGTTGAAAAACTATTGTGAGGCGGGTTTTCCCCTTGTTAATGTAGGATAGGTTTAAACGGATATTCAACAGCAGTTTAGACGGAGATTTAACCCTTTAACGGTTTAACCGGAGATTAACATATTTAACAGTTTTTACTGTTAAACATATTTAGTACAGTGAACATATTTTATACAGTGAACATATTTTATACAGTTTTAAACGGAGATTCGCCAGTTATACTGAGATTTAACAGATTTAACCGTTTAAATTGAAAAGGGACATTTATTGTGCCGATGGAACCTACGTTTGGGTCGTTAAATTGTTAAATGAATGAACGACTACGTCATTCGCTGTTGACTACATTAGTAGGTCATTATCCTTATGCATTTTTCTTTCTCTCGAATTTTACCAAATTCGTCGCTGAATCCGAGTCGAAAAATAGGTACATAGGAATACACTATTCTGTTATAGGGAATTTGATTTTTTTTCCATTTTTGGGGCAGCGTTATGTAAGACACACGAAACGACCACTCATGACCCCACTTAGTTATAATAATTATACTCGTAACTAAGTGGGGTCATGAGTGGTCATTTCATAGGTATGTCTTACATGTAAGATGTATAACGCTGTTATATAACGATATATAACGCTGCCCCAAAAATGGAAAAAACAATAATAACGATTTGAGGAACAATAATTATTATTGTTCCTCAATTCGTTGTTGTTACTCTAGAGTTAATATTTTTTTTTTAATGTTTCAACGTTGTATCGATTTTTTTTAAAAACTGGTGTAGTTTATTTGTACTATTCGAATCTACGGAAATACATTATGAGGGTCCATCTACGATTATTGAACCCCGCGTTACCTTCATTACTCTTTAGAAACGATAAGGGGAAATAGTGAATTTACATTTGAAAGACTCTGCAGTGGCCAATAGCAAAGGTGGACATGAAGGGTTAAACGAACGACGGAACGGCGGCAGAGGGGAAAAACGGGAACTCTTTAGTTCGCCAAGCCGTCAACAGATGGATCTGGACCTCACAAAAACGTCCTTCGGAGGATGTACGGGTGGATACTACACATTTTCGTAGCATCCACGGGGATCACCCCAGGGCTCCGTTTCGATCAACAGGTGCGCGCGGAGATGAGTGACGTAACTGAGCGATTCGAACGGTTAGAATCGAGAGTGAATAGTAGAATCGGATTTTTTTAATATTTACAAATAATAATAATTATAGCCGAATTGATAATTCAAATTACACCGAGTCGTGTCAGATGGTATCCAGGTGGGCGTATTGGGTTCGTGAGTAAATACAATATACAATACTTACAGTAGGTACTTCTATGGCCAATTTGAAGGAGATTGAAACGGAAACTCACCTGCAATACAAACGGAAACATTAGGCATTGAAACAATCTCAAGTATTCAAACACTGTAATTCATTTAATTAATACACGACAAATAGTGTGTTTCCTAATTAACCACAAGTGGATGTCAATAATTATTGATGGGTAGTCTATCTACTGCTATTCAACTCTGTACTTAACTCCGACAACTCTCAACAATTGTCGAAATGTACAGTAAAACTAAATTTTAAAAAAATCATGTAAATTCACTATCGTGTTACTCATTAGTCTAACAATCAAATCCACAATCATGCAGCGTGGCTATAAGAGCGAATTTTCGAAGAAATACCTAACTGGTTTTAAATGTCGAAGGACCACTGAAGGACTTGATGTCCATGAAGAACATCTCAACCATCACGCACGTTTCTTCATCTTCAAAGTCAAGACTTTAAGATTCCATATGGCAATTATGATTTCACCATCGTGTTCAGCATAAAATGAGGGGTCGTTTGTCAGAATGTTTCATTTTGGGTATTATGGGTAATTTTTCCCCTCTACAACTCCCCAAACCCCCCCCCCCCCCCCCTTGGAGTGGCCCGATTCTGCCCATCTACGAACTCAGCCTTTCGATTGCCAAGACGGGGTTTCTGTGCAAATTTGAGCATTTTATCTCAATTCTATCGAGAGTTATGGTCTGGAGTGACACATACATATAATTTTTTGTGTCTTTTGGCAGTAGATGGTCTGAAACGGATTTTGGTATAAAAATCTTTAGCAAATTCGAGTTTTAAACATTTTGGGCCAAGAACAATAGCTACATTTTGTTCGAAAATTCGCAAAAAAGGGAAATTACAGAATTATAAATCATAGAGAAGATATTTCGAATATTTATTATTCATAAAATAGTAAAAATTACCGACAAGAATACAGGTGGCCTTCCAACGATCGTTATAGGGCCAGAATCAGACCCACCATGGCGGAAGTGTGAAGAAGAGTTTTAAGTTGTGAAGCACTACGAAACGTCAAACGTTTTAGTCGTAAACTGTTTTTTAGTCGTTTTGTATTCGATGGCACGACGAATTTAACGATACCAAAAAGTCAAGTAGCGTACAAATTCAACTGACTGCTTTTTGGCGCAGCACGGCAGGTATTAGCGTAAAAAGCCTGTAGATAGGCCTCTGAGGGCTTGGTTTAAGTGTTTGAGTGTTAATAAATGGTTATGTGCTGTGTAGCGAACGAAATAGCGACGAAGATCCTCACTAACCCCGAAAGTACCTCTCGGATTTCGTTTGTTATATAGTCAGTTGAAAGTGGTTTTTGACAATAAACTTCAACTTGAACGGGATTTACTTAATTCTCGAGTTAACGACTCATTCGGACTGAGGACTCGTTGAAACTTAAACCCTCGTTGAGGCACTTAACGGCCAAGTTAACGAGCCCTGAGGCGGTTATGAAACTACGTTTTTGAATTTTTACGAAATAATAAGTGCACACACGACGTTCAAAATTTAAGGAATTTGGCGCATCAGCCGGTGAGCCAATTTGGTTCACCGACCTCGAGTGCAGACGAACCCTCCAATGACGGATTTCAAACGCCTAAAGGCAGAAAAACGTGCCCCCTTCCGTTTTATTTTTGATCAGAACTCAAGCTTCACGAGAGGGTCGAGGAGTGGGGAGAGTGTCACAGAGTTCTCCCCTCCACTATTAATAGAAACCCGTCTAGACGGACCTCGGATAGTTGGGTTCCTTAAACATTTCCATTCTAAAACGAACGAAGGTAAATTTAAGTACTAGAATAGACCGGAGACCCTCTAGATCCTGTGTGAATCATAGTAGAGTATAAATAAATTAATCATAATCGAGAAAATACGAATAAAATACAAGTGTTTGTGAATAAGGAGGTGTTTTGTAGCGTTCAGTAGAGAATAGTCTTAAAAAATGTTATTAAGTAAAAATCGATAGGTGGGTAATAGACAGTTAGGTTCTTGAACATTCTGAACATAGCACATTGCTGCGGTTAATTCTACCTACATACAAACTCCCACGGAGTCCCCTAGAAGTTCCCCCATAACAAACCGCCTTCTGAGCCCTTTCAAGCCCGAGATTCATAACGAACTGCCTCCTGAGCCCTTTATAAACCCAAGAAACACAGCAAAACACCTCTTGAGCCCTTACAAACCCAGGATACATAAGAAACCACCTCCTGAGCCCTACTGAACCCCTAACAAATCCAAGACATATAACCCCCTACTAAGCCCTTTCAAACCCAAGATTCATAACGAACTGCCTCCTGAGCCCTTTATAAACCCAAGAAACACAGCAAAACACCTCTTGAGCCCTTAACAAACCCAGGATACATAAGAAACCACCTCCTGAGCCCTACTGAACCCCTAACAAATCCAAGACATATAACCCCCTACTAAGCCCTTTCAAACCCAAGATTCATAACGAACTGCCTCCTGAGCCCTTTATAAACCCAAGAAACACAGCAAAACACCTCTTGAGCCCTTAACAAACCCAGGATACATAAGAAACCACCTCCTGAGCCCTACTGAACCCCTAACAAATCCAAGATACATAACCCCCTCCTAAGCCCTTTCAAACCCAAGATACCTACGTAACAAACCACCTTCTAAGCCCATAAGAAACCCAAGATACACAACAAACTTCCTTCTGTGCCCCTAACAAAACCGAACCCCCTGCTGATCCCTTAAGAAACCCAAGATACATCGAAAACTCTCCTCCCCCCCCCCCCCGCTCCTAACAAACCCAAGATACATTAAAAACTCCCTCCCGAGCCCCTAACAAACCCAAGATACACAACAAACTCCCTCCTTCAATTTTTTGTGACTTTGACTAAATTTTACTGTGTTTCTTGTGGATGTCACTCAAATTTTCCTATTTTACCAAGAATTTTACTTAATTCCAGTTTTTCCACAAAAATTGACATTTTTTATTGATCGTTATATCGGCCCATCTCTGCCTGAGCTCCTAACAAACCCAAGGTTTCCAAACGCGCGGTTTTTCGTTCCGATTTCCCCTTTACGAACGCCCCCGCTGCGAGACGACCTTCACCGAAAGGAATGAAACGCGAGAGAAAAGAAAAATAACTGTAGCGGGGGCTTCTGTGGGCGCAGGAAGTGGCATCTGTTTGGAAAAGACAGACGACAGATGGGACCACAGGAACACCCTGTGACGAGACGGACCTCTTCGGTGACGAATATTTTCTAAAATGAATATCGACGAGGAAACAATCACTTTGAGTTTGAATCGAATTTAGAAATGTTTCGTCATTTCGAGTTGAATACGATTCGACTTCCAATACGATTAGAATTCAATTTTATTTGAATTCAAGTCGACTTTTATCGACATTTTTAGTCAATTCATATTATGAGTTGTGACTCTCACCTTCCAATACGAGTACCTAGATCTTTATGAATACAGGTCGACTTTTTTTCGAAATGTTTTGTCATTTCAAGTCGAATATGTGTCGAAGTTGTGTTAAAGAGCCTTCCAATACGATTAGATATTTTAGCGAATATTCGAAGAAAGGAAGTTATAACAATAATTGTTCTCGGTACAAAATTTTCAATACTGAAAGTTTCGAAAAAATTGCATTCCTACCAAAATCCGTCCCAGACTAAGTTCACTGCCAAAAGACACCAAAAATCGTATGTACCTATGTCATTCCGATAACTCTCAATAGGATTGTGATAATAAGTTCAAATTTGCACCAAAAATCCGTCCTGGCAATCGAAACGCTAAGTTCGTAGATGGGCAGAATCGGGCCACTCTAAGGGGAGTTCTCGGGGAGTTTTAGGGGGGAAAATTACCAATAAATTCCACATACATTAAACCAGTTATCTTCGACAATTCGCTTTTTTAGCCACGCTTTTATCCAACCGAGGAATGAAAGTATTTAAACTCCTTTAAACACCCTTAGAAAGGGAGAATAGACGAGTATACTGATAGAATTAATCAATCTAACGTTATTAGAAACGTATTGATAGGCTAAATTAGAGATTAGGTTAATTAAAATAGTGATTGGTTAACATTAATTTATTTAAAATGTACACTCAGATCTTGCTAGAATATGTGATTATTTATGAAGATAATACTCTAATTGAATAAATTATTGATCTTATAACATAAATCATTCAGTTTATCGAGGGCCTAACGGCAACTTCCCACATCGGCATTTCGGCAACTTTTCAGCAGAGCCAAAACACCATCTGCCAATGACTATGTTTACTGAGTAATTCAGTAACATAAATCGTGAGATTTAGTGTTACCTAACTTAGGTACTTATACTTAGTTAGATCGATCCGCTGGGAGCAGACGCTTAGAATGGTATGCATAACTCATTTTGGCCAAAAATGACGATGTGGGAAGTTGCCGTGAGACCCTCGTTGTATTGCTTTCTATTTTAAAGAAATTAGGTTAAAGTCACTGTATTTATTATGTTCTCATTAATCCTACAATGGCTTTGGATTTTAAAAAAAAAATCCAAGTCGAGTTTTTCAAATTTTTTTTGACATTTTGAGTCGAATATGAGTTATATTGAAAGGCCTCGTCTTCCAATGGGTTTCGATCTGTCTGAACTCTAGTCGACTTTTTAACCGAAATTTGTCCTATTTTATAAGTGGTGTGTAATGCTTCGTCTTCTAATGTATTTCGATCTTTTTGGGTGCGAATCGAATTTTTTGAAGACATTATTAGTCGAATATGAGTCGAATTTGAGTGTCGACTCGTCTTCCAAAACGATCATTTCCACTCTCATCGATCATATTCAAATATTGCATCACCCCCCCCCCCCAACCCCCACATACCTATTGTCTAATTTGATGAAATAACCACCTCCAAAGCGAATTTCGCGAATCTATTTTAGCGCTGCTTCTATTTTTAAAGTTTTGCGTCGGCGAACCCCCGAGGCTGTCGAGATGAGTTTGTTCCGACTGTTCCAGCTCGACTTAACTCCGACGTTTTCTTTCCGAAAGTCGAATATAGAAATACAAAATAAACCGTCGAAACCCGGACGGAGAGGAACCGGGAGCTCGTTGAGAACGGATATTTTGACTCGAGAATCAGTAGGTACGATTCAACTTCAGGCATTCGAGAAATGCCCTTGAGCCAATTTCCGACTCAAAATTCATGAGCTTCATGAGCATTTCATTCTTGAGCTCACCAAAAATTCATAAATCTTAATTACGTAAATCAAGGTTTGAGCAAATCGAACATCGTAATCGTGATCATCGTCGTTTGGATTCCTCCATCCTAATCGCGATTTCTGCTAATCAAGGTCACACAAATAAAGACGATTAACCCCAGCATGGATGCTAGTTGGAGTGTAATAAGGTTACAACGCAAGAAAGTTATTCAACTTATATTCGTCCTTCGGTGATTATTTTGTCATTTTCGTTATTTATTCATTATTTCGTCATTTGTCTTTCTTAATTTCTTTCTTTCAAATGTCCCTTTCATAATATGAAGTATAATATAATAGGAAAATATATTATATTTTTTCATTCCTTTCGTATACTTTTTGGTTTTTAATTTCTTTCTTTCGGCTACTGACCTATTTGCTCTAACACCCTGAGAACCGCCACTTTAGTACTTTAGTCACATCCTAATCATGAAAATCTTCCTTCCGTTCCTTTATTCCTCTGAATCGGTCGATAAAGAACTCCTGAGCAAGGAAGCACGAGAAAAAAGTACGAAAGTAACACAGTACGAAACAGTGATGTTGAGGGATGTCTAGGGTCGGTAAAATGAAAGATGATTTATGTGCCAACGTTTCGAAGAATATATTTCTTCATCTTCAGGGCAGTGTACAAGATGGAGTTGGACTCCAACAGGGAAGTTCTTGCCTCCAGATCACAGAAGTAACTAGTAGTTACTTCTGTGATCTGGAGGCAAGAACCTCCATCCGCCGTATTTGCCCAGTTAGCGTTGAGCAAAAATTACGAAATTTGGTTCACGGGTTTAAAAACGCAACTTTCGCGGATTGCGATATTTTATGAAGAAACGCGGTTGATACTTGTGATGTTCTTCGTGGACATCAAGTCCTTCAATGTAGACATTTTACATAAAACCAGTTATTGACATTTTCATGTCTATCATATGGCACATAACTCAAAAACCGTTACGAAAATTGTCCCAAATGAGTTTCTGACGATTTCCGCGTACAACCGAGTCGTTGCTAGGGGAATATTACTTCGTCATTTGTCATCGGACAAAAACCGTTCACCATTCGTTGGAAATCTCTCTATTTATAGAACTAGATTACATTCCTCTCACTCGGTTGTCGCCCTTCGAAAAGCTGAGATATGCGCATGACTTGATACGAAGTTTGTATGCACATGAAAATGTCTTCGATTGACAAACGGCGACATTTTCCTGGAGGGGGGGGGGGGATGACATGAAAATGTCTCAATGTCTTCGAGACTCGTATGCAAGCGTTTACATTGGCGTTCGTTTTTCTTTGCCGTTATAGTGATACGATTCAGATTGATAATTTCAAGGATATCAGGGCAAAATGAAATCCTCGTTGTAATTTTCGTACAAAAGCCCTTGAAATGTTGAAAATGTTTGCCCTGATATCCTTGAAAATGATTAAAACACCCTCAGACTTACAAAGAGGATTACGAAGAATTCGCTAGCACCAGTTTCCATGAGAAAGATGTTGGTAGAACAACAGTTGTTACCAATCTATCACAGAAAGGAATCCTATAAGATTATAAAGATTATAAATAATGGAGAAAAACATTGAGGGATTGCATAATTTAAAAGTACCCAGTCAATTTCAATTAACTCTAAACCTTATCCATTTGTCCAATATGCTTCTCTAGGAAAAAAACGCAATAAAACGTCTAGCAAGGTACCTCGCTGTATGTAATTGATTTCACTCGTTGGTTGAAAAAAGCTTTGTCTATGGGAAGGAGCAAGTTATTCGAATTTTCATCGAAAATTCTCTCTTATAGCCATGCTGCATGACTGGGGATTTTTCCCCTCACTCCCCTTTCCCTCTCTGAAATCCCTCTCAGGGGAATGACGAGGCGGAGGTAGTGACGTTCCGATATTACCGATATTAGTAATATAGATACATTTGTTTCGATAATTCCGATATTTGTATCGATATCAATAATTCGATAATATCGGGATATCGAATGAAGCTTTACAGTATCGAATCCAGACAACATCGGAAGGAGGTTACTTACCTACGTCCAACATAGCACCAGCCGTGACACCTAAAGAACATTTGGACAGATTGTTGTTTTTGGCAAACTTTACTTCTGCAGAGTGGGGTTTGTAATTTTTTTTAAACATTCGCCACAATATATTAAATATTAAAATTTTTCCATTCCGCTCTTTGTACTTTTTGGACTTTACTTCCGAAGATTGTGGTTTATAATATTTTTTTAAACATTCACCACAATATGTTTTCCACTCTTTGTACTTTTTGATATGGATAACAATAAAAACTTCAAAATCTACCCAAGGGTTTATTATTTCCACTCCTATAGTATGTACCGAAACTGATCATAATGCTGAGCTAGGTGGATCATTGTAGGCCTAAACACGATTTATTTTTTGAATGGAATTACAGAATTTGAGGATAATACAATTATCCTCAAATTCTGTAATTCCATTACTTAGGTATATTATACCTAAGTATTGCAAAAAAAAGTAAGAATTATCGATATCAAATGATAGGTACTTTCAATATTGATATTTCCTTTCGATAATATCGGAGTATCGATACCGTGCTTTCGATATTGAATTGATACCAAATATCGGATCGAAAGGAGTATCGGAACGTCACTAGGCGGAGGTATTTTATATTGTAGTGACGTCGGAGGGCGGTTGGAGGGAGGAGAAGGGTGAGGGAGGGAGGGAGGACCGTCGCCGTCTCCCCCCTCTGAAGGAATTTTCCCAAGACGTTTGATCGGTATCCGCCTCGCGTTTTCCCTCTTTTCTCGCGGTGGCGAATGATGAAGAAGAGGATGAGGGGGGAGGGGGAGGGAGAATCTGCCGCAGAGGTCGAGCGAAATGAGCGTTGCGGCCCGTGGGAGGAGGAGGAGGGAGGAGGGTGGAGGGAGGGGATTTAAGACGAGTGGAAGCGATGTGACGGCGGGAATGACGAAGGTTTTCGAAGAGGAGAACGGAATAGCAGGAGGGAGGAGGGAGGGAGGGAGGAGGGAGGGAGGGAGATAATGCGGCGAAATGTCGTCGACCCGCCTACTCCTCCTCTTCGCTTCGAGGTTCCGAAGTCAACGTCCTGTTCGGCACCGCCGCTTCCTCTCCGCGCCGCCCGAACACGTGGGCAGTTTTGTTTCATTTACTTTTATTTATTTATATTTAAATAAAAGCGAATAACATCGTATCACAAAAATTGGATGAAGGATTCCACGTATACGGAGCTTTTTTGGACATTGAGAAAATTTAAATTTGATTCTGTTAATCAAGCTATCCTACCTTTAAAACTCCGCCAATTCTTGACGACGCAACGGTTTATTATCTTCTTCGTGCAGATCACCCTTCTGTCCGTATCTTTAAGTGAAGTACATTTGACTTGACTTTTACTAATGGTAAATTTCCTGATTTCAAAACAACCATTGTAAGAAGGGTGTATATACAGGCAAACCGGAGTAGAGTTTCTTGAGTAAAATTTCGTAATTAAAGGCTTTTTAAAGGCGTAATTAAAACCGAATCAAAGGCTTTTTTTTAAATATATATTTCCAAAAATGCACCAAAGACGAAAAATCCTTCAAGTTTAGAAGATACGACCTGATTAGATATATCTAATCAGGTCGTATCTTCTTCATCGTCCCCAGTCTACTAGAGTTGGTTCTGGTAGAGAAACGGCGATTCACCATGGGGTAGGTAGCACAGGGTAGTTTTAGGCCGAATTTTTTTTTTTTTTAATACTTTAATGACTTAAGAAAAACAAGAGTATTTGAAAAAATCGTCTATTTCCACTGAAATGTGAGTACACTGTTAGACCGGTTTCGGTGATTACACCATCGTCAGTAACAAAACAATACTCATATCATACATATCACACTAATACTCAGGAACATATTCATATCAAAACTTAAACTGCAATGTTTGGCGAAAGTTGCGTTTTTAAAGTTTCAAAATTCATTTTGAACCCCTTTCCATTGACGTAGGGTTTTGAAACGTTTCAAGGATCGTCGTGAGACTTGTCCGAACCCGTGAACCAAATTTCGTAATTTTTGATCAACGCTATCTGGGCAAAGTACGGCGGCCGGACGGATTTTTTAAATATTTTTAATATTCGATTTTTGGAATCTACGTATCTTGAAACGTAAAAGAACGTTTACCCCGCGTCACGAATGTTTTGCAACGATTTCCACTTACAACCAAGTCGTTGCTACTTTGCTTCGTCATTCGTGTTCGTAGAAAAATCGTTCACCATTCGGTGGAAAGAAAATTCAAACATAATAATATTATGTTCCACACTCATTACTTCCCAAAATCGTACAAAAAAAGTGTGCAATTTCACTCCCCTTTCACTCGGACATAACAATTCAGTGCGAAATGTTGTTTCTCTTCTTGATCAATTTCGACGATTTCAATCGAAAATCCCCTCGAAAGTCGTTGAACTTGACTCTGCTTTTGGCGTCGACCCATAACCTTGTCAACAATTTTCGCTTTCGTCCCTTCGAGAACCCTCACTGACGAGACGGAACCCTGAAATAGATAAAATCTCCTCCTCAGGGCTCGACCCTGAACTTTACAACGCGTCACATTCGATCGGGAAAAACAAAAATCTGCGCAATCTCGTTGAAAATCTCCCCCTTTTCGAACGCTTCGGCTTCCTCTTAGTTCGACTTCCTCCCGCGAGATAACGTCAGTTTTGAATCCACTCATTAGGGACGGCAACCACGTGACGCCTGTGACGTTTCGGGCGGCGCCAATAGGCGCCATATTGGGGTTTGATTGATTCACTGGGTTTCGCCTTTTTTTATTTATTTTTTTTGCCGATTGTTGTTTGAGGAGTTCGGATACGCTCTGAATATTCGGGTGCTCTCATTAGATAAGGATGAGAGGATGCGATGGGAAGCAAGTGGAAATTGGCGGTTTTTAGGGCGTTTTGGGATTCATATTAGATCAGGCTCTAAAAATTTGTTATTTTCCCTTTCGGTTTATTATTTCGATAATAAAACTTGGTAATCGACCGGAAAAAAAACCCTCCCTCTCAAAATTTGAGGGTTTACGTTGCAGAACGGTATAATTTTCGGTTCAAATTTACGTAAAGTTTCTTTTTTAAGACCATCCGCAGCTTTGTACGACCAGCCGTTCGTTCACAATGAGGGCTCAAAGTTGGAGGAAATCAAAATTCGTCAACATTGTCACTACTTGTTTTTCAAGTTCTCGATGAGCTTTGAAATATAAGCTTATTTTATATTTCATGTACCTGTAAGTCAGAACTGGATGAAAATGCAATATTCACTCAATTTCTTGACTTTAAATTTTAAACATGGATCGCAGATGGATGACATTGCAATATTCACTCGGTTTCATGAGTGAAAAATGTTTAAACAATACCTATTTGTTTAAACAAGTTAAATTTGGATGTTGAGCTAGAGTGTCGTCAATCATTTCGTTACTTAGATTAGGGTGAATTGCTCTAAGAAGATAATAATCCGTTGTGTCAAGATTTCGCCGAGTTTTTAAGTATTCTGCCGTTTTAAAGTAAAAACAACTTATCTTGCCATTTTATTGGTACTTTCTTGCAGCGGTAAGAAGTACTTAGACTTTTCGATAATTTCAACCCACATTTCAACCCTCATCGGCTGACTTTGAGTACTAAGTGGCCCTTAAAGCTATAGCTATAGTTCCCACTGACATGGGCAACCAAACGGCTTTAAGGTCATTTTTTAGGCATTTTTTGGCTATTTTAATTAAAACATGAAACTCCTCAAAAACTCAGGAAATTTGTTGAAATTTCAATTAGACTTTTCGATAATTTCAACCTACATTTTAACCCTCCTCGGCTGACTTTGAGTACTAAGTGGCCCTTATAGCTAGTTCCCACTGACATGGGCTACCAAACGGCTCTAAGGTCATTTTTTAGGCATTTTTTGGCTATTTTAATCAAAACATGAAACTCCTTAAAAACTCAAGAAATTTGTTGAAATTTCAATTAGACTTGTCGTTCATTTCCACCCAAATTTCAACCCTCCTCGGCTGCCTTTTCTCACTTTGGGTACCTACTAAGTGGCCCTTACAGCTAGTTCCCACTGACACGGGCTACCAAACGGCTCTAAGGTAATTTTTTAGGCATTTTTTGGCTATTTTCATCAAAACATGAAACTCCTTAAAAAACTCAAAAAATTTGTTGAAATTTCAATCGGACTTTTCGATCATTTCAACCCAAATTTTAACCCTCCTCGGCTGACTTTGAGTACTAAGTGGCCCTTACAGCTAGTTCCCACTGCCACAGCTACCAAATGGCTTTTAGGTAATTTTCACCCTCAAGGGACAATAAGGAACCGGTCGTTCGGTATCGGGTCGACATAAATATTGTAGCGTTATACCAGAGCTGACCAATTGCCGTCCCCGCGATCGATATTGAGACATTTCTCGGCGGGAGACGTTCGTAACTCTTCAAACCCAATACGAACGTCGATATTCTTCGTGTATTCTTTAATACAGTTGTGTAACTGAACATGAGAATCGCAATTTTCAATTTGTACTATTGTATTTTCCTCTTCAATCCATGAAACAACGATATTAAGAACGACTGAACTCAGCTGGTTTAAATGGCTTGGGCTAGTGAATTACCCTTACAGCTACCAAATGACGTTCTTATAACTCTCTCTAGTCGGTATTTTCCTCTAAAAACCATCTAACCACGATATTTAATACGACAAAATCTGGTGATTCGGGTGACCCAAACGCCTCATCCACTGCTTACTTTGCCGACTTGCGCCTTGGGGTAAGTATTTTAAATTTCTACAAATTTTTTGTTTTTTAATAAAATATTCAAGAATGCAAAAAAAAAGAAAAAATCGTTTGCAAAGCATTTGCAAGTCGATTTGCTGTCGTTTGAAACGCGATACGTCTCCTTATCTGATTAGCTGTACAACGGAATAACGTTATCGCGAAACGCACTTAGGGGGAAAACTCGGGCGTGTTGCTCTACAAATATTTATTTGCCCTTAATATTATCGAATTGGGCGGTGGCTACGAGCGACTTGATTCAGTACGAAAATCGGGGTCGTTCTTAAGATTAGAAGTGAAGGGAAGGTCAATGGTCGGCTTCTTGTAATCTGGCTGAATCTGGTGTCTGGTACGACCCCAATTCGACCACGTGGCTTTTTGTGGTCGATCTGGGTTGGTTTGGTCACCAAGTGTTCCAAAATTTTGAAATACACCGAGCACAAATTTGCCTTCTTTGCAGCTCTCAAATTATGATGTCTGATTTTTTTACCTTTCAATGTGAGAAAATTGAAAAAAAAAAACTAGAAAAACTACTAATAAAACCTTGCCATTTTGCAGCTTTTCTCCGAAACCACTGGACCGGAATTGGCCCGAATTTGACATAAAAATCTCCTTCCTCCAAGCGTGTTCAAAGAACTTCACCATCGCACAACATATACCCAAATTTCGTAATTCAAAAAGCTTCTATTGCTTGTAGAGATTACGAATCTTGAATCGGGTTGCCTTAAAATTCATTTAAAATTTTTGTATCCCGAGATTATGCTTGTTTTCGACATTTGCAAACCCTATTTTGGAACCCTTCCAATTGAATTGGTGGCCTTCGGCTTCCCGAAGTCCTCATTTCCACCGTTCATTCAGATCGCCCAGGAGGTCCTTCGTCATTGCCTATGGGCCAATATTGCCCTCGTAGCCCAGAAGATGATTCAGTTCCCTCAAAACCCATGGGAACGAGGCAGTGAGTAGCCGAAAGCGAAATCCTCATTCCAGAACAGCTGATTCCGGTACATCGTCCTGCCACCCTGTAAGTCTTCAGATCTTCCCTTTCGCCCTCTGCCACATTCAGTCTATTTACCTATAAATGGCTTATACAGTCCTCTAAGCCCAGAATACCTTACAGTCCTTATAGCCACGATGGGAACCGGATATGATAGCACACTACAGGCCATTTAAAGGCAAATAGCTGTGGCTAGGCTCCGTTGAGTGAATGTGAGAGGACGAAGGGAAACACCTGAGGACCTGGAAAGCCGACGTCACCGGTGTCCTACGTCACCGGCGTTAGAGGGAAATGGAATCCTATTTGCCCTTAAATGGCCTATAATGCTCCTCAAATCCCGAAATACTATCCACTTCCCGTTCACCATCCGCCTCCCGTACAAACGCACCTTTCAGATAAAATAATGACAGCAACGTTTCCATTGATTTACTTCTTCGTGGGGTTCATATCTGCGGATGACGTCGAAGCTGTATCATTTTTGATAAATTCTTTTCCCCCACTCTCTCTCCGTACAATATGTCACACTTGCATACGGTGACTCACCAATACGTGGACATTTCTCACATTCCTCTCCACCACCCGCGATATTGGCGCAGTCTTTTTTTTTCTCCCGCTAGACGAGTTTCGCTTGCATCGATATGGAAACCGTCAGCGGTGAAGGAGAAAAAAAACTTTTTAATTGAAAAACCCCCGAAACTTTTTTTGTCGGACCGGTGGGAGAGGTTTTGGGCTCAGTTTCAACATTTTCAACCCCCGCTCGGACGTATCCTCCCATAACTCGTTCTGTAACTCCGTGCGAATCCCATACGCCCAACAACTACCGAGTCTCACGGTCCACGGGTTCGAGTAAATGTTTATTTTCCTCCTATTTGAAGGAGGAACGTCAATAAAAAGGCTAGTTTTATGGACTTACTCCAAGGATCCACACAGCAAACCATTGCTCAGCTTTATTCCCTGCACCAGTTATGTTATTGTGAACATGTGAATATAATATATTATACGAGTATCATTTAGGACCATAAATTCTATAAAAATACTAATATTGAGTCGACCCGGAGCAGTGATTTAGACAGAAAATATGGATCTAGTGGACAAATTTGCAGCGTTTTTTTCCCCCAAAATATTGGTATTTTACGTATTTTGAATCGGATCCACCCAAATATGAAAGAGGGATGAAAAAACAAATTTTTCTTGTTTTTCCTCTGTCTCAAAAACGGATAAGTGACTAAAAAGTGAAGTCATCAGTGGCAAACTGAAAAGTATTGAGAATTCTGACGTGGATAACGATAAATTCCGACGCTCGTCCGTGTTCCTATTGAGTAGACGAATTCCGATGATTCTGTAATGTCTTAGAGGCGAACCGCGGATCGGTTCAGAATCTCACGAGTCAGCTGAGTCCGCTTTCCGTACCGCCAAAATGAACAGAAAAGATATGGAATTGTTTATTTAGAAAAACCAAAATAATAATGATAATATTTGGGCAAATCGGGGGACCAAAAGGTAAATTTCAATAAATAGTCGTAGGTACATATTGAGGGTCCTTTGAAAATTCGCTCATCAATTCGTGCTTTTAGGCCTGGAAGTTTCATGTTTACACTGAAATTGCAACGTTGAGTTGGGTTTAGAGGCAACGTCAGCAGGTTAAGACGATTAGTGCTTTAAATTCCCGCTTTTGGAATTGGGCCGTAAAACGTCGGTTGAATTTGAAATTTGAAAAAAGTGAAATAATTTTAAATTTAAAAAATTCAACTTAGGCAGACGTAAAAGCGATCAAATTCTCCCAAGTTCTCAAACCAGTTATTCCAGTAATAGGGGTTTTCTGGTAATAGGCTATCTGATATTAGGTCACTGGACAGTATTAGGTTATTTTAAGAGGTTACGTTAAATATTCCCCACTTCGACTGTATGACTGCAACTATCTCGTCGCCGGTATACCTTAATACTATTATACTATAATAGTCACTGTTCAACTTCTAGTCAGCCACTTAAAATACATTTGTGCTGAAACCACTATTAGTTTCATCATTTCAGCATCATCACCATTAGTTTCATAATTTTTCCTTTTTTTCCCTCTTGCCTGTCGTTTTTCTCTCTGTTCGCTGGTTCACTTGCAATAAATGTTTCATTTACTTTTAAGAAGACACCTCCGACAGACGGTTGACTAAAACCATGTTATATAGTTTATTATTTCAACTTTATTTGCTTTTATTTTGCAATTATTATCAATGAACTTTTTCTTCTTCTTCTTCTTCTATAATAGTCATTGCGACGTTGCCGCTTCATTTCCTCGCTTTTCACTCACCCGAATTATTTTTGAATGGTAATGCGCTAATAGTGTTCCACTTCAAAACACGTTTCGTCATCCCATTTAGAAGACACTGGTCATGAATGAACGAGAGTTTTGACATTTTATGTCTTTACTCTGGCACATAACTGGAAAAACGTTACACAAAAGCGTTACACGAAATCGTCACGAAAATTTCTGATGATTTTCGCTTACAACCGATTCGTTGCTACGGAACCTTATCTTCGCCAGTTATCATCGTACAAAAATCGTTCACCACTCGTTGGATAGCTCTCGATTTACCTAACCATATTACGTTAACCACTGTGGAGTGCGTGGCCGACAAGCTGCGGTATGAGCGTGATTGTTTAAATAATTGTTTACACACAGGTGATCATTCTCAATAATTTATAATATAAATTATTGAGAATGATCACCTGTGTGTATCTGTGTGTAAATTATGAAGCTTGCATTCGTATAGACAATATTATTGTCTATACGAATGCAAGCTTCATAATTTATGATGAACCCTACAATTAAGTATAACAACTACTATATACTGGGGTAGGTGATGTAGCATTGTTCGAAGGTTCTTGAATCACTTCTTTAAAGACATAAAATGTCCCAATGTGTTGCAGACTCGTATGCAAGCATTTAATTCTCGACTGTATCAACAACAGGATGGAGTTGACATTCTTTTGACATTTTCATGTCTTTGCTTTGGCACATAAACTGAAACGGGAAAAATTTGTTTCCTTGATTCACCCTTTCCCTCAGATCACGTCAGAACACAAGCGACCGGCGGGCCACTACGTCAGACGCACCTATGACGCACGAGCGTATGACGTCAGACGGCTGGCAGAGGGCAACTAGTACGTCAACGCCTATGCCGTAAGAGCCTATGACGTCAGACGGCTGGCCGGAGGCCAACTAGTACGTCAGAGCCTATGACGCACACGCGTATGACGTCAGACGGCGGGCAGGAGGGCAACTAGTACGTTACAGCCTATGCCGTAAGAGCCTATGACGTCAGAGGGCTGGCTGGTTAGGTGATCGGGTTTTAATAAGCCTCTGGAATTCTGCCCCTTTCATTTTAGGTACAATAAATAGATCTAAATCAATTTGCGACAGCTCGTCTGGTTATTACACTTGCTCTTGAAGGTCGCCCAATTGACATGACACGGCTGCAGGCCGTAGGATCGATGTCAAAAATCCTTAAAGAGCGATTTTTTTCGTTTTTTTTTTCAATTTTTAAATTCCGCTTTCCCTACGCAGCTGTTATCTACTTTTTTTCAATATTTCTAGACGAACGGACGATATTGTTTGTCTGTTCCCCTCTGCCTGGTGGCCGGAATCAGGACGAAAAACTACGAACTAGACGCCCCCCCCCCGCCCCGTTTTTTCCACTCTCCCGCTATTGCGTTTTCTTTATTCATTAATTTCCTGACAGATAACGAGGTCCCCGAGTTCGACAGGAAATGCACTACGAGTCTGTTCGTTTGGTTGTGAAAGAATACAAACAAAACATACACAAAAAAGAAACTAAAAAAATTGCGCGTCCCTCATAGACAAGTGATTCATCTCTTCGGCGTGTTTTCCTTATCTGTCATTACGAAATAGCGACCCGCTCGGCAGCCCCTTCCCCGACACTCTCTCACCACCCCTCGCGAATCTGGCAGGTCTTTTATTGGCACTTTTCGCGGGGTTTATTTATTTATTTTTATTTTTTTTGCACATTGAATCCCTTATCAGTGTTTACTACGTTCGAGGGTGAAATCGGTTTGAATGATCATATTTTTCCCGCCAAAGGTCGCGTTACGCGCTCTATTCCATCCCCCTTTTTTTGTGTGTGCAGAAACATATTTGAGACCAGGAGAATTCTAGCAATATTCAATATCTAATAACAGTGGCCTAATAATAAATGGCCATTTTAGCGTCCAAGTGCCCAATTGAGGGTCACACCATATTTGTACAAAAAGCGCTGTTTCCGAAGCCCCATGTGCTTGTTACCTCAAACACTTATGAGCTGCCTAATAATTTACAAAAAACGAAAATGCGTGCTTATGACGTTTTTTTCAACTCAGATCCATTTTTGCGACTTGAAAGAGAACCCCCAAGGTTGTAGGTACCTCAACTTTACCTGGACTGCCAAATTCAAGAAGAAAATTACCTGCAACAGAAAAAAAACTCGAATTAGTCATCGCAGATCTAAGAAAATTTGAAATAAGGACTCAAATTTGACATAAGGAAGACACGTACCAATATATCAATATTCTCAACACACGATATCGTTATTATTCACTAGTGTGGTGGTATTTGGTAAAACAACAGGAACACAACAAGCCTATAGAAAGAATATTTATGTACCTAAGACTGCCGAAGAAATTTGAATATTTATACTCCTGATCTATTTAACGGGTATTCAAAGTTGAATTGAGTGAATTATTTCCACCACATTAGTGACGTGTGAAATTTGTGTTTCTTTGTTCAAGACTGACGATTGGATTACTCCCGAAACTGGTGCCTAACCGATTAATTGGCAGTGGGAAAATGTTTGTTAGCCTATCGGAACCACCGGTTAACCGTTCGAATGTCGTCATTAAATATAAATAAATACCTTGGTACAACACTGTCACATTTTGGCAAAAATTGGTTTATGGCTTCAAACGGACAAAGTGTCACCCTTCAGTGCCCAAAGAACCAATGCTACGAGGTAACGAGAAAATGTGAATAGCCAATACCTACTGTGTCAGTCCCCTGGTGTGAATTTTTTTTTTTTTTTTTTTTCAATTATTAAAAAAATTAAAAAATATTTAATATTAGTGCAACAAGATACTATAGTAGTAGGATTTTGTTGCACACGAAATTGAACAAGATATGTATGTTTTTAGTGATTCTTGCTCAGGGCAGAATCGGAACATAATAGTTGCAGTTATGTCCCTTCATTTTTTGAATAATAATAGCAATGCTGTCGAAGCAATAAACCTCAAGTTTCTGGGTGACGAACATACGAACATGAAAATTAAGTCCCACGAGATTGGGCCAATTTAATGCGGTCAGTTACTCGGAGCAATGCCCTAAACGTGATCGAAATGCCCCAGCACAAATATTTCAATTTCAAAGCCCTCCGTCTTGAATTCTTTTGATCGCAAAGGATCACTGTATTTCAACGAAGAATTCAAGGAGAACCTTCTTAGGACAAAACGAGTGACATCTTCAGGGCAGTTTAAACCTCTCAACACACTTCCCATTCCTACGTCGTCTAAGAAAAAGATTTATTGGAGATGCTGAAGTTCATAGATGACATTTGTCATGATTTCTATCGAAACTTCTGGGAAGACGAGGAAACCATTGAAAAACACGTTGTTTATTGTTTCAAAACTTCCTTTAAAAATTTACCTTTCTTGATTTTTCATTCAATAAAATACGTTCTATCGAGTTTTGCATTTAAATATTTTCTTTTCCTGAATTTTCGCAATTGACAAAATGAATCAATTCGGTCTTATCTTTAGTGTTTGTATAACGTTTGACGAGATTTTAAACAAAACTGTAGTTTTTTAATATTTCAGTTTTGTACTGAGTCAGCTTTCCCTAAATCGCGCAGAGCAACAAAATACCATGCCACGTTTTGTCGGGAGAAAAAGGGTCGGAAAATTAAGTGAAAAATATCTTGTGGAACAGGGCTTTATCATCATTCATCTGCAGTTGTCACTTTGTCTGTAAACATTTTAAGAGCTGCACACGGTCTGGTTACATTTTTGATCAAAACTTCAAACGCAGTTTTCTCAGAATGACGTTTTTTGACATACAATTTTGTTATGACTTGTCACTGGTTCACCCAGAGCTGCCACCAAATCTGGACGGTTGCGCGGGTCGAGTTTAAAACCCCGAAAATTGTGTCCAAGCGCACGCCACCCTCTCGAACTTAACGAATTTGGCACAAAGGGCTTTTCTGGGGGGGAAGCCCTTCGATGGCCTAGATGAGCAGGAGACCGGCAAAGTGAACTTGTCAATGGCTTGTCTTGAAGGGGGTTAAAACCCTGGTCGACCAATAGGAGGGTCCAAGCCTTCGGGGGGGGGGCCTTTTGTGTCCTGCGTTCAGTGGCGGGGGGGGGGGGGGTATACGGAATATGTATTTCCGGAGGAGATGAGCGATCGATGGTACGTCTAGGGCTGCAACAATCCACTTAGAATTTTCGAAAAGTGTTGAAAGACAGATTTTCTATGATGAGAACATGAAGCAGAAGTTGATGACCACAAGGTACCAGAAGTGTCCTTTGAAAACACAACTGAAGAACCTAAGACAACATTTCGAGGATTTCAAAATATTGATTTTTAGGAGTAAAAACACTGGGTCATGGAACGAATATGGGCGCTACCGCACTGGTCTAATATTCGTAAACAGGTGATTTTAGGGTAAAAACAGCTTTTTAGGTTGGAGATACGTCAGTACATTTGAAGCCAAATGCATAATCAAAACCCTGCGCTCAAGAACAAGCTGAGAGTAAAAAATATGAATATTGTCATGGATGATGACCACTGCTGCACTGGTCCAATCATTCACTCCTTTGTGCAGGAGATTTTCTAAAAACTCAATAAACTCAATTCCTGACTGTAAAATGATTCCTGACTGATGATGACAGGTCGTAGAAGATTAGTCAACAGGTGCGGTTTTCAAATGAGAAAAAATATTGGTTTTAAAGAAGGAAGATGGTCGCTACCGCATTGGTTCAATCATACTCTCTGTGCGGCAGGGTCTCCCGAGAAATGCTATTGCACGCTGCAAACGGGATTTTAAAATAAAAGATTTCTAGGATGGAAAACAGGTCACAGAAGATGGTGTTAGTCAACAGGAAAGTCGTTGCGGAAGGGACACATGGTGGCCTGGCAGGTAACAAGCCATCTGCTGAGAGCCATCACGAGGGCACACCTGCTGTTTCGACGATTCCAAGAATTAACTGGCGAAGTATTTTCTCTTTTTCATCCTCTCCAAAAGACCGTCGTAATTGGACGGGGGAAGGTCCGTTGGTAATGATGGGGCTCGCAACAATATCTACAATAGAGACTTCCACAATGTGAAAATATAAAAGATATGTTGAAAACTCACAATGCAGGACTTAACGTGGTTTGGAGGTCGAAAATGCGTTAGATTCAGTGATTTTACTGTCAAGAACAATGTCAACAAGCAGCTTCACTGCCAAAGCTCCTCAGCAGAAAAGGTACAAGCTCCGGAATAAAGTGGTTTCACCTCACCAATATCACCGCAAAATCGCGTATAGAATTGAATTTTTTCCATGTCACAAATGAGACTTGCTTTAAAAACTCGCAATGCTGGATTCAACCTAGTTTGGAGGTCGAAAACGCCTTAGATTCAGTGATTTTACTGTCAAGAACAATGTCCACAATCAGGTTCCTTCACTGCCAAAGCTCATCAGCAGAAGAGGTACAAGCTCCCGAATAAAGAGGTTTCAGCTCATCAATCTCACCTCAAACTCGTGTGTAGAATTGAATTTTTCCATGTCACAAATGCTACTTTCTTTAAAAACTCGCAATGCAGGTGGTCGAAAACGCCTTAGATCCAGGAATTTTACCTTCAGCAAGCATTAATATTATTTACGGTCTCCTGCTTATCAGCAGCACTGGTACAATTCCTCGAGATAGCGGAATGAGGTTGTTGGCTGTTCATCGTTACTGAACTAGCAATGCTAATTCAGCTGTAAAGTGAGAAATCAAACGATTATAAGCCGTGTCAGCACCATAAAAAGCATATTCAGTTAATCGTGTACGTTATATAAACGAAAGAATACGAGCCACGTTCTCAAGATCAAAGCAGATGCTCCGTTTTCCTTCGCATTTGGCCGGCACCATGTCCGATTGTTGGCGACGAGGGCTTTCGCATTACTGTTGTCATGTATTGGATTGTGCTCAAGGGAAGATTAGGGTACCGTTTTTTTGAGCGGCCCCCAAACGCCCATTGTGCGGGATACAATTTGCTGAAAAACGTACGCGTCCCTCTTTCTGTAGTACATAGGAAATGATTAGATTCAGGCACGAGGATATTGAATAAGGCGTGGAAGATGAAGCACAAAAAAAGTTTACAAAGCGATTATTCGTTTCAATGCTACTATAGGAGTGCGCAAGACTTGCCGGTTACTTTTTGAGGGCTTGAAGGGATGAGCAAGGCCCCCCCCCCCTCCTTACAGGAAGCGTAAAACGCCGTCCTTGAAGGGATGATGCCTCCAAGGGACAGGATCTTTTTTACTTTTTTTATGGGAGTCTGTTGCTTCAACAACCAAAGGTGAAGTTCCGAAACGCCCTTAAGGGCTCGCACTTCGAAAGCGCGCGAGAAGAAAAAAAAACTTTACGCAACGATCTTCACCCCTACCGCTGCTGTTTCCACAGGTTGGCTCCGTTGTTAAGGGCAAAGGTAGAGGGGGAGAGCTGCCCTTTTTGGCGCACAATAGAAATCCCTTTCTATACAACCCCCGAAAGAAGCCTTTTTTTTTCTAATGACTCAGAGAACAGGGAGGGTCGTTGCCCAATACCCTTTTGGGCTAAACAGGACAACCAGTTCTGGTCAACTAACCCACAAGACAGTGTCCCCTCGGGAATTCAATACTACCGCAACATTTTTCGGATTTGGTCACGGCAAACAGCAGCAAAGCCAATAACGATGGACGGAAAAGGCTACACAGCAGTGCAATACCCACAATCAGCTGGTGGTCGAAAACGCCTTAGATTCAGTGATTTTACTGTCAAGAACAATGTCAACAAGCAGCTTCACTGCCAAAGCTCCTCAGCAGAAAAGGTACAAGCTCCCGAATAAAGTGGTTTCAGCTCACCAATTTCACCGCAAAATCGCGTATAGAATTGAATTTTTTCCATGTCACAAATGAGACTTGCTTTAAAAACTCGCAATGCTGGACTCTACCTATTTTGGAGGTCGAAAACACCTTAGATTCAGTGATTTTACTGTCAAGAACAATGTCAACAAGCAGGTTCATTCACCGCCAAAGCTCATCAGCAGAAGAGGTACAACCTCCTGAAAAAGTGGTTTCTGCAAATCAATTTCACCTCAAATTCTTGCCAGCAAAGCCAATAACGATGGACGGAAAAGGCTACACAGCAGTGCAATACCCACAATCAGCAGCTGCAACTTTTTTCTCACCGGAGATGCCATTGTAACAATATGCTTGTACCTACTTATCAACAAACCCAGACTCATCTGCAATACACAGGTTGCATTGGTGCATAATAAGGCCTAATCCTGCCTCAGAATATATTATACGATTTTTTTCTTTACGTTCTCTTTCCATTTGATCATGCTGATGGGGGTACTCAGGGTATATATTAGGAGTCTATCTGACGCATGTACGGTCATACGATTCAAAATGTTCCGGACCTTCACTATTTCTCTGTATTCCTCGCGTGGTACCATAGATTCTTCAGATTCATACAGCTCTTTGTAGTTTCCTTATATGACCTAATCAGTAGTCGACTAGTCGATTTCTCTCCACTTGGCCGATCATCTGTCGAGAGGCACCGACTGGGGCGGCGACTCGACTCGCTTTAAAACCGCCTGTTTTGACATCTGCATATCCGCGTGGGATTCTCACTGCAATCTCTCACACAGGCACCGCGTAATTGCCCAAATTCTCGCCCGACATCACGAACCGCAATCCGCATCATGAAAACTCAATAAACGCCCGGCGGCGGCCAATTGCTTTTGTTCGTTACCGCCGAAACGGAATACGCGGCTCTCGCGCAGGTTTTTCATCAGCCGATTCCCCTTCTCTTAATTTTTTCCCCCGCTGCACGAACGAGGAGAAAAAAACACTATTGCCGCAACGAAAATGACGTTAGAGGGCTTTAGTGACAAACTTGGTCAAAAATGAATAGCAATTGGCGCGAGGCTGTAATGGCCAATCTTCGCAATGAAAGGGCAAACGGCAGAAGGACTGTAGTTGTTTCTGTCTCTATTACACCATAAAATTAATCCATTCAATAGAATACCGTACTGTAGATAGCTCCTAAAACAACGAAGATCGCCCTTTTACAAGTGTATACGTGGCAAATTAAACTCACAGTAAACCCGTATAACGCATACTATAATAGTCCTTAGCAAGTATCTCCGATTTCGGCGATTTTCGGGTTTTTGCATATCTAGAATCTTTGGAGCGTTCTGCATCTGATGGTACCTCGTTCATGTACCTACGGGTACCGTAAGGTACAAAAAAACGCTAGTGAAAAAGGGCGTATCTCTGAAATTTCTTGAAATCCTTTTCTTTGGGCGATTCCAATGGTTCATTATCGAAGATAATAAACCAAAAACTAAAATCGCTTGTACCGAAAATCTTGATTTTCGGAGATACGCCCTTCTTGCTAAGGACGGCACTATTATAACCTGTGGGATATTTTTCGTATCGTATTTCGTTCTAAAACCTGAAGAGGAAAGAAACTTCGAAACTATTATAACCTGTGGGATATTTTTCGTGTCGTATTTCGTTTAAAGCTTCTAAAACCTGAAGAGGAAAGAAACTGATCATCCATATCGTGATCCGCCCCATGATTTGGACAATTTTGATTTGCTCCAGCTCATTTGTTCTTGACAGGAGCACTATTCCTGCACTATCCTACAAGGAAAGTGCACTGCCCTGTTGCGTTTCCAGCTGAAGAACACCATCTGATGCATTCCAGAGTGGGACACCTCAGAACTGATCCCTGAGCAGCTCCAGGTGTCTGTTTTACCCTTTCACACTGTGCAATCTCAAAAAACTGTTCGATCATTGAGGTAGCACTGAACGTATTGTGCAGTGATTGCAGCATATTTAGCGAACTTGCCGAGTTAAAGGCATCGTTGTCTGGATTCACCAACTTTCTCAGGGTCCTAACCACCGTCAGGCAGCACATCAGCAGTAGAACGCCTGAATGTAACTGCGATAAACTTAACAACTAAGTTCATATCTGGTGCCAAATTCAATAACGTCACTACTGTAGACAAGTACAACAATCACATCCTTCACCTACAGGAACGAATTCCTCTGTGACGAATTCACTCATCTCTGTGCGAAAAAGACCACCTCAACCCTCTAAATCACTCTACCTGAATCCTCATTTGGCATCTGCTGCTTTGGAATTCAACCTTCTCACAAAATGTACCTGCCTTTTGAAAAACCAGGAATGTGCTACTACCTGCGCTCGTCCGTCCAACTCTACCTCACCATCGACCTACCTCATGCACAGGCAGTTCGCTCTTGAATATAATAACGTACAACGGGTTGTTTCGTGATTTATGGCACATATTCCTCATGCAATATTTCATTTCAGAATAACAATTTAACTGCAAGGTAGCAGCATATCCTGAACTGTGATTGGTAGGTACCTATCTACCCAATTTTGAGAAGTCAGTGGCTTTTGAGTCTGTTCCTTTGCCACTGAATTGTCTTTCCCAAGACGTATGTTCGTTCTTCCTCAGGCGGGACGAATTTGTATTGCTCCTATTAGGTAGATTTGGAATTTCTCAAATAATTTTATGGTGAAGATTTCCTTAACCCCCCTTCCGGTCCAAAGCTTCACGCCTTTCAAGCTGCATCAGTAGGGAACACTGGGTTTCACTTGCTACAGGATTTCGTTAGATTCACGTCAACTGCATACAGAAACTCGCGGAACTCCATGTATGCGTTCAGTGAGGGAGTTTTCTCGTTTTTTTTTTCTGAACAGGCAGAAAACTAATTGGTTCCAAGTCCTTTCAGTAAAGGGGGAAAACCGTTGTTGCGTAGATTGTTTCGGGGGAGGGTCGTCAAAACCGTAGATTCCAGTTGGGATGTGAAACGTGCGTGGAAGTGCAAAGCAATTTCGAGGTCAATCGATGGTTGGGATTTTTGGATTTGACGATGTCGAAACTATACAGTTCTCTTGTTAATTTCACCAATTCAAGGATTACCCTCAAACCAACGTTGTATTACCTACTGAGGTAATTATTCGGGGGTAACTGGCAAATCATATGGCCATTAAGTTTAATCCATAGTTTACTCCAGAAGCGGTGGGTGTACATGAATGACACAGTTCTGCAATGTTCTCTAATGTGAATCGACTTGCGATGTCAATGCAGAAGTTAACTCGTAGGGTATGGGACTTTAACAATCGATCTGATGCATGGCGGTGCCCCATCCTCCATACAAGGGGGACAATGGGATCCACCACACGCCCTTTGCTTCCTAGTTAGGTCTCATTTCCTGGGAGGTCAGTCTTTCCGACAGGGTGACGGACGTACGAGTGATTCCAATAGACACGAAACGCTATTTGAAAACACTGTGTTAGATATTACGGTAATCAACCACTTTGGAAAATACAGACGAAAACACCAATAAATCCTGCTTCATGAGAAAAGTGACCGCAAATGGTTTAAAATCAAAATAAATTGATCACATGTAAATGGATTCAAATTGAACTTCCAGGACATGGTCACATCCCTCTGTTAAGCAGTCAAATTGGCCCAAAATCCGCATTCTTTTTCGGAGAAGTCATTTTTGTTTAGTAGTACGAGCATATCGTTAAAATGGCATCTATGGTATATACAGACGAGTCGTGAATATTAATCTGTATTTAATTAATTGATTTAAATATTTATTTAATTTTCTCTTACATTCCCCCCAACTTGACTGCAACGCGACACCATACAGTAGGTACTGAGCCCAATCGTACCTTCACAATGTTCACCCAACAGCTAAAGCAGTTTTTCAATCAATTTATTCACTTGAGTGAAATAAACTAGTCAACAGTATTTACGTGTGCATTTCGAGCGTTATTCTTTATTTTCACTCGATTACACAAGGTAGTTATTACAAGCCAAGTCATATCTTCACGATGTATAACACACGACGTCCAACTATACGGTTAAACGAAACAACATAAACCTCACTCTTTAGCAATCCCTCGTGTATTTCTTCTCTCTCCCCCAACTTGACTGCAACGCGACACCATACAGTAGGTATTGAGCCCAATCGCACCTTCACGATGTTCACCCAACAGCTAAAGCAGTTTTTCAATCAATTTATTCACTTGAGTGAAATAAACTAGTCAACAGTATTTACGTGTGCATTGCGAGGTTTTTCCTCAAGTTTCGCTGTGATACACAAGGTAGTTATTACAACCCGAGCGATATCTACACAATGCACACAAACCAACAGTACCTACTGCGCATCTCGCTCCTTAATTTTCGCTCGATAGGTATTTTTGGCGAGCCTTATTCAATACGAAGAAGTTCTCATTGTAAAAATGTAAGCTTATTCTGTTTTGGTAGGTGAACTCTCTTTGTAGAGCCTTCTCCCAACCTCCTCACTCAGTAGACATTAAAATGCCTGTAGAAAAGTCTGTATAATGGATTAACTAATTAACATTGTTCGTTCATTCATTTTTATTGTAATTTATTGTATACAATTACAGTAGGAGACTTGAATTATTCTTCGCTGTGTGAGTCATTCTCTCGACAAGTTTCTCTCGCACCTACCGAATTCCCTAGGTTTCCTCGACTATTTTTGTGTTTAGCGGCTCCTACGGTTCGCCGCTGACGCCATTTCCCATACGAAAAAAACGTACGTACGAGCGGTGCCCCCAGAAATACTTGTTACCGCGAAGGAAGCTCCGCCGACTATATTTGGACGTCACAGCCCCACGATGGTTATCGAAGGGGGAAAAAAGCCCCAAGTCTCGGTAGTTGCGGAGTGTCTTTTTCAGAGAAGTTGAAGGATTCGAAGCAGAATCGATAGGATTTTTAATTTACTTCGACAATTCCTGCCAATTCAATGCACACGGTTCGTTTCTGAATATCCTCGAATTTGTACCATCTGGTCTGTACATGTTGGGTGTAAAGACGTTCACGACACGATTATGTTTTAGCGAATTTTCGAAGAAAATGTAGCTAAAATCCGTTTCAGACCATCCTGAATCCACTGCCAAAAGACACCAAAAATTATATGTATTTCTTTCCTGGGAAGATGACGCTTTGATGACATTTCTTCCTTGGCTGATGACACTGTAACGCGAAAATTACCGTAAGATTTACAATTGTTTGAATTAAATGTTACTCTCTCTCTCTCTATTTTCTCCTCCTGTGAAAATATTTATCAGTATAATATACTGATTATATATATACCTATTATATATATTTATGTATGTGTCATGCCAGACGATAACTCTCGATAAGATTGAGATAAAACCCCCCACTCTAAGGGGGGGTTTTGGGGAGTTTAAGGGGGGAAGAATTCCTCATAAATTCCGAAATTGGAACATTTTGACACGTGACACCACATTTTAAAGGTTTTGTTATGCTGAACACGATGGCGAAATTAGAATTGCGATATCTCATTCCGTTCTCAAACTGGAGCTCTTCGAAGATGAAGAAACGTGGTTGTTACTTGATAATATTATGATCTTCATGGTTATTCTGCTCTAATCTGATGACGGAATGCGATATCGCAATTGTGACTTCACCATCGTGTTCAGCGTTAAATGTCCAAAAGCTGAGGGGGGTTTTGGGGATTTGGGAGGGGTAATTTCAAAGGTTTTTACACGCTGAATACGATCGTAAAGTCAGAATTGCGATACATACCTAATTTCATTCGCAAACTTGAGCAGGTACTTTGAAGATGAAGAAACGTGGTTGTTACTTGAGATGTTCTTCATGGGCATCATGTTCTTTCATGAAGACGTTTTTACATAAAACCAATTATTTCTTCGAAAATTCGCTCTTTAGGTCATGCTTCATGACTGTTTTTTTTTATATTTTTTGTTGAGTTTATACAGAAAAAATAACAACTAGTTACAATGATGAATCAGGTAACTAGAGAGCCCACTAATATTATATTATTATTATTATATTATTACCAAGTAATAAGTCTTATATTATTTCGTTTAACCGTATAGTTGGATTTCATAAACTTGTGTGTTAAGTATACATTGTGTGCGTGGTGTAGCGAGGAAGCTAAAATTGGGAGAAGGGGAACGTGGGATCGGTACGTGTTTTTTTTTTTTTTTCTTTTTTTTCCTCGTTGAACTCAATTAAACCCAGACGGGGAGAGAGAGAGATCCTGAAGCTGTTCAACTACGCTCAAATGAAAAGGTCGACACACGGACGTCTCCTGTAATAGCGACGGGGAACGGCCACCAATACGCTGACAAGCGCCCTCATCGTTCCATCTCTCACCAGCTCCTCTTTATATCCATCGCAGATGACCGTTTCCTCTCGCTCCCAAGAGCTGAAACGAGGAAGTTGACTCATTCGGCTTCATTGGCGACGACGTCGCGTCTGGAGGGCGACCTCAGTAGCAAACAATACTTTGGAAGTACGAGCCCACGAACCGCTCAGGGCCAACGCAATGCTACCAACCAAACTCGTACGTACGCCATTTCGTGGGGTGATTGGTAAAAAAAGACCAAGTGACATTTTTTGAGAAAATGATGTTTTGAGTGAATATGGTGCAGAATTTGTTGATATTTACCTGGAAACGGGTTTATAATGAGAGAGAGAGAGAGAGAAAATGCTTTGTTCTACCAATTAAATAAATTACAATGTTTAAAGATAATATATAGCATTTTCCAGTTGAATTAAACCTTTTCCCAATACAATTACACTTTTTTCCAAAATCATTAAACCTCCCAAATGAAGGGTATGTAATAGAAAATAAATGAACGACGTAACAACCAGTGAAACATCAGTGAGCATGAAGTAGACACCACTGGTGACTCCCTTCCGAGTGATATCACTTGGAAGGGATTCCTTCGTAGTTATCCGTCGTCTATTCCTCTTATGACCCAACGTCGTTTAACCACAGTTTCTCCTTAAATCCGGTGGAAAAGGCTTTCTCAAAAATCGAGTTAGCAGCCAGATATTAGGCCGCCGAGAAGAGCACATTCTTACAGCTACAGTAGCCCCCCAAGACTGCACAGACATGTTTATGCTTGCCCACTAGAAGTCTATAGAAGAAAATGGATTAATAAGATGTAATAAAGTAGTTATCAGACTTTTTATTTGCAAACAGCTCATTATCAGTCTCAAATTGCAATAAGTACTTAAGTAAAAAGGTATGAAAACTATGGTCGAAAACTCATCATGTCTTTGCTTTGGCACAAACTGAAACGGGAAAAATTTGTTCCCTTGATTCACCCTTTCGCTCAGATCACGTCAGAACACAAGCGACCGGCGGGTCACTAAGTCAGAGCCTATGACGCACGAGCGTATGACGTCAGACGGCTGGCAGAAGGCCAACTAGTACGTCAGAGCCCATGACGCACGAGCGTATGACGTCAGACGGCTGGCTGAAGGCCAACTAGTACGTCAGAGCCTATGACGCACGAGCGTATGACGTCAGACGGCTGGCAGGAGGCTAACTAGTACGTCAAAGCCTATGACGCACGAGCGTATGACGTCAGAGGGCTGGCAGGAGGGCAACTAGTACGTCAAAGCCTACGCCGTAAGAGCCTATAAGAGCTACTTAAACCCTATACCTTTTCAATCATTTTGGTTCTTGGTGGATGCCAATAGGTTATTATTGCTCATAATTAACCTCAAATGGAATAAATATGATTGCTTACTGCATCGAAAAGTGAGGTTTTCCGCATTATGTTATTCCTTCTTTTCAAGCGATCATGGTTTCACAATTCGGACGTATCGTCCAAACTGTACTGTACGTAACACCGTGGATGAAAGGCGCAAAAAAGGGGCAGGTATTCGGGTTTTTCGTTATTTTGATATCGCGATAAACCAGTCCGACCGCTGGGGCGGGCTCGAAAAACCTCACGGAATTTTTCTGAGCGACGTTTTTCGTCATATTGCACCTGTTTTTGTCATCGTCAAAAGCGCTTCGGGGTCCTCCTCAGTGGGAAGATGACGCGAAACAGGTTTTTTTTTTCAGGGGGAGAGAGAATCTTCCTACAACGAGCTTCGGATCCGCCCTGACGAAATTTTCGTTTGTTTCGTGAATATTCACGAGTGAATGACGACTCACAATGGGAGTCATTCGACTTGTTTTTGGGCGTTTCAATCGTCAACCTCTGAACACACTTTTTTGTCGGATACGTCGACTCTTCCATTTGACGAATACGAACACAATGTGTATTTTTTTATATTCGGTTTGCACGTTTCCGCCGTCAATTTCTCTCCATAAATAAACAGGGTGGTCCTTAATTAGCTGATATGAATTTTAATTCTTTATTGTGGGGGATTTTGAAAAAGACTGAAAAACCGGTGTTTCCTACTTTTTTTATTCCTGCATTCAACTGCGGAAATTTGAATTTTTTCCGAATGGGCCAAATTGGCCCAATGCACACCAACTTCGTTTTTTCAAATAGGAACCCCCTTTTTTTCATTTTAGATTTGGATTCTACGTAAAATGTGATGAAAATTTGACCCCTCAACCGATTTTTTCGGTCGCACACAACCCACGCTGTGAGCCCGCCAAGATTGGGCCAAAATTCAGATTTGGTGTAGGTACCCTCAAGTGTGGCACATGAAATTTCATTATTTTTTTACGCTGATTGGCGTGGTGCGATCCGTTTTTCGATCTGACGCTTTAGTATGAATTTGAAAAAAAAAGTGGTCGTTTTGAAGACGGTTTCTGCAGCAAATTCGAAAAATTGTGATTTATTTGCCACGATGCCCACCGTTTTTTAGCTGCCATTAGACTGAAATCAAGCACCAACTTTAAACAGTACACAGAAGAGACCAAAACGCGTTCCAAGCTCTCAGCGAATAATAATAATTATTAATTTGTCGTTAAGAAACGATTTCATTCGATAGGTACATGAACCTTCATTTTCCTCATTTCCATAATGTTCCAGTATGATTAAGCTATCACAGATATTGTTTGAAAAAGTGAATTTTCATCCGGTTTTGAAATTGAAAATGGCCTACTATTGGTCTGTGTGGTCTTCAACGCTAGTTCGATTCTCTTCCTAAAACCACACATATAATTCCAGGTCCTTGTGAATTCTAAAGGTCTCATCTGGTCACCCACAAGTTTCACCTTCACAATGCAAATATGCAGACATTTTATGAAAACCAACAACGATTAAACATACAATGTCAATCTTTTGACACCTATTAAACACTCCATTTAAAAATTGATTTTTGGGCAATCTGGAATTTTTCGTCTCAATTTGGATCTATTTTGGCGCAGCAGCATCGAAATCATTTTCATTCGGCCATAAATTTGGCTGGCGTCTAATTTAAACCCGGCGAAGAGCTAAAAAATGAAATTCAACTAGTTAGGTTTTTGGAAGTTTCACATCGTTCCCATTATTCAGGAGACCCCAATAATTGACACTTTACCCTGTCATTATTCCACTCAACTTTCAAAAACACGAATGATCAAATTGCCTTTAAAATTACCCTTTAATGATACTAAAACTTGATTCATCTCCCACGCCAGCCTGATACGTCTCCCACGATTCATGATGATTCGCCTTAATATTTTTGGATTTAGCGAATTTTTTCGGGTCAATTCCTTAATAATCCATGCCTTGTCAATATTTAGTGGGTGTGTAACCATTTAAGTATTGTGTGGAATAATTTGGACTCAGCTTGTTATTTGGGGCATTTGTGTCTTCGAAATTCACCATAAATACTCCAACTCCGTAAATATCGCGAGGAATCATTTTACAGCTGAAGATTCAATTTTTTATACCTATCAATTTTCCAGAACAACCAACCATAAGAACAACCGAACAGGAAGGGTTTTTTAACACAATGGCACAATTATCGATACAATACGAATCATTTCTTTTATCCGCTTCCAGCATTCTTCGCGTATATTCCGGCGAAAAAAAATATCCCTGCGTTGCCAAGGGTGTCTCCCTCCCACCTGTCCATCATCCCTTCGTCCTTAAAAAAAATCTCCCTTCCGAAATAAAAACTCATTTTCAAAAAACTGAACCCTCTCGGTATTTTTTTATGGGATTTTTTTCCGCCCGTTGTGAAACGCGGAAGCCATTGCAAAATCGGTTGAAATGAAACGGGCCCAAAAAAAAGTGGTCCTTCGCAGCAGATGGCAACTACTTTTTTTTAAGCGCATTTCGACGGCAGGCGTAAGAGTGTGGCGCGTTTTCAACATCAACCCCCTTCTGGTCCGTTTTTGATATGGAAAATTCACGTCTTGTCTCTTTTGTTCGAAAAATGCGAGAGAAGGGAGTGTGCGCGAAAAAAATTAGTTTTATTTGTTTTGAACAACACGAAGTTGAAGTTATTGTAACGTTTTTTCTAAGAAAATCAACATAATACAACTCAATACACATTTCGGTGATAATTCGACCGAAATTAACGTACAAAAGAGGAGGTCGATTGTGATTGGGTGTTAGAGTGAAAGGAGGAGGAGAGTGGGAGGCAGTGTTGCCAGACCCGTCCGGAGTGAAAACCCGCTCAGCGCTACCAAAAAACCCATAACAGCCCAAAAAATCCCACATTCCGGGAAAAGTGCTCTATAGTGCCTTTCAAGAGCCAAAACACACAAAATATGTGTCTCCATGTGATTTCGCTGATTTTAAAGAGTAAATAAGACTTTAAAAGCGATAAAAACACAGCGATTTAGTGTGAGAGCAATGCATATGGTAGTTGGTACTGCTGCAAGCTCCTGCCAGGGCGATGGGGGGGAGAATTTAAAGATCGAAGACATCTGGTCTGCCACAGAACGTACTGTTTATTAAAAGAAACTAGTTAACTAGTCAAAACAATCAACAAATAATTTAAAAGTAATTAAAATATGTACTTAACATTACTCTTAAGCAACGCATAAAAATATTTTAAAAGCCGCAACTAAAAACAAATAAAATAACCCTTTATCAATCACAAATTAGGACTTAAAATAAGTTGACTAGCAAAGTCACCAGAAAGAAAAATCTTAGCGTTTTGACTAATTTATTCCCGATTTCGGCCGAAAAAAGCCCAAAAACCCACAGTTGGGCCGAAAAACCCACAAAACCCATTTCCTCCAAATCTTTCCGAATAAACCCACGCGGTGGGTTTAAACCCACGATCTGGCAACACTGGTGGGAGGTCTAAAGTGAAGGGGATCCAGTGAAAGGACGTTAAGAAGAACTGAGATGGCCGTCGTAGGAGTTTGGTTATTGAAAGTCATGTTGTTAATTAAACTTTAGGTCCGTCCTGCTCAGGGACTTACTATTTCAAGTTGGTTTGTTTATTTCAATCGTGAACTTAAATTTCAACTCCGGTTGTATTCCCTCATATATATTCACTTCTCGTGTGATCTGGAGGCTGCGAAGGCTCGGAATCGAATAAGTAGAAATTATGAACGGAATTCAAGAGAAATCATACGAACTAGTCGGAGTTTGTGAGGGTCAGGGGGTCGACGATCGAGAATTCCACGAGCAAGGTCGGTCAAGTCGTTGGAGTGTGATTCCCTCCGGACGAGGGAAAAAAACGAACTTGGCAGAGCGAAATCAGTGTCGCTACGGTTCGAAATTGTACTGTTCCAACGCGTAGCAGGAGAAGAAGCCTGAATAGTACACGAGTACACAGGACTCACAATGTCGGTTGTAGCGGTAAAACTTGGACAAAATGCGTTTGTCAAACGGCTTCAAAATGGCGTCAGTCGACGCGAAGAGCCGTTTGGAACGGAGTAAATTAACGACAACGCTGATTGAAATATAAAATTGACTTAACGAAGATCGGTTATAACGAACAGACTTTAATGAACAGTCCACACAATTCAATAGTTCGATTTTACAATAATTTATTTTTTTCGTCTTCTTCTTTTGGTTTATTATCTTCGATAATGAACCATTGGAATCGATTAAAGAAAAAATTTTTAGATAGAGTTTATTTTTTAGGATTTTTCAAGACCGTCCACAGCTTTGCATAAAGAAGATAATAAACCGTTGTGTCAAGAATTTGCAGAGTTTTTTTAGTTGAATACTACTCCTTTTCGTTCCCATAGGAAAATAAACAAATATTTCGTCACTCACGTTCTGATACAGCCTAATCCACATGTCGTCATTTTTCAAAACTTTCACTACCTTCCAAAACAGGTTAGTTTCAGGATCTCGCTGAGTTTTAGCCCATGTTAAATCCTAAATTGAACTGAATTCATTCACTCCCGCGTTTCAATTCGAAACAGAAAATGTGATAAACTCATTAGGTATAGCAAAAATGTGGATTTGGCCGTATCAAAACATGAGTGACGATTTTGACAAACACATTTTACATTCTGATTTTTAAATTGCTTTAATGTTTTTATTATCTGATTTTACCTACTACCCAATACCCCAGTACCCATCCAATTACTCGTAATTAGAAATAGTAAACTGAGTAATTTGGAAGCCATCTGCCAAATAACATAGTATTATTGTCAGGAATCTGCTTGGAAAACTGAGAAAAAAATCTTCCAATTTATGAGCTAAAATTGAAAACCTCCGTATATGTCAACTGCAGCTAGTTACTGAACTTAACTAACTAACGAAGAAAAAATAATATTGAAGCCTTTTTAGATTTTAGATCTGAACTTTAAAATTGCGTTCCTGGAAAATTTAGAAAATGTGACACCACACTTTGCCATCTTTTCTACGATAGGAAAAACTCATTTGGTCGAATAAACGTCCCGCAAAAGGGAAATCCTCCGTAGTGACGACAAGGCGGTCTTCAGGTATGGGAAGGGCTTTGGAATGTGAAAGTCTCCTTCAATGCAAAACTGGCGACGAACCTCCTCGCCGATGGCTTATCTGGAGAAATACGTCTGGAGAACGTACGTACGTACAACGGACCACCAGGCGCGAGGGGGTTCCTATTTTCGGTCGAGGAAAACGGAAATGTGAAATGTCATTATCCGCCGGTACCCTTTCCATGCTCGGGCGAAATGCCAAGGGCGTCGTGAAAGGGAATTTTCGAGTTGGTTCAACGACGACGGGGGTTTCGAACTCGTATTTGACGCCATTGAATTCTTCTGGTCGTTTTTGGGACGGTAAATCAGCTGTGGTGTGTGGGCGATGTGGCATGTGGACGTACGACTTTCTTCTCTTCTACGACAACAATACAGTCATGCTCGACAATGTGGACGTTCTCAGATAATATAGACACATTGAAAACCACGACATGAAACTCAAAACTAATCCAATAGTGACATAGCAACCGTCGAACGAAATAAATCGAACAGATCCTCCAACTTTGCTACTCTTAGGGAAAATTTCGCAGTGATATCTACATCTAAAACAACTCGTGTTTTTTTTTTTTTTCTCAAAAAACTGTTCAAAACTACTTTTGCTCCACCTGAAAGTTGTAGAAAATTGAATTCCGCTTCGATTGAATATAAAAAAAAAACCAGTTATTCAGCAATGCTATTTATAAGAGCGAATTTTCGAAATTGTAACAATTTAGGTTTTTGCTTTGAGCAAGAGAGAAAGATAGAATAAAGTTATATTTGTAATTTTCGAGGTCTTGAAAAAGGGTGAGGTTTGGTTTTCTTATGAACCTTATGGCAATTTTGCCGACTATCATTCATTGAATAAGAACATTATAAATATGAATACACCACCCCTTATATTTAAATCAATTGCATACAATTATCGATTGGTCATTTTAATTACGTTAGTCAAATGACCAATCGATAATTGTATGCAATTGATTAGCTGTTGCCACGCTGCATTGGCTTGTGCGCGAGACATTGTTGAATGGATATGCGGGAGGGAAAAGTTAACTTGAACCGAGTTCGTCCCTGTTGATAGGCCGAAATTGAGCGTTTAATGGTGAACACCCGGTTATCTGAGTTCAGGGTTGAACGCCCGTGGTGAAACCCAACCTGACGGACAATCTCCGTTCACGAGTTGAATCGTGATTTGAACCGAGATCAACTCCTTCGTTTACGTTGGTGAAACAGGCCCTTAGAGCCTTCAATGACGTGTAACTGACGAATAAGAATCGCAACTCTCGGAGTGCATTCGAAAAGTGAAGAAATCCGGGGTAACTGGACTTCCCTTCAACGACCGTCTACAGCGAAGATGTCACGCGAAACCGAAGGGTGCACGGTTTCCAGAAGACCGTCAAAAGCCTTTTTAATACCCATCAGCCGATTCTGGACGTACCGAACCGAAGGGAAAAGACGACGTTAAACGTCGAAGCCGTAAAACCTCTTCGGTGTCCGCGGTCAGTGCCCCCGAAACCGAAGGAGGCTCCTGTCTGGTGGGTTTGGGGGTGTTCAAAACCGATATGTTCCGTAGGTGATGTCAGAAAGTGATGTCGGACCTCAAAATACAACGAAGTACTACTAGAAACGGTCGTTATCACCGAGGGCGACATCGCCTAAGCATGTCTAATACGGTTATTCTTTGATAATAGGTTATCGAGTAACAGCGACCGTCTGGTAATAGATTATCTGGTATTAGGCTACTGGACAGTATTAGGTTATTTGAAGCAGTTACGTTAAATATTCCCCACCCCTAACATCACCACTAGGGGACAATGAGACATAGGATATTACACTGCACGTAAAATGATTACTTGACCAAATCTTAACATTTCACTTTTTTGAAAAATAGCCAATTTTTGGATAGGTGTATTTCTGTAAGTATTGAATCCACAGAGCTGGTTCTGGTCTCAAATCGTAGCAATTTTAGTGCACTTCAAAGAAGTAAAGAAGTTTTTGTAAACTGCGTTTTTTGTGGTTTCCACCCCTCCTACCACCCAAGTGGGTTACTTGAAAATTCGCACATTAAGCCATACTGCACGACTACAACCGCGTTTTGTGGTTGATGTTTGTTGTTTTTCCCACCACGTTTTGTGGGTTACATCAAAAATTCGCTCATTAGGCCATGCTGAATGACTAACATCGGGTTTTTCGTATTTGCTTGTTGTCTATTCATAAATGTTGAGGGTTACTTAGAAAAGTCGCTCATTAGGGTCATACTGCATGTCCAGAACCGCGTTTTTTTTCTCCACAACATTTGGTTGCTTCAAAAATTCTCCTATTAGGCCTTACTGCATGACTAAAATTGCGTTTTTCGTTGTTATGTGTTGTCTCTTTACAAAGTTTGTGGGTTATTTCAAAAATTCGCTAATTAGGACACGCAGCATGACTGAAATCGCGTTTTTTCTTGTTGTTTCCCACCCCGTTTTGTGGTTTACTTCAAAAATTAGCTCATTAGGCCATGCTGCATGACTAGAACCACGTTTTGTTGTTGATCTTCTTCGTTTTTCCACTTAGTGTAGTAGGTTACTTCGAAAATTCGCACAATAAGCCATACTGTACGACTATAACCGCGTTTTGTTTCTGATGTTTGTCGTTTTGTGGGTTACATCAAAAACTCGCTCATTAGCTCATGCTGCAAGACTTATACCTTTTTTTTTTTTTTTTTGTCCGCCAAGTTTACCTAGTGAGTAATTCAAAAATTCGGTCATTAGGCCATGCTGCATTACTAGAACCACATTTTCTTCTCGTTGTTTTTGTACTAACTGTTGTAGGTTACTTCAAAAATACGACTACAACAGCGTTTTGTGGTTGATGTTTGTTGTTTTTCCCACCACGTTTTGAGGGTTTTTCAAAATTTCGCACGTTAGGTCATGCTGCATTACCAGAACTACGTTTTTGTGGTCCCCCCCCCCCCACACCACATGGGTTACTTCGAAAATTCACTCATTAGGACATGCTGCATGACTAGAACCACGTCTTGTTCTTGATGTTTGTTGTTTTTCTCACCAAGTGTTGTGGGTTACTCTGAAAACTCGCTCATAAGCTCATGCAGCACGACTACAACCGCGTTTTGTGGTTGATGTTTCTTGTTTTTTCCCACCAGGTTTTGTGGGTTACTCCAAAAACTCGCTCATTAGGCCATGCTGCATTACCAGAACTGCTTTTTTGTGGTCCCCCCCCCCCCCTACACCACATGGGTTACTTCGAAAATTCACTCATTAGGACATGCTGCATGACTAGAACCACGTCTTGTTCTTGATGTTTGTTGTTTTTCCCACCAAGTGTTGTGGGTTACTCTGAAAACTCGCTCATTAGCTCATGCTGCACGACTACAACCGCGTTTTGTGGTTGATGTTTCTGGTTTTTCCCACCACGTTTTGTGGGTTACTCCAAAAACTCGCTCATTAGGCCATGCTGCATTACCAGAACTACGTTTTTGTGTTCCCCCCCCCCTCCACATGGGTTACTTCGAAAAATCACTCATTAGGACATGCTGCATGACTAGAACCACGTCTTGTTCTTGATGATTGTTGTTTTTCTCACCAAGTGTTGTGGGTTACTCCAAAAACTCGCTCATTAGGCCATGCTGCACGACTACAACCGCGTTTTCCCTCCTCCTCCTAGTTTTCTCGTGATAGAACAGACCCCCAACACCGACCGGGAGAAAAAAAAACATTATGAGAGCGTTTTTCGGGGAACCCTGAAACAGGAAAGAGAAGAAAAAAAACTCTCGGAAGAAAAAAAACGGGAGAGAGGGGGGGAGGATACCAAAAAACACGGACGGGGGGGTTAGAAGGGGGAACGGAACGGGATAAAGTGGGGGGAGAAAAAAAGAAGAGAAAAAAATAGAATGAAAAAGGGAAGAAAGCCTCCCGAAAAAGGAACGAGATGAGTAGAAGAGAAGGGGCAACCCCCAGAAGAGAAAAAAAAGGAAGATGAGAACCCGAAAAAGGAAGGTGGGAACAACACGAAGGAGCGGGCAAAAGGGAGCCAAGAGAATCCCAAGGACACAGGGAGCAAAGAACTCGACGGCCCCCCTCCCCCCCTACGCCTCAACACCTCTACGCCATCCTCTTCTACGGTCCGAACCACCGCCCGACGGGTTTCCCCACCTGAGAAATGGGAAAACGAAATACCACGTGCAACTGCGGCCCGACGCCCGTAAAACAACCGCACGAACAACAACAACAAAAATCTACAGTCTGTCTGATTCAGCATGGCTATAGGAGCGAATTTCCGAAGAAATAACTGGTTTTATGTAAAATGACTCCATGAAACTGGTAGGTATTATAACAAATTTTGCCGACTAACACCTCATTTTATGGAAATTTTCCACGTGAAGGACATCAACCACGTTTCTTCATCTTCAAAGTGCTCAAGTTAGAGAACGGAATAAGATATCGGCAGGCTGGTTTGGAATTTGTGGGTAATTTCCCCCCCCCCCCTATTACTCCCCAAAACCCCCCATAGCGTGGCCCGATTCTGCCCATCTACGAACTTATCTTTTCGATTTGATAAGACGGATTTTTTTGTGCAAATTTGAACTCTTTATCTCAATCCTATCGAGAGTTATCGACTGGAACAGAGATGGGCGTATTTAAATTCATAAATATGGATAAGGATACAATATTTGTATCCTTATCATTATTCATAAATTAGAAAATGTGAATAGAATAGAATAACTTTATTTATGTTTCTGTACAACATCGGGCTAGGTAGCCCGCTCTTCCTGTCATACAGAAGATTCCGAGAACGAGTACGAGTACTACTTACTATTAATAGGTATTACTTACTGTAAATTTGAATGTTCAAACCAAATTCAGTAGATTTTAGCACAATTCATGTAAACAATTGACCTTTTTTCTCAAATTTATTGCAAGGAGAAACGTTAGACAAATTCATCCATAAATGGCAAAATGTTTAATAAAATTCACAAAAAGATGTGAATTGTGGAAAAATTCACACACAAAATTTTGAATATTAGTAGAATTTATGTAAAAACAACTTGAATTTCAGTGAAAGTCGTTGTAAAATAGGAAAATTTGAGTAACATTCACACCAAATACAGTGAATTTGAGAAAAATTGATGTAAAAAATGGCATTTTTGTCAAATTTACAGTAAAAAGGACAATGGTTAATGTAATTCATCCATAAATGGCGAACGATTTTATAAAATTCACACAAAAAATATGAATTGCGGGAAAATTTGCAAAAAATATGCATTGCGGGAAATTTGCAAAAGAAATGTAAAATTACTCGTAAGAAAAATAATTTTTTCTTACGAGTATTATTCTTGGTAAAATAGGAAAATTTAAGTGAAATTCACAAAAAAGCAGTAAATTTTACTAAGATTTAAACTTACTAAAATTCAAAAAAAAAATGTGACTTTCTGGGAAAATTCACAAAAATATGTGATTATGGCTTCATTCGTATTCATATCTGTATTCGTATTTTATGACTTTTGAATTTTATTCGTATTCATGAATATGTATACGCCCAACTCAATTCGACATCTAAATGTAATCTAAATTCCATTTTACTTATCGATTTCGAGTTGAAATAAAGAGTGATAACATCCAAGAAACCAAAACACTGTCGACGATACGTTTTTTTTCCTGCAAGTATTTCGCTCACTCGCCTATCAAAAACCACGTGCGCTCCGGTGATAAGTAAACGAAATAAACCAATACGTAGTGGAATCTGGCGCAGTTTACGCAGAAATGGGCGGTCAAAGGGTGAAACAAAATCAGCAGTAATTTCAATCAATGAAAAATTTCAGTCGTAAATAACGTTCTTAAAAATTGAGTAATTATTGGATTTTCCGCACATTTTCGAGTCAAATGCGCTCAATTTGAACGCTCTATTGACCGTTTGATACTCCTCGTTGACATCTCAGTGTATTCCAATTCATTTACTCGTTTCGAGATGAAATGAAGTGGAAAACAAACAAAACAAAAAAAATTCAATACGTTTTTTGTGCATTTCGTCCACTCGACTATCAAAAATCACGTGCGCTCAGATAATGTATAAATGAGTAACAAGTCGGATACGTCGTGAAATACGCAGGGGAATCTGACGTGGTTTTAACAGATAGGTACGTTACAAATTTCGGAGATGAATGGGGCGGTCAGAGTCAAAAACCGTATACGTATGTTGAGCAGGGATTTGTACATGAATTTTATTATTAATGTTTGTATAAATGTATATAAACCCGTTCCTAACCATTAGGTACTGTATGAATATTTATAGGTATGTTTACGTATATGTACTCAAATACCGAGGCAAACGGGAGGCCTGAGCAAATACGAGTAGGTACAATCATTGTTGAACGTATTATACTCGTATGTTCAACTTGGAGTCGTCATATCAGTGATCAAACCCCAGTAAAGGAACATAAATGTTTTTGTTCAAAATCACAAACTACACCAAATTTGAACTAAAACAAACATTCCAACCAACTAAATAATTAACTTACATCGTAAATCTCACTGGATTTTCACCATTCAAACCCTCAATTTGAAAGCTTATTTTTAATTGGTCATTAAAAATAAGCGTTCTTACGTACACCATTGACACCTTCGAGATAACCCACTATAAATAATCGAAAATAATTGTCAATAATTTCACTGCATTCATTCTAATTACAATAAAACCAAAATTTTTTAATGTTTAGCAAACGTTTGTCATCATAAAACTGTATCTGCTATTATTTTTATGCCGTTCTTGACTACTTTTTAGTGGGTTTCATGAGCAATTTTCGACTGCTTTTTGTTGGATTTCATGAACAATTTTTGACTGCTTTTCATTGGGTTTCACGAGTAATTTTTGTCTACTATTCGTTGGGTTTCATGAGCAATTTTTGGCTGCTTTTTGTTGGATATCAGGAGTCATTTTGGTCTTCTATTTTTGCCTACCTATTTGTTGGGTTTCATGAGCAATTTGTGAGTACTATTCGTTAGGTTTCATGAACAATTTGTGACTACTTTTTCCTGGGTTTCTTGAGCAATTTTTGTCTACTTTTTGTTGGGTTTCATGAGCAGTTTTCGTTTAATTTTTGTTGGGTTCATAAGCGATTTTTGACTACTATTCGTTGGGTTTCATGAGCAATTTTTGTCTACTATTCGTTGCGTTTCATGAGCAATTTTTGTCTACTTTTTGTTGGTTTCATGAGTAGTTTTCGATCATTTTTCAAGTGGGTTTCATCAGCATTTTTCGAACTTATGTCATTTTTTAATCGTTTTATATTTCAAAATTAATTGGTGTTTTAATCACACGTTTTCTCCTCAAATTACAGGGATATGCTAGCGAAATATCGGATTCATAGCATGTAATCACGGTCGTAATGTGACAGATAATATAATAGGTATTACAATATTATTGTCTAGAGTAACTCGACAAATACAAAGTCAATTCGATGGTGGTGGGGGAGGGGGGGGGAACCGTACTTTAATGGCACTTTTAGCATTTCTCTGTCGGAATTCGGTCAAAATCACCGACTTAGGACGGACCATATTGTACGATACTAATGGCAGGATAATAATTATTGTCTAAATAACGACCAAATATCGTTGTGCGAGTCGAAAAACGACGAACTGATATTTTAGAAATAAAATTATAACGCAAATTCACGTCGAGGGATTCGTGTGTATCATATCTCAACTTGAAACGTCAATTTGACGTTAAGTTCAAGTGAAATCAAGTACCCACCTGTAACTTTATCACCTTTGTTACTGCACAAGTTGTACAAATCTGACATAATTAATTTTTATAGAGAAAAAAATGTATAACAAATTTTTGATTGTTTGAAAATATTTGTTTACCTGCTAGCTCCATATCCATTGAACTCCTCGGGAGTTGGCGACGATTCGGATTCCATTGCCGGCTTCTTCCACTTGTACGAGATTTTGGACGAACGAGAAACCGCCTTTAAAACCGCAATATTCGGTCGATTTCCTCTCCCGATTTCCTCCAATTTTCTCCTTAACGGAACAATTATTGTTCGCGGAGAAAACTCAAAAAAAGAATTTTTTTTTTCAAAAAAAAAAGTTTTGTCTCTCGCGAAGAAAGAAGAGCAAAAAAACCAAAAAAACGAACGAAACTATACTATAAAACTTCTTAAAATAAAAGTCACAGCCTTTTCTTTTTTAAATCTTAATACCAACGGTAACTCCACAAAAAAATTCGAATTCGAGAGAACGGGATCTCTGTTAATTATTCACTCGACGAATTGTTCACTTTTTTTGTTCCACCTTCTTTGGTTGTTTTGGTTCAGTGTTCGTGCGCGGACCACTGAGTTGAAATCTGGGTTGAAATCAGGGTTGAAACTGGGCGTCCAGATGGGTCCGGTGGAAATAAAGTGGCCTTAAAAATCGGGAGATTTCCAGGTGAGGAGGTTGGACAAGGTTGTTCACCTTGGGTTGGAAAGATGAAAAAAATTCGAAGTACTGGGTGTGATCGGGAAAAATTTTCCGAAAGAAAAAAAAATACGGGAAAAATGGAGGGAGGGAAAATTTTGGGGAAAAAAAATGAATTTTTTTTCCCTTTTAAAAACGGTGAATTTTAGTTCGAAAAAGTGAAAAAGAGTGAATGATGTAGATTCGGAAATGAAAAAACTAAAACTGTGTCGGCAGGGAACGTTGAATATGCGTCCGTCAGCTTCACATATCTCGTTTGGACTGACGGCGCTGGGGTGGAGGGGGCCTATCCCGCGGCGCCGGCCGGCTGGAGGGGGGAGAGCGCCTGTGGAGGGGATGGGCGCCGCGGGTCGTAGAGGCGCCGTTGCTTGGCGATCGACGGAAGGGGGTGGAGTAGGGGGGAAGGGGGGGGGGGGGTGACGCGCGGCGACGAACAGGGAAATCAGGGGTGGGCCACGACTCGACGAAGAGGGAAAAACCGCGGGGAAAAATCCCTCGAGCTCCGGAATATTTTCCCTACTCTCTGACTGTATTTATAGGTTTTCCTAGAAGATTGAGAATTTTCCGAATCAAATTGAGAATTATCCAAATCAAACTGAGAACTTTCTATTTCTAAATGAGAATTTTCCATTTTTAATTGAGAATTTTCTATTTCTAATGTTGCAACTACGAACAGTAACTACCCGTTAGTATTTATACCTAATGAAAAGATTTTAATCGCTTGTGGGAACTGGAATACACATCGGTTTTTGGAATTCTTAACCGAATTACACGAGAATCTGCTGGAGGTTACTAATACCTACTCAATTATGGATAACGCCAGGATTCACCATGCAGCTACCGTTAAAGCGAAAATACAACTGGGCTTCTTGCATTTAAGCAGCAAATAATTTGAGTAGTTTCAAGAAGCTCGTCAAGCTGCATTTTATACAAAACTTGAGAGGAACAAATAATTTATGTTTTTATGTAGGGTCCTATTTATTCAAGTATAATAATATTATATGAATTAAGGAAGAGTTTTTTTACACAGGATAAAATAAGTAAGATTTTAACTAAGTTCTCAAACTGGGGCACTTTGAAGTTGAAGAAACGTGGTTCTTCAGAGTTCAACTGCTCTAATCTAACAACGGAATCAGATATCGCAATTCTGACTTCACCATCGTGTTCAGCGTTGAAAAATCTATAAACTGAGGTGTTACTCGGCATAAAAGAGACACAAAATGTGTTATAACACCACTAAAATGGAGACATTTTACATAAAATCAGTTATTTCTTTGAAAATTCGCTCTTATAGCCATGCTGCATGACGTTTTTTTTTTTTTTTAATTCCTTCTACAATTTGATCAAACTCCCCCTTTAAAATCACCTAATTTGTAATGTGCTAATTTTGAACCTGAGTTATTTACTGTTCAGGGTCTACTACTCCCTCTGACGACAAAACAACTTTGAATTGCACAACTTTTTTGCTGCATGCAAACTTAAATTCGATGTAGTTTTACGCAAACATTATTTTGCATCTTCAAGCGGATCTCCCAGTGTAAAAATGTCTTGAGAAAGTACGAACAGAAAAATACGTGATCTGCTAGTAACCAAAGTAGATGACTTTTTCCTACCGATAACTAGAGCTCGGATTTTGCTTTTATTACTTTTTTACTGCTCAAAGTGATTTTCCTCCACGTATTATGATGTTTGGGTGCTTGAAGCTACTTTAAATTCAAATTTAAAATGCATATTTTTGCATATTCTGGGCATTTGTACATGTAGGTGTATATTTAGGGTCTAAGTGCATATACTGCATATTTTTGGCGTTTTGCAAATATATTCTAGTTTTTGAGTGAAATTTTCACGCTTCTCGTCACGTGTATCTTCGAGGAAGGAACCTTTTGAATATCCAAAACCTTTTGAGAATACGAGGTCAATCACAGGCTAAAGGTATAGCAGGCACTGATTGATTCCGTACGCTGGTTACTTTTCGACTAAATACAGATTAAGCTACTGACGACTGCTGCCATACTAAGCTACGTAGACATTACAGCTGTCCTTATAATCAGATTATACGGGAGCACTTGGGAGAAGACTGCGACTGGATTGAATGCACATGTTACCTTTCACCAGACTATTAAGATTGTAGCCAGTTGGCTTTTTGTTAGTTTCCAATGAATACTTCGGGAATTCCACAACGTGAATCATTCTTGTCACTTCTTGATGCCAAAACCCAAACCAAAAAAGTTTCGTAGTTGGATTGGGAGCGATGCTGCATTTAGCACGGACGGCAAAGTTATATTTTGCCAACTTTGTGAAAAAGAGTTAATTTTTTAATCAACATTCTTCATCAGTTTCATCACCTTGAAATGTTTCCTTTAGTAAGAAGTTTACTGATGTGATTTTATTTTTTATTTTTATTTTTTTTAATATATTTTTTTTAAATCCATATTTTGAAGGTGTTAAAGTGCATATTTTGAGGTTTTAAAGTGCATATCGATCCGAGCTCTACTGATAACCTATTACCTACATTACCTATAACAGGTATTCCCATTAAAAGTAGCCAAATTGATTACCTACAATATTACCTATGATATTCGCTACATTATCAACTATATTGATTATAATCAATTAGGGTCAGTTGGGATAGATGTAAACAAGTGACTTTACCGCCCACGTGGTGAACTGAGGAACTAAGATTGCTCGTAAACCTTATCTATGGAACATTGTGAAAGAACAGAAGTTCCCGCGCTTTCCCATGACCTAATCGGTTATAATACGCGAGTGATTAGAAACCCGCCTAAAGATTTGATTTTCGAAGTTGGATGTGCTGCAAACTCGTTCTCTTTGGACTGTTGAAAACGGAAAGTGAGTTACGAGTTAAACTATTTTTATGCTTCACTTATGTTGGATTCACGATGCTTGGATGGTTTTCATAGTAGCTTTTGTTTTGGTTGAGCTAAGACGTGTTTACAATTAGGTACCCCATACATTTTTAGCCTAATGATTTTAAAGCCTTTAACGATGAAATTTCTCCTGTTTTTAATTACCTCTGTTCCTATAATATCCATAGGTACTTTTTTTGCAGGATGTCTCGTTCATACGTTAAGAAGAAACTCCCACCGTCCTACACTCATCAAGATTTTGAAGAAGCTGTTCTTGACGTCGTCAACAGAAACAAGACGTATAGAAAGGCAGAGGAAACCTATCATATTCTTATCTTGGTAATCAGTCAAAGAAAGCCAAAAAGCAGACAGTCAACGAACAGTCGAAGAAAGCCAAATCGAACATCAAAGAAACAGACTCTGAGGTTGAAGATGAACCACTTGACCCTCACTTCTTCGACACTGATGAAGATGAAGGAGATTTGGATGGTTTCCAGCAAAATCTGCTTAACGAACAGTTGAAGAGGAGACATAATGTACCCATTTGGTATTAATATTCAGCGACATACGTTTGTGGCGGTTGAACTGATGAGGGGCAAAAGGGGAAAAACTAAATAATATTTAGTTTTAAACTAAATAATAACGAGAAACAAATATCGATATTATCGATATTTGAATCTTGTGAACGAGGGTTCTAATGAAGTGGAGGTCACAGGTTTGAAAAGCGTTTGACTCTGGAAAATCCAAATTCAAATTGATGAGACTGACCAATTCTCGGTTCCGTGGGATCAGGTTGTAGCAATCCTTCTCACCTTACACATTCACAAAGATGGGCGGAGGGCCATTAAATTTGATTATCTTTCGGGGAGAATTGATGTTATTGAACTGTAGGCGGTGGTTTCCTACGTTTGTCTATTCACTGAAATACGAGTATATCATGTGTTTCTCAGTACTAGACTGCAATTCAAGACTGTGCTGTTTAGTGTGATATTGGAGGCTGCTTTCCGAAAGTTGTTACTTCAAAAGAATAAACTTTGACAATAATTTTGAGTTTATTTTCCAATATCTTCATTTAGCATCATCAGAATCGAAAATTCGGTCAGCCTATTGGGGTAATTGTAAACATCAGTTTTTCCTCACGTAAATGGTTCTTGATGCCTGTACAAGACTCCATCTGCCTCTGCCTACCAGCGTTTTGCCCCAGTTCAACCTCTTTGGAAGATACTTGTTTACAATGAACCCCTAGTCTAGGGGGTAAATGTAAACAGGCTCTGGTTTTGCCCAAAATTGCAATTATAATGAAAAACTGCATTCCGGTTAACTCAGCAGTCGCTACTGATTGACGAGAAATAGCAATTTGGCCTCAAAGGAGTCACGTAAGAGGAGAGGAAAACGTTCAGATGAAACATTCAGATTTTGTTTACAATTACCCCACCTGACCCTACCTACAATACTACCTATATTGGTCATGTACACATAAGTTTCATCTTTATGTACAGATATGTCAATCGTTGATGAGGATATTAGGTCAAAATGTGGGGTGGAACAAAAGTTACAGCAGTATATTTGAAAAGTTAGTCTTTTACGCAGCTGAGATCTATTTACTTGGGTTTAGTTTTTTCTTTATTAAAATATGGTGTTGTACGGGGTAATGCTGGTAAATCTTTGCTTCGTTCTGCGCAGGTTGTACAAAATACCATTCTAAAGATCGTCCTTAGAAAGAGTTCTCGTTATTCCACTGCCCTACTTCATCGAGAACTTGATGTACTCATCATTAGGCATTTGTTTCTATTTCAATCTTGCTTGCGCGTGTTCAAAGTTGGAATTCTGCCATATACGTACAGCGATGACATCTAATATTCAGTGGCCAAAATTTAGAACTGAACGCACTAAGTGATGTGCTTATTAAAGAGCGTTGTGGTTTTTTATGCTTGCAGAATCAGCCCCAACTTTTAAAGTATTTTTGGTCATTTTAAAGAAACAATTTTGATAAGGATTAAACCTTTTGATTTATAGAGACTTTTCAGGTTGATGTGATTTTGTTAATTCTTAGTAGGTTCCTTCATGAGCTAACTTATTATACTATTGTACTTGTACAATACCACTCTTGACAGGAAATCTGCAAATGCATTTTGCTGCGAAGGAATATGTTTGATAGTGAAATTGTACGACATTAGTTTTATAACCCACCGCTGGAAACGGGGTGAAGGGTTGTCCAGCTTGGTTGTAGTTGCTATTGATTTATTATCTGTCAACAAGGTAAATTTGGTATGTTCAACATAAAATCGAAATTTAGTTATGCCCAATGCTGCTAGAAATTCTTTTTCATAAATGGAATATTTCAATTCTTGGTCGGTTAGCTTTCGACCTGCATATGCCACGGACAGATGACTCGTGTTCCTGAGTGAGAACATAAAGAAATAGCATATTGTGACGCGTCTGTCCAAATAGAGAAAGGTTCCTGAAAATTAGGTAAAATGAGCACTGGTGGATCAGTAATTATTTCTTTCAATTTTTAAAAACTATTGTACTATTCTCTCATACCTATGTATAAGCTGTTGTTGTTGAGATCAGCCCCCACAAGTTCATGTGAACTTATTTGGTTGGTGGACAGAAGGGTATTTCTTTACCATTATTGGCTTGTAAATATGTACTCTTTCTTCTGTCAATGAACAATTATTATTATTATTAATTTTTAGTGTTTCGTGTAATTTTCTTCGAGGTTTGTATTGAAAATCCGGTTCTAGAATTTGTTTATTAGATTCCCCTCGGCGTCTTCTGTGTTGTGCAGTGAGTGTACGTTATTTTCTATCCGACTGCTGAGAGGAGGACAAAAAAAATTGTCCAACACATTTTTTCCCACAACGCAACTATGATATGCTAATGCGAACTAGCCCTGACCCCCATTCGAGTTATTGTAATAGTCGATAGATTCTCCCATTTTCTATTCAACTTGTTTCATTTTTTGTCTCGTCCATCAACCGCGTACCGGGTACATGTACCGGACCACTTTACCCCCGAATAACCGGTATTTTCGGGGCCTCAAGTGGGTGCCCAACCCCTAGACGACGCCTCGGGGAGGCCGAACTCGATCGCAAATTTCGTGTAGCGCTCATCCCTCCATTTTCTAGGTTTATAAGGCAAATTATCGGTCGAAAGGGCGTTTTGGCGTCTTTCGAACTGTTCAAAACCAGCAGCGCGACCTAAATGGAGAGCGGACTCGAGTGTGAGCTGGACATTGGAATTTGACACAACCGACGAGCCATGAAAACCCAAATCCGAACTCTCCCCTGTCCAACATAATAAATATTATTTGGTTTATCAATACCGTATATTGTCACCTAAGAACCCGCATAGCACATCTAACATTTTGACGAAAATGACTTTTCTGTGTTTCCTTATTTGAATTTTCGCGCTTAAGTGATTGGTGAACTTGGTTTTTCGATCCGGCCATTTGGGGCGCTGCAATTTGCACACACAAATATCACCTGGCAGAATGACACATCTGTCAACATGGAGAATTCGAAACGGAAAAGTGTTTTGCATTAATCCCATTTTTCTCGCCTTTTTTTTCAGTAAATCTATTTATCCATTATGTACATCGTATAATGTTCGATGTCCACTTTAAACAATGAAAATGCTGGGAAACTTGCAAACTATTTAAAAAATTGACATGTAAAGTTTGAGTAGTACCTACATGTGCTGTGCTGATCTGCCTAGAACCTATTTGATGTTCTCCAGCGTCCACGCTTCTGATATCTCGACAAACATTGTAATTTTCTAAGGCGATGAACAGATTTTAATCGTTTCCTATTTAATTTTTTTCTGCAGGATTCTGGATCGGATTGGAGTGACAGCGAAAGAAGCGTCCGAGTCACAGCGTCATTCGTAATCAAAAAATAAAATGATATTTTTTTAATCAATCATGTGTTTCAAGTGATTCTCTTTACTTACCTATCCTAATTAATCCAGAGTCTAGATTATTGATGTTTCAGTAAGTTCAGCATATCACAACTACAGAGAATGAGACGTGCAGCATAGCACAAGTAATAATCGTATAGACCAGCATAGCACCAGTGAGGAGAATAATAATTATTATGACAGCATAGCACAACACAATTTTTCAACTTATTCCGATTATTTAAACCCTGAGGGATACATTATTTTAACTGCACCAATGAAATGGGGAGGGGAGTGAAAATGAGGAAAACTCTTACACCTTTAGTACAAATCAGTTTTTTTGTCCTCCTGAAAAGTAGGCAATTCTCAGATGTGCCATGCTGGTTCTTAAGCGACGATATTTTCAAAGTGTAGAACTTATTTCATTTACTTGTGGTGTATACGGCGGGGAAGAGCCAGAAAACCAACATTGCTTCCTGAGTTTACAGCTCAGAAGGCAGTTCTCGGATGAAGAGAAATCATTTCTTAGGTGAAAATCCTCATAAAAAACATCCAGAAATACCTTACAAACGTTTAAAAAGTTGAAATTTTGACACCTCAAGGACATTTTTGACTTTGGCATACCATTAAAGCATTTTTCCCCCTCTGGGTTTTTTTCTTTTTCTTTTTTGGAACCTCTAAGTTCTAGAGTCTAGGATGTCAAGAATCATTCCAAAAACGTAAAATTTCGACAAATTCCATAGTTTGTCCATGATACAAAACCAGTTTTACGAAATCAACTTTTTACCCCAGTGTTTGACAGGTGATTTTTGATGTTCCCCAGTAATTGACAGGAGTTTGGACCAATAATTGACAAAAGGATAAGGTTTGTAGGATCATATGTATTTATATTAATGAACACGGTTTCACAGTCTCATAATGCAGTCTTTTATAAAAGAAAATGAAAATGAAAACTAAAAATTTTAGTTATTTAATAATATCACATGATGTAACGACTTAAGTCACTGAGAAAGGCACATATTGTTTTACACTGAATTCGCTAACATCTCTAACCTCCTCAATTCCTCATTATATTTTCAATCCCTACTTTTTAGGAAAAGGTAGAAACAATACTAGGAAACAATATTAAACATGAAAGGTCTTTATTGACTTCACTCTCCTTATAGGGGAACTATCAATCACAAGGAACTCTTTTATCAGTCAACCTCCAGTAGCTGGGGAAAATGGTAGCACTGGCCGTGTACCACAGGTTCGGTAAGTACTTCATGAATAACTTGTTGAGTGCTCCAAATTTGCAAAAAACCCATCGATAACCACGTTTTTGTGCTACCTATTTAATGAGTTACGCACGTCTTAAATTGCATTCCTTAAACTGTTCAAAATTCTTGATGTTGGGGTATTTTTCGGGTGGATCACCAGGTGATGATATTCAAAATTCAGGACAGAGAACAATAGGTTCCCGTTTGAAAGAACGAAGTTGGTGTCGGAATTACCATTTTTTCAACGTTTTCATGAAATTTCGGTTTTGAATTTGAGGCCTACGTAAAAACTTTAAGGGGAATTACCATGTTTCTAAGTCGGGGTTTAAGGAAAATTAGAAGGCTGGTGGGACGCCCAGTATATTACAGGTATAAGTCAAATATTTTTTATACTAGAAAATTCACTGTTGAAATGTCAATTTTCACCTAAGAAATGGGTCTGCTCTCTACTTCCTCCGTTCAAACCATCCTAGAAGGTCAAATCCAAAACGAAAATTGAACCAACCGTTCGACTCGAGTATTGTATTTCCCATCTCGACTGTGCAGCGTCCGGGTAATCGACGAACAGGAGCGTAACGTAGAGGATTCGTGATTCAGGCGAAGGGAACGTTGGAATGCCGCTGGGTTAAAATGACGTAACCGCAGGCGAGGGCTCGCTGGTTCGGCACATGGTTTTTTCAATTGGTTGATTACCATGTCAACGTCACAGGGTCACGAGTGAAATGACCTTATAAGTTCATCATAGGAGGGTGGAGCGTAACTAACAAATAACAGGAGCCAAAACTCGTTTTCGGGGGCATTGTGGAGGAAATTGGTAGAGTTTACTCGACTTTGGTGTTGTAGAGGGTAGGCTGTGGAACGCTATTCCTCCACGCTGTCAGTTCAACAGAGGCGTTACTCAATTGTAATTCAGTAACGCCTACCTATCTGGTCCATTTGGTACACAAGAATTGCAAAGAACGGAAAATTACATAAAATTAAGTAGAATGACTATTCACAGTGCAGGCAAAATTGTCTTACCTAATGGCCGCTTTGCAAAAATGAATGAATAAAAAAATAAGATAGTATTTTACGAACAAAAAGAAAAAGGTAATGAAGCCTAATGAACCTAATGGTTGAATAGGCAAATATGACACTATTCGCTGTTGGCATATTGACTCCAGATCCCACAGCTACCTCTGATACCAGGCTCCTAAGTGGCCTTCACAGAGGACTAAACTGACCCCAGTTTCCAAGTAGGACCATTGCTACCTCTGATATCAGGCTCCTAAACAGTTCCCCACTGACGAGTAAAGTTACTCCAGTTTCCAAGTAGTGTCATTGCTACTTCTGATATCAGGCTCCTAAACAGCTCCCCACTGACGAGTAAAGTTACTCCAGTTTCCAAGTAGTGTCATTGCTACTTCTGATATCAGGCTCCCAAGTGGGCTTCACAGAGGACTAAATTGACCCCAGTTCTCAATTAGTGTCATTGCTACTTCTGATATCAGGCTCCCAAGTGGCCTTTACAGAGGACTAAATTGACCCCAGTTCTCAATTAGTGTCATTGCTACTTCTGATATCAGGCTCCCAAGTGGGCTTCACAGAGGACTAAATTGACCCCAGTTCTCAATTAGTGTCATTGCTACTTCTGATATCAGGCTCCCAAGTGGCCTTTACAGAGGACTAAATTGACCCCAGTTCTCAATTAGTGTCATTGCTACTTCTGATATCAGGCTCCCAAGTGGCCTTTACAGAGGACTAAATTGACCCCAGTTCTCAATTAGTGTCATTGCTACTTCTGATATCAGGCTCCCAAGTGGGCTTCACAGAGGACTAAATTGACCCCAGTTCTCAATTAGTGTCATTGCTACTTCTGATATCAGGCTCCCAAGTGGGCTTCACAGAGGACTAAATTGACCCCAGTTCTCAATTAGTGTCATTGCTACTTCTGATATCAGGCTCCCAAGTGGCCTTTACAGAGGACTAAATTGACCCCAGTTCTCAATTAGTGTCATTGCTACTTCTGATATCAGGCTCCCAAGTGGCCTTTACAGAGGACTAAATTGACCCCAGTTCTCAATTAGTGTCATTGCTACTTCTGATATCAGGCTCCCAAGTGGCCTTTACAGAGGACTAAATTGACCCCAGTTCTCAATTAGTGTCATTGCTACTTCTGATATCAGGCTCCCAAGTGGGCTTCACAGAGGACTAAATTGACCCCAGTTCTCAATTAGTGTCATTGCTACTTCTGATATCAGGCTCCCAAGTGGCCTTTACAGAGGACTAAATTGACCCCAGTTCTCAATTAGTGTCATTGCTACTTCTGATATCAGGCTCCCAAGTGGGCTTCACAGAGGACTAAATTGACCCCAGTTCTCAATTAGTGTCATTGCTACTTCTGATATCAGGCTCCCAAGTGGCCTTTACAGAGGACTAAACTGACTCCAGATCCCAAGTAGTGTCATTGCTACCTCTGATGTCAGGCTCCCAAAAAGCTCCCCACAGATGACAGCTCACAAACAACTCCCCAAATGACACCAGTTGCCAAGTAGGACCATTACCACCTCACACATCATGTTCCAATACTCCAGCTCCCAAAGCCTGTGCAAACTCTATCCACAGACTCTCAAATAGGCTCCTCTGCTGACTGCAGACTCAGGCTCCTGAATGGTGCTAATGTAAAGCTTCCTGCTTGCACAACGAGCGACTCATTACGAAAGTCAGGTTTTCCATTGATATTGCGTGTCCAGCTTATTATACGCTCGTGGACGTGCTGCATATAATTAGTCCAATCTAATGAATCTCGACGTAATTACCACGTGTTCATATTACTAACTCAGAAACTCCTCCGTCAAACACAGCGGAAAATCCGAGGTCTTTGACGCCTCCGGCTCGGTTTTGTTATTGTGTTCCTCGTCTTCCTCGTGTTTTTCTTCCCTTCACCTCCGTTCCGCCTTCCTGATCGACCTGAGGGCCACATCGCCGCTCGGTTGAGCCGTGAAGTTCAAGGACTTTCAGGATGCCTCCGTTTCATAAACAACGTCGAAAACACCGAATGCCTCTTTCCGAGCGACGTACGGGCGATTATGTAAGTGACGTGGACGACCGTTTCAGTCAGTGCACTTTGGATCGCTCGGATTCGACGTGGGCAACACTGCTCCCTTCAGGAGGCGATGTGGGAGAGGAAAAGGCTGTAAAATAACTGGGGAAAAAATTGGAAACCACGACTTTCTGTTGTACAGGTCCAAGTTGATCCATAAAAGTGCTGTAGTTATTAGTGTTGTACACAGTAGTAATAGTAATAATCCAAACCATTTATTTTACAAAGGCCGATTGGCACATTTGGTACGAGAATTACAAAGAACGGGAAATCACATAAAAGTAAGTAGAAAGACTATTCACAGCGCGGGCAAAATTGTCTTATCTAACGGCCGCTTTGCAAAAATAAATTAATAAAAAAATAAGACGTACTTTACGAACAAAAAGAATAACAAACGAAAACAAGCCCCACCAAGGAAGCAACTTGAAATTTCCTACGCAGGACCACTACCTAATTCTCAACCTAAATATAACGACTTGCAGCCCCTCTACGAAGCTAAGATGCTAAGACGTTTTACGATTGCCTGGTCGCACACCAAGCTGTTCAAGATTGTCGCCAAGAAGACGTTTTTCTTGATTATCCTGAAGACTTCGACTGACTCTTTTCAAAAATCAGCATCGTGATTCTTCCCCCCCCCCCCCCCACAACCACATTCTTACTCTGCCGTTTCAAAGTAAAACCACTTATCTTCGAATTCGTCCAAATTTGTGAAAAATCGTATAAACTACTTATCTTGTGAGGTTTCCATCTAATTTGGAGGCAGAACAACTTATCTGTGGTAGTTTGGAAGCAAAACCACTTGTTTATGTCAATTTCAGCCAGTTATCGACATTTTACATCATCCAATTTGCAAGCGAAACCACTTATCAACCGAGATCTGGTGACAAGTGGTTTTGCCTCTAAACGCATTTATGCGTATAAGCGTATACTTATAATTATTTATGCATTTATGCGTATGCTTATAAGCGTATGAATACGCGTTTTTCCATAGCAAGTGATTTTTCGCTTCAAACCCAAGTGGTTTCTCCTGCAAATTACTTAACTCGAAACTCGGGACCAGCAGTATTGTAAACAGATTTTGACTCAAATGATAATAATATCATAATAATCCAGTTTGGGTTTTCCAAAAAACGATGAGTCAGAAATGGCGAGTGTTTGCAGGCAAAACAGCTCAAGTGGTTTTGCCTCCAAACTGAGGGCTTGAGTTTACATTATCAAAGGGGAACAACAACTTTAAATTTAACAACTTCGATTAATCGACGCGAATCGATGTTTTCGATATTTAATCGGTATCAGTACGATCGACAGGACCTAACGTTAACATCGAGCGGCAATACGGATTCGCAACTGGAGTCAAGCAATGAAGGGGCCCAGCTGAAAAATCTAGAGTCATTTTTTGGACGTCGAAATGTTTGCAGATGAGTGGTTTTTCGTTGAAACGGCAGTATTGTGGGTAATTCTTACTTGTTTGACATTCATTAAAATCACAACTGTTCCAACAAACGTTTTCACACCGAAACAGAGAGTATCGGGTTATGCTTACACTAAATACAATGTTTTCTCTGAAGAACATAATTTTTCTTGTTCACTGAAGTTACAAGGTATTATTTTGAATAACTATTTGATGAGGAATGATTTTTATGCGACATTTTAGTGGTTGTTATAAAATTGGTGGTACTCATAATGATACTATCAGTGTTGAAAGTTTGTTTTTTGATTTTTGAAAAATCAGCTTTTCTGGACTCTGATCGTTTTTCCCGTCGACCCTTCAATTCCGAGGTCCGATGAGATCCGTGTATCACGACGTCAGAAATGACAATGAAAACAAATCGGTTTCGCAATTGATACAAGAAGCAACTCAGCTATGAATATATAATTGTTTAAAAGACGAACAAAAAGAGGGTTGAAAATTATATTAATTTTTGAAAATGAGCGGGTGTTTTGAGTGGATTTATGGGGATAGGGATAAGAGCGGGAGGGACGAGGGAAATTTCGGTGGCGGGAGGGATTTTCGTGTGGTCGTGACGGGAAGGGGGATGGAAGCGGTAAGGTACCCCCCTCCCCCCTCCAGTACACCATCAAAGTGACTTCCCCTCTCTCACTCCAGTTTCCCAAAATCCCTCGCGGTAGCCAGGGGCGACGAACCCCCGCCATTTTCGGGAAAGGGGGAACGGCGAGGGAGTTAAGGGGTGGTTGTGGGGGGGGGGGGGTACGTGGTGGGATGGTGAAGGAGGGGAGATTGTGGGGGGGAGGGAGGACAGGAGCTCGGAGCGGGAACTGCCCCGCCGCGGGTCTGAAGCGAAGAGGACGCCGGCCGGCCTGACGTGGAAGCTTCCCTCAAAATGGCCGACGCCGCGGCCACGTGGTTTTTCACTCCCGGTCGAAATGGACGCGTCACTCCCGTCAGCCAGAGTTGGGCAAAAAATTAGCTGTAGCTAACAGCTAAAAGCTACAGATAAATTAGCTACGATTTAGGTGGAACTAACAACTATTAGCTGGGTCAATAAAAAACGGAGGTATAGAATGAGAAAGTCTATTTCCACGAATACAATGAATGTACTTAGGTCTACAATACCTAGTTGAATCGATTTCGACGATTAGGTCATCATCAGTAACAAATGTGTTATTTTGTGAATACCTACAATACCTAGTTGAATCGCTTTCGACGATTAGGTCATCATCAGTAACAAATGTGTTATTTTGTGAATACCTACAATACCTAGTTGAATCAATTTCGACGATTAGGTCATCATCAGTAACAAATGTGTTATTTTGTGAATACCTACAATACCTAGTTGAATCGATTTCGACGATTAGGTCATCATCAGTAACAAATGTGTTATTTTGTGAATACCTACAATACCTAGTTGAATCGCTTTCGACGATTAGGTCATCATCAGTAACAAATGTGTTATTTTGTGAATACCTACAATACCTAGTTGAATCGATTTCGACGATTAGGTCATCATCAGTAACAAATGTGTTATTTTGTGAATACCTACAATACCTAGTTGAATCGCTTTCGACGATTAGGTCATCATCAGTAACAAATGTGTTATTTTGTGAATACCTACAATACCTAGTTGAATCAATTTCGACGATTAGGTCATCATCAGTAACAAATGTGTTATTTTGTGAATACCTACAATACCTAGTTGAATCGATTTCTACTCACTTTTAACGCATCCAGACTACGCAAAACCGGGTATTACGAATAATCACGGACGCTCCGTGGTACGTCCGTAATTCTACATTACACGCTGATCTGGCCATACCGGAAATACATTTTGTCCTACAATCCACCTACTCCAACCTCCTCTCATCGATGAGACAGCACTCCAATGTAATTCTCGTGGATCTAAGCAACAACGCCCCCCCCCCCCCCCCCGGAATCAACGTCGCTTAAAACGAAAAAGACCCCAAGACTTCCTGTAATCCACTTTTATTTATTATTTGCTATCAGAATGTTTGTCTATTGTTAATCAATTTATATATTTATGCCTGTTAAATTTATGACTGTTTATGACTGTTATCACAATCTATAGTACAACCAGTAGGACAATCGCTGGGTTGGTACCTACAATCATGTTCCATGTTAATTAGGTAATCCACTTACCTACTATATTTCGATTTTGCGCATAACTGTAGTGTTGATAATCAACAATAAAGTTTTTCAAATAATAAAAAAAAAAGTAACAAACATGAACTGATGATGACCTAATCGTCGAAATCGATTTAACTATTGTACTAATTGTTTTCGTGGAAATAGACTCTCTCATTCTATACCTCCGTTTTTTATTTAAATGGGTTTCCACAACCTCGTCGCGAGTGATCTAATTCGTATTAGCTGGGTCGTTTCAAAATTATGGGTCATTTCCTGTCACACAGCCCTTGTGCCTACAGTTTTTTTCATAGAAATTCCATTTTTTTTAGGAGGACATGATAGGCCTCTAAATGAACCAAATAATTTGAAGTCAAAGAGTTTATTAGTTCCATAATTAAAAAGAGTTAATTACCTACCCCATTTTCTCGCAAGCTTACATTTTGCTCGGATAGGTAATTGGATTTTCTGTGGATCTTCCTGAATGCGAGATTCGACAAGATTCGGCAGCCTTTGCAGAACCACCGAACCAACACTCAAGCACCCCCCCCCCCCCCCCCCTCGAAGATAAATTGAGGGCTCAAAACTCAGTACCTACCATACTCAGAGTTACTACTCCTATTGTAACCGTCACTTGTTATATTACTACTCGTAACTACTTTTTATTTACTCCTTAATGGTCTGAACCACACAATATCCCTAGTCGCCACGTCTATTTATTATTAATTTATTCATCTACTAATGTAAGTAACTATAAATGTATCTTATGTCTGGTATACCATACCTGCCCTACATGTATCTTATATATAGCTGCTAATGGGCTGTACCTAGTACATGCATCATGTTAATTAAGCCACCTGCTTACTATATTATGTTTATCGCAACTGTAATGTTCTTGTTGACAATAAAGTTATGTTTATCGCAACTGTAATGTTCTTGTTGACAATAAATTTCACTTTATTTAAAAAAAAAAACTCAACCACCTACTGTAGGTAACATGCCGTCCACTCTCCAGGAACATACATACTGTGATGAAGATCGTTTTCTTGTTCTGAAATATAATTTCAAGTTCGAATTTCCATTTTCTCTCTCCCTACAAAATTTTGAGACTACTGTATTTCTACGTTCCACTGCTCAACAAAGGAGTATTTCTTGGCAGTTTTTAGGATCTAAATAGCCATATTTTACTCATTCCGGGACAATGACATTTTTTATTAGCTCTTATTCTCAAGATACGAACACAGCTGAGTGAAGGTGAGTTCAGTGTAAAATTCGACGTTCCTGCCTGAGAAATTCGATATACTTGACTCATTTCTCGTTTTGTATCACTTCGCACTTCGCCTCCAATAGTAGAGGGGTAGTTAAGGGCTTATTGTACGTCAGGTGCATCGACTCGTTCCAAAGACCCTGATACCGTTCCGTTGCAGAAATATCCTGGTGGTATCTTTTACCGTACACCCCACAGTTCTCAGAGAAAACATCAAAGTGGAAGTGGAGGAAATGCATTTTTAGGGACATGTTGCATGCAAGGTCTTGTTACTTCTGAAGGAGTGAAATAGTTCATTTCGATGTGGTTTGTTTTAAATGGTGGTTTACATCGAAAAATTAGTTATGAAGGTACTAGTAATACCCATAAATGATACAATCACAAATGAATAATTCATAATTATTATAAATCAAGTGTAAGTAATTCATAATATGAATTATAATTGTTATATTAGCTGTGCTTGGAATTTAATGGGAAAATGAGAGAGATCGTCTTTTCACACGCAAATTTACCATGGTAAATAGGTAAAACTATGTAAAATAGGTAAAACCTCATTTCTACAATAATGCAATTTCGTATATTTATGGGGCGAATCCACGTGTGAGGGAAATCCCTTGTGTATGGGATATTTCCCCAGCGCCTGGCAACACTGTAGACGCTGGAAAAAAAGGGAAAAAAGAAGAAACAACTCGCTGGGAGAGAAAATAAATCCCACAAAAATCACAAAACCGTAGGTACCAGAAAAGGCATTACAAAAAATAATAAAAATCCCTTTCTTTGTGGGACCCCACACAATAAATCAGGCGGAGAGTTTGTTGTTTTGAGAACAAGAGTGAATCAGTTCCAAGAACGAGATCCGAAACTGGTTCGTTTCTCCTTGAAGACGCTCAGGTCGGTTTCCATAAAAAACTATATTATAGTGTTTTGAATGGAAACACCATGTTGCGGCGGTATGGTGGCGAGGGAAGACGTGTAACGTAGTATGTCTCACTCGAAAAGGAGGATAGATTTCGTCTGAATGGTAAAGTTGGGTTTAATGAGGGGCTTTTTTTGGTCTTTGGAGTGTAAATGGTTAAGTTTGGGGGCTTTTTTGCCTGTTGAGTAGAATCATTTTCAAACCGAATGGTACTTGAAATAGGTACGAAACGGCTAATGACGAAGTAGGTAACTCATATCTAAAGTTACTATTTTCTTTTTCAACATACATAGTACCTATGTATGTTGAAACGCAACGGACGAAAAATGACAAAATCAACGCTTAGGCTAGGTCTACACCTTCCTGTTTTTTGCTCCGTTCCGTTGCGTTTCTGTTTTCGGCCAGAAACGGAAGGGAGAGATGAGATTGTTTGAATTGCCCGTTTTGTCATCCTGTGGGCTGCCCGTTTAGTACCGCTCAGTCTGCCCTAGTGACCAGTTCGTGTCAGAGGATTTCAAATCATGAAGAGGATTTCGCCTGCGATTTTGAGCGAAGCGTTGAAAAGGAGGAGGTTAGCTATTTGTGCTGCTTTGGAAAGTGAGGGTCTGCTTTCTCCCCCACCGAAAAAGAGAAGATATTGTGTGCACCCTTATCACGAACAGAGAGATGAAGTACACAATTTCAACGCGTGGTTCAATGACATTCGAAAGTACGAGGGTAAATTCTTCGAGTATTATCGTATGTCGATCAGTTCATTTGATGAATTACTGCAGAAACTGCGCCCCTTCATAACGAAGCAGACTACTGTATTGAGAACTCCAATAAGTGCTGAGCAGCGGCTGACGATCACACTCAGGTAAATTCACTAATTAATTTTGTTATTCAATGCAGATTTATTATTAGAAATATATACAAGTTACAAAATTATAATACATAATACACAATACTTCTGAATGCCAACATGAATGATAAATGGCGATCAAATGTGAACTATAGCTGGTGATAACGCTGTGGTTGATTCGGAAAGTCTGAGGAATGCGAGGTTGAAGATGATGCCGAAGAGTAGGATCCCGGGTTTATGGGAGTCTGTGGGGCGAACGGGTACTCCTACGAATTTTGGTTGTAGGAGGGTTGGAAGGAGAGGGGTAGGGTGTAGATGTTGGCCTCATCTTGGAACGAAAGAAATTGATGACAGTGCTCTGGAAGTCGAGCTTATCCTCATCGGTCAACTTCTTATAGTTGGGGAGAAGGGAAAACAGATAGCCCTTGTCTGGGTCCTCTGGCTCAGTTGAGCACGTCACAGGAGCATCAAGCTTTTCTAGGAGGGCACATTGGAAAGATGTGAGGAACGGCTGTTTCCTTTTCATGGCGGTCCTGCGAAATGATGTCGGAGGTGGAGGAGTTGTACAGCTGAACTGGGAAGCCGAGGGTAATGTTCCCTGCGAATCCACGAGGTCCTCTTCATCGTCGAGTGATGGCGATTGCGAACAAGACCGTTCTAAGTTGCCTGATGCGCTGGAACATGAAAAGAAGAACATTCAGTGAAATAAATTAATGGTGGAGTTGGGCGTTGTAAAAATGGTGGGAGGGGGGGGAGGAGGAATAAGACACCACAATGTGAAGGCGTCTCTTAAAATAATTTAAATAATCGGATGTTTTCTTTACGTAATAAAAGGAACAAAGTTCATTAAAATACCACTCACCTTCTCTTCTCTACCGAATTGCGCAAAAATTTCAACGCGTCAGCATAGACGTATTTTTTTTTCTTCGAAGCTCCGTCTCCACTTTTCCCAGCATTCATACTGCGAACGTAATTGTCACGTATATGTCGCCATTTCTCCTTCAGTTCGGCAACTGCAGAGAAACACAAAATGTACGTATTTAATGTGTAGAGCTTGGAAAATATGCACTTTGGTTTCTCAAAAATATGATTTCACGATTGGCAAAAAATATGCGAAAAAATGGCAAATTGGCAAAAGAAAAAAAAATATGCGAAAAAATAGTTTTGCTATCCTGGAACTGTTTCCCAAATTTTGAACGCCTGATATAGGTTTGTTATCAATTTGGTTTGAAAATCGGCTAAAATGTATTTTAACGTGTTTGTTGTTTTCTATTCTCCAGGTACCTGTCAACTGGAACTTCCTACACTTCCTTGCAGTATGAATTCAACGTACATAAAAGCACACTTTCTCTGATAGTTGAAGAAACTTGCAAATGTATTTGGCAAATCCTGGGAACATCGGAAATGCCGGTGCCAACGGCTGAAAAATGGGAAGAAATTGCCGATACATTCTACGCCAAGACGGATTTTCCAAATTGTATTGGTGCTATAGATGGAAAGCATATCAGATGCAGAAAACCGATGAAGTCAGGCTCCGCGTTCTTCAATTATAAGAAGTACTTTTCAGTTGTTCTCCTAGCAGTCGCAGATGCTAATCTTTGTTTTACTGCCATGGACGTTGGATCCTACGGCCAAGAGGGGGATTCAATCATTTTTCGGGATTCACCTTTTGGGAGAAAATTATATTCACACTGTCTTGACTTGCCACCTCCGAGATGTCTACCGAGTACAAATTCAAATCCTCAGCCCTTCGTTATGATTGGCGATCAAGCTTTCAGAATGCATACGAACCTTCTCCGTCCGTATCCAGATCGCAGTATCAACCCTCGTCAAAGAGTTTTTAACTACAGGCTATCAAGAGCACGGCGATCTGTGGAGTGTGCATTCGGCGTTCTAGCGAACAAATGGCGAGTTTTCCACGCCCCCATACAAGCACGCCCTGAAGTTGTTGATTGGATAGTAAAAGCGTGTTGTGTGCTACATAATTTCGTACGCCGGCGAGATGGAGTCAATTTTGAAGAGAGTACAACCCATCCATTTATGGAGGTCAGTGCTGTCGGAACCGGTCCTCTGGCACAGGGAGCACACGTTCGCAACGTTTTTGCTGATTACTTCATGGCAGAAGGATCTGTACCTTTTCAGAGTATTTACATGTTTTGATTTTACGCTTTCCAGATAAGTCTATCAGATTGAATGATATCGAATCATTGATAAGAAAGTATTGCAATTTTTGATTCGATTTCTGAGTTAAATAAGGGAATTTAAATAATAAAAACCTGAATAAAAGAATGAAGAAAGTTGATGAAGCAATTATTTTTTTGTGTCCTTTCCCTCATCACAAAAATAAATAAATAAAAAACTCATTATTAGGTTATTAATATTGAATGATCCAATACTGGTGGTATCGATATTTTTGATTCGATAATATCGAAATATCGGTACTGCCTTTTGATATTATATCGATACCAAGTATCGAATGAAAACTAGTACATCGGTACATCAATTTTGTTTCTTTGTTGTTGGTCGATATCACTCCAGGAAGTAGGGGTCCTCTTAGTAAAAAACCAAAAAAATAAATAAATAAGAAACTCATTATTTGGTTATTAATATAGAATGATCCAATACTGGTGGTATCGATATTTTTGATTCGATACCAAGTATCGAATGAAAACTAGTACATCGGTACATCAATTTTGTTTCTTTGTTGTTGATCGATATCACTCCAGGAAATTGGGGTCCTCTTAGTAAAAAACCAATTTTCGCATGGAAACAGCTCCCCATGTATCCTCAGGCTAAAACAGACGATTGAGGAGAAGTTTGATTATCTCATTGTCTCCGTGATAATTCTGTACACTCATCAGTTAAGGTGGGTTTTTAGCCGATTTTTTGGTTTAAACGCACCTTTCCGTCACGTACTGTTAAGTTAAATAAGTACAATGGTTGTTTTCTTTTAGCGAATTTTCGAAGAAAATGTAGCTAGTGTTCTCGGTCCAAAATTTTTAAAACTCGAATTTTCGAAAAATTTTCTTACCAAAATCCGTTTCAGTCCATCCTGAATCCACTGCCAAAAGACACCAAAAATTATATGTATATACATCAGAATTGCAATATCTCATTCCGTTCTCAAACTGGAGCATTTTGAAGATGAAGAAACGTGGTTGTTACTTGAGATGTTCTTCATGGACATCATGCTCTTTAATGAAGACCATTTACATAAAACCAATTATTTCTTCGAAAATTCGCTCTTACAGTCATGCTGCATTTTTATGTTTCGCAGTAGTATTGAGAAGATGGGAGAATTGTTACTGACGCGAATCATGAATGAGTTGTTATTGAGAGAGATTTACACGTATTAAAAGGTAAATAATGGTTTTTCTCTGTATACAAGTGTAGGTATGTTTTGGGTGTCAACGGACTTGATTGCCATATCGTTACTGAATTTTAAGTTTTTGTTCTGTTGTTTCTTTATTTTAGCCTGAGGATGCATTGCGAGCTGTTTCCATGCGAAACTTGTAGCTATAAAGAATAAAATTTATTCTTTAATACTATATTAAATAATACAAATTTTGTATTTAATAAAAATCAACGAGACCCCTTATGGTTTGTTACTAAGAGGACCCCAATTTCCTGGAGTGATATCGACCAACAACAAAGAAACATCATGAACTCCTAAATTATCACCGAACATCAATTTTGTGTACCTGCTACTTTCGTGTACTAGATACAAAGTATCAATAGATGTATTGTATGTATTGTATTTAAAGTAGATACAATATTCAATATTACCCATCTCTAACCTGCCTGATCTTCATATACGCAGTAGTATATAATTATTTCGACATTATAATTCAAAAAGAATGTTCTTCACTTACTTTTTCCCGTCTTCTCTCGTTCTGTGAGTTTTTCAAAATTAACACTCATCCCGTTTCCAACTGCCACCCAACTTCTGGCTCTGGCTGTATTATCAGCGTACTCAGATGAGCCTTTGTCCCACAGGCTGGGGTGCCCATGAATGAGGGAAATTAATTTATCCACGTCCATGGCAAAAATAAAAATATTCGGAGAGGAACCGGAGGGAAACGGAAGGAAGGAACCGGCAGGAGACAACTAACTCACTTGCGACTACCTAGGGTAGACAACAGCTCTAGTCCCTTCCCCTTTCCTTTTCCTGACGGACTCTCACGACGTACCACCGAGCGCAAGGTGACGTGGTTCCCTTCCTGCAAAACGGAGGGAGAACGGAACGGAACCAAACAGGACAATCCTAACAGGCCCATTAGGTTTAATGTGTGGGTCAATGACCGTTAACCGGAGGGGTGAAAACGGTAAGAAATCACATAAAATCCTGATTTCTTCCTCCACCACCACACAGTTCATGGCCACGTTTAGGACCGCCCTACAGCCGTAACTAACAAGAGTCGAATCTTTGTCAAACTCCTCGTTTCTCTTCATTTCTCCGTGTAGGGCTGCGTGGAGAAATTTTGGCGGATATTGAAGCAAGAGCCTCTGGAGAAAACTTGCAACAACATATTTCCACCCGTCACTAGGAATGACGGATTGAAGGAAATACCATCAAGGAATCGAGGAACAGGATAGTTCACGATTCGAAGTTAATACCCGGTAATTGCCAAACCGTGGTATCGAAATAACAACTCCATATGAGAAATCACTATTACCAACAGGATAATCATGGGACATGCAAACGACAAACTGTTCAGTTTCAGGATGAAAAGGGAAAATTTATATTATAAATTCATGTAAACCGACCAAAATGTTTGAACCAGTCTCAATGACGAAAATTGGTTGAATAGGTCCATGTCCTCATCTAGACAGTCACATGATTGTGTTATGACGGCCAACCTACCGTACAATCCGAAAGTTTCAGGCAAGATCATAATTTTTGAAAAACATTTGCTATAAATACCGGTCAACTTACGTTCCATAGCCTTATGTTCCTCAGCCTTATTTCCGACCTTATTTCATTATTGTTTTGTTGTTTCAATATCTGGTAGACTATGTTGGCCATTTTGAAATTCATCTTAGAAAATCACTTTCAAAATTTGCAACAGGTTAATTTTTGACATACATTTGCCACAAGAACAGGTCAACAGAGACACTCAAATGTTCGACTCAAATGTTCGACTCAAATGTGGCCTTAAATGTGGTCGATTCAGTGGCCTTAATTCGTTAATGCTTTGATATTTTGTTAGCTTATCTTGGTGATTTAGGCATTTTTGTTCAAAAACTTACTTTCAAAATTTGCAATTTGTTCATTACTGACGAAAATGAGGCGTAAATACAGGTCAACATAAACACACTCGTGTACGTCATTCCATTACTCACTTTAAACCCAACGAAAAACGTTGAAAAATGTTTTTTTCTCTCAAATAGTTCTCTTTATATTGGACATCAGAGGTTGATCTTAACGCTTTACTTGTGTTGTTCAAGGATTTTTAAATTTAGCTCATCCACAACACCAACAGAAACAAAAGACCTGAAATTGTTTTCCCTTAATTCATTCTCCTCGGATATTGCGAGTTTTAGACTTAAATGAATCAGCGGCCATCTTACGCCACTTACCAATCACGAATGGTATCAACACGACGGTGAAATCAGAATTGCGATATCTTATTCCGCTCTCAAACTGGAGCACTTTGAAGATGAAGAAACGTAGTTGATACTTGAGTTGTTCTTTATGTACATCAAGTCCTTCAATAGACATATTTGACATGAAACTTCGAAAATTCGCTCTTATAGCCATGCTGCATGGTTGTGGATTTTTGTCATGATTCGAAGTACTTATTACAAACGGCGCCAGTGGTGACGCCTGACATGGACGTGTGTTTGGAGTCGTTATCAACTGTTTTAACCCTTTTAACCCTGCACAGCACAGAAAATTCGCTCGTAACGTCCAACCTCACGCCTTTTTTTCCCCGTTTTGAAACCAGCTGTTGTAAATTCAACTTCGTGGATGTCGGAATCCGAAGGAAGTAGTTCCTTGGGAAGCGAAAGAAAAACTCGACCTCGTCCCATTGTTTTAGGCACAAATGTTTTTTTTAAATTTTTTTTTTTGGTCATCAGCCCCTCGAAACGCCTCGTTTCGAAATCACAAGGCAGTTCAGAAGTTGTTTCAGGGACTTGTAATTCCGCCCTTCCACATCGAGGGTTCTCCCAATATACGAGAGTTATCCAGAAAGTAACAAGACTGATTTTTTATATTAAATTTAAAAATATTGCATTTAAAAATTTTAAAAAATACGAACAATTGAGACCTTGTAACTCACATTTTGCATACTTTACAGGAGAGCGAAACAACGTCAATATTTCTTTATTATTCTGTCCACTTCAAATTCCTTTCATTAATATTCGTTATTTTGACATAGTTTTTAGTTTATGTACCTACTCGATGTGATCTTAGTCGTACTTTGATCCTACTTATATTATTTTGCTGGAGATACGTGATCTCAATATGATCACATAATTTAGGAAAAATGCCAAAATTGCATAATATTGAAATCCCGTATGAGCCATATTATGGCTTAATTTCAATAGTATGAAATTTAGGAATTTTTCCTCATATTTATAATCATTCGGTAATTGGAAACCAGAGTTGTACAAAACTAACTAAGATACTATAGCTAGGATCATTCTTACCAGTAGGAATACCTAAGTTTTCAATCACGAATCATTATTACCAGTATACTGTTAGGTATGCCTATAGGCATACCTAACTTATCAATCACGAATCATTATTACCAGTAGGAATACCTTACTTTTCAATTACGAGTGAGATTATTATCCAAGGTGACGGAATTGTACAAAGAAGAATAAAAATTCTCAACAAAAAACTTGAAATTTTTGTTAAGTTAAAACATTGAGCTTTGGGTAGGTGACAGGTGACTAAATTGGTCGTTAAATGACCATTAGTATCACACAAACTTCTCATAAATATATAGGGGGGGAGGGGTGGGGGTGGAGGTCTGTGATAAACAAGGGTAGAGGCTTGAATATCTGTCTGAGCGAAAAATTTTTGGAAAATCGAAAAATTCCCGATGAATTTAATATCGTGCTAAGCGAAACTCTTCGAGTCCGACACTATGAAACCACAACAGATCGACATAATAACTTGGACGAGCCGAATTCATTCGTACGGAAACCTGATTTTTGCCGGAAGTCTGGAATGAATGTAGCGAAAATGGCGTATTTTAATCAGTACACACGTACGTTCGTAATTTTGTGGGAATTACCTACTTGATTACGTTTGGTTTTTGTTGCAATTAATTTTGTTCATTAAAAAGAAGAAAAACCTCTTGAGTTTATAGGCGCTACAGAAGAATGCAAATGTTTTTTTTAAGCTCGGCTGCCGGCTCGTCGCCAAACCTTTGAAAATCACCCGCTGTTCGACTCAATGGAAAATGGTCGTTTGATACGATAGAGACTTTATTTATTTATTTCATTTTTTTGATAAGGGAAGAGGTTTTGCTCGTCCTTGGAAGATCTTTTCCAATCTTTCTATGCAAATCCGTGGGCATTGCGATGAAAGGGAACAAACTAGAGGCAGCCTCGTAAATAACTTTGGTCGTGTATTGTAAATGATGAGGGGGGGGGGGGGGAGGGGGTTCAGGGTTGTGAGAGTTTTTAGGAGTAACAGCGTATTATAATTCGGGTCGATTATTGATCTCCCGAAGTTGTGGAAAAGTTTTCTGTTACGCAGCGCGATTTAAAGAACGACGAACGAAGTGACGATCAACGTGAATACATGTGTGCTCCGAATCTTACATATTTTATTTTATTTGTGTAGTATACAAATTTTGTTTAATTGGTTTTAAAGTGATTAATTACTAACCAATAGTGTTGTGATTTTATTTGTTGATATGGAATCGGAAGAGTTTCGTAAGTTTGTTGTCGATACTCCTTTCTCGTCGCAAAAAGTATGAATAATTCATACGTACCAATGGAGCGAACGACGAGATGAACGTCGAACCGATTAACAAAGGGAAAACAACGCTAAAACGAAATTTGGCACCAACAGTAACTGTAAAAACAGCATTTTGACGTACATAGATCAGGCGCTCACGCGTCGTTTTGACGCACTAGGTTTGACGTACATGGATCAGGCGCTCACGCGTCGTTTTGACGCACTAGGTTTGACGTACATAGATCAGGCGCTCACGCGTCGTTTTGACGCACTAGGTTTGACGTACAGATCAGGCGCTCACGCGTCGTTTTGACGCACTAGGTTTGACGTACATGGATCAGGCGCTCACGCGTAGTTTTGACGCACTAGGTTTGACGTACATAGATCAGGCGCTCACGCGTCGATATGACGCACTAGGTTTGACGTACATGGATCAAGCGCTCACGCGTCGTTTTGACGCACTAGGTTTGACGTACATGGATCAGGCGCTCACGCGTCGATTTGATGCATCGATTTGAGACGCTTAATGTGAGTAGCGTCTGATCTATGTACGTCGAACCGATGTCTGAGTAGCTCTAAATGCTAATTTACACTATTTCAGTAACAGGTAGAGTGGTTTAGTGGTTAGTTTTGATTTAGCCATCGGAGTGGATACATGTGAGCTCCGAATCTTACATATTTTATTTGTGTAATTTGTTTTAAAGTGATTAATCAACCATATCAATGTGATCAAAAATAAATTTGTTACTGAACGATTTATTATGATTGGATATTATTAATATTGACATAAAATGTCCCAATGTGTTGCAGACTCGTATGCAAGCATTTAGTTTCTATAAAAGATTCTACCAAAAACATTCGAAATTACCACTAAAATTTAATAAAATTCATGTATTTGGTGTGAATGTTAGGTACTCACATTTACCTATTATACAATGACATTTATTGAAATTCAAGTGGTTTTTACAGGAATTCTACTAATATTCACATTTTTTTGTGTGAAGATTCTTTGTGTGGATTTTATCAAACATTTTGCCATTTATGGATGAATATCACTAACATTTCTCCTTCCTTCTAATTAAATTAAATTTGAGAAAAAATGGCAATGTTTTGCATGAACTTTGCTAAGATCTACTGTATTCGGTTGGAACATTCAAATTTACAGAAAAAAGGAGAAAGGTTAGTGTAATTCGTCCGTAAATGGCAAAAGTTTTTATAAAATTCACACAAAAATGAATTGAGGGAAAACTTACAAAAAATATGAATTCCGGGAAAATAACAAAAAAGTTAATTTTTGTGGAAAAACTTAAATTTAAGTAAAATTCTTGGTAAATAGGAAAGTTTGAGTGGCATCCACAACAAATACAGTACATTTTAGTAGAAATTCACAAATAATACGTATGTGAGTTTCTGGGAAAATTTACAAAAAGATTTATTCGTATTCATATTCATATCTGTATTCGTATTCATATTTATGAATATGAATACGCCGATCTATGAGTGAATGTCCAAAGTAAGATGTCCCTCATTCGAACGATCCACGCTGGCGTTCCTCATGGAAGTATGTTGGGCCATATTTGTATATATTCGCTCATTTTGCGCAGATTTTTTGTAGGTATATATTTTTTTTGCTCAGTGTGTGAGGTGTCTCCAAGGGTTAGTTAACTCGTGAGTTAACTTCCACTGGTACGAGATTAAAACAAAAAAACTCGAACAATCAAGACATTGTTAATCAGACTCGTCTGACTTATCATCTGTGTACTCGTAGTTCTAATTACACAAATCTGACACAAATAAGCGCGTTGTGTGCGTCTCCGCTTCCGCACTTCGCGTGTTTTTCAACGTGCAAATTGGCGGCTTCGTTAAAAGGAGCAATTAAAATTTGATCTTCTCGCCGATAGCCGGAGGAGGTCCACCTTTTTCCAATTAGTTACAGAACCCCCTCGGTCGTTCCGGTCTCAATCTTATTTTTCAACTTGTTCCGTCGGCCCTGCTCGTCAATTTCCACCGGAGACCGCCCCGAGAGGGTTTTCGACGATACCTAATTCCAACGGTGTTTGAGGATCTGGCGGGGTGTCGAAGAGCCGTTTTGTCAACAAAATAGCGGAAAACAACAGTCGTCGGTGGTGATTGTTTTTGGTTATTAGTAGGTATTAGCAATTTGAGAGGGAGCTCCGAGGGGGTTGATTAGAGCGAAAGACTGGACCCTGATCAGCTGCGTCAGCTCTGGAGCTTATTAGCGAATTTCCGAAGAAGCTATTGTTCTCGGTCCAAAATTTTTAAAACTCGAATTTTCGAAAACTTTTCATACCAAAATCCGTTTCAGACCATCCTGAATCCACTGCCAAAAGACACCAAAAATTATAGATTAGAAATTATACATAGGTATATTTATAGTGGAGGTTTTTTTTGACTAGGAAACAGAAGAGTAGTTTGCGGGTGAGGATGACCAACACTAGTCGTTGTTATCATTTGAAGGGTGCAGGGGAAGAAGGGTATAATTCCACTATTTGTCGATTTCGAGGTTTCAATGCCTTCTAGAGGCTTTCTGGGAGCAGTTTCACGTGGTAGGTCGGTACTAGTGAAAAACGATTTCATTCCATGATGGTTTGGAATAGTTGATAATTTTTTTTTTTTCATACCTTGGCAACGTATCATGAGATGGTTAAGTTAGTTATTGCTCTCCTGAACATTTTCCAATTTTGGAATCGTACCCTTCTTCCCCTGTACCCTTCATTTGGTTTATTGCAACGTTTCAATCTTGGAACAAGATCCTAGTAATGCATCCTACAAAACAGAAATATGGGAGAGTTATTATGGTTAAATAGAAATGGTGACTTACTAACTAGTTTTACCATAGACTTTTAAAATGAACCATCCCATTTACACTCCAAATCATCCTCCATTCTCAATAACACAAGTATAGGTAACAATATTTAATATTATTGTCCAACCAACCTCCACCACCGTAACTATATAATATCCATCCCAACAACATCCATTTATCTCTTGCATTCCTTGTCAAACATTACTGTTCCGTGACAAAATGTGTACCAATCGGATAATTATCATGTAAGTTCATACTTTTATTCCATTTATAACTACGAGTATTTTGTAAGTCACCATTTCTATTTAACCATAATAAGTCTCCCATATTTCTGTTTTCTAGGATGCATGATTAGGATCTTGTCCCAAGATTGAAACGTTGCAATAAACCAAATGTTCGGCCGTAGCCTCACACCGCGAAAACAAATAATAAAATAACAAAAATAAAATACGCTTCCTCATAAAATTTCCTTTCACTGCCAGTTCAACCACCTTGAGGTTGTTGAACGTCACGTCCCGTTGGCATACCTGGGTAGTCCCTACACCTGGTTAGTTATCCCTACATCTGTGTACTTATACCATTAACCCCCTGTGGCAACGACCTAAGGTCATTGTATCATAACTGACTTCGCTCTTCCATTCCATCCCTCCAAGTTACCCCTTCTCGCGGTTTATTGTGTTTTCTCAAGAGTTCCAAAACGTCTGCTCCCCTCTACCTAGGTTATAAAATCCCTGAGCACTGCCAAATGCGTACAGTCCACCGTTCAGTCATCGTTCAGTCTACAAACTTCATTCAGTCAACGCGGTTGACTCAACCAACGCGGTTGAGTCAACCAACGCGGTTGAGTCAACCAACGCGGTTGAGTCAACCAACGCGGTTCAGTCAACCAACACATTCACTCGCATCACGTTCAAACGCATCACTTTCGATCTAACTGATAACTGTTTGTACCCGACCTACTCTGTGACTCAAGTCTCCTCAGTGTAATAACCCCTCGTGTATTCAAGTGCATTCACTCTACATAAACCTGTATTTTTCTACAATCGTTCATCTATTCATTAACCTGTACACATCGACATTTCATAACGCGCACGATCATATGTAAATATATATCAGCCATCGAAGTTAAAAGGACTGCCTTGTCATTTCATCCCTGATCTTCCCGATGGTAGAGCAAACAGCCCTGCATCTTGGTGCCGAAACCCGGGAATGAATCAGGCAAGGGTTGACAGTGAAATCCAAGTCAACTCTTGATGCAACTTATCCAACATCATCCGTCATCATCCAACTGCTCTCCCACATCGAAACAAAATGTCTATTCGTCATGGTGCTCGGACTACCAAACCATCAGCACGGAAGTCCGACCCCTCACCAAGGACTTACTGAAAAGTCCCCTGAGATCGTCGAAGTCATCACGGAACGTCTACACAAACACCTCACTGCCTGGAAAAAGCTCCTCAACGAACGCGCCGCCTCTCTGCCCCCACCGTCGCGTACTGTAAGTACAAACAGTTCTCAGTCAGATTTTAGATCGAATACTTATAGTGATTTGAAAACACTGGCAGTGCTCATCACGACCATCCCCGTTTTTGACTTTTCACAATTTTAAAGACCAACGCTTCGATGATCATATCGCTCTCAATGCTTGATAACTAAACTGGACGGAGCCCTCATTATCGAATAATCTTTCCTTCAATAAAACTCAAACTAATCAAACTCAAGACGTTAATCAAACTCTCTCATTAATAAAATCGTTCCCTGAAAACTCCGTACTTCCCACAGCGTGTTGTATTCTATCGAACTCTCTCATTAATCCCTGAAAATTCCGTACTTCCCACAGCGTGTTGTACTTTATCGAACTCTGTCATTAATCCCTGAAAATTCCGTACTTCCCACAGCGTGTTGTATTCTATCGAACTCTCCCATTAATCCCTGAAAGTTCCGTACTTCCCACAGCGTGTTGTACTTTATCGAACTCTCCCATTAATCCCTGAAAATTCCGTACTTCCCACAGCGTGTTGTACTTTATCGAACTCTCTCATTAATCCCTGAAAGTTCCGTACTTCCCACAGCGTGTTGTACTTTATCGAACTCTCTCATTAATCCCTGACATTTCCGTACTTCCCACAGCGTGTTGTACTTTATCGAACTCTCTCATTAATCCCTGAAAATTCCATACTTCCCACAGCGTGTTGTACTTTATCGAACTCTCTCCAATAATCGCAAAAACCGAAGGGATCCTAAATTCTAGGCCCCACTCTCCTCATCCCCAGCCGACCTACAAATTCTTACTCCTGGTCACTTCCTCATACAGCGTTCACTGAATCCCCCCGCCGTTGGGGAGGTCGTCCTCATCATGGACGACGACTTACCACATTTTCGAAGGCCCTTAGGCCGCATTACAAAATAATTTTGCATCTTGGTACAGATCAAGTGCCACGGGTCGCGGAAGTTGACACCGCCTCTGGCACTAAAAAACGGCCTTTGACCAAGCTATGCCCATTACCATACCCCTTGTGACTTCCGTAATCCTTCCCTGGCCCCCGAACCATGTTCGGCCGTAGCCTCACACCGCGAAAACAAATAATAAAATAACAAAAATAAAATACGCTTCCTCATAAAATTTCCTTTCACTGCCAGTTCAACCACCTTGAGGTTGTTGAACGTCACGTCCCGTTGGCATACCTGGGTAGTCCCTACACCTGGTTAGTTATCCCTACATCTGTGTACTTATACCATTAACCCCCTGTGGCAACGACCTAAGGTCATTGTATCATAACTGACTTCGCTCTTCCATTCCATCCCTCCAAGTTACCCCTTCTCGCGGTTTATTGTGTTTTCACAAGAGTTCCAAAACGTCTGCTCCCCTCTACCTAGGTTATAAAATCCCTGAGCACTGCCAAATGCGTACAGTCCACCGTTCAGTCATCGTTCAGTCTACAAACTTCATTCAGTCAACGCGGTTGACTCAACCAACGCGGTTGAGTCAACCAACGCGGTTGAGTCAACCAACGCGGTTGAGTCAACCAACGCGGTTCAGTCAACCAACACATTCACTCGCATCACGTTCAAACGCATCACTTTCGATCTAACTGATAACTGTTTGTACCCGACCTACTCTGTGACTCAAGTCTCCTCAGTGTAATAACCCCTCGTGTATTCAAGTGCATTCACTCTACATAAACCTGTATTTTTCTACAATCGTTCATCTATTCATTAACCTGTACACATCGACATTTCATAACGCGCACGATCATATGTAAATATATATCAGCCATCGAAGTTAAAAGGACTGCCTTGTCATTTCATCCCTGATCTTCCCGATGGTAGAGCAAACAGCCCTACACCAAATTACGTTGCAATAAACCTATACCAACGCCTGGTTGTTGGTCATGTTATTACCAAATTATACCAATGTTCGTCATCCTCACCCGCAAACTACTCTATATATATTTATATGTCCGGTTGTGGAAACGAAAACACTCGCGGTGATATACTGTATAAATATTTTCACAGGAGGAGAAAATAGAAAGAGAGAAACACTTAATTTAAACAATTGTAAATCTTATGGTAATTTTCGCGTTACAGCGTCATCAGCCCAGGAAGAAAATTTTGGAGGAACAATTCTGGAGGAAAATTGAACTTTTCGGTTTGATTTGAAATGTATGCTCTTTAAACCATGTTTTTCTCAAAACGAGTGGCTGGCCATGTAGGTAGGCAAAATATACAATTGAATGCTTTTATCTAGTGGATATGCTAGAACTTCAGGTTTGATTTGGTGATGAAAAGTCTTATAAAGCTTATCAGACCAGCGAAAACAGCTGTTGCGTTCCTCTTCTTCCTATGAAGGAAATAGGCGTCAGTAGGTACCACTTAAATTAAGTGACTTAATGAGGCTACAAGATCACGTCAACGACGATGTTGTCCGACTCCTAGACACAGATGATCTACTCCGAAGATTGAAACGTACCAAACCGCATGAGCTTGCTCAACTAATATGAAAACGTCAGAACAATATTTATATTCGTCAGAGCAATATTCGTATGTTGAATTTTAAATTAAATTTTCAAAACTAAAGTAGGTACATCACTTAGTCTTATAAGACTAAGTGTTGTACCTACTTTAGTTTTGCAAATTTAATTTAAAATTCAACATACGAATATTGCTTATAAGTTTACTTGTATATACTTGGCGCAATAAAATATATTAAAGAAAAAAATATATATATAATTTACAATATCTAAAGAAACAACGGGGGACAAGAACAACGAGGAACATGGCGAATTAGACGCATGATGGAAACTGTGTATCCTGTACGCAGATTGTACGACCGCCCACGGCACTACCCCCTCCACCGCCCCCCTTATGCACTTCACAGGAGCGAGGGGGGGGGGGGAGAGAAAAAAAATTTACGCGCGAAATAAAAGCAAAACAACAACCGTAACGGTGGGGGGGGAAGGGGGAGAATGTATCAGGATCGCGAGATGACGGGAAGGGGGCGGTGGAGGGGGAGTCGCGGGGGGGCTTCGCGGTACGCGCTAAATCCGCGGGGCCGCTCAACCCCCGTTCCGTCGCCCCCCTTTCGGCGATAACCCGCCATTTTGTTTTCCGCGGATTCTCTTTCAACCCTTTGGCGGAGAACACCGCGTAACTAACCCCTCCCTCCCTCCCTCCTCCCCCACGTCCTCCCCCACGTCCTCTACGCGTCTCCATCGCGGTTTTTTTGTTGTATTCGCGATAAAAAGGGGGAGACCCCCCCCCCCCTGCACCGTTTCCGAGTGCAGTTTTTATGGAAAAACCCACTTCTTCTTCCTCCTCCTCCTCCTCCTCCTCCTCCTCCTCCTCCACGGCCCATGAGCCGCCGTTTTTGCGAGTTCGTTGCAACTCTATAAAAAAACACGGCTAATACGTTATAATATAACGTATTATATTATATTACGTATCTATTATATTATATTACGTATTATATTATATATAATATATTATATTACGTGTGTGTGATTTTTTTGACCGTCAGTAAGAATGATGTTAAGGGATGTCGAGGGTCGGTCAAATGAAAATTGATTTATGTGCCAACGTTTCGAAGAATATATTTATTCATCTTCAGCGAAGTAGTGTACAAGATGGAGTTGGACTCCAACAGGGAAGCTCTTGCCTCCAGATCACAGAAGTAACTACTTGGAAGTAACTACTTGGAAGTAACTACCTACTACAGAAGTTGTTACTTCTGTGATCTGGAGGCAAGAGCTTCCCTGTTGGAGTCCAACTCCATCTTGTACACTGCTCTGAAGATGAAGAAATATATTCTTCGAAACGTTGGCACATGAATCAATTTTCATTTGACCGACCCTCGACATCCCTCAATATCGTTATATATTACCTACTATTATGTATAATAATAGGTAATGCCTAGATGTGTACTGCTCCGTAAAAACGCCTCAACTCAAAATAAGTGAAAATTATCGTAAAATGTAGTTAACGCTTTTCGAGGACACTATTTCGTGACAGTTTTTTGTTTTAATGTGCCAAAGCAAAGACATAAAATGTCTGAAAGTTGACATTTTATGTCTTTGCTTTGGCACATTAAAACAAAAAACTCTGCAAATTCTTGACACAACGGTTCATTATCTTCTTTGTACAGATCACCCTTCTGTCAAGATCAATAGGTCTAAATGTCTAGATCCTAAATGCTAGATTAATAATGTTTTTAGATTAATTAGATTTGAAGATGAAGAAACGTGGTTGTTACTTGATATCGAGGGTCTCAAGGCAACACCCCACATCGTCACTTTTGGCCAAAATGAGTTATGCATACCATTCGAAGCGTCTTCCCCCGGCTGATCGATCTAAGTATAAGTTAGGTAGGTAGGTTTCATATTTAGATAGCGTTTATTCCGTAGAATTTTTTAAGACCATCCACAGCTTTGTACGACCAGCCGTTCGTTCTCAATGACATGAGGTTTAGCCTGTCAACACGATCGTGAATCAAACGGTTGAAATACAGGTCGATTTTCATACTAACAAGCTCTTTGGAACATCATATGGCTTAAGTGATGTCGAGTTTGTTGTTCTGAGGTGCGTTTCGTGCTACGGAAATGAAGGTAATTTCGAATGTTTGTTGGTAGGTACTTCTTTTATAGAAAAATTATTACCGACGTAGTATTAAAAACCCCGGAATTATATCGGTACATTTTATTTGTAATTAATTCATCATCTCTATCATTCAGGTTCTGCACAAAGCAACCCAGGCGATTCCAACAGCCGGATATCGTATTAATTAATCATAATTAATAATAATTATTATTAATAATAAATACAAATTAGTAATACCTAACAATATATTATAATAATTTTCACTAGGTAGGTACTTGATACAATTATTATTAATTAGTGATAATTCATAATAATAATTAATCTAACATTTAGGATCTAGACATTTAGACCTAGTGATCTAGACAGAAGGGTGATCTGTACAAAGAAGATAATGAGCCGTTGTGTCAAGAATTTGCAGAGTTTTTTCGGTCGCCAAGATTGGGCCAAAAATTCAGAGATTGTTTAGGTAAACCCCAAGTGTGGCACATGAAATTTCATTATTTTTTTACGCTGATGGACGTGGTGCAATTCGTTTTTCGATCACTTGATTTCAGGTTTCATTTTATGATCTTTGGTGTCTTCTGGCAGTGATTTCAAGATGGTCAGGAACGGATTTTGGTATAAAATGTTTTCGGAAATTCGCTTAAACTCGATTTTCAAAAAAACAAAAACATCAATAGCCCGGTTTTGATACGAGGTTGATTGAAAGTGAGATTGAAAATGATCGTGAATATCGAAATGAGTTGGAATCGGAGGCGGAAGTCGGTTGTGAAAGTGAAAGCGGCGTCGGTCGCCATTGATCAGAGCGAACACTTTTCGGGGGGTAGGTCGTGGAGGAGGAGGAGGGCGGAGGGTGGAGGGAGGAGAACGTAGGGTGGAGTGAGGAGGGAGGAGGGAGGAGGGAGAAGGGCGTAGAACCCTCGCACTGTATCCGCGAAATGTACCGCGAAAAAAGTGCAGGGACGGTTAGGGGGTTGGGGGGGGGATGATCGACGAGGGGGGGAATGAAGAGGAAAAGCGAAAGGGTTGCAAGCTACGCGAGGGATTGCAGGCGCCCGGGTCGAGGTCCAGGCGCCGGCGTCGCTCAGTCACGTTCTGGACACGACGACGTCAATTAATGACGTCGTTATTACGTCAATAATTGACGTCGTTATTACGTCAATAATTGACGTCCTTATTACATTTCCATACCGATCGAAACCGCCGAAACAACGAGGAAGATCATGTTTCAACCATTTCGTCTAAATAAACATTCTAAATATTGTACAAAACGTGATGACGCACAGTGGGCTCTTTTGCATAACTAGCGCAAAAAATGCATCGATGACCATAATGAGATGGAATCGCTAAAAATGTCGTGTTCTGAGGTGAATTAGCTATTTTAGATGACCAACAATGATTAAAAACGCACATTTTTATTAAAATTTTCCCTATTCTATTTTTATTTTTTTTTTAATTTGCATTTATTACTTACAAGAAACAATACAAATTAACGGTATATTTTACCTAAATGCTACAACCCCGCTAAAATAATAATCTTGTGCTGGGGTCGGAGTGCAACTAACCTTAACTTATTACAGCAAAATATTAATACCCTTATCATACAAGAAAACAAGTGCATTAAGTTAAGCGTTCCTTCTATGAAAATTCAGAGTTTACTTTAGGGAGAATTGTGCGAGAAGAATGGATGTTTCTAGTGAATGTGGAAATAGAAACATGTTCGTTCCTAATTTTTGAACAAAAAACATGAACGCAGGATTGAAAAAGGTACAATTGAGTGATATTTTTCACGTGAAATTGATTTCATGTAATTCATGTGTACCAAATGGCCCAATCGGCATTTGTAGAATAAATGCTTTACTATTATTATTAAGTAGGAGTGAAGTTGGATATCTCATATTTTTATTCAGAATAATTTACAAAATGCGATTTTGCATTATCTGGACCTTTCTAATATAAGGTCTACAAGCACTACTCCAAAGAATGACCATACTTTATTATGGAAAAGGATAACGATGGCGTCACATGATAACCTCGTATCTCAAAAAAACAAATTTTACAGGAGAGGCAAAAAACTGATAGCAATGGCATAAAGTGGCATTAGGAGTTACAATCTCATATAGTCCTCTAGAGGGCAGAAAATTCATTTTCCGCTCAAATTTGAACCACAGGCCGATGAGATACGAGGTTTTCTTCCCATACATGCAAAAAACTAAAAATCGTCAAAAATCAAGATACGAGGTTATCATGTGACGCCATCGATAAGCCGTACAAAACAGTTTTTAATTGCTTTTGCGACAATAAAACACGGATCTCCCTGGAAACGTAAAATAGTTTACGTATTCTTGCTATGAGGAACTCAATGTACTTCTTGAAATTCGAGTGATCATCAATCAGCACCCCTAGATATTTAGTGATCATTAAACGGAAGAGAAGGACAATCACAGTTTGATACGTCAGTGATAGAAGATAACTGCTTATGGAATTTCGGCGTACGGTACTGAGGGATACGCCTACTTCCTATTGAAAATCGAAGCACCGAAGTTTTATCAATATTCAAACATATCGATACCTCTGCGCAAAAAGGGCGAATCTGCAATCGAGCACTGTTTCTAAAACCCCAAACGGCGTCGCTAGTTATTATAACCTCCTGTTCAGTTTTCTCTACTTTCAGTCGCTACCTACACTATCTTACTACGAATTCCTCAAAAGTTAATTCCTTTGGGATAGTCCAGTAAAATTATTAATAAGCTTTAGTTCAGTGTGATGCAGATTCGCCCTAACGACCCAAAATTTGTTGGAAAAGTTTGAGCGTAAAAAGGGCGAAACTGTCAGATTCGCCTTTTTGCACTTGCGAGTTTGTCAATCGCTAAAACAGATTCGCCCTTGAGCGAAAATTCAGATTCGCCCTTTTTGCGCAGAGGTATCGATATTTAAGTATATCAAACCAGTGCTTCATTCGGAACAGTTCAGTGTTAACTTTATCATCTGAAGCTTTATAGTCCCTACCATATAATGCAATGGCTGTATCATCCGCAAAACCAAACATTTTACCAAACAATATACCTGTCACCTATTCGTAACCGCCGAGGCAGTGATTAACGCAAGTGATGCACTAATGATCCAATCACTACATTTTTCTAATGATTCCAAGTGATTATTGCGAGTGGTTCCCCACCAAGGATTCAATCACGGCAGTGATCCGCCAAATGATCACTACATTTTTTAAAATGATTCCAAGTGATTCATTTCTGTACAAATGTACGTAGAGAGAGAGAGAGAGAGAGAGAGAGAGAAAGCATGCTTTATTTTTCACCAATCATTATGTATACATTTCTTACAAGGAGCTATGCACTGCCTTGGTCCTATTAATCTCCAAGTCCCAGGTCTTGCAATATCGTTCCAACTGGTCGATCATGCGCTGCAGCTCCACCACATTAGAGGCCAGCAGTACCACATCGTCAGCAAATAGCAACGCAGGCACATTGTAGTCGCCCAGCCACAGGCCACCTCCAAGAGAATCAGTCAGATCATTGACAAAGAGAGCGAAAAGTAAGGGGCTTAGCGGACAACCCTGCTTTTGAAAAACTCAGTTGTTCCTCCACTAGACAGCCTCACTGCCGACTCCGTGTACTTATACAGACTTCTCAAAGCAGCAAGAAATCTGGATGATACTCCCATGCAGGACAGCTTGTACCACAAATATTGGCGGTTGATTCGGTCAAAGACTTTAGTAAAATCAATAAAAAATGCATATACTTTATTACCTTTTGTTCTGAGCTTAATTTTCACAAGACTAGTCAAGTTGAATATGCTATCGACTGTGGAATAAATCTTCCTAAATCCCGCCTGAAACTCGCTCAAAATCCCAGTAGCCTCCACCCATCTTGCCAATCTCACTTGCAGCAGGCTCGCATATACTTTGGAAAACGTGTTCAAAAAAGAAAGCCCTCTGTAAAATGTACGTAGATTGGGGGCCTCAATTCATACGTGCGTCGAAATGACAAGTTTTTCGTTTTTTTTCGGACGTTGCTACACATCTTGAGTGACCATTGAAGACGGTGTCGTAACACGAATTCCGAAACCCATTTTCATTTTTTTCTTTTTTTCTTTTTTCTTCTTCTCTTTCCCCTCCAACAGTCGTTTTGTCTACTCAGGACGCTCCCATCGCGAATGTCCCTCCTAGTTCTCATAGAAAACGCCCCTCCCCGACCACGACCGAATAATATATTCGCCGTAGAAAAACGGTTTTGTGGGGTTCAAGATATTTCTCGACATTAAAATAAATCCTTTTGTCGCTTTCAAGAAGCTCCCGTCCCTCAGGGAACAAGTTTGGCAAACTATCGCTTTACAAAGGGCCGGACACCGGACAATGGCCTAGGACTGGACTAGTCGAATTTCTATACGCCTAGTCGAATGAAAAACCTGTGTCGAAATAACCTTCTTCGCACTATGAGATTTTTTCGGGAGGGACTCAAAAGGGTTGTTCTATTCGAAAAAAAATTAAATCGAGCATTGAAAAAAGACCACCTGAAGCTTATCCGAAACGGTTTTTGGCTTTTTCGTCGGTCGATTGTATTTTGCGAGTGGCCGGTATAACGGCGATTTTTCAACGTACGTTTTAAACGGAGGCCGTTTAAGGTTCCGTTTAGACGTTAAGATCGAAACGGGCGCTTGGACAAAACAAATTGGACGGTTTGAAAAGCTTTGACGGGCTTTACTGGCCGTTTTTCTAGTGCGGAAGGTGGTTTTTTTCCGGTACAGAGACAGGATTCTCCGAAGGAACATCTGGAGGAGATGGACGTTGGAAGACGTTCGTTTTGGGTTCACAACGGATTCGCTGTCGGATCGTCAACGGACGTGTTGAAATAGCCGAAACCGTTGCGGACATTTTATCGTACAGAACGACAAAGAACGAAAATCCTTGCAGTAAAACCGTTCGAACTGTGGGTGGTCCAATTCGGGTTCAAAAGAGGCATCAAAAATCTGTCATCTGATTTTGACCAAACAGATTTTGGGAGAACGAAACGGCAAGAAAAGCACAGAGAAGTTGTGGGCAACTCGAAAAACGTAACTTGCAGCAAATTCGTTCTAACTGTGGGTGGTCCAACTTGGGTTCAAAAGGTGGCATCAAAAATCTGTCATCTGATTTTGACAAAACAGATTTTGGGAGAACGAAACGGCAAGAAAAGCACCAAGAAGTTGTGGGCAACTCGAAAAACGTAACTTGCAGTAAAACCGTTCGAACTGTGGGTGGTCCAATTTGGGTTCAAAAGGTGGCATCAAAAATCTGTCATCTGATTTTGACTAAACGGATCTTGGGATGTTGATGTTGAAATCAACAAGAAGCCAACATATCTGGCAAAGTCATGATGCCTAGCATAGGCATAATGATGGTCTATGAAACAAAATAATTCGGAATGACTCTCAAATTCAGGGAAAACTCGGCACTAAGGGCCTTGTCGAGGGAGGCTGCTCAGGGGGAGCCACTCAGCTAATTCTAGTCCTGGGCAGCGTCAAGTTAAAGCACTAGGGAGGCTACACACCAAATTACAGCTTCATAGAGTGAGTAGCATTGAAAATTTCAATGCTCATTTAATGAGCTTTAGGAGCCACTTAGCTGATCCTCATTCTACGCTGCTCAAAGTCCTGAGGAGGCCTAAATGCCAAATTTCAAGTCTCTACCACCAATTGGCTAAATTTCTATAAGGTATTAAGTACCAATCACCCCCCCCCCCTTCCCACCTTTCAAGACTTCAAATCACAGCATGAGATATCCTTCAAAAACCCCTCAACCCCTCTACCTTTGGGATACCTTTGGGAAAAAAGGAAAAAACATCGGTTAGTGATAAATAACATCGAATGTCCGAAAACATCGAGTATTCGATACCCATCCCTACCTGCTGAGAAGATTGAGAAGAAGAAACCTACTCGAACTAAATCGTCGTAAGTGCTTGTTGCGGTTTGGGTTTACAATGTACAAGTTTTGCTGGACATTCGAGAAGTAGGTACACGTGTATCAGTGTTGTCATTCTACTGGAATTCCGGTAGATCTACCGGTTTAGCTTCAAATCTACGGGGCTTTTTCGACCAAAAATAAACTTTGAGCGCAATAGGGCTGCTGGAGATCAATAATTTTCCATTCCATTCGCCAAAGTTGTTGGTTCACCTTGCAAACAAAGCAGAAGAAGTGTTGATAGGTATGTACTCGTACTATACTACAACAATACCACCAACGTATCTCTTTTCGCTGTTACAGCCTCATTCCATTTTACCTATTTTGTATTTTCGCTCGTTTCTGTTTCTACAGTTCGGTCTGTTAAGTTTCGTGTTTAAATAGATACTACCTACGTTCGTCCATCCGTATTAATTCGTTTTTCTCGGCCGTTCTTGAAAATGTCGTCAAGTGATGATTCGGATAGTACTACAACTCCTCTTCGGCCGAAAAAAGCACTGAAGTACCTACCGAAAAGGGTGGGAAAAGGAATTTCCCTGGATTCGCCATAGCAAACGAGGTGTTTCGTACTTTTTTGTGCCCTGCGACCCAAACTCTAACCGACCAATAATTTCGAGTTCGGCCAAAGCTGTTCTTGAAAACAATAACTTACGAGTAAGTATATTTTTATCTTCTTTTTTAATAGAGAAATGACGAAATCGTTGAAAACTAAGTTTTTGTGCAGCTCAGGTCCTTAGGTTTTAAGGAGTGATGTTGGGAGTATCGAGGGTTGGTCCAAATAAAACAATTTTTCTAGGCTGACGTTTCGCAATAAATGTATTCCATCTTCAGGGCTACAAACAGAGGAGGAATACACATGTGGAATGAACATTGGTATAAAAACATGGCTTGCTGAAAATCTTGCTTGAAAAATATGGCTTCCTAACATCACTTCTGAATGCCAGTGGTCAAGAACCTTTAACCTACTTAGGTTTTAAGTGAATTAAAACCTTTTTTCATCGAGAAAAGTAATCGTGGTCAAGAATACTTTTTAAAAAACACCGGGAAATCTACCGGGTTTCCTAACTCAATCTACCGGAATCTACCGGTTTTTTTCGACGAAGCAGATTTTTCATACAAGAGGGAGTTATGGCAACGCTGCCGTGTATCTGCTTCGGAAAGGGGTTTATTGACGATACGACATTCGATGTATCGCCAATGAAAAGGCGAAAGGCGTATTGGTTTAGGTGTATTCAACCTGTTTGATCGATAAATTCGGCGATAACCTTCTCCCCCCCTCGAAAGGAACACACCTGTCAAGACACACAGCCTCGTTTCAACTCGATAATACGACACGGGTCTTATTAACCCACGTGAAACCGCCCGTACGAAATCGTCTTTATATGAAATGGCGGACTCCCCCAGGGCTCTATTTGGTCGATGACATACCCTTTACCCTATACATACCCTTCCTCGTACATTTCGACCCTCATCCGCTCGCTAACCCCCCCCCCCCCCTTTCCGTTTCCAATTTCCCTTCAACCCTTTTGCGACGATATCCAAATGTATCCAGAGCCAAAACCAATATGGAAGTCTCCAGTCGAATTAAACCTTCACCCTTTCACGACGGTTTTTATGTAGACGAAACGTAACTCTGCCGCTAAGTGATGAAGATCCGCATTGGCGTTAATTTTGCACGATGAACCAAAATTGCACAGAATTCCATAAATTTTAGTGGATTTTCGGACAAGACTAGCTACCTATGAACTTTTCAAAAAATCGATCAAAAACCTCTAAAACAATGTCATGATTTCGAAACGATCCATTTCGGGCTATTCTGAATCTAACCCTGGAAATTATACGGCCAGTAAATGAATGAAACGGGATAGATAGGGCTGGCAGTCGATGTGTGAAATGCTATTTTGGTTTATTATCTTCGATAATGAACCATTGGAATCGCCCAAAGAAAAAAATATTTTAACCCCCCCTCAAAATTTGTTGGTTTACGTTTCAAGATACGTAGATTCAGAAAATCGAATAAAAAAAAATCCGTCCGTCCGCCGTACGCCGTACGCGCCACTTTGCCCAGTTAGCGTTGAGCTAAAATTACGAAATTTGGTTTCTGGGTTTGGACCAGCCCCACAATGATCCTCGAAACTTTTCATAACCCTAGGTCAAGGGGAAGGGGTTCAAAACGAATTTTGAAATTTTGAAAATTCCATATCTCCATATAATAATAAATACAAATTATTAATACCTAACAATAAATTATAATGATTTTCACTAGGTACTTGATAAAATTGATAATAATAATTAATCTAACATTTAGGATCTAGACATTTAGACCTAGTGTTTCATCTTCCAGGTAAACTACAGTCTAGAAATTTTAACCGTCAGTCGGGGATAGACCACATTGCAATATTCACTCGGTTTCTCATCTGTAAAATTGTTGTAATAATACCTTTTTGTAATAATACCAATTAAATTTTGATGCTGAGCTATTGACTTGAAATTTTAAAAATAGGTCAGAAATGGATGACATTTCAATATTCACTCGGTTTTTTTCTCATTGCAAACCTGTTCATTGTGTACCCAAGATCCTTCCCTAAAAGACCTGGCAGCGGAAAATATTATTCAACATGGTTTGAAAAGGGAAAAACAAGTTTTGTAAAAAATCACAATGCTCTAGGTAGTAGTCGATACCAGTGACCAACATTTTCTTCAGTAGTCGACATGGTTTTGCACTAGTAGTCGACCTACATGTGTTAGAAGTCGACAGTATCACTTGAGTCAGTAGTCGACAGGTTTCGTCATTCCATCGTTTTCGAATTTTACGACATCTAAATAAAATAAATTCAACTGTGAATCGGAACTTGAAAATAGATTAATAAGATGTAATAAAGTAGTTATCAGACTTTTTATTTGCAAACAGCTCATCATCAGTCTCAAATTGCAATAAGTAGGTACTTAAGTAAAAAGGTATGAAAACTATAGTCGAAAACTCATTGTCAGAAAATTGACATTACAGTTGGGCTTAGGTACCTATTTACAAATCTTTTTGACATTTTCATATCTTTGCTTTGGCACATTAACTGAAACGGGAAAAATTTGTTCCCTTGATTCACCCTTTCCCTCAGATCACGTCAGAACATAAGCGACCGGCGGGCCATTACGTCAGAGCCTATGACGCAAGAGCGTATGACGTAAGACGGCTGACAGGAGGCCAACTAGTACGTCAGAGCCTATGACGCACGAGCGTATGACGTAAGACGGCTGGCAGGAGGCCAACAAGTACGTCAGAGCCTATGACGCACGAGCGTATGACGTAAGACGGCTGGCAGGAGGCCCACAAGTACGTCAGAGCCTATGACGCACGGGCATATGACGTAAGGCGGCTGGCAGGAGGCCATCAAGTACGTCAGAGCCTATGACGCACGAGCGTATGACGTAAGACGGCTGGCAGGAGGCCAACAAGTACGTCAGAGCCTATGACGCACGGGCATATGACGTAAGACGGCTGGCAGGATAACTAGTGCGTCAGAGCCTATGACGCACGAGCGTATGACGTAAGACGGCTGGCAGGAGGCCAACAAGTACGTCAGAGTCTATGACGCACGGGCATATGACGTAAGACGGCTGGCAGGAGGCCATCAAGTACGTCAGAGCCTATGACGCACGAGCGTATGACGTAAGACGGCTGGCAGTAGGCCAACAAGTACGTCAGAGCCTATGACGCACTGGCATATGACGTAAGACGGCTGGCAGGATAACTAGTGCGTCAGAGCCTATGACGCACGAGCGTATGACGTAAGACGGCTGGCAGGTGGCCAACAAGTACGTCAGAGCCTATGACGCACGAGCGTATGACGTAAGACGGCTGGCAGGAGACCAACAAGTGCGTCAGAGCCTATGACGCACGAGCGTATGACGTAAGACAGCTAGCAGGAGGCCAACAAGTACGTCAGAGCCTATGACGCACGAGCGTATGACGTAATACGGCTGGCAGGAGACCTTTTATGTCTCTGCGCCCCCTCCCACACCCACACCGCGTACCTCGTACTTCATTTTGGTTTATTATCTTCGATAATGAACCATTGGAATCGCCCAAAGAAAAAAAAATTTTTAACCCCCCCTCAAAATTTGTTGGTTTACGTTTCAAGATACGTAGATTCAGAAAATCGAATAAAAAAGATTCCAATGGTTCATTATCGAAGATAATAAACCAAAATCCGTCCGTCCGCCGTACGCCGTCCGCGGCACTTTGCCCAGTTAGCGTTGAGTTAAAATTACGAAATTTTTTTTATGGGTTTCGACCAACCCCACAATGATCTTCGAAACTTTTCATAACCCTAGGTCAAGGGGAAGGGGTTCAAAACGAATTTTGAAAATGTGAAAATCTCATATCTCGAAAAATTTATATAGAACGGTATGTTTTTTATTTCATATTTAGATAGAGTTTGTTTCGTAGAATTTTTTAAGACCATCCGCAGCTTTGTACGACCAGCCGTTCGTTTACAATGACGGCTCAAAGATTGTGCCTCACAACACGATCGTGAATCAAACTGTTGAAATACAGGTCCATTTTCATACTAACAAGCTCTTTGGAACATCATATGGCTTAAGTGATGTCGAGTTTGTTGTTCTGAGGTGCGTTTCGTGCTACGGAAATGAAGGTAATTTCGAATGTTTGTTGGTAGGTACTTCTTTTATAGAAACATTATTACCGACGTAGTATTAAAAACCCCAGAATTATATCGTATTAATTAATCATAAATAATAATAATTATTATTAATAGTAAATACGAATTATTAATACCTAACAATAAATTATAATAATTTTCACTAGGTACTTGATAAAATTGTTAATAATTAGTGATAATTGATAATAATAATTAATCTAACATTTAGGATCTAGACATTTAGACCTAGTGATCTAGACAGAAGGGTGATCTGTACAAAGAAGATAATGAACCGTTGTGTCAAGAATTTGCAGAGTTTTTGACCTTCCATTCTTACGAAATCACGTATATTCATGATCGTTCATAAAACTTTCACTACCCCTGATCAACACTTCTTCAATAATAAACCATTTGAATACTTGATAATTAATGATAATTATAAACCGCTGTGTCAAGAATTTGCAGAGTTTTGGTTTACTACCATCGATAAAAATAAAAAAACTGCAGTCATGCAGCATGGCTATAAAGAGCGAGTTTTCGAAGAATTGACTGGTTTTATGTAAAATGTCTCCATTTTACTGGTTTTATAACGAATTTGGTTTCCATTTTTGCCGAGTAACACTTCAGTTTACAGATTTTTCAACGCTGAACACGATGGTGAAGTCAGAATTGCGATATCTCACTTCGTTATCAAATTAGAGCAGATGAACCATGAAGAACCTCTCAAAAAAAAAACATTTAAAATGAGGTTTGACTTTTGGGAACTGTTTAACTGTTTGAGTCATTTTTCATTTGTTAAACTCCCCAAAATCCCCCCCCCTCTTTTCAGATATCAAGTTAATTAATATGATTATTAAAAATAATTATAAATGATTAATAAAATGATTAAAAACTAACAATAATTATTATTTATTAACAGTAATGGATAAACAATTAGCAATATAATTAATAATTGTTACTCTTACCAGATCACGGATTTTGATGTTCGTTCATGCTCTAGTCAATTTTATTTAACGCCTGAAGTGTCTTAGTCAATGTGCCAAACGCATATCTGCTCATGTTCGTGAACAGGTGAACAGGTGATCAGCAAGGATATCAACCCAAAAAAGGCACCAGGCTATGACCTTATCACTGGACAAATCCTCCAGCACCTACCGCGTAAAGCTATCGCAAAAATAGTCATGATCATCAATGCGGTAATCAAACTTCGAAGCGTCCCTCAGCTGTGGAAGATAGCAGAAGTCATTATGATTCCCAAACCAGGCAAGCCACCAGGGCAACCAAGTTCATACAGACCAATTTCACTTCTACCAGTGTTATCTAAACTATTCGAAAAATTGATACACAGAAGACTAATACCAATTATTGAAGAACGAAAGCTGATCCCACGACATCAGTTTGGATTTAGGCAGAAACACTCAACAATCGACCAAGTCCATCGGATAACACACATCATCGAAGAAGCATTTGAGAAAAATAGAGTATGTTCTGCCATTTTCCTTGACGTCACTCAGGCGTTTGACAAGGTCTGGCATGAAGGACTCAACTACAAGCTGCGTAAGGCCCTGCCAATAAAGTATGCTGAGTTGCTTCAATCGTACCTCACTAATCGTTACTTCAGGATAAAGCAAGATGATGCATTTTCAGAACCAAAACCGATATGTGCAGGAGTCCCGCAAGGGAGTGTACTTGGCCCACTCCTGTACGTCCTGTATACCAGCGATCTCCCAGAAATTGAAATGAACACCACAGCCACTTTCGCAGACGATACAGCGATATTGGCAGTTGGAGACAGCAACATTGAGTCAATGACCAAGTTAAAGCGGTCAATATCTAGCATACAACAATGGACAGCGAAATGGAGAATCAAAATGAATGAAACTAAGTCGGTACATGTCGATTTCACCAATAAAAGGATCGACTATATACCGGCTTATCTCAATGGCAAAGTGATTCCTCATGCCAATGAAGCCAAATACCTCGGTATGACGCTTGATGCCAGGCTTCGGTGGAAAGCCCACGTCAAGAAAAAGAAGGAGGAACTTCTTCTCAAATTCAGAAAAATGTACTGGCTAATGGGGAGGCGGTCAAAACTGTCAATCCAGAACAAGCTTACGCTGTATAACCAAGTCCTTAAACCAGTCTGGACTTACGGAGCTCAGCTGTGGGGCTGCACGGCTCAATCAAACCGGGAAATAATCCAAAGATTCCAGAACAATGTGCTAAGAAATGTTGTCAATGCACCATGGTACTTTCGAAATGAACGACTCCACCATGAACTTCAAATCGAAACCATAAACGAAGCCATCAAGCGGCAAGCCGTACGTCATTTTCAACGGCTAAGGTCTCACGTCAACGAGGAAGCTGTCCGACTCCTTGACACGAGTGATATCACCAGACGATTGAAGCGTACAAAACCGCTCGAGCTTGCTCACGGGTGAAGCAGTATAGTGAATGCAATATCATCATAAAAATGAACAAAACTCAGTGATGTATCTAAGCTTTGAATAGTATGTGCCCTAGTTTCAAAATAATATTGTTAATAAGTTATTACTTGGAGCAATAAAATCTTTCAAAAAAAAAAAAAAAAAAAAAAAAATGTTCGTTCATTCTCAACGTCAATTTTATGTAACGCCTGAATCGTCTTAGTCACAATGTGAGAAATTTTACTCTTCGACCTTTCATTTTTACAAGATCACGTATTTTCTTGTTCGTTCATGGTCAAGTCAATTTGATACGACTGAAGCGACTTAGTCAATGTGTCAAGCGTCTTAGATCATGTCTATTTATCTTCGTTCATGGCTTAAATGCTTTTCTCGTTGAATTTGCTCATTTCCTAACGATTGTGTGCGGATTCCTCCAGTACGTCACGACAATCATTAGAACATGTAGGGTTGAGGAAGGAAACGCCAGTTTTTGGGCTTATGACGAATTATGGAGGTAAATGGGCGGAACTCGGCAACTGAATCACAGTCTGGGATTAACGGCGCACAGTGGCCGGACCCCCAAAATGAAAGTTCAAAATTTAACATTCTAAAATTAGTTTTCGACTCTCAAATACCTGTAGATAATTGACCCGACTTATTTAACCGAACCATCAAGTGCAGAATAAAAATATAGAACTTGAAACCTAATGGAAGCTGCAAAACTTCTTATTTCATGTCAATATTGTTGGAGGTGTTTGTACAAAAGCTGCGTTGTACAAAAGGTGTTGCTGTGCAAAAGAATCCTCTTTTCAGGACTTATGCACTTTCTTTGTACATGTAAGGAGAACGTTTCGGGGGCTCCTAAATTTTTAAAAAATATTTTCCTACTTCCTGAAATGAGGGGCAGTTGTAGTAGAATTGTCAAAGAAAACAATTCTTTTGATAATTTTTTTGGAGCCGGAAAAAGGTCTTTATCTAACGGTGTTTTGAAACTGGTTACATCGTGAAGTACGCATACTGGAGATGACAATCTGTGAGTTTCGTGCACCCTCCTTGCTTCTTTCCGAGTAACCCGTGATGATTATTATGATTAATCATGATTATGCCAATAACATCAAAATCGTTGTCATTACAATCGAAAATTGTTAGTTCACTGTGTAGACATATTATCAAAATAGACTCGAGAAGTAAATAAATGAAGTAGGTAACAGAGTTAGTTGCCATTAGAATCGTTTAAAGAAGGAGTAGGTAGGGTAATTATTTTTTGTAAATTTTGGGATGAGTAAAAAAATAATTATATTTTGCTCTAATATAATTTATTTTCTTGTTTGGAAAAATTCAAATTTGATGAATCAATTCACAGCAATTTTCAATTTCAATGCAACAGCAATGTAAGCAACCAAAACAAACTATTTAGAAGACCAGTATTGTGATGTGTTTGTTCATTTTGACCTCTCCTAAACTAGTTCCAGTGGTTTTTTGACGAAGCTATGTCAAATAGTTTTATTCACAGGTTTTAGAACAAAAATGACCATTTTCCACCACTGTGCGGAGTGTTATTAGGACAAATCCGTTTAATCCACGGATTGTGTTTGTACAGGTCTCACGCTACCCCTCGAGAGTCCACTGCAAACGAATTTTCAGTCCGGTTTTTTAGTTGGACATTTGAAACAAAAAATTTAAAACGAGCCGATATAATTGTTACTAAAACAGGGCTGCAACGTAAATTAATCGTGTGACTACAGCGTTCTCACACGACTCCCTCGCGCCTTTGTTCGAGTCATCCACAAGGTTTGCAGGTGAAATTGTAATTTTTCGTTGTTTCAATTTTTTTGTTCGTCTCTCGAGCGGTTTAAAGGGGAAAAAACAATCGGGTTCCTCATTTGGGAAAGTTGGGGGTAAATTGCCGTTGTTTTAAACGGAACTTGAGTGACCAGTTCGGATTTGGGGGCGGTTCAAGTTTACTGTTCGTATGAGAATGAGCCTTGAGACAAAGAAAGAGCTGATGGAGAACTGGACACTACTGAAAAAAAAATCCGTCTTCAAAGGTGACGTTCAACGGGTTTGGAAGGAAAACAAAAAAATTACAGCTGTAGGACTAGATATGACGTACGTGTGGGAGACAGAGTAGTAAATAAGTTAGTAATCGGTGGATTCGTATTAAGTTTGACAGGAAGTTTACATGAATTTAACTGGAGGTTTATACCTCCGTATTATGATTGACAGTATTTTTATATGGAATTTGACAGGATGTTTATTTGATGTTTTACAATAAGGTTACATTGAGTTCTTAGGAGGTTTATATAAAGTTTGACAAAATTTTTGATATTTGATAGCAAATTATGATGGTTTGGTTCATTCAATAGTAGATAGAATAGGAAGGATTGACAGGATGTTCATATTATGAATTTTGTCGTTTTGTTTGATCTTCCCGATACATTAGGCGACATGTATATGGAGTTTGACAGGAGGTTTAAATGACGGTTGACACTAACGTCATTTATAAAAAGTGTAGGGATATCAAGTTTGATAGGAACTTTATACGAAATTTGACACTAAGGTTATATGGAGTTTGATAGGAAGTTTAGATGACGCTTGATACTAACTTTATATGAAGTTTGATAGGAAGTTTATATGGAGTCTGACAGGGGCCTGTCAAACTTCATATAAACTTCCTGTCAAACTTCATATAAACTTAATGTGAAACGTCATCTAAACGTCCTGTCAAACTGTATATACATGTCGCCAAATTTATCTGGAAGATCAAACAAAACGTCGAAATTCATATAAATGTATGACATTTGACACTAAGGTTATATGGAGTTTGATAGGAAGTTTAGATGACGTTTGACACTAAGTTTATATGAAGTTTGACAGGAGGTTTATATGGAGTTTGACAGGAAATTATGATGGTTTGTTTGACCCAATAGTATAATATACTACTTATTCTACCGATATCTCAATTTGGACGTTCTGTTTAGCCTTCATGAAGCCTTCTGCCTTTAGCCTTCTGCAGATACATTTGGCGACATGTAGAATTCTCGTCTCGAACGACTGCATTCAGAAATCGCAAAATGGATTTCCATCGACATATGTAGGTATTCAAAAAACAATAAAGAAGGTCCTGAAAATCACTTTGATGCCATTAAAAATCGTAAATCTGTGAAGTAGATTTCGATTAGAAGTACCTAGTATTCGGTCGTCCAAAGAAGTCTTCAAGCTGTGAAACAGGCGATTTCAAATGATTTTTTAAAATTTAGAACTAGTTTTTCCCTCTATACGAGGTAGAACGAACAATTTTAGATGAAAATACATAATTTTTATTAGGAAAAAGATTATTAGCTCGTCGGTAATGAATATGGATATTTCAAATACGAATAAAAAGCTCCAAAAAATGCCAGACCACTAAGGTCATATGGAGTTTGACACTTAGTTTATACGAAGTTTGACAGGAAGTTTATATGGAGTTTGTCTGGAAGTTTATGTGAAGTTTGCTGAGAGTTTGTATAGAGTTTGACACAAAGTTTGTATGAAGTTTGACTGAAAATTATATTTTTGTTCATCCAATAGTACCTATGTAGAATGAGTAGGATGGACCGAATGTTTATATAAAGTTCCATTGAAGGATTTGATGTTGATTTTGAGTATTCGGACGTCTAATGAAGTTTTCAAGCTGTTTACAGGCAATTTCAAATCATAGTTTCGATTTAGAACTAGTTTTTCCTCTTTACGAGGTAGAAGGAGCAATTTTATATGAAAATACATAATTTTTATTAGGAAAACAATTATTAGCTCGTTGGTAATGAATACAGATATTTGAAATACGAATCGAAGAATACGAATCAAAAGCTCCAAAAATGCCAAAATGTGTGTCAGCGATATTTAACGTAACTGCCTCAAATAACCTAATAAATGAATGAATGAATGAATGAAAGAAAGTTTATTCCAAAAAAAAATAAAGAAATTACAAAAAAAAATATCATAATTGTAAATTAATACGGCAACACAAAGGAAAAATTATAGTATATTTATACAATGGAATATACCACACGAACCATAGGGTATGACCCTGAAGTACTGTCCTGTAATACTGTAATACTGTAATACCCTGTAATACTGTCCAGTAACCTAATACCAGAAATACCCTATTACCTACTGGAATAACTGTTTTGAGAATTTGGGGGAAAGGCCTTTGAGGGCCTCTTTGTCGCCGGCCATTCGGGATTCCGTGATAATAGGTTAGCTGGGACTATTACAGGTAATATCAGGTATGTTAGTAGTAGGTGATGGAAAACGAATGCGTGAAAGGTATGCGATCATAAGTTTGAGTCGACAAGTTTGAGTGAGTATTGAGTTAGTTTCGAATAACAGCGATCGTCTGGTAATAGGTTGTGGTATTAGGTTAGTTCGGTAATAGGTTACCGGCGATTCGAGAACGTTACCAGCGGCCAACGGAGCCTTTCCAGTCCGCGTTGGGCGCTGGAGAGGTTCTTGAATAAGGTAACCTATTACCAAACTAACCTAATGCCACAACCTATTACGAGATGGTCGCTGTTACGCGATTACCTATTACCAAGAAATAACCGTACTAGCCATGCCTAATGTATCAGTTAGTTCACTCAATCTTGCAAATTGGGTACATCCACCCAGCTGTCCGTTTCACGTCAAGACAATGGCGGGACCTTATCATGGAATCCAACTCCCACTATCTGCTGTCTCTATTCTTGGATTATCTATTCGACCACTTCGGAACAGGTGGTCAGTCTCTAGGACCATCTGACGAAACACCGCCTATTAAAACCTGACAGATGTCGACACACGAGTCTATTTAGATGCAAAAAAAAAAAAAAAAAAAAAAAAAACTATTCGCGAAACGCCCGATACACGAGGGGCGATTAGGCGAAATTTCCGTTTTTCGTTCAGCTCCAAGAGAACGAACTTTTCTCTCTTTTGCCCCCTTTGACAATAATAGGGCTGATGGGACTAGACCAGGGGTGCTCAAACGGTCGATCGCGAGTGCTTTTTGGGTAGATCTCGAGAAGAAAAAAAATTTTAAGGAAAGGATTGAGATGATTAGCGCAGTAAACGCATTCAAAAGTAAATTGCAACTTATGATAGATCAACTGAAAAGAAAGGATCTGAAACATTTTCCGTCTTTGAAAGCAAGGATTGCTTAGTTGAATTATGATACGTATGAGGCTGAATTATCAAATATTTTGGGACAATTCGAAATGCGTTTTTATGATTGCAGTAAATTGGAAAATATAGCATCATTTATGAGTTATCCTTTTTCATGTAAAAACATTGAGGAATTAGCTACTGAAATAGCAAGTCAGTTTAATATGAACTCATGTTCTGTTGAAAATGAGTTGGTGCAGATTATGTCAGATATATACATATATAGGTACATCTCAAAGCTACAGCATCTGATACAAATTTCTGGTGTTTTATATCTGAAGATAAATATCCGAATGTAAGGCAAATCGCCCTTCAACTGACGGCATTTTTTGGGTCAACTTACTTGTGCGAGTCTGCATTTTCTGAAATGAAGATAATTAAGTCAAAATATCGCAATCGACTAACTGACGATCATAATATGATTATGATCATAGCATGATGACATATTATGTCATCATGCTTGCGATTAGCACTCAGTGGTTACGTACCATCTTATGAAAAGTATGCTGAGGACATGCAGTGCCACGCTTCAACATCCAAAGCCACTCCTTAGTTAAGTTTAACACCATAATATTATGTAACTCTTTTGTTTTGTAACAACCAATACGCTCGCAATTTTGAATAACTATGAGTTTTTTCATTGATATTGTAGAGAAGAACCTATCTAAACCTAACCCAAACCTTGACTAAAATAATGTACCTATATTGTGCAGAAAGCTAATATCTATATATGCTACGGTACGCCCTACCTAGGTAGGTAGGGTGTATCGTGTATGTACGACAACCCTGCATCACACACACTTGCAGTCTCTCAGAGTCGATCGTAAGTAGTCTAAAAATATTGAGGTAGATCGCCAGCAGTTCAAGTTTGAGCACCCCTGGACTAGACCTAGGCTAACGGATGTGCGGTTCGGCCAGACGGAACCCTCTTCTAGGAACCCCCCCCCTAGATAATAGGGGACCGAAAAACAGCTGCGTATCGGGGGTTGCCAATGCGTTTTCCCTTGGGGTTGAAACCTTTTGTGGTTCGTAGGGACCTATTTCTCTAGGATTCATCCCTTCGAAAGGGCTTTTACCGTTTTCAAAATGGCCGACGGGGCGAGGAGAAAAAAAAACAAAAACTTCTAGCCCTATTTGAGCTCAGGGTCCACGGATGGGACTAGGATACTCTCGACCTGCCTTCACATAACCTCACTCAGCAGCTTGTGGAAAAAAGGTTCGATATAACTTGGTATCTTTTATCGATTTTAATAGTCGTTCTTCATAACATCATATTATAATAAACATTATTATTATGATTTTTGTTAATTATAATTATTATCACAGACGTTTTTGCCTTATGCTATAGTGTGAGTACTATACTGCCCTGTTATATAAAAACTCTGCAAATTCTTGACACAACGGTTTATTATCTTCTTTGTACAGATCACCCTTCTGTCTAGATCACTAGGTCTAAATGTCTAGATCCTAAATGTTAGATTAATTATTATTATGAATTATCACTAATTATTAACAATTTTATCAAGTACCTAGTGAAAATTATTATAATTTATTGTTAGGTATTAATCATTCGTATTTATTATTAATAATAATCATTATTAATTATAATTAATTAATACGATATAATTCTGGGGTTTTTAATACTACGTCGGTAATAAAATTATTTTTCTATCAAAGAAGTACCTACCAACAAACATTCGAAATTACCTTCATTTCCGTAGCACGAAACGCACCTCAGAACAACAAACTCGACATCACTTAAGCCATATGATGTTCCAAAGAGCTTGTTAGTATGAAAATGGACCTGTATTTCAACAGTTTGAGTCACGATCGTGTTGTGAGGCACAATCTTTGAGCCGTCATTGTGAACGAACGGCTGGTCGTACAAAGCTGTGGATGGTCTTATAAAATTCTACGGAACAAACTCTATCTAAATATGAAATAAAAAACATACCGTTCTATATGAATTTTTCGAGATATGAGATTTTCAAATTTTCAAAATTCGTTTTGAACCCCTTCCCCTTGACCTAGGGTTCTGAAAAGTTTCGAGGACCATTGTGGGGTTGGTCGAAACCCATAAAAAAAATTTCGTAATTTTAACTCAACGCTAACTGGGCAAAGTGGCGCGGACGGCGTACGGCGGACGGACGGATTTTGGTTTATTATCTTCGATAATGAACCATTGGAATCGCCCAAAGAAAAAAATTTTTTAACCCCCCCTCAAAATTTGTTGGTTTACGTTTCAAGATACGTAGATTCAGAAAATCGAATAAAAAAAAATCCGTCCGTCCGCCGTACGCCGTACGCCGTCCGCCGTCCGCGCCACTTTGCCCAGTTAACGTTGAGCTAAAATTACGAAATTTGGTTTCTGGGTTTGGACCAGCCCCACAATGATCCTCGAAACTTTTCATAACCCTAGGTCAAGGGGAAGGGGTTCAAAATGAATTTTGAAAATTTGAAAATCTCATATCTCGAAAAATTCATATAGAACGGTATATTTTTTATTTCATATTTAGATAGAGTTTGTTCCGTAGAATTTTTTAAGACCATCCGCAGCTTTGTACGACCAGCCGTTCGTTCACAATGACGGCTCAAAGATTGTGCCTCACAACACGATCGTGAATCAAACTGTTGAAATACAGGTCCATTTTCATACTAACAAGCTCTTTGGAACATCATATGGCTTAAGTGATGTCGAGTTTGTTGTTCTGAGGTGCGTTTCGTGCTACGGAAATGAAGGTAATTTCGAATGTTTGTTGGTAGGTACTTCTTTTATAGAAAAGTTATTACCGACGTAGTATTAAAAACCCCAGAATTATAGCGTATTAATTAATCATAAGTAATAATAATAATTATTAATAATAAATACGAATTATTAATACCTAACAATAAATTATAATAATTTTCAGTAGGTACTTGATAAAATTGTTAAAATTTGTGATAATTGATAATAATCATTATTATTATTATCAATTATCACAAATTTTAACTTTTTTAACAAATGTTAGATTAATTATTAATCTAACATTTAGGATCTAGACATTTAGACCTAGTGATCTAGACAGAAGGGTGATCTGTACAAAGAAGATAATGAACCGTTGTGTCAAGAATTTGCAGAGTTTTTGGTTTATTATCTTCGATAATGAACCATTGGAATCGCCCAAAGAAAAAAAAATTTTAACCCCCCCTCAAAATTTGTTGGTTTACGTTTCAAGATACGTAGATTCAGAAAATCGAATAAAAAAAAATCCGTCCGTCCGCCGTACGCCGTACGCCGTACGCCGTCCGCGCCACTTTGCCCAGTTAGCGTTGAGCTAAAATTACGAAATTTGGTTTCTGGGTTTGGACCAGCCCCACAATGGTCCTCGAAACTTTTCATAACCCTAGGTCAAGGGGAAGGGGTTCAAAACGAATTTTGAAATTTTGAAAATTCCATATCTCGAAAAATTCATATAGAACGGTATGTTTTTTATTTCATATTTAGATAGAGTTTGTTCCGTAGAATATTTTAAGACCATCCGCAGCTTTGTACGACCAGCCGTTATTTCACAATGACGGCTCAAAGATTGTGCCTCACAACACGATCTTGACTCAAACTGTTGAAATACAGGTCCATTTTCATACTAACAAGCTCTTTGGAACATCATATGGAACATCTTAAGTGATGTCGAGTTTGTTGTTCTGAGGTGCGTTTCGTGCTACGGAAATGAAGGTAATTTCGAATGTTTGTTGGTAGGTACTTCTTTTATAGAAACTTTATTACCGTATTAAAAACCCCAGAATTATATCGTATTAATTAATCATAATTAATAATAATTATTATTATTAATAAATACGAATTATTAATACCTAACAATAAATTATAATAATTTTCACTAGGTACTTGATAAAATTGTTAATAATTAGTGATAATTGATAATAATAATTAATCTAACATTTCGGATCTAGAAATTTAGACCTCGTGATCTAGACATCTACGTATCTTGAAACGTAAACCAACAAATTTTGAGGGGGGGTTAAAATTTTTTTTTCTTTGGGCGATTCTAATGGTTCATTATCGAAGATAATAAACCAAAACGTCTCAAGTCCAATGTTTACGAAAATGGGGTTTTTACGGAACCCCCTAATCTGGACCTGGCCTTTCTAATGGTGAAGTCCAAATGTCAAAATTGGACCATAGACGTACGAAAATTGGTCAATGTCAGGGTAAAACGCCTCAGCGACACGCTGTTAACGTGAAACGCCTAACTCACCAAAATATTGAGATCAAGAGTTTTACCTACACAAATTTACAACATTTTCCTAACAAAACATCCGTTAGATTGAGTTGTTTGCGTTAAGGTGACTACCTCACAAAAATTTTTAAATCGCCTTAACTGAAATTAATCGATTATAAATCGATTAATTTGCGAGTTTTTTTTTCACCGTTGAATTGGTTGAAGTCATATCGATATCTCACCAAAAATGTTGTTTTTATAATGAATTGCAGTCAACTTACATCAAAGGTTTCAGTGAAGAAGGCGAATTTCCGCAATGTTTTGAATTTTGAGTTGAGGCGTTTTACCTTAACAGGGCAGAATACCACCATCAATAACCACACTTAATTAAGTAATAATTCATTGCCATGGTTTCTCATAATTGCAGTGTTTCATACTTTTGTAATACATACCTATTGATATATTTCAGTTTTCTCTATTTTTAACGAAGCATTTTCGGTTCACAATCAACTTCTGAGGTCGGTGCTGATACTCCATTTGAATCGAGGTATTTGAACTGAAATTGAGTTTTTTCGTCGAATTTTTGGTTCAAATTTGACTTCTGAAGTCGATGTTTACACCAAAATGGATGGAGGTTTTTCGACTTTTTCGTCGACTTTTCGTTTCATAATCGTCTACTGAGGTCGCTGCTGATACTCCATTTAAGGACAGGTATTTGAACTGAAACCGAGTTTTTTCGTCAGATTTGTGGTCCGAATTCGAGTTCTGAAGACGGTGTTTACACCCCAATGGAGGTTTTTGAATTGAGATTGAGGTTTTTCGACTTTTTCGTCGAATTTAAATTAAACCGAAATTTCGGTTCATAATCGTCTACTGAGGTCGCTGTTGATACTCCATTTAACGACAGGCACCTACTTGAACTTAAATTGAGTTTTTTCGTTGAATTTTTTGGTCCAAATTCGAGTTCTGAAGACGGTGTTTACACCCCAATGGAGGTTTTTGAATTGAAATTGAGGTTTTTAAACTTTTTTGCCGAATTCTCGGTTCATTGTCGTCTTTTGAGGTTGCTGTTATTACCCCATTTAAAGACAGGTATTTGAACTTAAATTGAGTTTTTCGATCAAATTCAACTTCTGAAGTTGGTGTTTACACCCCAATGGAGGTTTTTGAATTGAGATTGAGGTTTTTCGACTTTTTCGTCGAATTTAAATTAAACCGAAATTTCGGTTCATAATCGTCTACTGAGGTCGCTGTTGATACTCCATTTAACGACAGGCACCTACTTGAACTTAAATTGAGTTTTTTCGTTGAATGTTTTGGTCCAAATTCGAGTTCTGAAGACGGTGTTTACACCCCAATGGACGGTTTTGAATTGAGATTGGGGTTTTTCGACTTTTACGTCGAATTTAAATTAAACCGAAATTTCGGTTCATAATCGTCTACTGAGGTCGCTGTTGATACTCCATTTAACGACAGGCACCTACTTGAACTTAAATTGAGTTTTTTCGTTGAATGTTTTGGTCCAAATTCGAGTTCTGAAGACGGTGTTTACACCCCAATGGACGGTTTTGAATTGAGATTGGGGTTTTTCGACTTTTACGTCGAATTTAAATTAAACCGAAATTTCGGTTCATAATCGTCTACTGAGGTCGCTGTTGATACTCCATTTAACGACAGGCACCTACTTGAACTTAAATTGAGTTTTTTCGTTGAATGTTTTGGTCCAAATTCGAGTTCTGAAGACGGTGTTTACACCCCAATGGACGGTTTTGAATTGAGATTGGGGTTTTTCGACTTTTACGTCGAATTTAAATTAAACCGAAATTTCGGTTCATAATCGTCTACTGAGGTCGCTGTTGATACTCCATTTAAGGACAGGTATTTGAACTGAAATTGAGTTTTTTCGTTGAATTTTTTGGTGCATATTCGACTTCTGAAGTCGGTGTTTACGCCCCAAGGTGCTGTAGGTGTGAGTTAGAACTCACGTATCAGTGCGTAGTGTACAGTGGAGTAGGAGCAAAATGTTTTCATACAAATTACAGTGGCGAGCTGTGAAAAGAGAATCAAATATGTCAACGTCCGTGTAACTCGGGGAGAGTTTTGTTGCGAGGCCCTTCGTCGAAAAACAACTAAATGGTCCCATGTATATTTCATCAGATCCCCATTAACATCTTCAGATGGGAATCCTTGTCGGAGAACGCCTTTTTCCAAGGGTGACCGAACCCACGAGGCGTCCTCATCCCTTATTCGAAAAAAATAATAATAAAAACGAAAAGCGACGAAACGGGAGGGAGAAAATGACGAAAGCAGGAGGTTGGGGGTGAATATTGTTGACGCCTTATCCAAACGTCGATAAAGTTTGACGGCAGTCGAGATTGACGGGGGAATTAAATTGGAACGATTGACGCGAGACGCGTTTTCCACTGACACTCAACGCTGAAGCGATGTTGCTATTCAATCCAGGCGGAAGATTTTGTAATTGATGGCTTGAATTTTGGTAAACGGATTTTATCGGCAGGATGTTACAAAGTTACATATTAACCCTTTTCCTGGCAAAAACAGAAATAAGTGAAATCCCAAAAATAATTTCTTGATAATTTCCCAGTTCAACTTACACTGACACTGAAATGACATCCAAGAACATGACCAGAGGGAATTACGACCCTTTGGAATAAAAGTGCACTAGTGCATCCTGCCAGGATCTTACACACCTTTTCTAAGTCATTTTCTACAGAAAAACACTTGCTCTCTTCGGTTCTAAGATCCTGGGATAGTTAGTTGGTGATTTATTAGCTCTAATAGCTCTCTAGAGTTCCTAAGAGATATGTCCATTCAGATGTGGACATATCTAGTGGCCACATCTAAGGCGAGCAACCTTTGGAAGCTAACCAAATGTGTCCAGTTTGGCGGAAGTGATCACATGTACAAGTAACGTCAAGTCACCTTAGCACAACGCGAAATTCATCCCTTCCACGGCTTTTCTGATCTTCCCACCGTTCATCGCTCAATTTTCTTGGTTCAACTTCTGAACATGTCGGAAGTGCTTGATAATTTGTTGCGGTTTTATCTCGAAGGGCTGATGTCGCACTACGATTTGTTGGGCGGCAAAAGGCGCTGCACTGTTATCCCGGAGTAAGGTTAAATTCAATCGTAAAGGTTGTCTCCCGGGAGAGAAATGGACACATGTATGTGGCCGGTTGTGGTCGACTTGAGTCGATGTGTCCGAACACAGCCGACGCGCATGCGCAGTTGAGGTAAGTTCAAACTTATGTCCTTAACAAACGTTCCTTATAGGAATGTCCCCTTAATTGTTTTTATAACATACTCAAGATGCAACTTGAATGTGTACAGGACCAGGGAAAGAGTAGTAAGTAGGCTACTCTAGATGATGTAATATGCAGAAAAAAAAGAAATATTTTATGCGGCCTGTATCTAACCTCAAAAATAGCCTAAATAGCCATTTTTCGTGTGCATATCCTCAAATATCTCAAAATTCAGACGTGATAGGACAATTTTGAGCTTGGATTAAGATTCTACGCAGAAAATTACTTTGGAAATGACCTCCAGCTGCTCAACAACAAATCCTTGCAGATCTGTGCGATATCTGTCGAAAAATGAATTTGAAATGTGAGGGACGAAAACCTCTGTAGAACGTAGCGACGTTAACGATCGACCGTCGGGACACACGACTCCGAGGTTTGTTTTTCCGTAGCCCCCTTTCGAATTTCACGAGTGAAAAAAATGTATTCCGCAAAAAAAAAGTCCCCTTTCCGAACGATTTTTAGGTGGGAGTTGTTAGAGGGTGCGGATTGTATGAAAAGAGTTTTTTTTTCGCCTCGCGCGCGCGGTTGTACGGACTTTCCTTTGTTTTTTGAAGCAAATATGCACGAGCGGGATTGGATGAATCATCGGGAGCCATTTTGAAAAACGCGAGGTGATGAGGGAAGGGGGGGATATATGGGAAAAAAATTGTTTGAAATGACGCGTCCTACGACATTTTAGATACAGCGAGTGGCTTTGGGGCTTTTGGTCGTATTTAATTAGCTTCGTTGATGGCTAACAGTTAGAGAAAAGTGTCTTTAAAGTTTCGTCGATCAACAGAATAGTAACTATTACTATTCTGTTGGTCGACAGAGTAACTATTACTATTCTGTTGGTCGACAGAGTAACTATTAGGTACTATTCTGTTGGTCGACAGAATAACTATTAGGTACTATTCTGTTGGTTTACAGAGTAACTATTACTATTCTGTTGGTCGACAGAGTAACTATTAGGTACTATTCTGTTGGTTTACAGAGTAACTATTACTATTCTGTTGGTCGACAGAGTAACTATTAGGTACTATTCTGTTGTTCGACAGAGTAGGTAACTATTACTATTCTGTTGGTCGACGAAACTTTAAAGACACTTTTCTCCCCAGATTTTCCTAATTTCATCAAGATGGCATTCATCACATCATTTTGAATGGATTCACAAGTTTCCAAGAGTAGAACAAAAGTTCCAGTCGTGCAGAATGATCGTATGAGCGAATTTTCGAAGCACTAGTAAAATTAAGGGTGGAAGGGGGGAATCAAAAATGTTTCGAATCCCAGAAGAGTATTGGATATGTACCAACTTTTATCTCGATTTTTTACCGACTGACGCCTCAGTTTATAGATTCATGTATGTGTCACTCCAGAAGATCAGTCTCGATAGAATTGAGATAAAAAGCTAAAATTCACACAAAAAATCCGTCTTGGCAATCGGATGGCTAATTTCGTAGATGGGCAGAATCGGGTCACTGTAAGGGGAGGTTTTAGGGAGTTTTAGGGGGGAGAAATTACCCATAAAATCCCAAAATGAAACCGTCTGATAAGTGATAAGTACCTCATTTTAAAAGTTTTTTTTAACGCTGCACTGAAATCAGAGTTGCGATATCCCATTCCGTTCTCAAACTGGAGCACTTTGAAGCTGAAGAAACGTGTTTGATACTTGAAATGTCCTTCAATGGAGACATTTTACTTAAAACCAGTTATTTCTTAGAACATTCCCTCTCATAACCATGCTGCATGACTTTGGATTTTTCATCGTCAAATCTCTCCTGTTTATGAGTCTAGTAAATAAGTTGTCACTTGTCAAACTGTTTCATTTTTGAATTTATAGGTGATTTTCCCCCCTAAAACTCTTCAAAACCCCCCTTAAGTTTGTTTTGAAAACATTGGACCGAGAAAAATTGCTTCCTTTTCTTCAAAAATTCGCTAAAACTACAGGAAATCCATTTTCTAGAAATAAAATGTGAATAGAACAGCAACACAGAATTGTGAATTCAAGATTTGATAATAACCCCGCCGTATAATTAAACCTCTTTTCCAGGATGATTTTGTGGGTATTTTGCAAAATTATATGGTGGAGAGTATAATTGAATACCTTGATGATCGAACGTAAATCTCGACCGTATTTCGAACTTACGTGGCTGCACTAGGTACATTTAACATCGACCTGAAGGAGGAGGCCTTAACCGGTGTTAGACTTCATACGACGACGAACAATATTGACGCCGCAGGAGGCCAGTGAAGACCAAAGGGGGTTTCATTGTGACAATGAGTTATTTCAATACGACGTCAAAAGTCCAGGACCGTCACAAATCGTGACAGCAAATACATAAAGAGAAACGCACGGCTCGATGACCGCTTTCGTAAATGTTAAATGTTCGGAGACAAGTCAGGTGTATTCCGTTCAATGACAGGAACTTTTGACGTATTGACACAACTTGTGTCAATACGTCAAAAGTTCACAAAACTAAGTTTTGGCACATTTTATGGCCGAAAATAAGTATGGGCCAAGAAAAGTAGTGTTTCCACATTAAAACGTTTGATCGCCAAAGGCTAGACGTGTGTATTGACACATATTTGATCAATAATTTCTTTTATTCAAGAAGACAGCACACAATGCATATAACAAACATTTTGTGCATTCTAAGTACATAATGATAGTTCCGAAATTGCTTTGATTTCTGAGCCTAACGTCCAACCTTTGACCAATCAAAGTTTCGGCTTTGGTTATTTTCGGCCATAAAATGTGCCAAAACTTAGTTTCTTGTTGTACCTACTTATTTCGTACAAATGTGGGTAAATGTAGATGAGCATAACGTAATATTGTCACTTCTGTGATCCAAAATGGCCGTTTTTGAATCGCGAATATCCGAAATATTGATGATGCTTGAAAAGGGGTGTACTGTTCCGTTTCGTCGGCCCGAAATTAAGATTTCGGTTCGGTTGTTAGGGCCCTACCCCAACATCGTCTTGGATGGCGAAGGGCTTGGAAAATGGCGGCCTATGCCACGTCTGACGTTTCGATCGATAGCGGTTCACAGCAACCTTCTTCAGCCCCTCCAGCACCTCAACGCCATCCGTTATCGTCCGTTTCCACGGTGAAAAACCGATGGAAATTCGTCTGTTGAGGTTCGTGTTTGTTCTGTGCGAGTACAATAATATGGACGAGGTGAAATTAGGCGTGGAGGTGAGGAGGAGAGGCTTAGGAGTGTCTCCATTCGATTCAGTGTAAATAATATTGGAACGCCGAGCAGATACATCCCCTACCTCCAAGTCCTGAAGATATCATTTTTCGTGCAAAACCCTCGATTTTGATGAAAAATATCACGATTTTCCGCATTTGAACGCCGTTTTCTCAAAACATTACGTAGGTACAAATAAATTTGAACACACCGTGAAAACCTCATTGGAAGACGAAGTTTTTAAAAGAACAAGTAATCACGTAGGTCAAAATTTGAAATCTTGAGAGCAATTTGAATTTTTCCAAAAAATCAAATTTGGCACAATTTTAAATTGTGACAGTTATAAAAGCATTATAAAAGAAACAACAATTTATCGATCGAACTTGAAAATAGATTTTTCTTAAAGGCAATTTAATGAGCTTTCCAGTGGTTTTTTCAGTTTTTTTGAAACTCAAATGGTTCTGGAGTTATGATTTCACTGCGACAATTCACAAGAAACACGCGTTTCCCTGAAAAAACACAAAATTTGAAATAAGGTCACTGTGATTTAGAATCGGACATGGTTCATATAGCTTTTTTTGTTGGGTTTGAGGTCTAGAAACACCTCCCCAATTTTCTGGCATCTTTCACCAAACACCCTGTATATGTTCACGAATACTTACTTCTCAAGTAACCATCCTTACCCAGATGGTTTTATGTGGCCAAGGATGGCCATTCATGAAGGCTACTTATTGTTACACGGTTGATTCTTGAGTGGGCATCGTATACCCGAACGGTTAATTTTTGGTGTCTTTTAGCAGTGAATTTAGGATGGTCTAAAACGGATTTTGGTATGCAAATTTTTCGGAAATTCGAATTTTAAAAATTGTTGACCAAGAACAATAGCTACATTTTCTTTGAACATTCGCTAATAGGTAAATCTCAATTGATTGAAAAGGGCGAAAAAAAACGTAATCTTAATTCAATAATCTCATCAATAATTCAAGTATGGGGCCTCAGAAGTCGAATTTGAACTGAAAAGTCGACGAAAACGTTGATAAAACTCAATCTCAATATAAGAGTACCTACCTCTCTTTAAATGGGGTAGAATCTACCCGGTAGGTATCAAAATCGACCAGGAAGCTGATATTCGATTTAAAAACTCGAAAACACTCAATCTAGACAGTACCTACGATTTTGATGACACACAAAACCTATTGGGAAACAAGTTTCGGTCACCTGTTGTGAAAATATAATATTCATACAAAACTGTTCCATCAGCAGTATTGTTTGTCTTAAAACTATACCTAGTTGGATTGATATACTTTAACCCCACTGCAGATAAGCAGGACTCTGCAAGAAAACCTTTCGGTGAACACAACCCGCACATCCTACGTCGAAACTCACTTAGAAGTTTCACGTAAATTGAGCTCGACCCCCCGAATATTGTCCTCGTTTCAAAGTCGTTTTATTAGGACATGAGACGCCGATCGCGTGACCCTGTTATAACCGAGTTGATATCTAAAATCGACTACAAACTATAAATCATAGTCGGCGACGAGGCGGTTGGGGGCGGGAGAAGTTCCTTATCGAAGGTAAGAACAACCGATCTATTCACTTGTAACGCGAAACTCACTCCTAACTCGTTTCGTTATTTAAATTGAGGGACCAATTTATTCGGAATGCCGGGGTATTTGATCAAAGTCAAGTTAGCGGAGATTGTTTCAACCTCGGGATTTTTTGACACGCTGTCCAAATAAAAGTAGTTTCTTCTATAAATACATTTCTGTTCTTAATTTTATACCAGCAGTATCTATGGAAATTCGCGAAATAGAATAGACGAGAACCCATGACCCCCCCCCCCCCCTCCAAGAGCCAAAAATCGACAAAAGTGTAGCAGTTGTCTGGGCGAAGCTAACTTTTTGAACAGTTGAACTGTTAACATCAACACAGTGTGTAGCTTTGTGATCGCGTATTCTTCTCACCTATCGGTGAGTAATCTATCGATATCATTATCCATCGTGAGGCTACCTAAAATGGCTGCCGATGAAGATGACCCCAATTCAGTGGATATAAACCGAAAAACACAGCATAGTAGCAATGAATTCAAAGTTGTGAATGACCGTAATAACACCAAAAACAAACACTCCCCCTATACACGTCCATCAGGAAGTAATAATCCCAACACACCCAGTGTCACAACTAGCAATCGGTTTGAATCTCTTATCAATCAAACTGACCTATCCAACAAAAACAGTTCCGCAAAAGAGGCTTGCGATCCAAGATTAGAAGAAGTCGAATTTCAGGATGTTCCACAGATAGGGATGTATCCTACCTAGAATCCTACCCACAGATAGGATCCTACCTAGAAAACCGGGTCTAACTATAACAATTGCCTACAACGGAACGTTACCTGTTATTGATCTAATTAAGCATATCGTCGAGGAATCAGCAACACCACCAAGCTCGTTTATTACAACTTTTCAGGAGAGAGAAAAAACCGATTTTTTCGTCCATCAAGGCCTAATTGACTGAAGTTTTTCTCGATATCTATGATGAATGACAATGTCATCATAGATATCGAGCAAAATAGCTTGTCTTCCAAAATTCGCTAAAGGTACCTAACGTTGTTGTTTAAGCAGTTCGGATTCACGAATTACCGGCCTTACATAGATACAGTACACAGATGATCTAGACTAAAGGGTGATCTTGATAAGGTTTCCGCGCAGAATCTGAATCCGAGCTCAGAATTGTCCTATCACGTCTGAATTTTGAGATATTTGAAATTATGTACACGAAAAATGGCAAATTTGGCTGCCTTTGAGGTTAGATACAGACTGGAACGAAAATTTTCTAATTTTTTCTACACGTCACATCATCTACTACTACTCTTTTTCTTTAAAATGAGACTTTGAATGATACTGCAGGATGTTTCTTTCAGAAGTTATGGCGATTTTAAGGTGAGGAGATGACATGAGTAAGTTCTACTGAGCTAAGCAAACCCTTTCTTGTCATACAATATTTAAACCATATCAAACGTATAACTATGGGGTTTCCGAAGATTTTTATTACGAATTTGAGGTCAGATATTGAGTCAAAATATGTTTATAAAACAGCTGGTCCCGAGTTTCGAATTAAGTAATTTGCAGAAGAAGAAGAAGAAGAAGAAAACATGTTTATTATAATCTGTCTGTATCACTGACCATTAATGTAATTGGGCTTGCCCGAAATAATGAAATAAATAAATAAATAATTAATTACAATTGTGTAAACTAAATACAAAGTGGTATGCAGGTTTCATATACGTATATACACACACCATGAGAAAACATGATACGGCATGGATTTTTCATCCGTCTGCCGGGGCAACCTGGGCCACAATTTTTTATTTTTTAAATTTAAATTTTCAGAAAATGAACTTTGGAGTTGAACACGAAGCAGAAATGGGGAATTTTATTCAGTAATTTACTTCACCAATTGAATTCAGAAACCAGGGAATTTCGGTACCTCCACGCCTGACGTCCAAACTGTCCCACCCCCAACCAGTGCTCACCCCCAACCAGTGCTCACCCCCATCCAGTGCTCACCCCCAACCAGTGCTCACCATGGTTCAGCAAGTAGGTAGACCATTTTTTCCATGGTCATAACCACATCCCCAAGAAAATGCAGCCTAAATTCCCCCAGCACTGGGCAGCCTCCGAAGAAATGTAGGACATCCTCGTTTTAATTTGCAGAAGAAACCACTTGAGTGTGAAGCGAAAAATCACTTGTTATGGAAAAATGCTTATGAGTTTCGAGGCAAAATTGATAAGTGGTTTTGCCTACAAATTGGATGACGTAAAATGTCGATAAGAGGCTGAAATTGACAAATACAAGTGGTTTTGCTTGCAAATTACCACAGATGAGTTGTTCTGCATCCAAATTAGATGGAAACCCCACAAATAAGTGGTTTATAAGATTTTTCACAAATTGTGACAAATTCGGAGATATTGTGTCGGTTTTTCAACTGCTTTGAATTTCGACGGAGAAAATATTCCTTTTGAAATGAAACCACCGAATTCAACGTCGAAACAGCCGGAAGAAAAGCGGTTTCGCCGGTGCCACGTGGGGACGCCACGCTTTCCTGACATTGAGAAGACGCCCAGCCCTCGGCGGGCGGGCTATCGATCCGGTTGATGGCCCCCCCTCCCATCGACCCCCCTCCGCTCCTATGGCCCCCCCTCCGCTCCTATGGCCCTCCCCTCCGCTTCTATCCCCCCCACAACACCCCCCCATCATCACCCCTCCCGACACCTTCATCACCATCATCCCGGATCAAGAAGGGGTCGGTGGGACGGTGGAGTTTATGGGACGGGAACTCCCCCCCCCCCTCCTCCGCCCTTCGACCCACGCCGCTTTTCGGGAGCCCTTTCCGAGAAAGGGGCATGTGGCAGGGAGAGGGTTAATACGGACGAAAGGGAAAGGCGGCAGCTGCCCAAGGACGAAGGCGAAAGTCTCAAATTTTCCACCTGCAACGTTTCGATAAATCAATTTTGTCAAATACTAGTCGAATTCCCCATGCGTTGCTCCGGATATAATTTTTTCTGGTACATTCACGTACAGTTGACATCAAAACACTTACTAGAACCACCTAAATTATTCATTCAAGTAAGTAGGTATTATAGTAGAATTCTGTCAGGGGCGGATCCAGATTTTGATTTTTAAGAAACGGTACTAATTAGAGGGTTTTAAACTAATTTTAACACTTCTCATACTTAATCGAAAAAACAATTACCTACAAAAATTTCTTTGTTCAAAGAAATCTTTTTTAAATTCATATTCTTTTAATAATTTTTAATGTCCTAATATTTCGGGTGGAGGGCGACCCCCCCCCCCCCCCCCACCTAGATGTGCCACCGTTGTACGTAACTAAATCAATTTTTTGAGCGATTTGACTTTCTGCAATTTGTTTTTATAGAACACTTTTAACACTTACCATAATCAAAAAACAATCACAAAAACCTCATTTTTCAAAGAAACCTTTTTTAAATTCATGATTGTTCAATATTTTTTGTCGTAATATTTCAATATTCGCTCAATTCATTGGGCTTCTTCAGTGCTATTGGTCAACAGATCAGTAGACGTGAGGTGGTTGTTATTCTTTAAAAACCACGTTATTATCACTGTTATTATCAGAGTCTTGAATGTTATACAGGAATTCTTACCTGGTTGCGTAGCCGTTCATCATCGGTTCACCTCCTCCCATTTCTATTTTGGTCGCAGACCTGAAAAAAAGGCCAAACGAACTGTAAACTTAACACTTGGAAACGTAACAGTTAATTCAAATTTTGAAATTTAAAGGAGAAAAGGTTGCTAAGTCCTTTGTTTTGGTGAGATTCCAAGCAAGTGTTTCTCATAAACGACCCACCGAAAGAAAATATTACGAAAAGAGAGACAACCGATAGAAATAATTATAAAGTAAACTGATGTTGAGTATATACCCCACATGGATATGTCTCATTTTCTCCCTGTAAAATGTGTGTTTGTTGTCTCAAGTAATACAAAATAAAGATAAAGACTAGCATCGAAATTAGCTTTAGGAGCCACGCAGCTGAATTATTACTAACCTGACTGAATTATTATCAATAATAATAATTGTTGTTGATGGGTAGGGATGGTCATCGGTAGCCAACATATCGATATTTCGATATTCGATAGTATCGGCGGAGGTAAGGTATCGATGACGATATTTATCGTATAGCTCAGTATCGATAGTTTTTGTAACCGATAGTATCGAGATAACCGAGATTGAGTTTTCTTGACTTGTTTTTTGTAATTTTCAGTTCACCTTCGACTTCTGAGGTTTGTATTCATATCCCATATAAGTAGACGTATTTGATTGAGATTGAGTTTTCTTGACTTTTTTTTTTGTAAAATTTTCAGTTCATGTTCGACTTCTGAGGTTTATGTTGATGCCCCATACAAATAGACGTATTTGATTGAGATTGAGACTGAGACTTGTATGGGGCATCAACATAAACCTCAGAAGTCGAACATGAACTGAAAATTTACAAAAGGCGAAAAAACTCGATCAAAATTCCAAAGTCGAATACCTATGGCTTGAAAATTTGCCAAAAATGTCAAGAAAACTCAATCATTGAGTTTTCTTGACTTTTTTGTCACATTTCCAGGCCATATTCGACTTCTGAATTTTGATCGAGTTTTTTCAGTCCAAACTGCACGAAATTTACTTGGAAAACTCACTAGACCACCAGTGAGCCAATTACGTACTGCACGAAGCTCTTGATTCACCATCACCCCCCCCCCTCCCCGGGGCTGTGGTGGCGGTCGTAAAATTACGTTTATTGAAATATACTCGTAGTTTACTCTAATTTCTGTTGTTGCCTTCTTGTTGTTAACGAAACATTGTTACGTGGGATATCGATGAAAAGTATCGATATTGGCATCAAATGATAATATCATATGATATCATATTATATCAAATATGAATACCGATATCCAATATTATTGGCCGATAAAATTAGTTTCACAGTAGGTAACTCAGTCTAAACTGACAGAATACCTTAATAAAAGAACATAATATGTTCTTTTTTTGGCGAGCACGCAAAAATGGTCCAGAAAATTTGGAAAGTACGCAGTCCAAGTTCTTCCTTTACTGGAGTAACAGCTCATCTCCCCCATTAGCTCGATCATTTTCAGCGATCTCCAACCGGAACCAGACACTAAACAGCGCCTTCTGTCATTTTGGTGCAAAGCTTCTGAAACTTATCCAGTTCTAAGTGAAGTGGCCAAACAGTTCTTGTCCGAAACATCAACGTCATGTCCATCAGAGAGAATTTTCTCTCAAGCGGGGAACATCAAAACCTCTTCGACAAATAGGAAAGGGGAATCCCTGAACAAACTTCTTTTCCTCCATCCAGTCGGAGACGAGTACTTTTTTGAAAATGTTTGCTTCATTCTTTACTTTATAAACTTGAATCAAGTGCCTAATAAAATAGTCTAAATCATTGATTTTTCAACTCATCCATTCATGTTTTTTAATACTTTTTAATACTTTTAATTAAGACCGATAATATCGATGAAAAAATATCGATATTCCGATATTATCAAGGTAAGAATATCGATATTGAAAGGTCGGATATCGAAAGAAAAAATATCGACATGCCTATAATATCGATATCGATATCCCATCCCTAATCGAGGCACAGTTCAGCCTCATACAGGACATTTCGAGAGTTCAAATCGGTGAACCGACCGAATTTTCACTTGGAAAAATTCGGATTTCAAAGATTTTTGTACACTTATAAAATCGACAATTTTGACCCCGTTTTTGACTCACGGTTTTGGATGCCTCGCGCCGTTTTCTGTTTGATGTGAGGCCGACAAAACCAAAAAAAAAAAGTGAAGTTTTACCCGTAGATTGTTATTGGTGTTTGTACAAAACTCATTGGAGCCTCCCTGGGATTTTCACGAGGGCAAAGTTACCTAATGAAGACGGGAGTTTGAGTTGAGCAAACCCTCCAAAACCTCTCCCTCGTTTCGCTTTCCAAACATTCGACTCCCTCCTGTGTACGGACGATGAAGTGGTTTTTTCTTCTCTTTTCTTCCTTCAAGATGATTGAAGAGGTCGATTATGAAGAGACTGAGGAATTATAACTCGAGAGTTAACTGTACCAAAGGGTGGGCTCGAGTGGTTAACCGTAGACGAAAATGCCCTTAAATAAATGGGATTGACAACTTGATGAATCAAATAAATGCGAAATCCATCATCCTTAAATTTAAATTTTGAAATAACGTTCTTCCCTTATCTCCCCTGAAAATTACTTTTCATGCATTCGTGTACTCTATTCTTAGCTATCTGTAGATCATTTGAGGTCAGCATGCGACTTATATTTAGATCTGGATATCCTTTGTTCCTAGCAAACCTTTGTTTTTAAAATTTGTAACTCTTACCCATCGACTTACTTATGCGCCAAATTTACTCCAATACTACTATAAATATCAACTTTCTAAAATCTCTCGATTACATGGTATCACTCGACTTCACTCGGGTATTATGGTACCGATCCCTTACCCCAAGTGTAATTTTTATCTAAGGCAATTAAGTATGCTATTTAGGTCCCAGACTTTTTCATTAAGCCCTCCTAACATTAAGCTATTCAAAAGATTTAGCTTATCAATCTTTTTCTCTAGGACTTGATTTGATTTTTTGATCTAATGATCAAAGTCCTAGATGAAAAGATTCATAATGTACGTAAAAATATAATGTAAGTTTTATGAAGGTATTATTAATTTGTATGCAACTCCTGATCTCTGGACAATTTATTTAAATTTTGGAGATCAGAAATTGCCAATTGTTTTTGTTATTTACCAACATAAATTTGTACTTGTGAATAATTTTTGCTTCTTTAAGTATTCAATAGTTTTCTTTCTGTACCTACTATGCGTATCATGTTAATAAATGGCTTTAAAAGAGAGAGAGAAAAAAAAAGTTCGATGGTTCTTTTCGAGTGGACTAATTGGCTCCGAATGAGATGGAAAACCAACAAGATAAGTGGTTTATACGATTTTTCACAAATTTTGACGAATTCGGAGATAAGTGGTCTTACATTAAAACGGCAGTGTTTAAAACTGGACATTGATGGAATCGGTGGTTATCTGAGATACTCTGAGAAATCATGAATGTTAAGGTACCAAAAGCGTTTGAATACGATTGAATCACAAGAGGTTTTTTATAAAGAAGGAATTGTTTTTGTTGTATTTTAGCAGAAAAATTATCGAGTGTGATTTATTTTTAAGCCCGCCTTAGCCGGTCCCAAGCCCGGGTTGCGAAAGGGCGAGGGAAAATAAATCTACTGCCAAAGTTGAAGCTTCGGAAAAACTGTAATATTTTACCAAAAAACGTAGATTTTAACAAAAAAGGGAATAAAATCGAAAAAGTGAGCTAAATCTAAAAACTGACAGCACCACGTGAATCAGCGCTGAAAACAATGTAAAGTCATGTGCCACACTTGAAGTTTACCATAATCCATGTTTTGCGCAATTTTGATGACTTTAGCAACTTTGAATGGCGCCCGTTTCGCGCAGTGGAAAAAAAGTTGTAGAAGTAAAATGTTCATGAAATTTGATGTAGAATGCGAATCTGCAATAAAAATTGGGGGTTCTTTCTGAAAAAATAAAAGTTGCTGCGCGCAGCGCGCATGCGCGACCCTTCAAACTGCAATTTTTGAATTCTTTGCAAAAAAAAATAAGGGGAGGTTACTTCGGCAAGTTTTTTGATTTCTCCACAACCAACGAAATTGAAAGGGTGGTACGTTCATTAACGACCACCCTGTATACCTATCATACTTAGGAAACGTAATTTTCTTCAGTACAGTGCTTTTTGTACCAAATAACTTTTCAATGCTAGAAGGAATTACATCTAGTATAATATATTATGTTCGTTCCTCATGTTGTTATCATACTTCGTTTGTTACCTTTCAATGCTATTAGGTTAATGAATTACATCTACATAGTATAATATACTACATATTATGTTCGTTCCTCATGTTGTTATCATACTTCGTTTGTTATCTTACTTCGTATGTTAAGTGCTATGCACAAAAATGTTGATATAAATAAAATAAAAAATATTAAAAAAACTGAAAGATTGAGGTTTTAGTCAAAATTAGATACTCGTCATTATATTTCACTCGGTATCGTTATTTAGTTGGCATTTTATTTAGGGGGAAGAGCTTTTACTTTCGTTCGAAGGTTGTTCTAAAAGGGCGGGAGGCGAAAATGCACCGGTTGTGACGGAGGGGGGTGGTGGTGGGGTGGGGAGGGGGGGGTGTAGAGGGGAACGGAGGGGGGCGATAGGCGCCGCCCTCGAGGGACGATCTGGAGGCGGCGCTGTGCGAGTCCATAATCCCCCCCCCCCTCCATACGCCGCCGCCGCCGCCGCTTCTCAAAGCTTATGTAAAGCGTCGCCATATTGGATCGATCTACCGCCCCTCCGCTTCCCCGCTTCGCAGAAGGGGGGGCGGCGGTAAGGGGGGGTGATAAGGGGGGGGGGGCTGACGGAGTGAGACGGAAAACGGACCGACCAAATCTAATAAGGGAAAAAAAAATCCTTTTCCATTTATCGTTTTTTTTTTCCCTCGCTTTTAGGATTCCGATTAAATGGAGACCGGACGGACCTCATGCCCCCCCTTCCCCCCCTCAAATAACCCCCCCTCCCCCCTCAAATAACCCTCCTCCCCCTCAAATAACCCCCCTCTCCAATACATCCCCCTCCCCCCACATAAACAAACACAAAAAAGCGTCGCGAATTTTCGTCAACGGTTCATTATTTTCTGTAGGTACATATACAAGGGTGTCCCAGATTTAATGGTCAAAACTTCAGAGATCGATTCTACAACTAATTTGCAACAACTACCTATCGTCCCGTAACAGATTTTTTGTGTGTTTTAGGCCTTAATACCCTAATTTACTGTGTGAAATGAAAATTGAGGATACCGTTGGAAAGAGCGTTAAATTTGCTTCCTTCTCAATACATGATCAAAAATGTTATAAGAATCATGCCAAAGTGAAAATGTTGTCAGTTACAACTTTTTGGTTGAACATGATGGCATTTTTAAAAGCTACTTTTACCCAGAACAGGAGAACAGTTTTAATTCAGACGGACAGGCTTGGGAGTGTCACCATTCGATTCAGCATAACAAATATTGGAATTCCGAGCAGATACACCCCCCCCCCCCTACCTCACCAAGACCTGCAAATATCACTTTTCGTGCAAAACCCTCGATTTTGCTCAAAATTATCGCTTTTTTCCGCATTCGAACGCCGTTTTCTCAAAACATTACGTTGGTACCAATAAATTTGAGCACACCATTGCAGATGTTAGTTCCAAAGAGAGGAACGATTCCTGGCCGATCTAATACGGAATGTGAATAAAATATCAATTTATTAGTTTTTTATTAGTTCTTATAAATTTTACCTTCATACGTAGGCAATAATTTGTGACAAGATGCCTGTTCAAATAATCTTTAATCAAGTGGGGTGTTCATGTCAAAACTGACCTCAGTAGTCGATTAGGAACCGAAAAATTGATGAAAAATGTCCAAAAACACTCACTCAATTCAAGTACCTCTTAATAGGTATGTACTTACAGCGGTTTTATATATTAGTCGAATGTGAACTGAAAATTCAACGGAAAAAGTCGAAAAATCTAAATTGTAGGGGTAATTAAAGGCAATTAAAGTAGGAGTATTCAACCCGGGGTATTAGATATCGTTGTAGCCAAAATCTAAGCCCTTATAGGGCGAATTGCTGCAACGCTTCCATTTACGAACTTATATTGTACCTGACGAAATTTTGAAGCAAAAACTCAATTTCAATTCAAATACCTCTCTTCGTATTAAGACCGTCCTCAGAGGTTTACTAGGGAACCGAAAATTCGTTGGGAAAAGTCAAAAAACGCATTATTAGTCCGTGTACCTACTACTAACTACTATAACTAACTACGAGTACTATAACTAACTATCAACTACTATAACTAATTCAGAAGGGTTTCATTAACTACTATAACAAACTAACTACTATAACTACTTACTACAACTATCAACTACTCAGAAGGGTTCATCAGAATAGGGTTCTATAACTATCAGAATTCAGAAGGGTTTCATTAACTACTATAACTAACTAACTACTATAACTAACTATCTACTATAACTACTATCACTAACTAACTACTATAACTAAGTATCAACTACTATAAATGATTCAGAAGGGTTTCATTAACTACTATAACTACCTACTATAACTAACTATCAACGACTATAACTAATTCAGAAGGGCTTATTAACTGCTATAACTAACTAACTACTATAACTACTATCACTAACTAACTACTATAACTACCTACTATAACTAAATATCACCTACTATAACTAATTCAGAAGGGTTTCATTAACTACTATAACTAACTAACTACTATAACTACCTACTATAACTAACTATCAACTACTATAACTAACTAACTACTATAACTACCTACTATAACTATCAACTACTATAACTAATTCAGAAGGGTTTCATTAACTACTATAACTATAATGGTGCCCTAATTCGAAAACTCGCTCGTAGTGACATGCTGCATACTCACGTCTGGTCCGACTTATCCGTTTCACTCAAATTCATCGTTCAATCACAAGAAACTCGCGACGAATCACTGACGAATCCACGAACAAAACAAAACTGAACAATTTCCGATTCTGTACAAGTACGAAAGTGTCGCCTCGGCCCGCAGGGACGTTCTCAGGGTTGTGAAGGGAGACCCTTTTTTCGGTCGGAAATGGGTGGAAATCCCTTCCCTCGCCACCCTGAGAAAAAGGGACTTGAAAAGGTCTCGAAATACTACGGGAAAAAAATTACTGCACGTCGCAGACACAGGTACGAGGCCGCAGGCAGTTCAGGAAACGCACAACAAACGCCTCCAAAGTTTCTACCTGGTGCGGACAAAAAGATGATGTTGTTCTGGAATGTCCTTGAAAGCATTTTCGTCCTTGTTTTCCCTCTTCATCATTCTCATACCGTCCAGTTTCGTTCAATTTTTAGTTAATTTTATAGAAAATGAAGGTGCTTATTGTTCTTGGCCCATAATTTTTAAAACTCGAATTTTCGAAAAAATTCTATAAGTACTAAAATCCGTTTCAGACCAACCAAAGATTATAGAATGGCCTAAACGCCTTATAAACGGTGTAATTTAAACTAGAAAAAAAAAGTTTTGAAAAAATAAGGAAAATTTAGTAAGCTTACTTACCTACCTACTTAAGTACAAAATAAGCGAAAGAAATTTTGGAGAAAATAAGTGAGAGAAATTTAAGGCGATATAAGCGAGAGGGATTTTGGACAAAAAAATAGGGTCAAATTTGAATTTTTGTGTTTAAAAATTAGCTCTTAAATGTTCATAAAAAAAGTTGACTTTGTGTGGCCGCTGATATTGGGCCATGACCCAACGTAACGGCTTTGAAGAACTGTTAACCCCTTCTATTTTACGTTTCTCTTATAATATAACGTATTATGTTGATTGTCAACACATTGATGATTCCCAACGATTCATGATTGTTACAACTTACTTTCGTTTTTGAGCGGCAGCAACTGATGGCTCCACGACGATTTGAGATCCCAAAAACACTGCACCTACAAAAATAAATATTTACGTCATAAAATGGTTTCGTTATAATTTTAATAGCATTTAAAGTGGGTACTCAACAAGGGCATGACCACGTATTTGGCGCTGCGCTAAACTTGTCTGGTACGTTGAAATAAAATTGTACTCGGTACACATAAATTTGTGTGCATTCTGGATTTCCCTCTAGATTTTGATTCTATATTCTCCTTATGAAGATCCTGAATTTTGACTCAGGGCCAGATTTAATAGGTCATCGTCCTCAAAGTCCGTTACGAGGAAGACAGAATAAGAATCCCATCGAAGAGAGGTTTTAACGGATTAGAATGGCCCAAGAATGCCGTTAGTGCAAAAAATTTGAATGGTATTCGTGAGGTTTTCACATTGCTTGATTCCGAAGGTGCTCAATCAATAATTAAGCAATTATTGCTCGGGCTAAGGAAGCGTTGGCGGCTTCTGAATTGGAGACCCAACTACACTACACTGACAGCAATAATTGCTGTCAGTGTAGTGTAGTTGGGTCTCCAATTCAGAAGCCGCCAACGCTTGTCTGGCAGTGCCCCAAAATTATTTTGGGGCACTGCCAGACAAGATTGAATTGCTCCAACGGTAGAACACGCTCCTCATCGAAACAGTGGAAACCGTTGAAGAGTTTCTGCAAGGAGAAGTGGGCTGGACAGATGGGGAAGAAGGCAAAGGACAAGCTTGAGGCTGTACTCAAACGTAATCCAGCTTGGGAGGACATCCGTGCAATAGCAGCGAGGCTGAGAGGTGAAGAAGAAGGAACGTCACCTGAAGGATGGATGGCAAAAGATGTTCTGCTTATGAAATAATATTATGCTCCTGCATCCTCTGCTGATGTTGAGAGAGTTATTTCAAAATTTAAAATGCTTTTCAGTGAAAAGAGAACTAATTGTACTGTTGAAAACCTAGAATCCCACATGATTTTATATTTTAATAATGATTTAAACTTGTAAATACGTAGTTCTTATGATTCTAGAATGATTTTCCTTGTACATTTTGTAAATTATTCATAACATTATTATTGAAATAAATCGGAACTATGCCTACAGAACATGTTTGTGAGTTTTCCTTCCTTTTTATTCCAGGTTTTACAATGATTTAGAACTTACTAGGATAGCCAAAACTTGGAAAATAAATTATATGAAATAATTTATAAATAACATAAAATGCCCATTTTGGTAGGATAAGTGACATAAACCACTAAAATAAATTACAAATGACATAAATCGCAATAATAAATGACAAATGTTACTCGTCTCTGCACATCACACACATTAAATGTGTGTTGATTTCGTTTTATTGAGTTTCATCTGTCACTTCTTCGTCCATTAATTTACAGCAACGTTGGCTGCTTGGAGTTTGGAAGTTAATATGAGTGGATTTTCAGGTGTTTGTACTGACCAAAAGGGTAATAAAATCAGCTGGCATTATTAGCCAAATAGGCCTCTTAAGAATCAGGACCCGTAAAAATTTTTTGTAGACCTGTGTGACTGGCAGGGTAATAAAATCAGCTGGCTTATTTAGAAAATGGGACCTGTAAGGAAGAGAAAGTTGTATAGATTTTCAGGTGTTTGTTCCCATAGATACTGACCAGGAGGGTAATAAAATCAGCTGGCATTATTCGCCAAATAGGCCTCGTAAGAATCAGGACCCGTAAAAAATTTGTGTAGACCTGTGTGACTGGAAGGGTAATAAAATCAGCTGGCTTATTTAGAAAATGGGACCTGTAAGGAAGAGAAAGTTGTATAGATTTTCAGGTGTTTGTTCCCATAGATACTGACCAGGAGGGTAATAAAATCAGCTGGCATTATTCGCCAAATAGGCCTCGTAAGAATCAGGACCCGTAAAAAATTTGTGTAGACCTGTGTGACTGGAAGGGTAATAAAATCAGCTGGCTTATTTAGAAAACGGGACCTCTAAGGAAGAGAAAGTTGTATAGATTTTCAGGTGTTTGTTCCCATAGATACTGACCGGAAATCAGCTGGCGTTATTCCTCAAATAGGACCCCGTAAGAAAGAGAAAGTTTTTCGCGTGTTCTCCAGTGTATTTGTAAGAAGGGCGTAAATGAAAGGGACGCGCGCCCGGTGGCCATTGAGTTTCGAGCCCTTAATGTTGGTCAGGGCACCCTCTCGTGAATTCCCTTCGCGTTCCCATTGTCGACCACCCCCAATGGGCTTACGTAGGTAATAACGTGAAGGGGGACGATGTTGAAAGCATTCAATATTCCCAACATTGTCCTCGTCGCCTTTTTCTGGGGCCCTTTGTACTGTGGGGGTTTTTGATTCTCCGCGGAGTCAAATTCTGAACCTGACGAGAGGGCGGTCGCTTCCACGGAAATTCCTCTATCGAAAAGGGATGAATATCATTTCAATACTAATTCGCGATCAACAAGTTTTTCCGAGAATAAATTTTCTTTTTTTGGCAACAAGTGGCGGCAAATCGGAACTTTCAAAATCTTTTGTTGCTGTGAGGGAGCTGAGCGCTCTCAAAATCGATCGTCAAAATTATTTTCATTAATTAATTTATTTGGTCTAAAACGTAAAATAATTTAGGGCAGTAGTCCCGTTTACATTCTTCACTGTAGGGATTTCAGAGTAGTGAGAAAAATAACCACAATTACAAACAGTCATGCGGCATGGGGCTATAAGAGCAAACTTTCGAAGAACATCTTATGTGTCAACCATGTTTCTTCATCTTCAAAGTGCTCCAGTTTGAGAACGGAATAAGATATCGCAATTCTGAGTGCACCATCGAATTCAGCGCAAAAACAACCTTTAAAATGAGGTGTCACTTGTCATTTTGGGATTCATGGGTTATTCCCCTCCCCCTTAAAACTCCCTAAGATCCCCCCTTAGAGTGCCCCGATTCCACCCATCTACGAACTTAACCTCTCGATTGCTAAGACCGATTTTCGGTGCGAATTTGAAGTTTTTAACTCAATTCTATTGAGTGTTATAATTTTTGGTGTCTTTTGGCTAATGATTCAGGATCGTCTGAAACGGATTTTGGTAAGGTAATGCGTCAGAAGTCGACACGTTAAAGGAAGTTTGAACTTTGAGCTTACCTTTCACGTTGGGAAATAGTTTTTTCTCATTGCAAACCTGTTCATTGTGTACCCAAGATCCTTCCCTTAAGGGAAATATTATTCAACATGGTTTGAAATGGGAAAACAAGTTTTGTAAAAAATCCCAATGCTCTAGTAGTCGACACCAGTGACCAACATTTTCTTCAGTAGTCGACATGGTTTGGCACTAGTAGTCGACCTACATGTGTTAGAAGTCGACAGTATCTCTTGAGTCAGTAGTCGACAGGTTTCGTCATTCCATCGTTTTCACTTTTTTCGACTTCCATTTAAATAAAATACATTCAACTGTGAATCGGAAGTTGAAAATAGATTAATAAGATGTAATAAAGTAGTTATCAGACTTTTTATTTGCAAACAGCTCATTATCAGTCTCAAATTGCAATAAGTACTTAAGTAAAAAGGTATGAAAACTATAGTCGAAAACTCATTGTCAGAAAATTGACATTACAGTTGGGCTTAGGTACCTATTTACATAGTTTTTGACATTTTCATGTCTTTGCTCTGGCACATAAACTGAAACATGAAAAATTTGTTCCCTTGATTCACCCTTTCCCTAAGATCACGTCAGAACACAAGCGACCGGCGGGCCACTACGTCAGAGCCTATGACGCACGAGCGTATGACGTCAGGGAGCTGGCAGGATGCCAACTAGTACGTCAAAGCCTAATAGCCACTACGTCAGAGCCTATGACGCACGAGCGTATGACGTCAGAGGGCTGGCAGGAGGCCAACTAGTACGTCAAAGCCTATGTCGTAAGAGCCAATGACGTCAGAGGGCTGGCTGGCTAGGTGATCGGGTGGTAGCGAAGGGAGGTGGTGATGACGTCAGAGGGGCCAAAGGGAGGCAGATATCTGAAACCCCCATTTCTTCCTCACTACTTTCGTGATCACCGTGAAATTTCCTAATTTCCCAAGGTTTTTTAGCCACCCACAATCGAGCACAGGCTTTTTTTTTGTCAGAAAATTAGGATTTAGCTTCCCAAGGCATCCCCAAACAACATTCCAAAATTTCATTAAGTTTCTAATTTTATCCAGGCAAAAGTATCTCACTGCAAAAGCACCTAAAGTGTACAGGCAAAACTTCGCTCATTAGGTCATGCCGCATGTTTGGAACCTCTCTAAATGCGTTTGTCACATTGTTTTTCCACCCGTTTCGTCATCATCATTATCGCCTTTTCATTTCGTGCTTCATCAACTTGTTCCGTTTTTTTTGTCTGTAGTTTTTCGTTTGTTTTTTTGCCCTCGCCCAACGATAATCATGCGCTTCGAATCGGAGGGGACTTAATTTTCCATCCCTCGAGGGCTTTTTCCGGGGAAGGGCTTTTTTTTCTCTTTCTCTTTTTCATTTCGATTTCAGGTCTGTTCGAGCCCCTTTCGTCAAAGCCCCGAGAGATAGTGAGTGCGAGAGAGAGAAAGATAAAGATAAAGAGAATGAACAAGACAGAAAATGGAGTTCGTAGTAATGAAAACAGGTGGTGTTGGTGGTGGGGTGGGGGACAGGAGGAGGTCGTGATTTGAAGAATTTCGATTACATTAATTCAATTCGCGGAACATTTAAATTTGATTTGATTTGGTTCAATACGAATTGTCGTTTGGGCATTTTTACCATCCAATTGTCCTATTTACCAGCCAAGTGGTCGGTACCGTCAAGATGAAGTCACTAAGGAATATGTACATAAAACACACATTGTGCACCTGCGCGTTGCGCTTGTAAATATCACGTAAAAGATTTAATTTTGAACGTTAAAGTCAGAAAGAATTAAGAATTGAGAATTTATTTATTGGCAATAATTACATTACAATAATTATTCGGATTCAATGTCGAAAAATACATAAGAGTAGCCTATTTTGATTACAGATTCGGAAACAGCGTCGAAAAATACATAAGAGTAGGTGGGTCTGTTCTTTTGACAAGACCCACCTAAGGTCAAAAGAATAGACCCACCTACTCTTACTATGTATTTTTCGACGCTGTTTCCGAATCTGTTCTCAAAATATGGGGTCCCAGTCAATTTTGGCGACATAATCTCGAAAAACACCAAACGATTTCATTTTTAGAGAAAAAACAAACGTTGATAAGATAAATTTGAGTTCAGATTTGGATTCTACGGAAAAAATACGTCGAAATTAATATTTCAAACATTCGTTTTAGACATATAATATTTAGCTCGGAAACTGGCGCTGCATAGGAAATGTCGTAGAGAGGCCCGATTCCACCCATCTACGAACTTATCCTTACGATTGCTAAGACGGATTTTTCGTGCAAATTTGAAATTTTCATCTCAATTCTATCGAGAGTTATCGTGTGGAATGACACATACATAAATATGTAAATACACATGATTTTTGGTGTCTTTTGGAAGTGAATTCAGGATGGTCTGAAACGGATTTTGGTATGAACGTTTTTCGGAAAGTCTAGTTTAAAGGGGGGGGGGGGGGAGGCAGAATAAAAACTATACCATGTTCCGGTTCGTACATTATGTTATCTCCAATCAACTTCATGGACTTAAGAAAGTTAACGTTACATTTACCGTACGTGGACACTCTTTCGTAGAATGTGACAAAAACGTCGGATTATGGAACATAAAGAAGGAAATGGAAATACCTGACGATTTCGAAGATATGGTAAAGTCAAGGAGAAGTAAGCCATCCCCTTTCAATTTATGTAAAAAAGTGTCCATTCAAAACTCAACCCATTAAAATTAGTTCATCGTCCGAATACTGTCGCCTCATATTTTATCGGACAACTTGCTTTGGTGCAATATTGTCTGACGTAATAAAGGGACCAAACAGAAGTCAACTGTCGGAAAGTCGGCTTTTCGAACTTCCCACTCCATCTTACAAACGTAAGTTTTACCGGATACTCTCGTAATTACATATTTAGTGCATAACATTTAGGATCGTTCACGTGAATCTTGTTGTTGTACGTAGGTACTCAAAAATTTATTTTTGTGATTCTTTGCAGGTTTCCTCCCGATCCCTCGAGCGAAGTACAATGACATCTAAAGTTTGAAACAGTAAAAAACGTTTTTCTCGATTTCAAGAAAAATTTACTTAGTATACTAAGTAAATTTTTCTTCTTTCCCCTGACCGTAAACGTTCTTTCCCCTGACCCTTCAAATGTCTCTATTTTACTGGTTTTATAACTGTTTATAGATTTTTCAGCGATGAACATGGTGGTGAAGTCAGAATAAAGATATCTCGTAAATCCCCCCCCCCCCCCTCGGGTTACTCGTGTTTTCGTCGGTACATTTTGAAAGCCATCAAGAAAACTCTCAGGATTCGCTGCCAGGAGGTCTCCGTTTGATTGGTGAAAGGGGTGGGAAAAACCCTCTCGAGCTCCTGCCGCCTCCTGATCCCCCGTTCTCCGGTGGGACCAAAGGACAGCTCGAGCCCCTCGGCGCCCGCATTATTAATCTCCTCCGCGGCCCCGAAAAACCCCCCCACTTCTCCCCTTACCAAGGGCCTTCCCCCCCTTCCATCCCCCCGACCGAGAGATCGAGTGCATCGGCGATGATGAGGGGGAAAGAGAAATGCATCGCGGTAAGGAGCGCCTCCGGAGTGCATTCGGGAGCGGAGGAGGTAATTCTCGTGGTTGTAGGAGTGAGGGGGGATGGATGGGGGGGGGGCGGATGGGGTTTCCAGGGAGGTTGTTTTTCCACCCTCTTCACACCGCGGGGCGACGCTAGCGATCGTAGTGGCCGCTCTGACAACCAAACAACGACCACACCCTTCGGCCACAAAATCACTTTGAAATCAAGTCACTCTCAACAACAAAAACTCTGCAAATTCTTGACACGACGGTTTATCATCTTCTTTGTAGAGATCAAGCTTTAGTCTAGATTAGGCATAGCTAATACGGTTATTTCTTGGTACCTAATAGGTTATCGAGTAACAGCGACCGTCTGTTAATAGGTTGTGGTATTAGGTTATTTTGGTAGTACGGGCGATTCGAGAACCTTTCCGCGTTCGAAAAACCCAGTCCACGTTGGGCTCTGAAAAGGTTTTCGAATCGCCGGTAATCTATTACCAAAATTACCTAATACCACAACTTACTACCAGACGGCCGCTGTTACTCCAACCTTTCCACGTCATAGTACGACGTCTTTATGTTGTTATAATTCTTACATACTGATGCATGTTTCTTGACGCTCTCATTGAAATAAGTACAACTGTGGAAACATACATAAAAAATAAGCTTGAAAAATACATACTGAAATCGCACCAAAAATGAGATACTTTCTTAATGAAACAGACACAAATAATTTGTGACAGTAATCTCGGAAGAATCGAATTTGTTTTTTAGTTTTAGAATGGCTTGTCTTTTAATGAATATGTGGCTAACTCTGTTTGGTAATTGGACTCAAACTCAATAGGTACTCGCTCAAATAACTTGTCGACAGTTGTGATCGCACACCTTTCACGCATTCGTTTTCCGTAACCTATTACCAAGTATTACCTGGAACAGTCCCAGCCAATCTGTTATCACGGAATCCCGAATGGCCGGCGACAAAGAGGCCCTCAAACTTATTCCAGTAGTAGGGGTTTTCTGGTAATAGGTTATCTGGAATTAAGTTACTGGACAGTAATAGGTTATTGGAAGAGGTTACGTTAAGTATTTTCGAATTGCGGTACTCTCCAATTCATAACATTACATCCCTCAATTTTTCAACAGTTTTCAGCCATAAAAATATCAAAAACCCACTCAACCACATTTTAAATACTTTTTCATTAGGTACCTATTGAAAACTAGAATTTCACACAAATTTGATAACATTTAATGTAAATTCAAAATGCCACCTATACCTACGTGAAAAATACAATCAAATTAAAAAGAGAAAAAAAATTTGTAAATAAACGAGTAACACACAATAATACGGAATTGCCCCACTGTGTGGAACACAGTTCTTGCTAAGTGAGGGTGCAGTAAGCTAATTTTTCCTTAATTCTCTACTGTATAGACTTACTTATTTCACAATACCCAGTTTACTTATTAATATAGAGTATCTCTTAATTAGTCGTTAACTTTTTGTTGTTGTTCATTTATTACTTATGTTTGAAAACAGGTTTCAGAATTCTGCATGTCCCTTAGTAATCAGAAAGCCAAATTCATATAAAATTTATGTCTTTAGCTTTCTAATATTTGATAAGTCTTTAGCCATATAAATATCTCTTTAGCCACATAAATATGTCTTTAGCCATATAAAAAAGACATAAATATGTCTTAAAGACATATAAATATAAGACATTTTTTATGTTCGGTTGTGGAAATGAAAGCACTCGCGGTGATATACTGGATAAATTTCACAGGAGGAGAAAAAAGAAGGATAGAAACACTTAATATATACAATTGTAAATCTTACTGAAATTTTCGCGTTACAGCGTCGACTATAAGAAATTTCTTATATTTATCTCGACTAAGGATAGAAGGGAGGATAAAATCGTTGTCACAACCTCGAAAGTTGGCTCAATACGCCATGCTCCTTAAATCGAAATCATCCCCCCGAAAAAACTCACATTTCCACTCGACTTATATATTTTTATATATTTATATATTTTTTTCTAGAGTACCTGCTGATGTCAAAATCGTATTATTGATTTTATTGATCTCCTCGAGTCAATTTTGTTCTGTCACCGAGTCAATTTTGTTCTGTAAGTCGAATACGACGGTCGTGTAACGTTTGTGAACCGCCTCTCCGATATTGACTTTCGATTAATTTGAACGGAATAAATCCCCCGAGTCTGAATTCTTTAAAAATGGGTAAAAGTTGTATAAACAGCTCCGATTCCCTCGGGCGGTCTTCGAGCACCTGCGTCGCCACTTTGTAACCATTTCGTAGCCTTAAAAAATTCGGTCCATCGAAAAAGGGATCCGTTTCCTCATTGACTCGGCTGATTGCAGGTGATTAATCCTTTTCGAGGAAGAAAAAAAATGCCTCCGTTTTTTGTGATCGTTTGGTTTAGTAAATGGATTTCCAAAAATCCCACCTGCGTTTTGTCTTCGGGGGATGACGCGAAGCACCTGTCGGACGCCCGGATTGAGTCCATGACGCAACGAGCCGGCTGCTTGAATACGAGTGAAGCCTGCAGGCTTCCATGGAACTTGTACGAGTCGATAACACCAATAACATGGTACGAGTAATCCATGGATTACACGGCTCCGTCAGGGATGATGTGTGCGGTAGTCAATAATTATTTCCCACAAACCATCGTCACGTAACGCACATCTGCCTAACAGCAAGAAAACATGTATGCGCAGTCGCACGATTCGAACAGGCAGAAATGCGAACCAACCTGCGCATAACTTTCAAATTTCAGGTTATAGCTAATGTGCACGTCTCCATGTTAATGGAGTGTCACGTTACATTCATAATTTGATGAGTTTTATAAAGGCCTATTCACCATATCGAGTGATCAAGTCCACTTTTCGCGATATTGAGTTTTTCGCATAACCGGGCTCGTCAAGAACTCACCTACAAGGTAGTATCGTTAAATCTTGCATTAGGACAAAATTAAGGTATCATGGAATAAGGGGAAGAATCTTGGAAGCAACCGCTACACCGCAACAAGGTCTCACGTACAATGTTACGATTAGATCCACGAGAAAAAGAGACAGGGCTTGTGTACCGCAATTGCAGTTTAAGCATTGACAATGTAAAAAAAAATCAAATTTTATAAAATACTGGTACGTCAACTGCTTTCCCAAAAAATGTGCTGGAAGCTGTCAAATCTCAAGAAAACTTGCAAATGGATGGGAGCCATTTCGAAAATACGTTATAAGTATGTTCCTTTCGTCAACAGCCACACTCGTCATCGCATTTGTCTGGAGTGTAAATTTTATTTTTACCTTGTTTTATTTTAACGTCCTTATTTCTTGTACTGAAATTCATCAAAACGACCTCAGACTTACAAGGAGGTTTTTTTTTTTGCCCTGACATCTTCGAAGTATCAATCTGAATCATATCACTACAACGGCAAAATTGAGAATCCGTTTGTTAATTTTCTGGTAGGTACTCGTATTTGTGTAGGTGCCTACTGTTTTTTCGCATTCAAACTTGAATTTCTCCATGAAATCGATAAGGAATCGCACAGTTGACCATACCACCGTTTTTTATCTTATGTAGGATATAACGCTGAATCCGATCCGAAAATGTGGTCAAAAGTGGAAAAAAGTTACTTCAAAGTGAAGGAATGTGGGTTTTTATGGCAAAAAACGTGCTTTTCTGAAGAAAAAAAAAACTTTAAAAACTGATATCTTGGGAACGGATTGAGATAGAAAGGTGGGGTTGGCTTATTTTCAGTCTCGATTTACCCAATTTTTTCTTTCACACCAATTGGCGAACACCCTGTATTGAGGTAATTTTAATTGAGTTTATCGATGTGTTTGGGATATTTCGACTCAGGTGGGTTCTGTGCCTTTTAGATTGGTTCAGAAAAGGATCCAGAACTTGGGTGTATCCCTAATACGTCAACTCAACAACACGATTGTATAATCGAGAAATCAAATACGAAAACCATCTGTTCAGCAGTGCTTTGTGTGTACAGCTCCATTCAAATCAGGGTTTCCAAAAAATGACTCGACCGATAATTTTGTAATTGGACGATCTAATCAAACATGAAAAGCCCTCGTAATAGGAATTGCCATTCACTCTCACAGCGTGTAGAAAAAGAAACCGAAATGAAACGATTCAAATTAGATCTCAGGGGAATTAAGGCCACAACCGGCCGCTCTGAGAGGGTTAATCTAATTATCGCCCGAGTAATTATAATTCGCTTTGCGGCCTTTATTATCCTCACACTCCCGCCCTCTGATGAGTTAGTCGAACTCAGGTTTTAGTTTCTGAGTACAAGTGAAATCCGAATGGGTATCAAAAAGATACCGTTCGTTCTATATTTTGAAAAATAGAGCTGATAGGCAATAGTATTGTGGACGTTTTTTGAGAAGTAGAACCCTTGTTCAGCAATTGTTGATTTGAGGCAGGTGTTCCTCAAGGATGTCTACTTGAGCCACTGCTATATCTTCTGTTATCCAGTGATGTGCCCACCCATGAGAACAATATGGCCGATTTCGCGGACGACATTCCTACTGGAGGTTGGTGAAACCGTCGAAGAAACGCCTGAAGCTAACACTGCTAAGTCCTTTTCCAGCCATCACTCAATGTTTAGTCTAAGATTTTATTTAATCGTTAGATGGACGATTTTTGGTCAAATTCGCGGTCCATGGCTTTGGCAACATTTTTTTGTTCTTTGGGAAAAGGACGTGTACCTTGTCCCATTTGCTACGTGTATCGATATCGAAGCGTAGAAAACAGCAGTCAACGAAGTAAGATCAGGTGATCAACCACTGGCATTTGAAAAAGGTCCTTCCTACGGGCGAATGGAGCTAAAAAAAAATAGATCATCTTCAGTTTTTCTCTGACGCCGAAGACCTCGTGGACTACCTTACGCTCTGCAGTAAGATGTTAACGACTTTACTGAACGGCATGGCAAAGCAATTCCTGCAAATTAGGCCAATGGAAGTGAGGCTGGCCAGCAGTGGCGGCATGATTCGTCATTCGGAAAAGCTGACCCTTCAAAAACCCCAGCCAACAAGGAAGAGCCACAGTTTGGATTAGTTGTGAATAATTAGTGCAGCACCCAGGAAGATACTTTAAAAATTAGGAATTGTGCGAGGACAATTGCTTGATGGATACAGATCAAAAACAAAGAAATCGGACCATAATTAGCCTCAGGAAAAAATATAAACCAAATAACGGCGACAAGAAACACTACTTTACCCTACTTTGTAACTTGTGGTTTAGGCATACAATATGTACTCGTACTAGATTGTGCCTAGTATTTTGTACAAGGCTTGTAGCTTTATTCACTAAGCGAACCTTACATTAATTCATCAACAACTCACCATTCAGTTTGTCGATGGCCCTGTCGGCCAGCGATTGGTCGTAGCAATCGACAAAAGCGTAACCGCCTTTCTTGAGGACGACGGCTGATATGGCGATTCCGCTCTCGAAGAAGAGGAGCTGGAGGTCAGCTTCCGTCACGACGTTCGGCAGATTGCCGACGTAGAGTTTACTCATTCCACTTCAAAACGACCTCTTGGTCCTCGTTTATAACAGCATCAAACTGTTTCAAAGAACAGGCTTCATTTAGCGATCATTTAGAAGAAATTAGGGCGAGAACAAGAATAGCGTGAGGTGGACCAAGAGCTAGACGTGGTTTGGTGTTGAAACCAACAACGGGGTTTATTGCAGTTTCCATTTATTAATTGGTTTTATTAAGTATACATCAATATGTTATAGCTGCTCAACAGGTTATGGGCCCAGGACGCTCCAGGGATTGGACGACACCAGGCATGTTCCATGGCACTGAGAATCGTTCAATTGAAGAGTCGTATTAAGAACGGTGGATTTCTAACGGTATCTAACGATATGAAAACCCCTTGGCCTTTCTTTCATTTTCACAAGTTGATTTAGTTGTTTTAGTAAATATATATCGGATTTGATCCATTATGCAGATTAGGGAGGAAGGAAATGAAATGAAAACAAGGCATTTAGAGCACAGCGATAGTAAAGATTGGTATATTGAACAACTGCACTCTTCGAAAGGCACTACTAGCATCTGTCCCAAAGGGGACCCTTCCTCAACCCTCACTCCGCCTGTCATAAAACCAACTTGGATAGTTGGAGAGGAGGGGCGTGTTCCTTCCCTTCCATCTCCTACTTCATATTTCCTCGTACTTGTAGGCGGAGCCTATGGTGAACTAATATTTCTTATGCCCAAAGGCCATCAATGTCAAGCATTTAATTAAAATGGGCTCATTAGGGTGGTAGATACCGATACGGCCAACCTGACCTCGAGCGGTCCCTGCGAGAAGTAGGGAAAAATTTTCAAAATTCAATAATTTTGTGTCACAAAAATCCTATGTTGTTTCGGACGCGCGAGCAAAACATATAAGGTTTATGAAGCGCCTACCCGTACTCGTGAGTTGACCGCGTCCCTAACAATGTTGGTTTTTGGACCTATACCGACTCTACGTTAATTTCACAATGTATTGATTTATCAATTTCGGTTTGGTTTTCAATCATGACTCTATGGCAGTGGGAAACCTTTGCAGAACCCGTGACCAGCGAAAAGGCTTTGACAGCCACGCATAGTCCCGTGTAACCGCCAGGATGAAAACCCTCTGCAAGGCAATGTAATTAGTGCCTTGTATGCAAGCACACAAAAATATTTTCCCTAAGGCGGAGATATTTAAATACTTCAAATCAATACGCTCACATATGCGTTATACAAAGTATTCATTGCGCTTACAAGCTAGAATTACACGATATAAAATAACATTTTACATACACCTTATGTAAACCTGGTGATCGCCGTAAAGTATCACCCTTTTGTTTTTCTATTTGTTTACAATATGCCATAAATAAAAACCGATGATTCGGCGTCAAGATGACTCAATATAATATTTACATTGATACAATATCGATACAATATTTAAATTGGGTAAACGAAGATATAAAAAATATTATTTACAAAATATTTACAATGTTGGATGTAAATTTGTATACTATGTACAGGTTCTAATACATCATCATAATTTCATTCGCTTAGAAATTACTTAGTGTACCCTTATCGGGACGATCCTCCTGTAACAGATTCAAAAGGATTAGAAATCATCATATTGACATTTTTTTTTTTTCCATGGAAAAATAACGATTGCAGGTACCCTATCTGAGGGCCTACTGCACAAAAGAGAAGGACGAAAAAGAAGGTCGTAAAATCGCTATTAGAAAAACACCCGGTCACTTGAAGGGGTGATTTTTATGGGTTTGGAAAGTTTCAATGAGTTTCGAGTTTTGCAAGTTGATACCTGCCTAGACCATCTGGTTGTTGTTGACACCGAGTTTCCAGGAAAAGAGTTACAGGAAAGTTCGTACGTTTTATTGCCAGGTTTTAACAGCCTATGGCCCTTTTGTCGCCACTTGCCTGTTCAGACCCTTTTTTTTTTTCTTTTTTCCAAAAACGGAAGTTACTCTGGTTTCGCCAAGGAACTCACAAACACGTGTTTTAGAAAAATAAGAATCTCATTATTCAAGCCAATACTCAAGTATTCCCTTTTTCCGACTGTCAAGCTATGATAGTTGTTGTTCATTTGTGGTTGAGTATTTCAAAATAAATTTTGTGCAAAGAGTGCAAAGAGAATTATTTATTTCGTGTGATTTGCCTCAGGGTAGTCCTGAAAATATTGAATTCAGATTAGACGCGTGCGAACACTGCGTCGGCTTGAAAAACGTGTCAAAATTGACAAAAAATTTTCTTTTGGTTAGAACATGAATTCCACTAGGATAAGTTGAACAACAAGCGAAGACCAGTTTTGAAACCAACGTTCACATTCTATTGAGAGAGAAAAACCTCATAGAAAATTCTATGCAGCGATTTTGTTCAATCTCTTATCGAGAGATGAATGATTTCTGAAACTCACATGAATAGAGAGCATAATTTAATTTCGAATGTTCGAACATTTTGTTATTGTCGATATATCCGACTGAAATTCATTCTTTTATTCACTGACATTAGGCGAGGATGACCCTCAAAGTTCTCAAGTTTTCTTGCATTAAGGGAGAGACCAAGATCGTACGCCCGTTTGGAGATCACGCTGGATAAGCTCAACATGACTACCGTACAGAAAACGATCAAGAGATGATGGCGTAGCGCTCCGTCAACATCATATGTCTATAATTCGATGTTCGTGCAAGAGAACTGATTCTAACAATCATTCATTACTTTTAAAGTTCATAAATTCAGATAATTTATTTTGTGAAATCGTTAAGTTGAAAAGAAAAAAAGAAATCGTTTGGTTTCGTTCTCAACGAGAAATTGGTACCTATTATGGCTTGTCCTATGATAATGAACCATCAAAATTTGTTCAATTATCTTCTTCGGAATGTGACTGACAATCACTTTCACTATCAAAGAGCTGTGGCAAGAGAGATGTATCCATTGACAATTTACGCACACGTTCATGAGGATATTTAACCTGCCGATTAGAGACTAAATTTTCTATGATTTGGTAGTACTTGAATAATTTTGTAAATCCCTTTGAATTTTAGGGGACGTTTTCTCATTAATCCTGGGCTCTATTTGTCGAACCACAAGATCGCCAACCTCATAGAGATTTTCTTTTGCTTCCAGTTAAAAGCTCAAGTGGTGAAAATGAAGCGATGCGATTTGTAGTTGAATTGGGATGCTAATATTCTCAATGATTGTTGTTTGATTGACTGGGCCATTGTCGTTAAATTTGTGATTGAACTCATCAAACGTTCTACCTGCGCGTTTCCGCGACTTGCACCAGTTGCAATCAGATGCATTCTTATCGAATGTTGGTTGCAAAAATCGGTAAACAATTTTAAAGTAAACGTAGTTCCTTGATCAAACACCAGACGTGTTGGCGGGCCCAAAAATATCAGCGTAATTTGAAAAGAAAAATGCAGCAATTTGTTGAATTAACAATAGTTGTCATTCATCGTGACGTATAAAAAACAAAATCATTGTTATTCAGTTCAACGTTTTCCAGATCGTTTTCCTGTGGAAATAAGAAGTATTATTAAAATAATTGCATTAAAAAATTGCATAGTAAAATCGGTGATGCACAGGAGAAAAATAATTTTTGTCAGTATGAGTGGAGGTGTAAATTGAAATAAAAATTGAAAGAAAAATGAGGTCCACTCGGCTATTCTGACAACAACAAGTCTCCTGTTTTCTGCAAATGCGTCATAGTTCGTTTTGGGCAGATCAAGTAGGCAAGTATCCGCCATTGGGTTTTGATTTGATTTTTTTTTGAGATAGAACATTCTCCACCACTCTTCTTTTGTGTACGTACTGGGATTTCACCGGACTTAGACCAACGGTGAAATGATGCATCATTTGCCGGACTTAAATCAACGGCGTAGCTGTCGGATCTTAGACCAACGACAGACTACAATAATTAATAATAAAATTGCTACCGGACTTAGACCAACGGTAGAATGTATGCATCATTTGCCGGGCTCAAACCAACGGCGTAGCTATCGGACTTAAACCATCGATAGACTACAAAAATTTATAATAAAATTTGCTACCGGCCTTAGACCAACGGTAGAATGTATTCATCATTTTGCCGGACTTAGACCAACGGCATTAGATGGAAAATTGGCATATGCTCAGGATGGGGGAACACCATCTAGAACTCCACAAAAGATTTTGGGTCCGATATAGCGGCATATGCCATGAGCACCATAAGGAAAATTCAAATCTCCATGGTATTGTTGACTGCTCATGTGCTCCACAAAATACTTTTGGGTCCATATACAACGAAAGCTTCACATAGGGACAACATCCAGAAAAAGACCTAGTGTCTTATTCCAGTTCGTATCCGAATGATGTTGCTACCACATCTGGAGGTGAATGATAATTATCTTCTGGGTGAAAAGAAAAAAAATCTTGGTTAGGGATATAGGTAAGGGAGAGAAAAAAAATAAATAAAATAACACCACAGAGTTTTCCAATTCACCTCGGAACAGTGGCCACTATAGGTCCATAGGACCAGGATGGTCTTCTCCGCCAAAATTGAAGAATCGGAGAAACTAAGACACATGAGCTAAATTCAGCTCCAGCATGAGATTTCCGAATACTTCCACTCTGTTGCAGAGAAGGGAACGCTATGGCTGCAGTCCATAGCGGTCCAAACCAAAACGTACAAGAAAGAAGGTGGAGATGCTATTATAACAAATCAGCAAGACGTTGTGGTAACAAGTCAAAATCTTGAGTTATTTTTCGAACTCTTTCGTGTGAGTATTTTACTCTCCTTGTAGTATTAATGTTCTCAAGCAAGTACCTGTCTCCAGGTAAAATTTCTACAACTCGTTACATTCCTTTGAATTTATCTGACGTTTTCTAGGATGCACGAGGCTCAATCATTCGTACGCACAAATCCCCTAGCACAAGCGGGGTAATTTTGGCTTTTAATAATAATAATATAAATAAAAACCTTTATTGTGTAAAGACAGTCTGTTGTCCATATAATACACACATAAACAACTAAAATATGAAGGTATTTATGCCTTCAAAGCGTTTCAATTTGTACTCGGCCGCTCTGTCAAATCGAGTTTTCGCTTCAGTCCTCAACTCGAATAAATTTGAGCGGGTAGGAGACGAGATATCGTCTCTTACTAGGATTGAACCAGGAATGTGCGGTTTACGTCCAGTTAACAATTCAAGGGGAGATGTAGCTGTTATTCTATGAATAGTTGAATTTAGACAAAGCTGAATTTTGGGTGTCAACTGTTTGATTGATTGCCTTTTGATGTGTTATGCTACTGTAACTAAATTTGTTATTGATGACATCACACGTTCCACTTGGGTTTCAATGTCATTTTGTGAACAAAAATTCAAAAATTCAGTGGCAGTGAAAGAAGTCCCTTACAGCTAACCTATCATTTGGGTCTTCTATAAACAATTCGCTCTGGATTAAAAGGATTAACATGACATTTTGCGGTAGTAATTGGCCTTCTAGGTAAACCTCTTATGAAACTATCTGAATATTTATTTAAAATATTTTTTTCAACCGATCCATATCATCGTCCTTTTTAAAGGAAAATTAGTAAATTACTAGTTCACTCTTATCAAAATTATTGCCATCCGATTTATTGTTCAAATCGGTTCATTCTTATTAAATATTTTTCTTTACGTTCCCGCACCTTTTCCTTGTCAGGAGAATTTTTTTTTTTTTTTTTTTGCAACCTCATATCGATCTTTTAAAACCGTAATGGTAATTAAAAGTACAACTGGTACGTCAATTCCTTCTAAAATCAACATTACCTAAATTTGTTTAGGTACCAGAATTTTACCAAAATCTATCCCTGTTAGCTTGATAGGATTATTAAAATTTCGACCAGAAAATTGAGGCAATAAATTTTCAGATAATAAGGAAACTTCACTTCCACTATCAAAAACATGAGTAAATGTTTTACCTTAACGAACGAAGTTCCCAGCGGTTTGCCAAAGATTGGTTAAAGAAGAGGATTCCGGTAGTTTCAATCTCTTCTGAGGCTTTTGAGAAAAAGCCCAACGTAGAATAGCTCTTTCGAAAACATTCCTCAAAGGTGCCATCGGGAACCGCCGGCGTCGGTGTTGGCGTCTTTGTCCGAGCCCGCACACGTGGTCTTTCCAGTCGTTCATACTGACTATTTCCGACACACGCGAACGCGATAGTAACGAAAGACTTAATAGAGATGGAAGATTAGCCGGAAGAACTTGAGACGTAGAAATTATTGAAATATAGTAATTAGATAAAGAAATCAAAGAGGTTAATAAAAGAGAAATAAAGAAAGATATGAATAAAAATAAAAATAGAGGGGTAGAGTACAATCCCACTTCTGATATCGGATTTGATCCATTATGCAGATTAGGGAGGAAGGAAATGAAATGAAAACAAGGCATTTAGAGCACAGCGATAGTAAAGATTGGTATATTGAACAACTGCACTCTTCGAAAGGCACTACTAGCATCTGTCCCAAAGGGGACCCTTCCTCAACCCTCACTCCGCCTGTCATAAAACCAACTTGGATAGTTGGAGAGGAGGGGCGTGTTCCTTCCCTTCCATCTCCTACTTCATATTTCCTCGTACTTGTAGGCGGAGCCTATGGTGAACTAATATTTCTTATGCCCAAAGGCCATCAATGTCAAGCATTTAATTAAAATGGGCTCATTAGGGTGGTAGATACCGATATATATTTTTCATTTTTGTGCGTATTTTGATCAAGTAACATTATGTTCAGTGATACTACGTAGCTCTGTAAGATTACTCTGCTTAACAGGTTATGGGCCCAGCATGCTTCCATTATGAACTTACGACACCAGTCCCATTAAGAACTTTTGAAGACTTTGGAGTTAAATTTGACTCAATGACCGCCTTTTTTCAAATTTATCAAAAACAAACCAAACCACTCGCAAGCTTTTGTTTATTTTGTTTGACAAATAAATACAATTTTTCAGCATTTGGTTTTGTTTGTCATTAAATAGACCTAAATTCCACATTATTATAAACATACTTACACACCACGTACTCGCACTTACCCCGCAAGTTCGGGCATCTCAAATACGAAGCGAAATCGCCGACTTGACAATACTTCATGGTCGCGGGACCATCGAGCCCAACGAGAAACGAGAACGTTCGGTAAAGACTAACGACTATTATTTTTATTTTTTTCGATTCTAGTCAAAAATCTAAACGACTAAAAAAAATCAACAACTACCGCATCTAACGAGAAATTATTGATCAACGTCTAATGAGAAATCATATGGGGAGTTTTCAAACAGTGTAATATGTTGATTTTCAATAACTAACGTAGCCACAAAGACAGATAATGTCAATTGAATAATCATAATATAGGTTTTGGGTCATCTAAGGTAGGAAATTTTGATAAGGTCATATCTCAAAAATTTCAAATTGAGCGAACTTTTTTGTACACTTTGAACAAAAAATCGTCAACATGAGCGTGAATCAAACGATAGAACTCCGCTCCAATTTACATACAAAGGAACAGCTGATTCAAACAACACGTGGTTTTGTTATATCGAGTTTCTCATTTTGAGATACTTTTCATGTCTAGGGAAAGAACCAAGTTACGGTAATTTTTCTAGTCTCTTACCGGCCAAACTACCTACTGATCCTACAAAAAGGCCATGAGAGCAGAATTTAAAGTAAATGTAATACGCTTTAATTTAAGACCAGAATGGTGATTCTAGACCGAATATACAATATATATAGTGCAACCGGTAAGTTGCACTTCACTGCGAAAACACGTTTGTCGGTCTCTTTTGGCTATAGCTCCAAAACTATTCGTCCGATCCAAAATTTATTTTTTTGGTCTGTACAAATACAAATAATAATACAAATTGGTACAAGAAAGAATGTTTTCTATGTTCGGCGAAACGTGGGGGGGCCTGGGATGGTAGGCATATTGTTTGGAATAGATCCGATACCAATATGCAATATACGATATTTAACTACCTATATAAAAAATTAACATCTCAGGAAGGTACGAAGTTGTCTTCAAGCCCTTCCTGATAACAAAAAAGTGTTAAGTCATACAAAATAATTGAAACTAAAATAGTACAGAATAGGGTTCATTCACAGTTTAGGTTAGTTTAAGAATTCAAATAAATAATCAAACTTTTTTTTTTTTACTTTTCTTACGGTTATAGACTATTATTTTTGGCATCATTTGGGGAGGGGGAGGGGAGCCCTTAGTAGTTGGTTTTCTAATTTTTACTAAGAAGATCTTAGAATGAGGGGTATGTAGGTACCTGTTCGGTTTTCAAAAAGTTTCGAGAAATTCCAAAAGTTCAAAGTACCTACAAAAACTATCGATAGATTGAAACTATTGATAGGGCTATCGATAGGAGGCTTCCATGAAAGAGTTTGAGTCGTGCAACATGACCTGAAGAGCGAGTTTTCGAAGTAACCGACAAACTGGATGGATCATTGATTTCATGAATATAATTGACAAGTTGAGTTAAATGTTTGAATGGCAAATGTTATCAACGTGCATTCATTGGAGAACGATGGATAACTAGGTGTCAAGGTGTTGAAATAATATCAATTACAAACCAAATTAGTAGTTGGTTGAATATTGAACGCTGGGTTTCATCACATGATTCAAGGCGCAGCTGGAAGTGAGAATATCAATTACGGTTAAATTATTGCGGAAGAAGTTGATTCACCAGACGCCGCTCCGCCGCACAAAAGGCCAACACCCATGATGCTCCTGGGAAATAATGAATGCAGCAGGTTCACCGCATCCTAATAATATTACGAGTAGTTGTACACGAAAAACTGGACCACCTCAGACGGACAACTCCCTCGCAAACAGGTGAACCGTTCGGTCAACAGGTGCACGCCAAAACAACAGCAGGCCAACGCAAACAAACCTCTTTTTTTGGGTGAGTTTCCTTTTTTTGAAAGATGGCGAGATCGAGATAGAGGTACGGACTGAGGTGATTCTAGGGATTGAGAAGTGTTTGGACAAGGACAACTAGAGAATGAAGGGAATAGATTTAGCAACCAAACTTATTTATTTATTTTTTGTTTGTGCAATATTAAGATGAACAATCTATATGATTACAAAATGATAAAGTAACTCGATATTTCTTAAGAATCGACCTTTTTGAAATTGGCATTCTGCAGCATACTTCACAAGTAATGTTATGCAAGAGTTAACTCAGAACCGCCAAATATCGAGTTATGTACCTATCTGCAGCAGTGAAAGTGGTAAAAGACTTTTTAAAGAGTTTTCACCATCAATAGTTAATATTTGTTGTTTATACCATCAATAGTTGGTAGGTACCTATTCCATGTTTTGACCAATAGTAGTTGAAGACCACAGGGGAAAAACGGGCTACCGCCTGGTTTTTCAATTTTTCAGGGGGGCGGTTTTAGTTCCAAAAACGCTATTGGGAACAGCTGAAATGCTAAATCTGGACTTTTCTAACAATGATTAGGTCTTCAGGTATCAGGGAACATGTTGATGACAACAAATTGAAAAAATATCGTATTTAATGGAAATAAAAAATCAAAATACACTCAAAACCCCCTTTGTCCAGGGGAAAAACGGGCCAGCAGACCAATTAAATGAGCATTGCGGGTTAGTTTGGAGAAGAATTTCTTCGCTTTTGCTCCGCAAAACTGTTTTAAGGCCTGTTTTTCCTTTGAAAGTTTGATTCTTTTTGTGTAGGCTACCTCGGGGAAGTGAAATAAATTTTCAGGAAGATTAGGTGATGTTTTCGCTCCAACACAGCTCTTCTTTTTCGCGCCACTCCGCTTTTTTTGGGGGTTCGGAATCACAACTGAACTACAGAATGCTCCATTGTAGGAACTGCGATGAAAAACCAACCTTGGGTGACGGGCTTCGACCACTAATTCACGCAGGGGTCTAGTTTTCATGGGTTTTCGCCCGGTGGAAACGCAAAAGATGGCCCGTTCTTCCCCTGAAGCGCTGGTCAGGGCCCGTTCTTCCCCTGTACACGTTTTTTCAAACGCATTTATCGATCGTTAGGACCCGTTTTTCCCCTGATTTGGGGCGATCACTGAACTCGCCATGCCAAAATCTATCACAAACCGTCTTTTACACATTTTTCGCAAAAATTCGAGTTAGCCCGTTTTTCCCCTGTGGTCTTCAGTTGGTATTCGAGGATTGTACCATCAATAGTAGTTGACCACACAAACTATTGATGGTAAAAACATAGAATACTAACTATTGATAGTAAAAACATCGAATACTGACTATTGATAGAAAACATTGAAAAGGTACTAACTATTGTTGGTGAAAACATTGAATAAGTACTAACTATTGATGGACAAAACGTCAAATACAAACTATTGATAGTAAAACCATCGAATACAAACTATTGATGGTGAAAACATCAAATACTGACTATTGATAGGAAAAACATCGAATACTAACTATTGATGGTAATTCATCGAATACTGACTATTGATACAAAAAACGTCGAATACAATCTATTTGTGGTAATTCATCGAATACTGACTATTGCTGGTAAAAACATCGAATACTAACCATTGATGGTGAAAACATCGAATACTAACTATTGATGGTGAAAACATCAAATACAACTATTGATGGTGAGAACATCGAATACTGACTATTGATACAAAAAACGTCGAATACAATCTATTTGTGGTAATTCATCGAATACTGACTATTGCTGGTAAAAACAGCGAATACTAACCATTGATGGTGAAAACATCGAATACTAACTATTGATGGTGAAAACATCAAATACAACTATTGATGGTGAGAACATCGAATACTGACTATTGATAGGAAAAACATCGAATACAAACAATTGATGGTGAAAACATCGAATACTGACTATTGATATGAAAAACATCGAATACAAACAATTGATGGTGAAAACACCGAATACTGACTATTGATAGGAATAACATCGAATACAAACTATTGATGGTGAAAACATCGAATATAACTATTGGTGGTGAAAGCATAGAATACTAACTTAACTATTTGTGGTGAAAACATCGAATACTAACCATTGATGGTGAAAACATCGAATACTAACTATTGATTGAAAAAACATCGCATACAAACCTAACCATTTGTGGTAAAACTATCGGTAGTAAAAACATCAAATAGGTACTAACGATTGATTGTAAAAACATCGAATACTAACTATTGTTGGTAAAGGCATAGAATACTAACTATTGAAGGTAAAAACGTCGAAAACCTAACTATTGATGGAAAAAACATCGAATACAAACTCAACTACTTATTGTTGGTAAAAACAACGAGTATACCGGTATAGGTATAGATCTATCGATTATCACATTCACCTCTATCAATGATGGAAATTTGGAGGGCCTCGTGACGCCCACCTGTTTACATAACATTAACGGAAACAGGTTTAACTCCGAAATAATGAGGGGTTATTAGACTTGTCATCCGCGTTTTCGATTGACGGAGTTACAGAACTGCGATTTCCTCTGCTTTCTTCGCCAGGTTTCCACGGGTCAATTTAATCGATTCGGCCATCTTGGAAACGCAAACGCTCTCCTTTGGCGAGCACATCACAAAGGGATTAGGCGTGGGCCAACGCGAGGAGACGGGTGTGGCAGGGGGGGGGGGGTTCAATTCACCGCCATAATAGACACACACACAAAAAAGAAAAAAGAAAAAGGCCTCTTCTAGGCGTCTATATGAAAACTAGTTTTACTCTACGAATAAGGTTAGCAGGGGAGGAGAGAGACAAGAAATAAAAGGTTAGAAGGGTGCACATTTATAACTAGGGGTGGATTATCCAGAGTTGAATGAGCTCGTCCCGGAGTATCAAAAAGAGAGGGAGGAGCTAGACCTGCCCCTATTTTGAACAAAAGGGATTTGAAATAGGGTAGTCTACTGCTCCATAGTCTAATAAGCTCTGAGTCATGGGAATCGTCGGTCGCGTCGGATGAATCCGTTCTTGCGACACATATGTCCAACCCACCATTGAAACTACCAGGATGTGAAATATTTCCACTACCTACAAATCGTCAAAACCGACGATTTCTCCGTTGATTTCAGATGGTTTTGTGTAACAGCCATGCAACATGATCTAATGAAAGAATGTTCAATTTTTTTTCTTATTTTATTTTTTTATTTGCATTTATTTAACGAAAATAAGAAAATGTTCACAATGTAGCTACGACAAATGCTACTCCCCTCTTTAAGTCAAACTTGCGCTGAGGGGAGGAGTTGTGCTTAAATGTGTATACTTAAGAATACTTCCCACATCGTCATTTTTGGCCAAAACGAGTTATGCATACCATTCGAAGCGTTTTCCTCCGGCGGATCAATCTAACTAAGTATAAGTTAGGTAAAACTAAATGTCACGATTTATTTTACTGAATTACTCAGTAAACATAGTCATTGGCAGATGGTTTTATGGCTCTGCTGAAAAGTCGCCAAAATGACAATGTGGGAAGTTGTCGTGAGACCCTCGATAGATAAGACGTCATAGATTCGTGTAGTTGGTGATAGTTGGATTTCAAAACCTCTTTCACTTCCGGGATGAGTAGGTCTTTATGGAGATTACTGTTTCGCATGTACCATGGGACCCAAGTACCTATTATGACCCTGAGTACCTACTCTGTTCTGGAAGGTTTGAATGCGTTTGAGTTGAGAATCAGATGCTGCCCCCACCCCCCACCCCCCCGCATATTTGACATCCATATCACCAAAAGGGGCGTATTATTGTTAAGTAGATAAGCCTTTGCACTTTTAAAGGCAATGCTGAGTTTTTGTTCATCAGAAAATAAACTTGTCTCAGTCTATGCCTGGCTCTTTGTAGGATGTTGATTATATGGCTATTCCAAGTCAGCCTTTGGGTATATGAACTTGATTCATGGTGATCCAAGGAGAGGAAGATTCCTTTTGTAGGTGAACTGTATGAGAGAGAATTTCGCTGGGTTCTTTTTTGTTCTCCAACGGTGACATCATGTGACGATATCATTTGCTAGATTTTCCAATTCACTCATTGAATCGTAAAAGTCCCCAGCTGACAACAGCGCCACGTCATCCGCGAACTGGGCTGTTGTCACCCTACCGGACCCAGAACGCCACCTTGAGGTACTCCTGCTCCGATTGGCCGGATTTGTGATAGAGACTGCCATATCACTTGTGATATCACTGTAGGTTCTGTCGCACAAGAAGGATTTCAGCAGCCTATACATGCTGTCACACAGGAGCTCTTTTACCTTGGCCAGTAGTTCTTGGATCCAAACCTTGTTAAAAACCTTTTTAGTGTCTAGGTGCGTGGCAGACGGATTTGCTCTCATAGGCTCCCAGAATATCTGTAACCACTCGGTTGAACTATAGGAGTCCATATTTAACACTCTTGTGTCCGCCAAACTTTTGTATCAACGTATGAATATTGAAAAAATCTAAACAATGACGAATTAACTGATCTATTGTCAGTAGTGATTATCAATCCCCATACAAAAGATCTTCTAAAATGGGTGCCAATTTATTTACTCGGTAATAGGGATGTGACATCGATATCGATAACATGGAAATATCGATGGTTGTCGTCGATTTCGATGTTATAAACCATAAATGTTTGACGTTCGATAACATCGAAATATCGATGCTATGCTCCGGTAACATCGAATTTATTACTCAATTCTTTTGTTCTTCACAGGACACAGGTTCTTCAGGAATAACAAAATAAGTTACAAAATGGCTCTTTATTATTACTTTTACATTTTAACAAACATTTTTACAAATTTATAGGTACAAAAAAAAAGAAAAGAAATGAATAGGAAAAATGAACGTTTTTTCAAATCCCCCCCCCCCCCCCCCCTGTATCCTGTTTCTTAATGAGAATAAGTAAGTGTTAGTTCATACAAAAATACTGAAAACATCTGTGTCAAAAGAAAACTGTGACAGAATCAAAATCAACACACAAAGAAAAAGAGACAAACCGGGCAAAGAGACAGAGTCCAAGCGATAACTTACTTCTGATAATAACATCGATATCGATATTGATATCGATGTTTCCTGAATATCGTCCGATATTATATCGGTATCGACGTTGCCTACCGATGTTGACATCGACATCGAATATCGATGTTTCCTTTCGATGTGCCATCCCTACTCGGTAGTGTAGGTATATTCGACGCACGCGCTGTAATTCTGATACGTTGAGATCGACCATGTGACAACTGGAGGTCCAGCACAAGAGAACTTTGGGACACTCTCCCTCTTTTTTTTTCCAGAAGAAAGGGGCTGCGTACCTAAAAAAATTTTATGTACAAAAAAAGTAAAGCAGATGTCATGCGAACGTTAGCGGAACAGCTTCTGTGTTTAACCCTTTCAACGAACGAGAATGACGTTTTTTTCGGTGGGCACGTACCGGACTCGATCCGCTCTGGTATGAAACGCCACTCTAACTATAAACAATCAATATTACTTTTTTCTATTATTAACCTTGAAAAGGTTTTTGCGATGGGACCCCCCGCCGAAAAACGACAGGAAAAAGTGACATGAAAGTAGCGCTATGATTTATTATGATTTTCACGTACAACCGATAGTTGCAAAGGAAATTTATTTTCGCCATTATTCATCGCACAAAATTTGTTCACCACTTTTTGAAAAGCTGTGAATTTATTTGACACCAGACCACATGCCACGCTGCCAATTTCCCCCTCCTTACATTCCGGGGAACCATTGGTTACGAGTTCATTTTGTTGAGAAAACTTCTTATTGGAGTGAAGTTCTGGCTTAGTTACCTACGACGAAAATGATGCTGATGTACCTAGCCTAACTACTAAATTATTAAAAACCAATTACACTCTCGCTGATCACGAATTCGACAAATATGATTTTCGCTTACAACCGATTCGTTGCTACGGAACTTTATCTTTGCCAGTTATCATCGTACAAAAATCGTTCACCACTCGTTGGATAGCTCTCGATTTACCTAACCATATTACGTTAACCACTGCGGAGTGCGTGGCCGACAAGCTGCGGTATGAGCGTGATTGTTTAAATAATTGTTTACACACAGATGATCATTCTCAATAATTTATATTGTCTATACGAATGCAAGCTTCATAATTTATGATGAACCCTACAATTAAGTAAAACAACTACGCGACTGGGGTAGGTGATGTAGTATTGTTCGAAGGTTCTTGAATCACTTCTTCAAAGACATAAAATGTCCCAACGTGTTGCAGACTCGTATGGAAGCATTTAATTCTCGACTGTATCAACAACAGGATGGAGTTGACATTCTTTTGACATTTTCATGTCTTTGCTTTGGCACATAAACTGAAACGGGAAAAATTTGTTTCCTTGATTCACCCTTTCCCTCAGATCACGTCAGAACACAAGCGACAGGCGGGCCACTACGTCAGACGCACCTATGACGCACGAGCGTATGACGTCAGACGGCTGGCCAACTAGTACGTCAGAGCCTATGCCCTAAGAGCCTATGACGTCAGACGGCTGGCCGGAGGCCAACTAGTACGTCAGAGCCTATGACGCACGAGCGTATGACGTCAGACGGCTGGCAGAAGGTCAACTAGTACGTCACAGCCTATGCCGTAAGAGCCTATGACGTCAGAGGGCTGGCTGGCTAGGTGATCGGGTTTTAATTTTAAAATGATTTTTAAAAACATCGATGTTTTGCACCGAAATACATCGATGTTTTCCACACATCGATGTATTGGTTCGATGTTAACATCGATTGTCAACATCGATGTTTTGTTCATCGATGCTCATCTCTAGTAGGTACATTCAATATCTGGCAGCTGAGTGATTCCCCTTTGGAAAATTTGAGCGATTCCTCACTTTCGACCTCTCCCCTTGGGGAAGTCAGAATCGCTATATCTTATTCCGCTCTCAAACTGGAGCACTTTGAAGATGAAGAAACGTGGTTGTTATTTGAGATGTTCTTCATGGACATCTGGAGGTATTTTACATAAAACCAATAATTATTATTTCTTCGAAAATTCGCTCTTATAGTCATGCTGCATGACTGGGGATTTTTAATGATTAAATCATTAAACCGCCAATTCATTTCTGTGAGGGGCGTTTTCTCGTAAACAAACACCTGAGGACGAGACGGCAAAAAACTTGCACTTCTTGGAAGATTCCAAGGTTAGTTATAAAACTCCTCAACAGAGTGCAAAGTCGTAGCTCACCTTATCTGATAAAAGCGATCAGGCGGCAGTCTGCTTTTCCATGTTTTGGTTGTTTGTGGTTTAGCTTGTTTTTCATGTTCGTCCACTAGTTCAGTTTTTTCTGTATTCTACCGAGTGAATTCATCGACAGATCTTCAACGTAGGGTCCCGTCCTGTGGATTAGAGGTACGTGTACACTGCATTGTCACCAAGTCGCTCAGTCTCTTTGTCGATGTTTGTTATGAACCGTTCATTCGTTCGTTTAGATGTCGATTAGCATGGAAGAGGACGAGTTCGAGACCTCAGTTCGGTCGTCGTATTCGCATTCTTCAAGGTCAACGGATCTTCCGGGGACACCCGACGACACTATCAGGATCCTCATCGCCACGGATATCCATTTGGGCGTCCACGAAAAAGATCCCATAAGAGGTGAATACGGTTTAACGTTAGGTACTTAACGTCACTTAATTAGTGATTCGAGGCTCTCGAAGTAACCGTACGAGTGAGAAATATCTTCAGCTCAGTGTGTCAGTCACTTGCAATGTACCTGTTGATAAGCAGGGGTCGGCATTGATGGAAATAGTAGGGCGTAGCGTGGCTCTGGACATAAGGACTTCCTAACTTACCCTAAAATGAAATCCACAGTCATGCAGCTGCATGAGCAAATTTACGAAGAAGTGACTGGTTTTCTGTTAAATGCCTCGATTTTACAGGTTTTATAACAACCAGTAACACCTCAATTTATAGATTTTCCAACGCTGAAAACAATGGTGAAGTCAGGATTGTGATATGTCATTCCGTTATCAAATTAGAGCAGACTAGCAGAACAGCCAGAACAGACATGAAGAACATCTCCAGTAACGACCAAGTTTCTTCATCTTCAAAATGCTCCACTTTCAGAACGGATTAGGATATCGCAATTCTGATTTCACCATCGAGTTCAGCATAAAAAAACCTTTAAAATGAGGTGTCACTTGTCAGACTGTTTCCTTTTGGGAATTTATGGGTGATTCCCCCCCCCCCCCCCCAATAAGTCCCCAAACCTCCCTCAGTTTATAGTTTTTCAACGCTGAACACGATGGTGAAGTCAGAATTTCGATATCTCATTCCGTTATCAGATTAGAGCAGATGAAACGTAAAGAACATCTCAAGAGTTCCAGTATAAGAACGGAATGAGATATCGCAATTCTGACTTCAGCATCGTGTTCAGCGTAAAAAAGCACTTTCAAATGAGGTGTCACTTGTCAGACTGTTCCATTTTGGGAATTTATAGGTAATTTTCCCCCCTATAACCCCCCAGAACCCTCCCTTAGGGTGTCCCGATTAAGCCCATCTACAAACTTAGCTTTTTGATTGCCAAGTAAGATTTTTTGTGCAAATTTGAACTTTTTATCTCAATTCTATCGAGAGTTATCGTCTGGAGTGACACATACATAAACATAATATTATGATTTTTGGTGTCTTGGAATTCAGGATGGTCTGAAACGCATTTTGGTTTTAAAACTTTTGGACCGAGAACAATAGCTCCCTTTTCTGCGATAATTCGCTAAAAAGAGAATTAGCTAGATCAGATTTAATGTCACCTACAATGACTCTAGCTATAGCAGTTATAACTTATTGAATGATTTTTAAAGGGAACTCCCCTGACAGCCAAAATGATCTTATAACTTATAATATCATTTTGGCCGTCAGGGGAGGTCCCTTTAAAAATCATTCAATAAGCAATTCATTAAACTTAAATTTTAATACATTTTTTCATCATTCAACTTCTACCTACATTCTTCATTTCTTATGGGGAAGCGCCGCTTCCTGCGCTTCCCCTGACGCTACGCCCCTGCAAAATTTCATGTACCTCAACGACCACCACGTTCTGTCACTGTTTCGTTACTGTAACGTGCTACCCCTGGTGTGTTTTTAAAGAGAGATGTAACATGTTTTGGAATGGTGAGTTGTACGAGTATATTCAGTCCTGTTTAGTCATGTTTCACCACCGTGTTACTGATTCAAACCACATTCCGTTAATTATTAACGGAATGTGGTTTGAATCAGTAACACAATTATTGTCTTACCGGTTTTCTTCTTCAGCTGACGACAGTTTCAACACATTTGAAGAAATCCTGATGACAGCCAAAAACCAAAACGTAGATTTCATCTTGCTTGGAGGTGATCTCTTCCACGACAGCAAACCTTCACAGCCCTGTTACATCAAAGCCATTTCCTTGATTCGAGAGCATACTATGGGCAATAAGTACGTATTATGGCATACAATCTATTTTGTTGTTAACTCTAGAAATAGGATTTGTAAAAATTATCAAGTACTTTGTAATGGTTTGCTGAGTGCCCCTTCCCGAAGTTTTGGTTCGACCACTCTGGGCATAGCCAGGACTGTAGACCAATGCAGACCAGGATACCCCTCTGGGTGGGCACAATTGCCTAACCTGCCCGGGAACAGGGGAACTCATCAAACCATTCATTACATGGTAGCAGAGCGTGGTTGGTAGGTACGTGCTGGCTTTGCCTCGGTACCTCCTCCACTATTTTTTTTTTTTTTTTTTTTTTTTTTTTTTGTAGCTTTAAGGAGCTCTAAGGAGTTTTCCCAGAAGGGATATTATATACTATAATAGTAGGGATCAAACCCATTTGTGTGTAAGCATTTATATTGGCATTATTCAATTTCTTTCTCTCCTCCAATCTTCTACATTCTATATTTCTATAATTCATTGTGTAAACTTCTATATTTAAATTTCTTAATTTCTTTAATATCCCTGCCAAATCCATGCTTGTAGGAGCATATTTCTCTGATATGCAGTAGTACCATAACGATGGAGGTTAACCATACCTTGGAGTTTTCCAGTTCTTCCTGGTTTGGAACTCCATACTACTTTCAGTCCCCCATTTTCTATCAACAACAACCTGGCATTACCAGGTGTTGTTTGAAGGTAGGAGGGAGTGTGATGGTTTACTGAGTGCCCCTTCCCGAAGTTTTGGTTCGTCCACTCTGGGCATAGCCAGGTCTGTAAATGCAGACAAGTATACCCCTCTGGGTGGGCACAATTGTCTAACCTGCCCGGGAACAGGGGAATTCAGCAGCCATACATTACAACTTTGACATCGAGTTGATTTATTACAATTGTTGTGATCCCAGTATCAAAGCTACTGTAGTCCTCCTCATTGCAGGCCCATCCCCTTGGAGTTCGTCAGTCACAACAGCGTCTTAGAAAACAGCGTTGTCGGATTTGTGAACTACGAGGATCCAAATCAAAATGTCTCCTACCCGATATTCTCAATCCATGGCAACCACGACGACCCTTGCGGTGAGGATTTTTCACTTTTCAGTGTTTTAAATTCGTTTTAAGAGTTGATTCATGTTCCAGGAGTCCACAATAGCACTTTGTGGTGGGGTTGGGAGATGACCTTTTTGGTGAATTCAAGCAGATGTGCTGTGTACAATTCACGAAACCGTCATTACCACATGTACAGATTGTGCAGATTCGAATTTCCAATGAACCGTGAAGGTTTTGGGTTTTGGACAGTTTGGATCCTGCAGACTTATAAGTCAGAGGCTTCACCACAGATGTGACAATTTTTTTAATGAAATCTGAGGTCGACCATTCAATATTTCATATATTCATATATATATTCAATAGCTAATTTCATATATTGATATGAAGCTGTAATTTGGTATGTAGCCTCCCTAGGCCTTTAACGTGACGCTGCCCAGATCAGCTGAGGGGCTCTTGAAGCTAATTTCAAAGCTATTCACTCTATGAAGCTGTAATTTGGTATGTAGCCTCCTTAGGAATTCAACTGGACGCTGCCTTGGACCAGGATCAACTGAGTGGCTCCTAAAGCCTAATTTCTATGCTATTCACTCAATGAAGCTATAATTTCTTAGAAAATTTTATTTACCCATATTTATATACCTAGGATATACCAGGATCAGCTGAGGAGCTCCTAAAGCTGTCGGACATATCCGTGATCAGATGGTTTTCCCAATAAGGGAGAAATTAAGTATTTTGCCACTGTGTGGGCCCCTAAGTACAAAGAAAGAATAGTGCTCGAGTAGGTGTCTGGGAGTGCAATTTTCACTTTACAGAGTTTACTTGCCACACCCTTGTATGAGTCCAAAATGTGTTTCATTCGCCCCACTCTCCCCAATCCGTTCTAAACGTTCAAATCTGTCATCAGGTTTCGGCCGTACCAGTGCCTTAGACGTCTTGAGCGCTTCGGGTCAGCTCAACTACTTCGGCGTCTGCAAAGATCTGACTAATATCAAGCTCGAGCCTCTTCTGATGAGGAAAGGAAGGACGAAGCTGGCGATCTACGGCATCAGTCACATCAGGGACGAGAGGTTGTCGAGGCTCATGGCGTCAGGTGCTGTGAGTATCGTTGGGATAGACATTTAAATGATTGTGTATTTCGTGGTTATATTGGAATATTATTTTGTTTCACCATAAAAAAAAACACCACTGCTTTGTGGGATGGATTCAAAATTACCAAAACTGGTTTTATGTCAAATGTCTCCATGTAACGAATATTGTTTCCTTTTCTGCCGAGCAACACCTCAGTTCATAGATTTTTCAACGGTGAACACGATGGTGAAGTCAGAATTTCGATATCTCATTCCATTCTCATATTAAAGCAGATGAACCGTGAAGAACATCTCAAGTAACAACCAAGTTTCTTCATATTCAAAGTGCTCCAATTTGAGAACGGAATAAGATATCGCAATAAAATATGCACGAGTAACCAAAATATGCTAAAATATGACCTTTGAATTTCAATTTAAAAGGCACGAATGCATTCAAAAACCTTCAAAACGTCTAAATACAAGGTTTCACTCTCGAAACCCGAAATATGCAAAATATGATCATTCCAGGCATTAATAATAATATTTCCTGAATTCAGTCTATACTGGGTGTTTCTTAAAAAAAGCTTCTAAAGTAACCCCCCTTCATTTTTTACAATGAATTCAAATATCGCATTCCCGAACTTTGCGCAGAAACGTGCGCAATTGACACCAACTTCGGTTTTTCAAATGGGTACCCTAATTTTTTATTGCAGATTCAGATTCTACGTAAAATTTCATGAACGTTTGACCCCTCAATCGAAGAATTTGGCTGCGCAGAACCTGTTCTGCGAGCGTGCAAAGTTGCTCGGATGCCAAATTTTGCAAAACATGGCGTCTAGTAATCCCCAAGTGTGGCACATGATTTTTCATTGTTTTTCAACGCTGATTCACATGGTGCTCTCCGTTTTTTGATTTGACTCGATTTGAACGAATTATGGCCGAAAGTCGGTTGTTTTGTATGAAAAAAACCTAACGATTGGGCCTCCCAGAGTGCAAATAACTTGATCTGAGCGATAATATGATACATGCAGTCACTTGCTCGCATATTGGAAAGGGTCAGCAGTCATGAAGTGGAGACACGAGGGACCGAGTTCGATTTGAACGGAGGAACACGAGGACCGCTTTAGGAACGAATTATGTAATTTCAGGTGCAGCTGCAAGGTTTTATTATTTTATTTTAGAAATTCCTTTCGCTTCTGTTGAGACTGGAAGAGGGGATGGGAATGGCAAAATCATGTGTATCATAATATTCTGAATTCAGGATGGTCTGAGACGGATTTTGGTACAAACATTTTTCGGAAATTCGAGTTTTAAACATTTTGGGACGAGAACAAGCTTCCTTTTCTTCGAAAATTCGCTAACAACTAGAATTGTCCATTATTGGATATAGGCTGCTGAATTTTAAAAAAAATGGTAGCTCCTGCTTATTTTTACCTCAGTCAAAAGTACTCCTTAATTTAGTTAATGGCTCGAGTCTTATTTGGTAAATTTTTCATTCTTCGTGGTATTTTCCTTTTGAGCTCGGGCTTTCTCGAAGGTGATTCGTTTTTCAAATTTGAAATTTATTTATTCGTTTAGAGTCTAAAGAGTGTTATTGATCCAGGTGAAATACGTGGATCCCCCGAGCCCTGTCGACAGTTGGTTCAAAATTTTGGTCCTCCATCAAAACCGCGTTCCTCGCACTGGAACCAAACACATTGAAAATGAGTGGATCCCTGGCTTCATAGACGTCGTTATTTGGGGCCACGAGCACGAATGCCTCATCACACCGGAGGTACAGGAAATTATGTCTATTTTGTTGTTGTTGTAAATATAAATTTTATTTGTACAATGTACACTTTAGTTTACCTCACATGCCATATTAGTAGACACAGTAAGACGAGGTTTACTTACAAGTGTCCATCGATACGCCTCTCAAAAATCAGTACATTATGTGTTAACGTTCCTAACAATATTCAACAACAATAGGTAAATAGGTAATAAATTACTGGATGTAGTAAGAATTTGCAGAGTTTTCAACATTCACAACATCGAAAGGGGGTGGCTTAGTCCTAGAGTTAGCCACTATTCCTCGAAATTCTTTTGGTGTCTCCATTCGAATTTGAAGGTTCCACAAAACGAGAGGGTTAGAAACGCGATCGCGAAATGTGACAGAGGTAATGAGCGACCTGTCGCAGAAACCGACGACAAAAATGGTTCTTTCCCTGTACCGCTTGACATAAATGGTTTTTTCCATGCACACTGAAACTTGCAGGCGGCTTTACTCTATGACAAAGGTGGTTTTCCGCCTGTTAAGATTTACCTTTACAAAGATCTGCTCGTTCTGAATCCAATGATATAAATAACGCATTTTCGAGAAAAAAAATGACAAAGGTGGTTTTTTCCCTGTAGGGATACTTACCCTTCAAGTATTAATCAGGTCAGTAGTTATTTTTCTCTTTAACCTTCAATCTCAGCTCAGTATGTATTTTTATTAGTGAGACTGTAGTTGAAGTGGTGTAACAGTCTGATTCTGTTTGATACAATTTGCTTACTGGTTGTTCATAAACATTTTAATTCGTCTTGCAGAGAGTCCAGGTGAGGGATAATGAATTCTACATCATCCAACCTGGTAAGGAAATATTTATATCGATATCTACTTGTTAAAAATGTGGGGAAATCGACGTTTTTCAAACAAGTAGTATGAAGATGTTAGTGGTGTTCGGAAGAGGTGGTAGTGAGTGGAGTTGTCGTATGAGCAATTTGTCTTTGTATATCGATGGTTAAGAAGTAATAACGCTTAACTAACATTTTTTGAAATCCATGACAACGTGTAACGTTTTTTAACGACGTTTTTCTCAGAATAACAAAAGGCTGATATACACGTCGCTCATCAAACCAATATGGGCGTATGCGTGCGCAATCTGGGGCTCCGCCTGCGCGGCAACAGTCCAAAAAGTGCAAACCATGCAAAATAAAGTACTGAGGCAAATCTGCGGAGCACCAGGGTTCGTCCGGAATGAGGTCCTTCATCAGGACCTGAAGATGGAGACGGTGAGGGAGAAGATTGAGGACAGAGCACTCAATGAAAGAGCTGTGGGACACTCCAACCCTCAAGTCGCAGCGATCTCGGGCCCTCCACCAACCGAAAGTCGTAGGCTGAAGTGGAGACAGCTGAGGGACAACAACTCACTCCCATAAACACATCAAGACACAATCCAAGCAACATATTACTGACACGAACACCACTCCCTCCCCACATTAGCCGACCAGGCAATATTGTGAATAAACTGATTGATTGAAAAATGAGAGTTACGCGTTGTCACTGGTTTCAACATTTCTTCATTAACATTCTTCTTAACATTTGCATACCAAAAACATATATCTAAAGCATTCACTTTCCGATTTATAGTCAGACTTTTGGTTCAACCTCCGATGTTGGACCTGAAATTGGAACGTGAATGGGCTCGTTGGGTTGTTCGAAGTCCAGTAGGACGAGTCGGGACATCTAGAGGGATAATACGAAGCGTGAGTGGGCGGGTCGGATCAAAATCTTCAGATTTTTGTCAGTTGTCCCATGATTAAGAACTAACGGTACCGAGTGTATGTTTACTGGACGTCACGAAACGCGTTTTCTAGGTATCCATATCTCGGCTTTTATTTGACCAATCAACTTGAAATTTGATGTGAGTCTTCTTGATGTGGGAAATAGCAAGCCCTGAAAGTTTTAAGTCTCTAGGTCTAAAGGGAGCCAAGTTATATAACTTCAAAAACTCGGTTCTTCACACTTACCATGTTCTTCTCCTTCTTGTTCAGACAGGCAAGGCTACACCCTCTCCACCTTCACTGATTGACTTGAAATTTTGTACAGAGCGTTGCTTCAGCTCGAGACTGGGCCCTTTAAAACAACATGGCAGGTTCTGGCATAATAATAACAAAGCCTGTGTAGGGCTGTTTGCTCTACCAACGGGAAGATCAGGGATGAAATGAGAAGGCAGTCCTTTTAACTTCGATGGCTGATATATATTTACATATGATCGTGCGCGTTATGAAATGTCGATGTGTACAGGTTAATGAATAGATGAACGATTGTAGAAAAAAATACAGGTTTACGTAGAGTGAATGCACTTGAACACACGAGGGGTTACTACACTCAGGAAACTTGAGTCACTTGAAACAGAGTAGGTCGGGTACAAACAGTTATCAGTTAGATCGAAAGTGATGCGTTTGAACGTGATGCGAGTGAATGCGTTGGTTGACAGAACGTTGGTTGACTGAACCGCGTTGGTTGACTCAACCGCGTTGGTTGACTCAACCGCGTTGGTTGAGTCAACCGCGTTGGTTGACTCAACCGCGTTGGTTGAATGAAGTTTGTAGACTGAACGATGACTGAACGGTGGACTGTACGCATTTTGGCAGTGCTCAGGGATTTTATAACCTAGGTAGAGGGGAGCAGACGTTTTGGAACTCTTGTGAAAACACAATAAACCGCGAGAGGGGGTAACTTGGAGGGATGGAATGGAAGAGCGAAGTCAGTTATGATACAATGACCTTAGGTCGTTGCCACAGGGGGTTAATGGTATAAGTACACAGATGTAGGGATAACTAACCAGGTGTAGGGACTACCCAGGTATGCCAACGGGACGTGACGTTCAACAACCTCAAGGTGGTTGAACTGGCAGTGAAAGGGAATTTTATGAGGAAGCGTATTTTATTTTTGTTATTTTATTATTTGTTTTCGCGGTGTGAGGTTACGGCCGAACAGCCTGGATGCTCTACAGGAAGCTTTCAAGGTTTTGCATGAAGAAGGAAAGCCCAAATAAATGAAAGCAAAACTAAGTATCTTAAAATATCTCCACCAGGACTTGCCCAGCTGGTGCCCAGAGGGGTGACGTTTGGATCTAATAAGTTTGATGAGGTCGGGTCCTTCACCTATCTGGGGAGCTCGAGGACGAATAGAAATCGTGTACAGGATGAGATATGTTCACGAATAATGGCAGGCAACCGAGCATTTTATGCCAATATCAAACTCTTCAAGAGTCGTTTGATCTCCAGATCAACGAAGATGAGACTCTACATATCCCTAGTGCAGCCTGTCGTTTGTCATGGATCCGAGGCCTGGACCATGCGGGCTGAGGATGAGGAAAGACTGCCGATATTTGAGAGAAGGATTGTGAGAAGGATCTATGGGGCGATCAGGGAGAGCCAAGGGTGGAGAACGAGGCGGAATGCAGAGATTGATCAAAGCTGGCCGCATCCAATGGCTGGGACATGTTCACCACATGCCAAATGGCGCCTGCCATAGGTAAAATGATGCTGCGAGCTAGGATGGAGAGGTCGTAGAGAGGTCATAGGATGTAGACGGAGAGGTCGTCGGCAGTTTCGCTGGCTCGATGAGGTCTTGAGGGACCTCCAGGTGATAGGGATGCAGAAGCCAAGGGCCACATCAGCCTATAGAGCTTGGTAGTTACATTGCCTGACCTAAAGAACGTGTGATCATTCAAGATCACTTACTCTAATTTAGTGGTGATGGTTTCAAACAATCGCCACAAAAAAGACCTACTTTCGACGGGGTGTTTAAGAGAAAAGTCTCTTTAAGAATATATTTCGCCTTAAAAACAACTGAGTTGGTACTGTTTGCTTGAAAAACGCGGATTCCCCACGAGTAACCCTGTGTTCAAATGATTCTGTACATATCTCCACAATCGTTTTAGAAATATAGAGAAAACGTCTTACCTTAAAAATAACTCACAAATCAACGTTTTCAGGTAGTCCAGTTGCCACTTCACTATGTGAAGCTGAAGCTGTTGAAAAGAAAATCGGCGTTCTAAACATCTTCTCGCACCAGTTCAATCTCGAGGAAATCAAACTGCAGACCGTTCGGCCATTCGTCTTTCACACCGAGTCGACCAAAAATTGGAACATCGGCAACAGGAAGAAGCAAGCGAAAGAGGTCAGTGGGCATTTTGTGGTTCTGCGGTTTGATATAGACCCCCCCCCCCTAACGTCAGACAATATGTTGCATCTGTTCAATAGTTTACATGTCGAGAGGTTGAAGGAAGTATTGTATATATTTCATTGTAACTTTTCAGTTTGAAGATCTAACGAGAGCGTTTGTCAAGACGAGGCTTTTACCTCTTGCTAAAGGAATGCTCACAGGTGAGTTTTTTGTACATACAACTTCGTAGATTCAATTCTTCTTTTCAGCCACTTTTAAGTGTTGTGTTGGAGATTTCCGTCTTTCTCTCAACCATTGGAATTTGCTATCACAAAGATCACATTAGTCATAATCAGAAGAATATGGCATTGGTGCTCTCTGTACGTTTTGAAATCCATCTCTTCTCTCTGGCATGTCATAGAAATTCGTTATTTCTGCTCAGGTCACCCAAAGCAACCGACAATCCCTCTCATACGCCTTCGGCTGGAATTGGAGGACAACTTTAGCCAGTTCAATACTATTCGTTTTGGCCAACAGTACTTCAACAATACGGTGGCCAATATCACGGATATGATCACTTACAAGGTGGCCTTTGCCAACAGAGCTACGAGGAAAGACAACGTCCTCATCGATGCTGCAGACTTGGAAGATTTACTGGTGAGTACGTCTTATGAGCACAACATGAATTTTTCATGCTTGCTTTCAGAGTAGAGCTGGAAAGGAGTGTGGAAAGACTCCATATTTCTCATGACATTGCACAGGCTTTCCAGGATGTAAGCAGCAGGGACTGTTAAAATGTCTAGTTCGTTATAGGCAGGTCTGGAATCCTGGTAACGCAACCACCGACGACTCGCACAGCCTTGCTTTGGCAAGAAAAAATCGTGGAGGAGGCAGCAGAATGCCCCCAACTAAGGATGGCATATTATGCATTCTGGCGGCCTTTCATGTCTGCTTTCAGAGTAGAGCTGTATATGTCATCCTTAGTTGGGGGCATTCTGCTGCCTCCTCGATTTTTTCTTGCCAAAGATAGGCTGTGGGAGTTGTCGCTGGTATGCGTTACCAGGATTACAGATCTGCCTATAAGGAACTAGAAATTTTAACAGTACCTGTGCTAACATCCTGGAAAGCCTTTGCTGTGTTAGGAGAAATATGGAGTCTTTCCACACTCCTACGACTTGTGATGGTACTACCTGGTGGGGAATTGAATTTTTTAATGCCCTCCCCACAAATATACGTAATGGTCTGAACGGAAGAAGAAGAAGAGGTTTCTCTTGTTGAGGTTCTTCCAGAATTAAGTCACACGAAATGACTGGTTTAACGCTAATTTGATCTCACTAGAGGTTGAGCGTTCCATCGATGGTTGAATCAAGGTTATGGTCGTCCAACCGCGATCATAGAGGCTGTGGAGCTTGCTGACTGTGTTAGCTGCGGTTAGGTGGATGGAACAAACCTCTGGAATAGTCCCAGCCAACCTATTATCACAGGTATTATCTCAGGTAATACCAGGTAGTAGGTTACAGAAAACGAAAGGTGTGCGTTCATAACTGTCGACAAGTTATTTGAGTGAGCATTGAGCATTAACAGCGACTGTCTGGTAATAGGTTGTGTTATTAGGTTATTTAGTCCCCGTTGGGCGCTGGAAAGGTTCTCGAATCGCCAGTAACCTATTACCAAAATACCACAACGTATTACCAGACGTTCGCGGTTACTCAATAACCTATTACCATGAAATAACCGTATTAGCCATGCCTAGTACTTTTAGAGCCCAAATGAGCAGGTACCTCACCAGATTGGCTCTGTACGATTTTGAAGAGCTCCTGATGAATATTAACACTGTGCTGCTATTTTAGTCCTCGACCCATTCTATTCTTTTAGTAGCTGTTTTGTATTGTTTGTCTCAATTTTAAACTATTTTTGTTATTTTTGTTCTTCTGGAAGTTTCTGACATTGCTACATACATACATGGTACGGAGTCATGACTCTGGTAGGAGGTGAATTGAGTGGCAGTGGAAGTGGCCATTGCCTATAACTTCTGTATGATTGATAACGTATCGTTCAAATGGTGTAAACTTCGTTTCATTTGGGTTTAGGACACGTCGGAAATGAAAGCTGAGGCTCTCGCTCCACAGTTCTTCGAGGCTGAGGAGAACAAGAACAAGCAGCTTAAAGTCCTTGGGATCGATGGCATGTGCGAAGCTGTCACCAGTTTCATAGAAAAAGACGACAAGAACTCCATCATGGCCATGATCAAGTAGGTTTCTACTTGATCCTTGATTGAAAAAAAGTATAATATATTATGGGCACAATATCACTGCTCAAAATAGCGTTCAGATCACAGTTTTTTAAGGGATTGTATTGTACCACTGCCACCAATTTCCAACTAAACTGAATATCCATCCTCTGTTTTATGATGTATACCGTTATATTTCAACTAATTTTCACCAACTGCCACAGCTGCACGTTGAACCTTAAACTTCTGCCAAATGATGACAAACCATACAACTTGTGACTTTTGATTGGTTTTTTATTCTACTCATTCATCTCATTGCAGTTCTCTATATCAGTCTCGTCGCCAGTTTCAGTTTGGTCGTCTGAAAATCAAAAGCAATGACTTGAAGAATAATAGAAAGACCGGATATCCCTCTGGGTGGGCATATTGCCTAACCTCCCTCGAACAGGGTCTCAGCAGCCATACATTACATGTTAGCAGAGCGTGGTTGGTAGGTACGTGCTGCCTTTGCCTCAGTACTTCCTCCACTATTTTTTTGAAATTTGAGGAGCTTTCCCAGAAGGGACTCCTATAGTAGGGATAGCCCCCATTTTGCGTATAAGCATCTATATTGGCAATTCAAACTCTTGACATTGTTAAATCTCTTCACTCCTCCAATCTTCTATGATATAGAAACATGAAAAATTAGAATATTATTCTAATTTTCATGTTTCTACATTTCATTGGGTAAACTTCTATGTTCAGATTTCTATAACACCCCTGCCAATAACCATGCTCTGCTACCATGTAATGATGGTTGATGTTCCCCTGTTCTCGATCTTTTTGTTCAACTGGTCTGGGGGAATACGGTTCTATGAAAGCACAGACCGGATATCCCTCTGGGTGGGCATATTGCCTAACCCCCCCTTGAACAGAGGGCACAGCAGCTATGCATTACAATTAACACCGGGTAGATCCTCACTTTCGAGTCTGCCGCCAAACAGCTCATCCATCATCATCTGCCCGAGTTCGTCGATCTCGTAGTCAATCTCCTCCTGGGCCAGTGGGTCCTCGTAGTACAGCTCTCTGCTCCTCCTGAACTGCTCGGGTCCCATCGGGTACTGCAACAATCCCCGGAAGACGTCGCTCGCATTCCTCAGGAGGCCAACCCTGTTGTCGTTTGAGAAGTCGTAGTCTTCGACGCTGTCGGACTCGTCGTAAGGCCAATCCTGCAAAAAGGGGAGGTGCAGCTGATGAGTCCGAATTGTCGAGAGATATTGGAATTTGGGGGGGTTATTAGAACGGATACCTCCTCGATGCAATAAAAAGGGCAAAACAGCAGTAATAACTCCTCTGTGGTCTGTATCAAACCTGCAATTCTCGAGCCCAAAAAGAGGATTTATGAGGTTTTTTCGTCTCCTGAGTGAGTTACAATATCCCACCCAAATGAAACAAGCAGGTCCTGAGTGTATGACGGGCGGTTTGAGGCCTAGCGTGGTCATGAAGGAGTGACACCACAGATAAGATGTTGGGAGGCTTGTTGTAAGTGAAGCTCCTCGACCTAATTAGATCTATTTTGCCCTCCCTGTAATTAGAGCTCCTCTGTGAACTCCAGTGGTTTTACCAACTTCCAGAGGTCATTAAGGTTCTGGTAGTATTCTGGGTCTGGTTTTCTGTTGCCTAGGCACAGAAACCGGGACCTAGCTAGTCCTTTGCAATGGCATAGGACGTGTGCTGCAGTCTCCTCCTCCTCAAGTCAGCAGTATCTAGTCAGTAGGCTTACCGTTATCCTCAACCTGGTGCAGCTGAGATTGAGTCGGTTGGCTGTAGTTGCATGATGGAGTACACCTATGAATTTCGTTGCATGCTTCTGGCCTGTGGATCTATACTACAAGGCTTGAGTTTCTAACAGCAACCACTCTTTTGTCATAGTCTCAGTTCGACCTCCGAGTAGTCAACATCTCAGTGAGTGAACGGCTAAGAAGTGTAAATACAGACCCGACCTCGGGCGCGTTTGTGTAAATAAACCGCGGGTTTTCCTCATAACGCCGAGGTGGAAATATGGAAACTGATGACGAAGGTGAGTTCTCAGTTTATAAGGAGGCAATTATTAACGCCCGTGAGGGCCTATCAAAAAATTATTTAGTGCCTGCGGATGAGCAGCTAAAAGAAGAATTTAAAGCATATAGGGTATGCGTATCTTATCTGAGCGATTTACTGGAGAGAGCTGTCAAAGAAATCTCCAACTTAAAAAATACTAGTCAAGGTATTTGTGCCTTAAACCCAGGTGTTATTAAAATAAAAGAAAATCCCTCTGGACCTAGTAATTGTGCATCTGGAAGCAAACAAAAAGATGAAGAATATTATACTGATGAAGAAATGTTAGAATATGAAACAGGAGATTGGAAGAAGCAAGAAAACAAAAAAAGGAAAAAGGGAAATAGTTCCTCAAAAATTGATCATGATCAGAGTATTGGAAAAAAACCAGAGACAAGGTCAGAGCCAAAACCTCCCCCCATTTACATAGAAAAAGTAGAATCATTCCCAGATCTAGCGTCCGTGGTAAAAAGCAAGGTACAAAATGCTATCATCACTTCGGTGGGAAAAAATACTGCAAAGGTCAACACTGAGACCTCTGACGAATACCGTCAAATAAGCAAACTGCTCGAAGAAAAAAAATATGCTCACTACACCTTCCAAAATAAACAAGATAAGCCAATCAATATCATGATCAAGGGTATCCATAAATCTTGGGAGGAAGATGCTGTGTTGGATGAATTACGAAAACAAAGTTTCAACGTGGTTAAAGTGACAAGAAAGCTAGCTTGGAAAACTAAGGAACCACTTGATATGGTTATGGTGGATTTCCACCACAGCGAAAAAATTGATAGAATATATGATATCAAAGTACTGATGAGTGGTCGCGTTAATGTTGAACCGATCAGGGCATCAAAGATAATCCCCCAGTGCAAAAAATGTCAATTCTTTGGACATACAAAGAACTATTGTGGTCGGGAACCTAAGTGTGTCAAATGTGGTCGGGACCATGAAACTATAGCCTGTATAAAGCCTGCTGACGTCAGCCCAAGATGTGTAAACTGTAAATCACACGAGCACACAGCTAATTATAGAGGATGTCCTGTGGCTATTGAAGCACAAAAAGCCCGGGACATGAAAACCAAGAGGAATCACAACAGCCAATCCCAATCAAAGTTTCAAGCGAAAAAACCCACGATGAATAATCAGAAGAAAGTTGAGTGGAACCCACAATCAGACACCAATCTTAAATCCTATGCAAATGTCATGAAAAACCTACAAAAGATTCAGCAAGCACCAGCCCAAGAAGACCCGCTTCAAAAAATTCTTGAACAGCTGAACCGTATGGAACTGCAAATGATCAACATGAATAACAGAGTCGGGGCTCTGGAAAGCAGGTCTGGACGAGACCGTACCAACAAATCATGAACAGTCTAAAAATAATGTGCTGGAATGCCAATGGCCTCCTCTCCCGGAAGGATGAGCTACTGGTTGCCCTAAACACAAATTCCATTGATATCTGCGTTGTATCTGAAACACACTTTACTAAGGAATCCTTCTGCAACATGAAGGGGTATAGGTGCTACCACGCAATGCACCCCAGCAACCAAGCAAGAGGTGGGAGCGCGGTGATAATCAGAGACCACATATCCCATCATGAGCTAATAAAAGTAGAAAATGAAAAATTCCAAGTAAGTGCAATCATGATCAAAACTAAAATATACCAGATGGCCGTGGCGAGTATTTACTGTCCACCAAAACCAAAACTCAAAACTACAGATTTTGAGGCGGTTTTTAACCACCTAGGCAATCGTTTTATACTAGGAGGAGATTTCAATGCAAAGAACATAAATTGGGGATCACGACTAACTCTACAAAGAGGACGGGAACTGCATCAAGCTATACTTACTAGCAGCTGTCAAACCTTTTCTTCGGGAAAACCAACCTATTGGCCATCAGATCCAAATAAAACGCCGGATTTAATAGACTTTTTTATCGCCAAAAACGTATCGTCAAAATACATCCTTGTGGAAGGTAATTGCGACCTGAGCTCGGATCACTCTCCAATAATAATGACTTTTAGTGAGCAGGTGATTTACAGACCTTACAACCCTGCCCTGGCTAATGACAAAACAGACTGGGAAGGATTCAAAATTGATTTATGCAAAGAATTACACCTGAAGGAGCCTCCACAGACACTAGATGACATAGATCGGGAGCTCGAACAACTTGTATGTTCTATCCAAGAAGTGGCATGGAAGAATACTCCATCAGTTAGAAGAAGACTCAAGGGACTTAACTACCCGAGAGAAATAGTTGAAGCTATAAAATTAAAACGGAAAGCAAGAAAAAAATGGCAAAGTACCCGAATGCCAGAACATAAAACCGAATGGCATAAGGCTGCTAAGGAATTGAAAGAGATGATTCAGATGATTAAGGATGAATCAACTGAAAAGTACCTCAGAGAGTTAACCAGTGACCACCACACTGACTACTCCCTGTGGAAAGCTGCCAAATATCTCAAGAGACCTATAGTTCAAGCACCACCTGTTAGGGATGATAGGGGTAAATGGGCTAGTGACAGTAAAAGCAAGGCTGATTTGTTTGCGGAACACCTTACTAGTGTATTCGCACCCAACTCCATGTCTCCGGGTGAGCCTACCTTGGAGGAGACACCGCCGCTCGAGCCAGAAGTAAAAATACCGTATGTCACAATAAAAGAAGTACAAAAAACTATTAAAAAGGAGATAAATCCTAAGAAAGCTCCTGGCTTTGATCTTATCACAGGAAAGATTCTGCACCAGTTACCTCGAAAAGCTATTGTCAAAATCACCCAAATCATTAACGCTGCCATCAAACATCGGTATGTACCCCAGCTATGGAAGATGGCGGAGATCATCATGATACAAAAACCTGGTAAGCCAGCTGATCAAATAACATCTTACAGGCCCATCTCACTGTTGCCTGTGCTATCCAAAGTTTTCGAAAAATTAATCAGTAAGAGACTCCTCGGCATAATTGAAGAACGGAAGCTAATTCCCAAGCATCAATTCGGATTTCGACGTCAGCACTCGACCATAGATCAAGTCCATCGAATCGTCAATATCATTGAAGAAGCGCTGGAGCAAAAGAAAGTCTGTTCGGCTATCTTTCTTGACGTAGCTCAGGCTTTTGATAAAGTGTGGCACGAAGGCCTAAAACATAAACTCAAAAAGATGCTTCCCATCCATTACGTGGATCTACTGGATTCCTACTTGTCAAAGAGGTATTACCGCATCAAACAAGATGAAGCGTATTCAGATCCAAAAGTAGTTAACGCTGGTGTCCCACAAGGCAGTGTGTTAGGCCCCCTCCTATACATACTGTACACGAGCGACCTACCGGACCTAGAATGCAACACAACAGCAACTTTTGCAGACGACACTGCGGTTCTCTCGGTTGGGGAGAACAACAATGAATCTATCAGCAAACTGAACAGATCAATCTCCAAAATCACTCGCTGGACCGCTAAGTGGAGAATCAAACTGAACGAGACAAAGTCGGTGCACATTGATTTCACCAACCGTAAGATCAACTACATCCCGGCTTTCCTCAACAATGTGGTGATTCCCTACTCGAATCACGCCAAATACCTGGGCATGACGCTAGACGCCAAGCTCCGGTGGAAAGAACACGTCAAAAAGAAAAAGACAGAACTTGTCTTAAAATTCAGGAAAATGTACTGGCTCATCGGCCGGCGATCAAAAATGTCACTTCAAAATAAACTGCTTCTGTACACTCAAGTACTTAGGCCTTCGTGGGTCTACGGAGCACAACTGTGGGGCTGTACGGCTCTATCAAACAGGCAGATGATACAACGCTTTCAGAATACCGTACTACGATGCATAACCAATGCGCCGTGGTATATCCGCAACGACGCTCTACATCGCGACCTTGAGATGGAAAGCATTGACCAAGTGATAAAGCAGCGCGCTAACGCTCATCTTGAGAGACTTAAAAACCATGTCAATGAAGAAGTTGTCCAGCTTCTCGAAGTACATGAGTTGACGCGGCGCCTCAAGCGCACTAAACCACATGAGCTTGTGTAGGGAGTGAGTGTGTGCAATAAATCATAAAGACAAAGGACTAAGTTATGTATCGTTAGCCCTAAATGCCAAGTATTGTAATATAATTAGGTCAGACGAATATTGTTAATGAGATCTATATCTTGGAGCAATAATAAAATATATATTAGAAAAAAAAAAAAAAAAAAAAAAAAACTCTTTTGTGGTGCTTTTTCTGAGGCTTTTGGATATTCCACAGTAGGGCTCAGGTCCAATGATGGCGGTTTCTGATCCTTTTCTGGCCAACGTGTCCGCCTCATCGTTCCCCTTTCGCCCAGAATGCCCCGGTATCCATACCAAGGTGACTTTGTTCCTGTCTGATATGTTTTCCAGGGCACTCTTACAGTCCATCATTGTCCGTGATGTTATTACTGGAGAGGCTAACGCCATCAGAGCAGCCTGGCTATCGGAGCAGACTGCCACTTTTTTACCTATTAGGTTTAGCTTTCTGATCTCCATAGCACAGTGTTCAATGGGAATCGTCTCGGCCTGGAGCACTGTGGCGTGTTGGCCCAGAATAATTGCCATGTTCATTGGAATTTCCTTTCAAAGCGGTAGTGGGGTGGTATTTCGTCACTAGGCATACCCAGTATTGGACTTGCCTGGATTTCCTCCCTCAATTTCCGCTAGGTTGACCCATGCCCGGATATGACTGGTTGTCCTTGCATGAGTCGGCTGATGGTCTGCTTAGCTGTACTTTGTAAACACAAGGCAGCATTCCTCTCCTTTAGTCATTGATTTTTTATAAGCTTCTCAAGTGTCACAGTATGCAGCTGCACTTAAGGTGGTTCCTTTAGGCATAAAAGTGACTATTAGTGTCCCTTTCCAGCGCCAAAAGACAGATGCCGTGATCTTTCTCTCTGAAAATCGGACTTTTTTGGTTGATGTTGACTGGGTATGGTGTCACTGCAGGAGATTGCCTTTTTGACTCAGGGCTATATGGCACGCCCACGTTTCGTCACCAGTCACAATTGAGTAAAGTTTCACCCTCGCTTTCAAACCGTTCATTCGCATGCGTTTACTACCTCGGTCTGTTTGACCATTAGGAACCTCCCTACCTACCAGTGGTGACAACTCTGAAAAACAAAATTCCCTTCGTCCTACACAGCCCTCGTAACCTTACTTTCTGGATGTCCCAGTATAGTTACATCTACAGTACTGTTTGAATTCTTACGTAATTCGTTTGATAATCGTCGTTCACTAAACCAGATTTGAGTTGCAATTGCCTTGCGGTTTCGTTGTCCTCGGGGTACAATTCTGAAACAAATTACTGGTGTTTTCAAATTCTGTAGGTGAAAATGACGTGATTTGTGAAGTGACTTGTACGGAAATCTCCACAAATCCTCATTCAGGTCAATAGAAGTACGATTACTTACCATCTTCAGTGTAGTTGTCTTCATTCGGGACCAACATGACAATCCCTGAAAATTAGAAAAATTTGATTATTAAAATAAAAATCGAGTCATGCAGCATGGCATTAAGAGCGAATTGACGAAGAAATAACTGGTTTTATGTAAAATGTCTCCATTGAAGAACATGATGTCCATGAAGTACGTCTCAAGTATCAACCACGTTTCTTCATCTTCAAAATCTTCCAGTTTGAGAACGGAATGAGATATCGCAATTTTGCCTTCACCATCGTGTTCAGCGTGAAAAAAACCCTCTAAAATGAGGGGTCACTTGTCAGACTGTTTCATTTTGGGAATTTATGGGTAATTCTCCCCCCCAAAAACTCCCCGAACCCCTGATTCTGTCCATCTACGCTTTGCTTTCTTTAAAAATTCGCTAAAAAGAAAAATATTCGTTCGGTTCTGTGAGAAATGCCTAAAAACAAAGCGTTTTTTAGAGTCGATGTAGTACCTACCTTCTTGTTCCAAATCGTCTACTTCTTCGAAATTAATGATGATCTCTAATCCATGTGGCAGCATCGCCACGATCTGCTCGATGGCACCGAGTCCGTGGTGGACCTCTTGGACGGCGTTCAAGACGATCTCGTCGCATTCTATTTGATCTGAAACACATTTTGCAGTATGACTTGTTGAGCGAATTTTGGAATCGTACGCGCCGCTAGGAGCGCTGACCCCCAGACATCTTAATGTGAAAAGAACGCCGTTTTTATAAAGGGCCTTCGAAGTTTCTCCATTTAGCGTTCAGGTTCGTGTCATTCAGAAAATTTCCAGTCGGTTTTTTTAAATTTGGTTTTATTTGGCACTGGTTGGCCATACAGCCACAAGGTGAATTGTTACATTTTTAAATTATCGATACAGTGTTATCCTCACTTAAGATTTAGATGAATTGATTGGTTCTTCACACAGATCCACTGTCGGACAGAAAGATGTATAATAGGTGCATTAAACAATTTTGCTGATGCTTGGAGTAGGTAGGGCAGGTTGCAGGGTTGTTGCGTGCATGAGGCCAGCTCGTCATACAAGCGGAGTCTCCTTGCAGCTCTTCCAGGACATTCCAAAACTATGTGATGGAGATCGTCTGTCACAGCCTGACATGTTCCACACTCAGCTGTAGCAGACAAGTTCATTGTCAGCTTCATTGCTCCACACATCGCATGACCAGCTCTCAGCATGCAGATGGTTCTATCCATGTCTTTGCAGAATCCAGATTGAGCAAACCATGGGGTCCGAGTTAATAAACCTATAGTAGGAGCCTGCTGTAAAGGTCTCGATGGGGAATTGCTGTGACTGTTTCCGACGCTACACAGGCTGCTTGTTTCGCGACATTCCCATTTATCCCAGAATGTCCCTTCACCCAGACCAAACACACCTCCCTACCATTATTCACCATGGATTGCAGCATATTTCTCACAGCATGGATGAGGCTATTCATTGTTGGTTCAAGTCCTACAATCTTAACCTTCAGGATCGAACTTTTATCGTCTGTAAAAATAATTTTGGAGGAGGTTAAAGTTTCAGTATAATGCAAAGCCTCCACGAGGGCCACCAACTCAGCTGAGTCGGCTTGGAGCCTTGCTAAATGCATTCAGTGAGTTCCCTGGAACCGACTAACGAATAAATACAACAAAATTCTTTAACGTTACAGAAATTCTTAATTTAAATTTCGAAACAAAATTTAAATTTCGAAACAAAATTTAAAACCAAATAACCCACTTACCGCTGACTTCATCATTCAAGGGCACTTCCCGCTCTTCGCATCTCCCCATCGTCGCGGACCTTCCAATGTATTCAGACGTCTGCCACAACCATCAACATCACCGCTTTCCTAAAGCGAATATCCGGCAAAATTATATCGAAATAAAACCTTTTTTTTCCGTATTTTTTCGCCTAAAGGCCCCGGGGGTTTAATTTTGAATTGTTGTATTTGGTCAGGTGAATCATATGTTTCGAGTTATAATATTGGGCCGTTACAAAATTGGTCGTTAGGCTGTACGAAGCTTTGTAATCACGGTGTCGTATTTATTTTACCTACTTACTTGGAACAACCGTGCGTTGCTGGGAGTGAGGAAAATGTGAAATGAATATACCCACCTGGGTGTAATGGCCACTAACATTTTGGCAGGTGTTGAGAAGACATAAGGCAGGTAAAAAAAAATTGTGAAATGAAAATTAACTGTGTTTTTGCCATAAATTATTTAATATGTACAAAAAATTAAAGTCTCTTTGACAAATTATAGTAGAAGTAAAATATAATATATATTTTTTTATATATTTTATATATTTTATTTGCTAAGCGACATATTATGTCGCTTAGCAAATAAAATGTCTTGAGGATAACCCTAAGAGCTCCTAGAAAAACGAAGGGATGCTTGGACGAAGCAAGGAAGTTTCCCTTTCCTTTTCTGGTTCGGAAAATGCAGAAATGGATGGGATGCTGTGACCCAGCCAAATCGCAACTTGGAAGATCCTAGATTAGAGAACTGAAGCGACGTAGATTCGCATTAAATGCCCAGTTGACGCAAACCCCGGTCCCTGAATGTGGTCAAGAGATGCGGTGAAGGACGAGAGGTGGCATCACTAGGGAACGTGTTCCCTGGTTATGTACCTCGGCATGGGAGTTATGCACGGTGGGGTATCCACCTTTCCCTTTCTGTACAAGTAGGCGTAGGAAAGTCCATGTCCTGAGAATAACTAAGTCAGGAAATAGTTCACTTCTCCACGTGCCCTTTGCATCCACACCTGGATGTCAGGAACCAACCGGGCAGTCCATCTCCCTCTCAACTCACCCATCCACATTTCCTGCCATCTTGTCTCTATCATTCGTCTCTATCCATCTTCTCTATATCCTTTCTGCTCATACACCCGCTTCCTTTCTGCAGCCAGCAGCTGTATGGGTATCCAGGACGAGTATTGCTGGTTCTGATACTGTCCTGTAAGCGCACGCAATCCGCAGTGCTCCCCTATGCTGTACAGCTATCATGCACTTCCTGCAGAGCATCTGCCCAAACCTCTGCCCCATACAGCAAAATCGACTGTACCACCGGCATCATCAGGCGACTCAGAGCAGAGGTCCTCTGTGCCGCCCTATCGGCGGCTTGCTTACTCCAGACCTCTGCACCTTCAATTCTTATACACATGCACCTTTCAAAGACAACTACTTCTGTCTTGACAGCCGCTAGTGTAAGGATCAGTCCCATGACTCGCGTAAGTTTTATCTGGGCTATAACAGTTGTCCTTGCCAGGATCACTGGCATTTCCAGCCGAAGGACCCCGTCAAACGATACGTTCCAGAGGTAGGGTCCCATAACCGATCCCTCGGCAGCTCCAGCTGTTACTCGCTTCATCCGTTCCTCCTGAGCGGTCCGGTCGCTGAGTTAGCTATCGATAACATTAAGCAGATAAAGAGGCACCTGGAACGTACTTTGCAGTGACTACAGCACGTCTAATATTACTACTAGTACATGTGTTGATTTTGATTCCAGCCACCAGGTCCAGAAGACTATCGATTACCTGAAAGAACAAGAAGACCTGTCTTGCGAAAAAAATGTGATTCACAACTTGATCAGCCGTTTCAAGGAAATGAGGAGCTCCACAACTCAGGAAGAGGAGGTTGAATCGGTAAGAACGTTTGTCTAGTAATCATGGGTTACGCCGCTTGGATCGGGAATGTGGTAGATCATTTTAGTAGACCCCTTAGACATGATTTGTAGGCCATACTATCATGTATGGCCTCTAAATAGACCAACTAATTTGAGGCCAAACAGTTTATTAGTTCCATAATTAAAATCAGTTAATTACCCCATTTTCTCTCTCCCTACTCATGTCACAAGGGGTAGGTAATGAAGTTTCCAGATTTTTATGTTCCCACCAACCCATGTTTTATTACTGACCAAAACCTTTTTAGCTGCTCTCTTCTACAATAATATCTTAAGGAAAAAAGGAAATTTCATCATTTACATAATATGTACCTAGGGAGAGAGAAAAAACTGTGTGACGGACATAAAACCTGGTAAATACATATTATCACATATTATGTATTTACCAGGTTTTATGTCCGTCACACAGTTTTTTCTCTCTCCCTACAATCTTTATAGGTGGAGGTGTATCAACGGCTGTTGCTGGTGGAGGGGGGGGGGGGTTAGCCCACCTGTCACTTTTGACAGGAGGGTATCATATCTCCCCTACTATTATTTAACCTAGGAATTTTGATTTTTTTTTTTTGTGTCGGAAGCTACATTTGTGATCTCTCCATGTTGTTAAGTGCAGGGTGGACAAGTTTAATTTTGAATCATATTTAATTATATTATATTTAATGTATGATTCCAGGCCCGGAAGTACTTAGAGAGCGAAACGAGGATTGATGCGGCTGATGTCCTGATGGATTACCGAGGCCTCCACACAGCTGCCGCTCAGATCCAAAAAGAAATTGAATCAAAGAGTAACGTGACAACTATCACTGACTCCGATTCGGACTCCGGTTTCCCTCCGATAGAGACCAACACGACAGCGAAAGGCAGAGGACGAGGGCGAGGGCGTGGACGAGGTCGCGCCGCCTCCAACGCCTCCACTTCGAGAGCGAACAAGACGTCGTCCAGCGTGTCGTCTGTCTCTTTTGGCGATCACACGATTTCGGACGATGAGGACGACGTTATGATTCCGTCGACGACAAAGGCCCGAGGACGGGGTCGAGGCTCGAAAGCGTCGACATCCTTCAGAGCGTCTGGACGGTCATCGGTCGCCTCAAATGGCAATGGAAACGGAACACTGTTGGTAAGAGATTTCGTTTGGAAACAGCTTATTTGGGGGTTGTTTCCCATTCAGAAGGATTGATCTGCATAGAAAAGTTCACGTCCTGACAAGAACTGAAAAGACAGTGCATGAACTGAAAGAGTTCCCAGTGCAAAAACTGTGAAAAGCCAGGAAATGGTACTTAGGTACTAGTGATGCTCTCAAATACCTGGCAGATGAAGAAGTAGAGTTGATGTGTCTCATATTTATTTAATAACAAAGTGGTGGTTTACAAAAAAAATTGAAAAACAAAGTATATTTGAAAAGAAAAATCCAGAGATAGGTACCTACACTTTTACAGAAAGAAGAGACCAAGACTATAGTCAATTACACAGTAAAATATATATATATTAAATAAGTCTGCAAAACAGGAAATTTTTACCCAAAAGTGCAAATGTTAAGATGTTAGTGCAAGATGTTAGGGTCATTTTTATTGTCTCGTACCGGCCAAACTACTGTTCCTAGAAAAAGGTCACGAGAGAATAATTTGAAGACACTTTATTAAGCTTCAATTTAAGACCAGAATGGTGCTTCTAGAACGAAAGGTTTTCTCAAATACTAACAAACTAACTGTCGGTCTCTTTTGGCTACAGCTCCAAAACTATTCGTTCCATCCAAAAATTTCTTTTCTTCTTTCAAAAGCTAGTGAATTTCACATTCAGACCCCATAACGAAATGTTACTCAAGCCCCTTAAAATAACCATAATCTACGTGTTTTTTGGCCATCTGTTCGCTAATATATATAATAACTCCGAAAATATGTGTCCAATTCAAAATATCTTTTCTTCAGCCCAAAGCTGTTGAATTTACTATCAGACCTGCTGGCATGGTTATTTTAAGGGACTTGAGTAACATTTCGTAATAATATACATTATATGGGGTCTGCAAGTCAAATTAACAAGCTTTGAGACGAAATAAATTTTGGATCGAACGAATAGTTTTGGAGCTATACCAATCTTTTGGTATCCAAAAGAGTCCGACGAAACCCCAGAATTTAACGCTCTTTGAGGAATTAACACATACCTAAGACTATGATATAAAACCTCTTTATGACGCCGTGCACATTTCAAGTAAGTTGGTTCCAGAATACCGCTCTCCCGCTTTTAAGAAAACAATTCGGAAAACTTTCATTACAACAAAATTTTGGAAAAAAAGCCATTCATTACAACACTAAACAGCTCTTCAGGGCACCTAAGACTGTGGGTAGTTGGCTAATACTCGTACCTTGCTTAGGATGACAGGACCTACCCTATCATACTCCTACCACTTTTGTATGACATGGTATGAGTATGGTATGGTATATTATTGTTGATTTAGTGTAGTACAGTATGGTATGATAGGAAAGAAATTCGTATGGTATGGTATGAGTACGGAGAGAATATGGTATGGTGCCGATTTGCAACACAGTCTGGTATAGACAGAAGCGTGATCTGCTAAAGGAAGATAATAAACCGTTGTGTCAACAATTTGCAGAGTTTTTTCATGTAAATAGGCTAGAGCCCAAAATAACTCCCTCAGTACTAAAAACCACTTCTCTCGGTCTCAAACAGCTACCATCCCGATATTTCCACTAAAATTATGGTTAATGTCGACCATTTTTGTGGGTTTTTTTTCTCTCTCAAATCATTGTTTTCTTCTCCTTACAGAATTTCGTGACCAGAAACAAGAACAACGCACCCTCCTCCGATAGTGACCTCTTCAGCGACTTCCCTTCAGCTTCCCCTAAGAAGAAGGCGAAGATCGAATACATCGACGACAGCGACTAGTGACTGCGGTCATCGTTTGGATTCGAGCGCTATGTGATAATTAACATGGTTTCTAATCATTCTCTCCTTGTTTAATGTGCTCTCTACCAAATCACGACCACGAGTCGTCATTATAATTTTGTGTTCTTCCTGGTTCTATATGTGTCACTCCCAAATATAATTCAACTCACCTATTACACATTTGTGAGATTTAAAATTTGTACGATTTTATATTAATAATGCTCCTTTGGAGCTAAATGGGCCAGAGTTAAGTAGTTGTTTATATACGCTGTTTCGTATACCTTGATGACAAAGTGAGGTTTTGTCAAAATCATTATTAGAATTTCGTTATTGTTTTAATCGTGTGCTTATTCAGAGCTGTACTGTAAATAAAAATTTTTTGTGTTCTATTTGGTTTTTTACCTGAACGTCGGATGGTAGAGATAGAGATCACCATAATCTTACGTGATCTTGTACGGGGAATTTTAACCAGCTCTAATGCTCTCTCGCAACATTTCCCAGGAAATCAAGTGTTTAGGAGTTGAATACATGCATCATTTTGACTCTACAAAACATCTTGCCTTGTTCTATGATCTGTGATTTCCATTTTCTATCTGGTCGAATCATTTGGGACAATAGCCGAGCCTTTCACTGCTAATTTGACCAACACGTGCTGTATTCTAAATTGTTTCAAGCTGCTCGATGATCAAGTAGTCGGGATTAGCTAGATGTCTTGCAATAGACAGTTCCAAGGAGATTTCGAAAATTTCAGTCAGTCTAACTCAATTTACTTCCTTAATTCAACGTTTTTGAGACGTCTTCGAGTGGAATTTGGGAAATTCCGATGAGTCAATCTAACACAATTTTCTTCCTTCATCAGAATCGATTATAACAATTTTCGACATTTTTGGTAGATTTCATCCTAAATGAAACCCTCAATTCGATTCTAATTCATCCTTTTTCGAGATTTTGAGACGTTTTTGAGTCGAATTTCACAAATTCCGATGACTCAATCAAACTCAATTTTCATCCTTAGATAGATTCAATTATAAAAAATTTTCAACGTTTTCGAGTCGTTTTTGGTCGATTTCATCCTTAACGAACCCCTCAATTCGATGGGACGTTTTCGAGACGTTTTCTAGTCGAATTTCGGAAATTCTGATGAGTCAATCTAACTCAATTATCTTCCTTAATTCGAATCGACTATAACAATTTTTCAACGTTATCGAGACGTTTTTGGTCGATGTCATCCTAAATAAACCCCTCATTTTGGATAAGATTCAACCTATTTCGAGTTTTAAAGCCATTTCCAGTCGAATTTCCATGAGTCAATCTAACTCAATTGCCTCCTTAATCAGAATCGATTATAAACATTTTTCGACGTTTTCGAGCCATTTGACATTTTATGTCTTTACTATGACACATAACTCAAAAAGTGTGACATTAAGGTGTGAGGAAGAAAGCGTTATGAAAAATTTCCAATGATTTCCACGTACAACCGATTCGTTGCTACGGAACTTTAACTTCGCAAGTTATCATCGTACAAAAATCGTTAACCACTGCGGAGTGCGTGGCCGAAAGCTGCAGTATGAGCTTATTAAGAGGTTATTAAGATTGGATATTATTAATATTGACATAAAATGTCCCAATGTGTTGCAGACTCGTATGCAAGCATTTAGTTTCATGTAAATATCCATGTTACTATATTTATCTGAGTTACTATAATATCTATGCAATTGTGAATTCAAGTACGTCGTAAAACTCGAAAGAGGTAGACTTCATATCGACTAGAGGTGTTTATGTGAATTCGAATAGACATTCAAGAAGAGCAATTGTCAACTCAAATACATCGAAACAAACGAAAAAAGTCGACTTCATATCGACTCGAGGTGTTTGATTGAGATCGAATGGACCTTCGAGAAGAGCTATTGTCATCTCAACTACATCGAAACAAACGAAAAAAGAAGACTTCATATCGAATCGAGTTTGGTCGATTTGATCCCTCAATTCGGATAAATTTCAACTTTTTTCGAGGTTTTGAGACGTTTTCGAGTTGAATTTTGAAAATTCCGATGAGTCAATCTAACTCAATTTCCTGAATCGATTTCGGAATCGATTATAAACATTTTTCGACGTTTTCGTGCCGTCTTTATTAAACTCTTTTATTATCCAAATAGGAACAAAGTTCCCGCCGAGCCTGGACAATTATATAAAACAACTAAACTATACTATTTTTATAAGAACCCAATTGGGGGTTAGAAAAAAAAAGAGATAACGAGAAAAAAAAACAAAAAGAAAACTAGAACTGCGTATTATGAAAAAAGAAAGAGGAAGAGGGAGACTGAAAAGAAAAGAATATAAAGAAGAAGAGTAGAAAGAAAATGCAGTAGAAATGAAGGAGGAAAGAGGATTACTGAAACGTGATGAAGAGACTATTGGTGGGTAAAATGTTCTTTTAGTGATTTGGTAATTGCTCCGAGAGTGGGGAGAGACCTGACAGCGAGAGGCAGACGGTTCCAAGCTCTTGCTCCTGCCACACGTAAGGAGTTACTAAATGCTTTAGTTTTTGCAAATGTTTGCACTAGAGTGGACAGTCGAGGGGACAAACTAACAGAAAAAATTCCATGAAGATAAGAAGGGACATTGTTCGTTTTATGGGCGACTTGAAAGATGAATCTGAAGAAACGGATGGACAAGTAATCAAAAAGGCCATAGCCTAATACAGAATTAATGTGGGAGGAGACATGCCCCCGTGGTTTAAGCTTGTAGACATATCTGATGCATCCATTGAATGCAACCTCAAGTTTTCTCCTCGATTCAGCATCACAAGAATTTACATAAAGGAGATCACCATAGGTAATTCAACCTTTTTCGAGATTTTGAGACGTTTTCGAGCCGAAATTCCGATGAGTCAGTCTAACTCAAAATCAGAATCGATCATAACAATTTTTCGACGTTTTTGAGTCGTTTTAGGACGATTTCATCCTTAATGAAACCCTCAATTCGATTCAAATTCAACCTTTTTCGAGCCAAATTTCGCAAATTCCGATGAGTCAATCTAACTCAATGTTCATCCTTAATTAGATTCGATTATAACAATTTTTCGACGTTTTTGAGCCGCTTTTGGTCGATTTCATTCAAAATGAAACCCTCAATTCGATTCATATTAAATCGGGTGACCCCGACTCATGGTCAATGCAATTTGGATGGTATTGACGGTAGGTGCCATTTCACGACCAACCAGTTACTGGTTCTATGGCCGATCTCTGCTGAATATTTTAGAGTAGTTTGTGCAGTTTGAACATACTTCAACATTTCTATGGCGGTGTGTTCTTAACACTTTCTTCTACGTACCACCAACAGGTTTCATTCTGGGCCTCGAAGCTTCCTCATCCGGAAGGCTCGGACGGTAGGTATTACTTAAGCGATGTTCTCCCAAGACATTCTCTTTACTTAAGGCCTTGATTCACGTCTTAGATATTCGGTCAGCCGGTGGAAACCGCCGTTTGGAGTCCTCAGGAGCGAAGGAGGGGTACGTCTGATGCCGAAGGAGTGATGGGGGGTACGTCACGTCTGCTTGGGGTTCTTCGGAACTTCAGTGTTTAGTGAAGTCGCGCAGTGCGTACGAGTCACGGCAATTCGGTCATCGAGTCACTACGAAACCTGGTAAGATCGGTACTTGACATATTTATTTTGTACACGATAAATCCGGACGTCACATTGCCCGACCGGCTCGATACGTCGAAATAAGCTTCAAAATCGATTTAAGAACTCTTTTTTTCGATTACAAAATCTGAAAATCTGGACAGTTAACTATCTAAGCAACTTGATTCTATATTCCCATTTACAATTCAGAAACTTTTTACGCTTTGACAGAGCCTTAAACTATAGCGATGTGACCTCAATATACTATCTGTAGAAAGATGGCAAAGTGTGATATGTCACATTAAATGTTTTTCTAAATTAGTCAGGGAAGCATTTTTTCTAAATTTGTCAGGAAAGCAATTTTTCTAAATTTGTCAGGAAAGCAATTTCAAAGTTCTGCCAGCCCTCAAAAATCGAAAAATGCTTCGATATTATTTTTTGCTTCTCTAGTTAAGTTCTGTAACTAGTTGCGGTTGACATAATATGTCAACTTAGCATAACATGTCAATTTATAAGCTAAAATAGAAACCTCCCCATATTTTGTGGAGGTTTCTATTTTGGCTTATAAAGTGGAACAAATTTTCTCAATTTTCCGAGCAGATTCCTGGTAAAATCACATATGTCGGGAATCTGCTCGGAAAATTGAGAAAATTTGATCTAATTTATAAGCTAATTCCAATTTGCTTATTTCCAATTCCAATTTGTTCAAATCTATAAGATACATCTTCCAAATTACTCCGTTTACTATTTTTGCCGATTACCTCAATCACTCATTAATGCAATATGTAATTTTTTTGATGGGTAGTAGGTAAAAACAAATAATAAAAATATTAGTGAGTAGTAAAAAAGCAATTTAAAATCAGAATGTAAATGTGTGTTTGTCAAAATCGTCACTTGAGTTCTGATACGGCCCTATACACATTTGTGCTAAAATTAGTTTATCACATTTTCTGGTTCCAATTGAAACGCGAGAGTGAATGAATTCAGTTCAATTTAAGATTTAATATTGGCTAAAACTCATCGAAATCCTGAAACTAACCTGTTTTGGAAGGTAGAGAAGTTTTGGAAATTAACAGTTTTTCATGTCACCTGAAAAATGAGGACATGTGGATTAGGCTGTGTCAGAATTTGAGTGGTGAAATATTAAATTGCCATTGGGAATGAAAAAAAAGTAGTATTCGATTGAAAAAGAAGAAGACGAAAAAATAAATTATTGTAAAATCGAACTGTTGAATTGTGTGGGAGTTAGGAGAAGTTGTATCTCCAACCCTGTACGAAATGTCATTAAACATCAACCTTCTTCGTTGATCAACCTTCCATCAGACAGATCTTAGTCATCTTTCTACAGTTTCCTATAGCAACCTACCGTCTACAACCGTGTTAAAATGGCTGAAACTCCGATGAGTAACGATAATCATGACACATAATTAGTATAAGAATCCCAGAAAATCTCCAAAATCGGGACAACGCAAGCTAAGCGTCCTCAAAAAACTAACATGGAAAACCAGGCCAGCATTAAATGTCCCGTTTGTTGTGAAAGGGTTAAGGACCAGTCGTCAGGTCAAAACTCATTCTGGTTAAATTTAATTTGACTTCTATTTTGAAAACTCTGCAAATTCTTGACACAACGGCTTATTATCTTTTTTTGTGCCGATCACCCTTCTGTCTGGATCACTAAATGGTCGATTAATTATTATTACGAATTTTCATGAATTATTACTAGGTATTAATAATTTTTATCAATTATTATTAATGATTCGTGTTACTTATTATTAGTAATTAATAATAAGTAACATTATTAGTAATCATTAATATCTGAAACCATTTGCTGTTTGAATCAGCTCGGACAGTATGATCATTGACCAGATACGCTGCCGTATGATTCACCCTCATGTTGACGACTTGAGGTTTGCTCCAACTTCAAGCCCTCATTGTGAACGAACAGCTGGTCGGACAAAGCTCCGGATGTAGGTACTTTGCGACCTATTCTCATACCTACCTAATATTCATACAAAATAATATTTTGTATGAATATTAGACATATTATGTCTACCTACGAATAATAATTATAATAATACTTTTATTATTCGATTTTCTGAATCTACGTATCTTGAAACATAAACCAACAAATTTTGAGGGGGGTTAAACAATTTTTTTCTTTGGTCGATTCCAATAGTTCATTGTCGAAGAAAATAAACCAAAATAAGAAATATTTTCCGGTATTGTCTCTGCATCTATGGCATGGATGGAGAAAAATGAAATCTCCAAGTGATAGCTCCAGCTCCCAACTGCGATCAATATTGATTTTCTAATTGAAGATAATCTTTGGTCAATCATTGAATCTCAATATTCAATAATCATCGATGTGTCCGTTTATTTCAGAAAAAAAGAGTATCTTACCTTATATTTTGTAAAATTTATTTTATTTTATTTTTTTGAACAGGGCAATCTGCATGAATTGGAAGTATGAAGCTTGTGGTGTTGATGGTCGGCCTCTTCGGGGTGTCATCAGCCTTCGCCCAGCTCTTGAGTGAGTTAGGATTTACCTACCTATTTTGTTGAACGGTGGTATTGTAGAACCCAACTGACAGCATTAAATGTTAACATTAAATGAAAATTTTTCACTTACTAAGCTCGTTTATGGAATTATGAGTGTGTATTGAGAAGAAAGCAAATTTAACGCTCTTTCCAACGGTATCCTCAAGTTTCATTTTACACAGTAAATTGTGGCAGTTATGGTAATTTTAGTGAGTTAAGGTCGAAAACACAGAAAAACATCTTAGAATTTAAAAAAGTCGGACTTTCAACGGAGTTGAAAAAAATGTTATGGGACAGTTGGGTATTGTCCCAGATTTAATGGTCCAAACTTCAGGGATCGATTTTACAAATAATTTGCACTAAAACTAACTATTATAGTTGTTGCAAATTAGTTGTAAAATCGATCCCTCAAGTTTGGACCATTAGGTTTTCACGAAGTATTTGAGTCGACAGTTGCTCTTCTTGAAGGTCCATTCGAACTCAAATGAACACCTCGAGTCGATATGAAGTCAACTTTTTTTCGTTTCACGAAGTATTTGAGTCGACAATTGCTCTTCTTGAAGGTCCATTCGAACTCAAATGAACACCTCGAGTCGATATGAAGTCAACTTTTTTTCGTTTCACGAAGTATTTGAGTCGACAATTGCTCTTCTTGAAGGTCCATTCGAACTCAAATGAACACCTCGAGTCGATATGAAGTCAACTTTTTTTCGTTTCACGAAGTATTTGAGTCGACAGTTGCTCTTCTTGAAGGTCCATTCGAACTCAAATGAACACCTCGAGTCGATATGAAGTCAACTTTTTTTCGTTTCACGAAGTATTTGAGTCGACAGTTGCTCTTCATGAAGGTCCATTCGAACTCAAATGAACACGTGAATTCGATATGAAGTAAACTTTTTTTCGTTTTCACGAAGTATTTGAGTCGACAATTGCTCTTCTTGAAGGTTCCTTCGAACTCAAATGAACACCTCGAGTCGATATGAAGTCAACTTTTTTCGCTTTCACGGAGTATTTGAGTCGACAATTGCTCTTCTTGAAGGTCCATTCGAACTCAAATGAACACCTCGAGTCGATATGAAGTCAAATTTTTTTCGTTTTCACGGAGTATTTGAGTCGACAATTGCTCTTCTTGAAGGTTCATTCGAACTCAAATGAACACCTCGAGTCGATATGAAGTCAACTTTTTTTCGTTTTCACGGAGTATTTGAGTCGACAATTGCTCTTCATGAAGGTCCATTCGAACTCAAATGAACACGTGAATTCGATATGAAGTAAACTTTTTTTCGTTTTCACGAAGTATTTGAGTCGACAATTGCTCTTCTTGAAGGTCCATTCGAACTCAAATGAACACCTCGAGTCGATATGAAGTCAACTTTTTTCGTTTTCACGGAGTATTTGAGTCGACAATTGCTCTTCTTGAAGGTCCATTCGAACTCAAATGAACACCTCGAGTCGATAAGAAGTCAACTTTTTTTCACGAAGTATTTGAGTCGACAATTGCTCTTCATGAAGGTTCATTCGAACTCAAATGAACACCTCGAGTCGATATGAAGTCAACTTTTTTCGTTTTCACGGAGTATTTGAGTCGACAATTGCTCTTCTTGAAGGTCCATTCGAACTCAAATGAACACCTCGAGTCGATATGAAGTCAACTTTTTTTCGTTTTCACGAAGTATTTGAGTCGACAATTGCTCTTCTTGAAGGTCCATTCGAACTCAAATAAACACCTCGAGTCGATATGAAGTCAACTTTTTTTCGTTTTCACGAAGTATTTGAGTCGACAATTGCTCTTCTTGAAGGTCCATTCGAACTCAAATAAACACCTCGAGTCGATATGAAGTCAACTTTTTTTCGTTTTCACGAAGTATTTGAGTCGACAATTGCTCTTCATGAAGGTTCATTCGAACTCAAATGAACACCTCGAGTCGATATGAAGTCAACTTTTTTTCGTTTTCACGAAGTATTTGAGTCGACAACTGCTCTTCTTGAAGGTCCATTCGAACTCAAATAAACACCTCGAGTCGATATGAAGTCAACTTTTTTTCGTTTTCACGAAGTATTTGAGTCGACAATTGCTCTTCTTGAAGGTCCATTCGAACTCAAATAAACACCTCGAGTCGATATGAAGTCAACTTTTTTTCGTTTTCACGAAGTATTTGAGTCGACAATTGCTCTTCATGAAGGTTCATTCGAACTCAAATGAACACCTCGAGTCGATATGAAGTCAACTTTTTTTCGTTTTCACGAAGTATTTGAGTCGACAATTGCTCTTCTTGAAGGTTCATTCGAACTCAAATGAACACCTCGAGTCGATATGAAGTCAACTTTTTTTCGTTTTCACGGAGTATTTGAGTCGACAATTGCTCTTCTTGAAGGTTCATTCGAACTCAAATGAACACCTCGAGTCGATATGAAGTCAACTTTTTTTCGTTTTCACGAAGTATTTGAGTCGACAATTGCTCTTCTTGAAGGTTCATTCGAACTCAAATAAACACCTCGAGTCGATATGAAGTCAACTTTTTTTCGTTTTCACGAAGTATTTGAGTCGACAATTGCTCTTCTTGAAGGTCCATTCGAACTCAAATAAACACCTCGAGTCGATATGAAGTCAACTTTTTTTCGTTTTCACGATGTATTTGAGTCGACAGTTGCTCTTCATGAAGGTCCATTCGAACTCAAATAAACACCTCGAGTCGATATGAAGTCTACTTTTTTTCGTTTTCACGAAGTATTTGAGTCGACAGTTGCTCTTCATGAATGTCCATTCGAACTCAAATGAACACCTCGAGTCGATATGAAGTCAACTTTTTTTCGTTTTCACGAAGTATTTGAGTCGACAATTGCTCTTCTTGAAGGTTCATTCGAACTCAAATGAACACCTCGAGTCGATATGAAGTCAACTTTTTTTCGTTTTCACGGAGTATTTGAGTCGACAATTGCTCTTCTTGAAGGTTCATTCGAACTCAAATGAACACCTCGAGTCGATATGAAGTCAACTTTTTTTCGTTTTCACGAAGTATTTGAGTCGACAATTGCTCTTCTTGAAGGTCCATTCGAACTCAAATGAACACCTCGAGTCGATATGAAGTCAACTTTTTTTCGTTTTCACGAAGTATTTGAGTCGACAGTTGCTCTTCTTGAAGGTTCATTCGAACTCAAATGAACACCTCGAGTCGATATGAAGTCAACTTTTTTTCGTTTTCACGAAGTATTTGAGTCGACAGTTGCTCTTCTTGAAGGTTCATTCGAACTCAAATGAACACCTCGAGTCGATATGAAGTCAACTTTTTTTCGTTTTCACGAAGTATTTGAGTCGACAATTGCTCTTCTTGAAGGTTCATTCGAACTCAAATGAACACCTCGAGTCGATATGAAGTCAACTTTTTTTCGTTTTCACGAAGTATTTGAGTCGACAGTTGCTCTTCTTGATGGTTCATTCGAACTCAAATGAACACCTCCAGTCGATATGAAGTCAACTTTTTTTCGTTTTCACGAAGTATTTGAGTCGACAGTTGCTCTTCTTGAAGGTTCATTCGAACTCAAATGAACACCTCCAGTCGATATGAAGTCAACTTTTTTTCGTTTTCACGAAGTATTTGAGTCGACAGTTGCTCTTCTTGATGGTTCATTCGAACTCAAATGAACACCTCGAGTCGATATGAAGTCAACTTTTTTTCGTTTTCACGAAGTATTTGAGTCGACAATTGCTCTTCTTGAAGGTCCATTCGAACTCAAATGAACACCTCGAGTCGATATGAAGTCAACTTTTTTTCGTTTTCACGAAGTATTTGAGTCGACAGTTGCTCTTCTTGAAGGTTCATTCGAACTCAAATGAACACCTCCAGTCGATATGAAGTCAACTTTTTTTCGTTTTCACGAAGTATTTGAGTCGACAATTGCTCTTCTTGAAGGTCCATTCGAACTCAAATAAACACCTCGAGTCGATATGAAGTCAACTTTTTTCCGTTTTCACGAAGTATTTGAGTCGACAGTTGCTCTTCATGAAGGTCCATTCGAACTCAAATGAACACGTGGATTCGATATGAAGTAAACTTTTTTTCGTTTTCACGAAGTATTTGAGTCGACAATTGCTCTTCTTGAAGGTTCATTCGAACTCAAATGAACACCTCGAGTCGATATGAAGTCAACTTTTTTTCACGAAGTATTTGAGTCGACAATTGCTCTTCATGAAGGTTCATTCGAACTCAAATGAACACCTCGAGTCGATATGAAGTCAACTTTTTTTCGTTTTCACGAAGTATTTGAGTCGACAATTGCTCTTCTTGAAGGTTCATTCGAACTCAAATGAACACCTCGAGTCGATATGAAGTCAACTTTTTTTCGTTTTCACGAAGTATTTGAGTCGACAATTGCTCTTCTTGAAGGTTCATTCGAACTCAAATGAACACCTCGAGTCGATATGAAGTCAACTTTTTTTCGTTTTCACGGAGTATTTGAGTCGACAATTGCTCTTCTTGAAGGTCCATTCGAACTCAAATGAACACCTCGAGTCGATATGAAGTCAACTTTTTTTCGTTTTCACGAAGTATTTGAGTCGACAATTGCTCTTCTTGATGGTTCATTCGAACTCAAATGAACACCTCGAGTCGATATGAAGTCAACTTTTTTTCGTTTTCACGGAGTATTTGAGTCGACAATTGCTCTTCTTGAAGGTTCATTCGAACTCAAATGAACACCTCGAGTCGATATGAAGTCAACTTTTTTTCGTTTTCACGAAGTATTTGAGTCGACAATTGCTCTTCTTGTAGGTCCATTCGAACTCAAATAAACACCTTGAGTCGATATGAAGTCAACTTTTTTTCGTTTTCACGATGTATTTGAGTCGACAGTTGCTCTTCATGAAGGTCCATTCGAACTCAAATAAACACCTCGAGTCGATATGAAGTCAACTTTTTTTCGTTTTCACGAAGTATTTGAGTCGACTATTGCTCTTCTTGAAGGTCCATTCGAACTCAAATGAACACCTCGAGTCGATATGAAGTCAACATTTTTTCGTTTTCACGAAGTATTTGAGTCGACAATTGCTCTTCATGAAGGTCCATTCGAACTCAAATAAACACGTCGAGTCGATATGAAGTCAATTTTTTTTCGTTTTCACGAAGTATTTGAGTCGACAGTTGCTCTTCTTGAAGGTCTATTCGAACTCAAATGAACACGTCGAGTCGATATGAAGTCAACTTTTTTTCGTTTTCACGAAGTATTTGAGTCGACAGTTGCTCTTCTTGAAGGTCCATTCGAACTCAAATGAACACCTCGAGTCGATATGAAGTCAACTTTTTTTCGTTTTCACGAAGTATTTGAGTCGACAGTTGCTCATCTTGAAGGTTCATTCGAACTCAAATGAACACCTCGAGTCGATATGAAGTCAACTTTTTTTCGTTTTCACGAAGTATTTGAGTCGACAGTTGCTCTTCTTGATGGTACATTCGAACTCAAATGAACACCTCGAGTCGATATGAAGTCAACTTTTTTTCGTTTTCACGAAGTATTTGAGTCGACAATTGCTCTTCTTGAAGGTTCATTCGAACTCAAATGAACACCTCAAATCGATATGAAGTCAACTTTTTTTCGTTTCCACGAAGTATTTGAGTCGACAATTGCTCTTCTTGAAGGTTCATCCGAACTCAAATGAAAGCCTCGAGTCGATATGAAGTCAACTTTTTTTCGTTTTCACGAAGTATTTGAGTCGACAATTGCTCTTCTTGAAGGTTCATTCGAACTCAAATGAACACCTCGAGTCGATACGAAGTCAACTTTTTTTCGTTTTCACGAAGTAGTTGAGTCGACGATTGCTCATCTTGAAGGTTCATTCGAACTCACAGGAACACCTCGAGTCGATATGAAGTCAACTTTTTTTTCGTTTTCACGAAGTATTTGATTCGACAGTTGCTCTTCTTGAACGTCCATTCGAACTCAAATGAACACCTCGAGTCGAAATGAAGTCAACTTTTTTTCGTTTTCACGAAGTATTTGAGTCGACAATTGCTCTTCTTGAAGGTTCATTCGAACTCAAATGAAAGCCTCGAGTCGATATGAAGTCAACTTTTTTTCGTTTTCACGAAGTATTTGAGTCGACAATTGCTCTTCTTGAAGGTCCATTCGAACTCAAATAAACACCTCGAGTCGATATGAAGTCAACTTTTTTTCGTTTTCACGAAGTATTTGAGTCGACAGTTGCTCTTCTTGAAGGTTCATTCGAACTCAAATGAACACCTCGAGTCGATATGAAGTCAACTTTTTTCGTTTTCACGAAGTATTTGAGTCGACAATTGCTCTTCTTGAAGGTTCATTCGAACTCAAATGAACACCTCGAGTCGATACGAAGTCACCTTTTTTTCGTTTTCACGAAGTATTTGAGTCGACAATTGCTCTTCTTGAAGGTTCATTCGAACTCAAATGAACACCTCGAGTCGATACGAAGTCACCTTTTTTTCGTTTTCACGAAGTATTTGAGTCGACAATTGCTCTTCTTGAAGGTTCATTCGAACTCAAATGAACACCTCAAGTCGATATGAAGTCAACTTTTTTTCGTTTTCACGAAGTATTTGAGTCGACAGTTGCTCTTCTTGAACGTCCATTCGAACTCAAATGAACACCTCGAGTCGAAATGAAGTCAACTTTTTTTCGTTTTCACGAAGTATTTGAGTCGACAATCGCTCTTCTTGAAGGTTCATTCGAACTCAAATGAACACCTCAAATCGATATGAAGTCAACTTTTTTTCGTTTCCACGAAGTATTTGAGTCGACAATTGCTCTTCTTGAAGGTTCATTCGAACTCATATGAACACCTCGAGTCGATATGAAGTCAACTTTTTTTCGTTTTCGCGAAGTATTTGAGTCGACAATTGCTATTCTTGAAGGTTCATTCGAACTCAAATGAACACCTCGAGTCGATATGAAGTCAACTTTTTTTCGTTTTCACGAAGTATTTGAGTCGACAATTGCTCTTCTTGAAGGTTCATTCGAACTCAAATGAACACCTCGAGTCGATATGAAGTCAACTTTTTTTCGTTTTCACGAAGTATTTGAGTCGACAATTGCTCTTCTTGAAGGTTCATTCGAACTCAAATGAACACCTCGAGTCGATATGAAGTCAACTTTTTTTCGTTTTCACGAAGTATTTGAGTCGACAGTTGCTCTTCTTGAAGGTTCATTCGAACTCAAATGAACACCTCGAGTCGATATGAAGTCACCTTTTTTTCGTTTTCACGAAGTATTTGAGTCGACAATTGCTCTTCTTGAAGGTTCATTCGAACTCAAATGAACACCTCGAGTCGATATGAAGTCAACTTTTTTTCGTTTTCACGAAGTATTTGAGTCGACAATTGCTCTTCTTGAAGGTTCATTCGAACTCAAATGAACACCTCGAGTCGATATGAAGTCAACTTTTTTTCGTTTTCACGAAGTATTTGAGTCGACAGTTGCTCTTCTTGAAGGTTCATTCGAACTCAAATGAACACCTCGAGTCGATATGAAGTCAACTTTTTTTCACGAAGTATTTGAGTCGACAGTTGCTCTTCTTGAAGGTTCATTCGAACTCAAATGAACACCTCGAGTCGATATGAAGTCAACTTTTTTTCGTTTTCACGGAGTATTTGAGTCGACAATTGCTCTTCTTGAAGGTTCATTCGAACTCAAATGAACACCTCGAGTCGATATGAAGTCAACTTTTTTTCGTTTTCACGAAGTATTTGAGTCGACAGTTGCTCTTCTTGAAGGTTCATTCGAACTCAAATGAACACCTCGAGTCGATATGAAGTCAAATTTTTTTCGTTTTCACGATGTATTTGAGTCGACAATTGCTCTTCTTGAAGGTTCATTCGAACTCAAATGAACTCCTCGAGTCGATATGAAGTCAACTTTTTTTCGTTTTCACGAAGTATTTGAGTCGACAATTGCTCTTCTTGAAGGTTCATTCGAACTCAAATGAACACCTCGAGTCGATATGAAGTCAACTTTTTTTCGTTTTCACGAAGTATTTGAGTCGACAATTGCTCTTCTTGAAGGTTCATTCGAACTCAAATGAACACCTCGAGTCGATATGAAGTCAACTTTTTTTCGTTTTCACGAAGTATTTGAGTCGACAATTACTCTTCTTGAAGGTCCATTCGAACTCAAATGAACACCTCGAGTCGATATGAAGTCAACTTTTTTTCGTTTTCACGAAGTATTTGAGTCGACAATTGCTCTTCTTGAAGGTTCATTCGAACTCAAATAAACACCTCGAGTCGATATGAAGTCAACTTTTTTTCGTTTTTACGAAGTATTTGAGTCGACAATTGCTCTTCTTGAAGGTCCATTCGAACTCAAATAAACACCTCGAGTCGATATGAAGTCAACTTTTTTTCGTTTTCACGAAGTATTTTAGTCGACAGTTGCTCTTCTTGAAGGTCCATTCGAACTCAAATGAACACCTCGAGTCGATATGAAGTCAACTTTTTTTCGTTTTCACGAAGTATTTGAGTCGACAGTTGCTCTTCTTGAAGGTCCATTCGAACTCAAATGAACACGTCGAGTCGATATGAAGTCAACTTTTTTTCGTTTTTACGAAGTATTTGAGTCGACAATTGCTCTTCTTGAAGGTCCATTCGAACTCAAATGAACACCTCGAGTCGATATGAAGTCAACTTTTTTTCGTTTTCTCGAAGTATTTGAGTCGACAGTTGCTCTTCTTGAAGGTTCATTCGAACTCAAATGAACACGTCGAGTCGATATGAAGTCAACTTTTTTTCGTTTTCTCGAAGTATTTGAGTCGACAGTTGCTCTTCTTGAAGGTTCATTCGAACTCAAATGAACACCTCGAGTCGATATGAAGTCAACTTTTTTTCGTTTTCACGAAGTATTTGAGTCGACAGTTGCTCTTCTTGAAGGTTCATTCGAACTAAAAAAAAACACGTCGAGTCGATATGAAGTAACAGACCTCTAGTCACAAGCCACATAAAATTTCTATTTACCGGAGACAGCTGATTAGAAATACGCGGTTTATAGCTTGCAATAATTTCTCTTGTAGTCCATTACTGTTCATCTGTTATTGATGGGGACTGTTTTGGTGATTTACTGACAGTTGACGGGTAGTTATTTCGTGAAATGATGAGAGTTTTTTATGTGTTGCTGACAAAGCTTTAGGGTGACTTTAATACATTAAGGCTCTTAGAGCAATACAAGTTATGAGGTACCAATTCATAAGATGGGAGATACCAATTACTACTTTTTATAGCTTTTATTCATGTAAATGGTGAATGGATGGATTTGAGTATTTTAGAAGATATTCCACAAAACAAGTGACCATTTTGAGATATTTTTCACTTTTTGGAAAAAATGGTCTTTTTTGAAAGGATGTATCTTGAGAACGAAGAATTGTAGAAAGCCCACTCTGGTACCAAATCGTAGCAAATTTAGTCTCCTTTTAAAGTTATCGGGGTGACCATACCCGTCAGACCAATTCTTCGTGGAGATATGGAGCGAAAATGGAACCGAAAAAAGTGGTTCTTCGACCATAACGGCCATTTCCCGAGGTCTTAGGAAGTTGGAAATCTGGATTATTACTACTGGTTGACGTCCGAACAACGTCCAACAAAATCGAATTACCGGTTTTCTTGCAAGCTCGACCCCCTTTTCATGTACATCTTGACTGTACTATAAGTCCATTTTTTGTTGAAATTGAGTTTTTGTAACTCGTGGAATTTGTAGAGGTTTCTCTGCCATGAAGAGGTTGAGAATACCTGTCGGCGTATTCATACTGATGCAATGCGGAAGGGCAGATTTCGCTTGTTAACAATAGAAGGTGGACTAATGTGACTTGGATTCATCTCTATAGATGGGCTACCTACTGGAGCTATTGTTGAACAATAGTTGTGAAGCTAATGGCGTCCAGAGAATCCTTGTCTGATTTCGACACTGACTTTGATTGATGACTTCAATCACGATAGGGTTCTCTTCGGTCTACGAGAATGTACAAGTCGATTGTTCCTAATACGTTCCGAATTGTCGAGTGATAAATGACGAAAAACGCTAAGGGACTTATTTGACCCAAATATTATCTGTATGCGTGAAGAAAGATCTCGTGATGCAGAAGATAGAATTTGACCCTTTTGTGAACAATCATGAGGCTGATGGGTGTAATTTTTACTATCAACGTGCTCTCGAAAATTCAAATCTGCATTCTCTTGAGTGTTATTTATAATTACGAGATCACATTACGGATCCTTAGATGGAGCGTTAGAATATTCATTTTAGTATTTGAAAATTTAAGGAGAGGATGGAGGAGTGACACTTTGAAGGTTTTTACAAGCTGAACACGATGGTGAAATCAGAATTGCGATATCTTATTCCGTTCTCAAACTGGAGCAATTTGAAGATGAAGAAACGTAGTGGATACGGACATCATGTTCTTCAATGGAGACATTTTACATAAAACCAATTATTTCTTCAAAAATTCGCTCTTATAGCCATGTTGCATAACTGGATTTTTTAAATTTATTTATTTATTTATTTTTTTTTTGTGCTTGGCAACGCATTGCTCATTACGTGGACCCCCATCCTCTCCTAACAATTTATAGATCGACTGTCAGTAAGGGGAAACAGGGGTATCTGGCGCAGGGCCCATAACCTATCTATTGATGTAGGTACCTACACACTTGACAGCAGTAGTGAGAACAGGGGGTATATCTGGAGAATAGGCCTACAGGGGGCAGGGACTAAACTCACTCGACATGAACTTATCATTTTTCATCCCAGATGAACCATTTTTTTGCGGTTGTTTGAGTCAAAACGTGGTCATTTCGAGATCAAAGTTTTTCGAGGTGACCAAGTTTTGACTCGGAAAACGTCGTAAAACCCGTGTTGCCAAAAACCCATTTCTCCCTACTACTGTCAACTGTGTACCAACATCAATGGATAGGTTATGGGCCTTTACGCGCGGAACACCTCGAGTATCCCCTTCCTGATTTACCTTCGGATCTCCCGTCATCAACGACTCTGCCTGCATGATGTCTTCAAAGGATAATAGCGTCGTAATGTCACCTGTTTCCATATCTTGTCATCGGACTATTTTAAACCAAGGTCAACACGGGATACGAAATGACATTTGGAATCTTCCTTGAGCTTTACCTTGATAATCGCTCTTCCAAAATATGTTATTACGAAAAATGAAATTTCATCAATGCTACAGTAACTACCCTTTGTAGGCGGAGGCTGTGCTGAAGGAAGGAGTTGTTTTAACGTTAAATCGTGTATCTCACATTTTTGTTTATTGTTCTTCTTAACCGCTATGTACAAGAGAAAAAAATTAATAAACAAATCAATTTAAAAATAATGTTAAGTTCAAAGTCGAATAAAATTTAGTTGACATTTATTGTTCAGCCGGTACTTCAGTTTCTTGTCCCATTACGTTCATATCGAGGGCCGACTATGGGGCCGTGGAAGCGGTGGCTAGGAGGCCGTGGAAGCGGCGGCTAGGAGGCCGTGGAAGCGGCGGCTAGGGGGCCGTGGAAGCGGCGGCTAGGGGGCCGTGGAAGCGGCGGCTAGGGGGCCGTGGAAGCGGCGGCTAGGGATGACGTCATCATGACGAGGGTCATGGCCCAAAGATTACCCCACATTACACCAATGGATTTTTTCGTTTGGGGATTCATCCATCAACAAGTGTACTCTACACCTGTTAACAACTTCGAATTTCTTGTCTGGAGTAAAACTTTTATTTTTACCTTGATAATAATTATTACATTCTTCATGCTAAGTCTGCTCTAATCGGCTAACGGAATGAGATATAGCAATTCTAACTTCACCGTCATGTTAAGAGTTGAAATGTCCAAGACATGAGGGGGGTTTTGTGGTGTATTTGGGGGCGTTGGGAGAGTGGGGAGGGGGGTTCACCCACCAAATTCCAAAAACTAAACGGTCTGGTAAGTGACACCTCATTTTAATAAAGGTTTTTTACACTCTGAACACGATGGTGAAGTCAGAATTGCTATATCTTATTCCGCTCTCAAACTGGAGCACTTTGAAGATGAAGAAACGTGGTTGATACTTGAGATACATACTGGTTGATACTTGAAGTACATGTACTTCATGGACATCATGCTCTTCAATGAAGACATTTTACATAAAACCAGTTATTTCTTCGACAATTCGCTCTTATAGCCACGCTATCTGTCACTCCGCACCTCACGTCCCCCGTCACGTCCCCTCCCGGCAACTTAAGAGATTGCTCCCGAATCTTTCCGGCATTCCTTTTGTTATTGTTTACATAACTAGAGCAATCAACCGTCATGAGTTGCAGTAAATGCGTTGACCCCCTGTTGCCGGAAGACACGATTGTTTGTGTTCTGTGTGGCGATCAACTTCACTACTACTGTGTCGGGCTACTCGAAAAGAATTTTCGACGCATGAACAAAACTACACTTGCTAATTGGAAATGTACGAATTGCAGGTCAACTGATACTGCGCAATGTAATATTAAGGATGATATTCGCTCAATGTTTATTGAATTGAAAAATGAGATGCGGAACGAGGCTGGTGCTACTAGAAGGGAGTTAGGCGATCTGATCACTGGCTTGTCGGGGAAGATTGATAGTTGCATCGAGAAGTACGAGCTACTAAGTACCCGGGTGGATGATTTGAGGGTCGATGTTGATTCGAGATTAAAGGTCTTGGAGGACCGTGTTGGTTCCTTGGAGGGTGGGTCTATGAATGATCATTGTAAAATTGATATTGAATCCAACTTTGCGGAATTAGAGGACCGTCGCCGCAGGGCATCTAATGTGATCGTTTACGATTTCCCCGAACCCACTGCTACTGACCGGCTGGAAGCTATCGGGGAGGACCTCGCCAATTTGAAACAATCCCTTGCTACGATTTCTCCAGAATTCGAAGGGCTGGTCCAGCGACTATCTCGTTCGGGTACTCGCCGCCCTAATGTAGCCCGTCCTCTCAAGGTCATTCTCGATTCGCCTTCCGCAGTTACTAAACTATTGGTAGCTAACCGCTCCACTCGCCCGCGGGTCCTCTCCGTGTCCTCTGACAAGACTCCTATGCAACGCCAGTTTCTGACTGACTTGAGGGCCGAGCTAAAGCGTAGAGTGGATAATGGTGAACACAACCTTACAATAAAATATGTAAATGGTGTACCTAATATAATACGAGTATCATCTCCAGATCCCCGATCTTCATGTCCAACTTCAAAAAACGGTTGAACAAGCCTGTTACACTCTCAGCGTATTATCAGAATTTCTCCAACGACTTACCAATTCCACCGGCCTCTCCGTCGTCTTCCTCGCGCAGCCAACCATCTCCTTAGTGTCTGCCCAGATTTTGATTTTTTTTTTCGGACTCTCTTTCTAAACTTATGTTGGTATTTGCCAGTATTTCATTATTTTTTCCCAGCTACATTTGTCTGTTTATTCAAAGCGTTTGAAGTGTGTATTTTTCTTCCTATTTTATTTTTATTATTATTATTTTTTTTTAAAGTCTCTGATCTGTGTGCTGACTCGTAATTGTTACGCTGTGTAATTGGGCTTGCCCGTAATAAATAAATAAATAAATGCTGCATGACTGTTTTGGTTTATTATCTTCGATAATGAACCATTGGAATCGCCCAAAGAAAAAAAAATTTTAACCCCCCCTCAAAATTTGTTGGTTTACGTTTCAAGATACGTAGATTCAGAAAATCGAATTAAAAAAAATCCGTCCGTCCGCCGTACGCCGTCCGCCGTCCGCCGTACGCCGTCCGCCGTCCGCCGTCCGAGGCACTTTGCCCAGTTAGCGTTGAGTTAAAATTACGAAATTTGGTTTCTGGGTTTGGACCAGCCCTACAATGATCCACGAAACTTTTCATAACCCTAGGTCAAGGGGAAGGGGTTCAAAACGAATTTTGAAATTTTGAAAATTCCATATCTCGAAAAATTCCCATCAAACGGTATGTTTTTTATTTCATATTTAGATAGAGTTTGTTCCGTAGAATTTTTTAAGACCATCCGCAGCTTTGTACGACCAGCCGTTCGTTCACAATGACGGCTCAAAGATTGTGCCTCACAACACGATCATGAATCAAACTGTTGAAACACAGGTCCATTTTCATACTAACATCATATGGCTTAAGTGATGTCGAGTTTGTTGTTCTGAGGTGCGTTTCGTGCTACTGAAATGAAGGTAATTTCGAATGTTTGTTGGTAGGTACTTCTTTTATAGAAAAATTATTACCGACGTAGTATTAAAAACCCCAGAATCGTATTAATTAATCATAATTAATAATAATAATTAGTAATTATAAATACGAATTATCAATACCTAACAATAAATTATAATAATTTTCAGTAGGTACTTGATAAAATTGTTAATAATTAGTGATAATTGACAATAATAATTAATCTGACATTTAGAATCTAGACATTTAGACCTAGTGATCTAGACAGAAGGGTGATCTGTACAAAGAAGATAATGAACCGTTGTGTCAAGAATTTGCAGAGTTTTTTCGTAGGGATGGGTCGGTTGCACTTTTTACCGGTTCGGTTTCGGTTCGGATTTTTTAAAAATCGGTTCTCGGTTCTCGGTTTTTTCGGGTTTTTTTACAGTTGCGCTTAGAACCGGTTTTTGGGCCAAAGCAACTCTAATTGGAACTTCAATTAGTATACAATTAATAAAATAAAATACAAAAAATTACTAAGTCAAGTAGGTAATAAAAAAATCACAAAATGTATAAACCGACAACCGAAACCGACCCATCCCTAGTTTTTTGTGGTCGAAATGATTTATGGTTTATTGGCGGATCTGATGTGTTTATGCACCTCTTCCCTCACGACGAAATGCAATAAAATCCTGAATTTATACCTTCGTAATTGAATGTAAAAATGCATAAAATATGTGGATGGGCGAGCAAAGCCAGGGGTTGTTTCTAAATAATAAAACATGACATTAACTGTTCAATAGGCTGCGTTTATATTGTGGTTTCGTGACATTGTAGTATACATTTTCCAAAGAGGAGTCACTGATGACGATATCTTTGATTTTCGGCACTTGAGATTTGAGTTTGTTGATGAAGTCGAACAGATCAGACCATTTCATGTCTTTTTTGTTGATGTCGAACGACATCATGTAGGATTGCTCATCTTTTATGGAGTAAGCAGAGTGGAAAGTTCCGTCGATGGTTTTCTTGACGGCGTCCGCGTCGTTTTCAGTGGAGTCGATGGTCATTTGTACAATCACGTTGAATCCAGCGGAGTAGGAAATTTTTAGCTGACCTACGGTGCCGAGGCATTTCATGTAACCGTCCGCCATGATAGTGACGCGATCGCACAGGGCTTCGCTCTCGTCCAAGCTGTGAGACGTGAGGATGAAAGTGCTCCCGTGATCCTGACTTTTGTTGAACAAACTCCACAGTTTGCACCTCGACACGGGATCGACTCCTGTCGTCGGTTCGTCGAGCAAGACGACCGAAGGGTTGCCGATTAGAGACATAGCGACGCTCAATTTCCTTTTACTCCCGCCGCTGTACGAACCGCAGTTCCTACCGATGATTTGATTCATGTCTAAAACCTCCGCCCATTTCTCCACTGCGGTCTTCAGGTCCGTCCCGACGAGTCCTCTTAAGCCTCCGATGAGTTGCAGCAGTTCTCGCCCAGAAAGAGACTCCAGCTGCCCTTCAGATTGTGGACAAAACCCCAAAGCCTTCATGTACTTCCGTCTACTTCTCCCTAAACTTCTACCTTCAATCCTAGCATCGCCCCTATCACCATCCACCAAACCAGACAACATTTTAAAAGTGGTCGTCTTACCAGCCCCGTTCAGCCCTAAAAGTCCAAAAAACTCCCCTTTATCCACAGTGAAACTTATCCCATTTGCAGCCCTGCATTTCCTGTAAGACTTCGTCAGGTCATCCACTACCACAACATGCTCACAGTCATCACCTAAATTCATGATCCGATTTCTCTCTCTGAGAACATCCCCATCCACCTTTGACGTATCGTAATTCAACTTCGAACGACACTTGAAAATTTTGCAAATCCTTCTCCATCCTCCATCATCAATAATTACTACTACACCGAGAAAAACTGCAGAATTGACAGCAAGGTATATCAGCTGCAACTGTACGTCTCCAAGTACATCACTAAGTGACTCGTCGTTGTCAAACCTTCCCCTGGTTGAGTAGTCCATGTAGATCACCTTTTGCGAAGACAGATTAAGTTGAAGGGACTCAATAAAAGGAATTAGAGGCACCAGGTAAAAAATATACTTGAGTTTAACGACCAGAAACCCTGTATTTTTGAAAGTGGAAAATAACACAAGAAAAGTGAAGTAAAGAGAGTACATGACGATTGCTACCATTCCGTAAGCTGCCATGCACTTGGTGACTTGTTTGAAAAAAAGGCTGAATACGTACGCGTAGCTGATGGAGCTGAGTCCAAACATGATCAAAATTATGATCGTAACTAAGAAATGCGGGTGTTGAGTGAACAAGGGGTCAGCGGCAAAGGCGTTATCCCAGATGACGAACACGACTACAGAAACTGCCACGACGCACAAAACAATTATGGAATCCACGAAGTAATTGACCGTCCAGTAAATGGAAGAGTGCAGGCCGGTCATGAGTTGCATGTGTTTTAAAAGAGACGTGCGCTCTTCGTGGGGGAACATCACGAAGTAGCTGAAGGACTCAAGAAACCCTGTGCAGAGTATGATGAGGAGCATGAATTTCAGGAGTTGAGCAACGCCCGGTAAATCAAGCTCTACGTTAAACACCGGTTGTAAGACAATTTCGGTTTTTATAGACTTGTCACTACCGTTGGCTTGAATCATAGCGTTATTTACCATATTGACAGCAATATGCACGGCGATTGTGGCCACACTTGAATAGTAAACCGTCAAATTGCTTCTTGAGTCTACTGAAAATATCATTTTCGTTCTGTAAAGTTTCAGATTTTTTGATGCTTCATTCATGAGGGCGTCTTCGATATTTTGATCGATCACATGATAAGTGCCGCCTTGGAGACTTATTGACGACTTGAAGATTTCGCTTAATTTGGACGGGTTTGCGGAAACCAGACTCGTCGTTTCTCCGTACGATTCTAGATTGGCGGCAACTCCGCCTTCTTTTATTGTGACGGGGTTGAAAATTCCAGGTAGAATCAAAGCGATCAGTAGTGAAAAAACGGGCCAAATCAGGATGTACAGGACCAGCGATTTCCACTTGTGACGCGTCCAAGAATATCGTTTAGAAATAAGAAGTTTGACTTGTGATGTCAGCAGAGATGTGCCTGTAAGGAGCTTGGGATCACTTCTGGACGGCATAGACGTCTCATCGACGAAAATACTCACGCCATCTTCTTGCCGAACTTTCAAAAACACGTCGTTGAGTGTACCGCTGGTAACTGAAATGCCAACTTTGCTTCCGTACGTTTTCTCAACAAACCGTAGTAAATCAAGAACGTTTTCTGCATTCACTCCAAGGACGAGCTTTTTATCACTTTGACTCACCACGTACGTCGATTTGAACTGTTGCAGTGGTTCTAGAAACTCTTCAGACATCTTCAAGGTTTCAATTAAAGGAATGAAGGATACCTGATACTTGACACCGTACTTGGATTTCAAGAATTCGTTGGACCCCAGGACTCTCAAATTGCCTTCACTGAGAATCGCTATGTGGTCGCTTAAAGCGTCAGCCTCTTCCATACGGTGAGTCGTCAGTATTATCGTCCTTGATCCTCTCGCTTTATACAGAATATTCCACACTTCTCGTCTCGCTACTGGATCCATTCCTGAGGTCGGTTCGTCCAAAAGTAATATTACGGGGTCCCGAACCATTGAAATGCACAGTGTTAATTTTCTCTTCATACCACCTGACAGGTTGGACACAGCCACGTTCTCCTTCGCCGACAAATTGAACTGAACCATCCATTGAAACGCTTGGAAATTAGCTTTGCCGTAATCAGCTCCTTGCAGCAGCGAAAAGAAAACTAAGTGCTGTTGAACGGTCAGATAATCCATCAACAAGTCGTTTTGAGGGCTGTACCCGACATTGCGACGGAAACTTTCCATATTGTTGCCCATAGAAAGATCTTGCCCATTCACGAGGATTTGTCCATGGGTTGGTGTCAGCATACCGGTTATCACCCCCAGTAGAGTGGTTTTGCCAGCACCATTCTCACCGAGGAGGCTCGTGATTTGATTGGCGTATATGTTGATGGAAACGCCTTTCAAAGCCACGACTTTACCGTAGTATTTGTGGATTTGTCGAACCTCTAAAGCGACCGGCATTTCATTTGTTACGTCCTCTACGACAGGCGTTACTGGGACTACAGAAGGTTCTTTTCTTCGACGTGATTTGAAACTTGGGATATACAGGCAAGGGAAATACCACGGTTTGGCCGTTCCGTACGTACGCGGCCAAACCATGTTGCTGTAAATCAGCAGGAGGAGTACGAGAAACGACCCAGCGACCATACAAATTACACTTTCACCGACGGATAACAGACTATAATTGACGGGTGGTTGAGAGAAGAAATTGCCAACTTTTACACCTTCGAAAGACTTTTCATATTCGAGCATCGCAGTTATACATTGATGGAGACCTCCAACTGGGAGCAAGCACACCGCCCTCAGCACAAAGTCACTTTGAAGGCCCATATTCAGCAATCGAATAACAGCGCAGCCGCCTAAAGTGAATGCTGACACACAAACTCCCCACATGGTGGAATTCGTGCAGAACGTCGATAAGAACGTCGCGTACACGAGAGACGTGTGGTAATACGTCATCAAGACCAAAAATACCACCCACGTACTGGTGTTGAGGTAAAGGACGTGGTCGACAACTGGATACACCATCACTAAAGTGTGAAATATCGACATCGTCGTGAGAATGAGCGAAAACGTCAAGAACCACGAAATTAAACTGTGAAAGTAATTGACGCCGTAAATTGCTAGCAGTTCACCAATTCCAGATGTTTTCTCTTCAACGACTTGTTGCCCGAAACGAGTCATTATAAAAACTGATGAAAACGTTACGAAGTACCAAACGCTCGACGGACCCACTTTAAAGCCGCCTCTTCGATCTATGGTGGTGTATTCTGGGTACGGGTTTTTTCGTAAGGTCCAATCTTGTCGTGGGATGTCGAACATTTCCATGTAAGCGTTGTCCACAGCCGCTTGTACAGCGACTTGTCCATCTTCGATCAGGTGTTCATCAGCCGCGCTCGGACCTGGAGTTTCGAATATTGGAAAAATCCCCATGTCCTCCCTCACGAAAACCGTATAGTCGAGTTTGTTTGGGGAAATCTCGTTGAAAGCGAGTCTTAACGATCCGTCGCCCAAGACGTCCGCCACGTCTGATCGTTTATTCCAAAAATCGACGAGCAAGTTCGGGTGTCGCTTCGTAACTAAAGAAATCAATTTGCGAGTCGGTTCGTCGTTAGGGAAAACGATTAATTCGCGGGTTATCCGCAAAGCCTCCAGTACAACCTCTTCGGTGATCGGGGGGAAATTCTGTTTCTCGGTGACAATTTTGAACTCTTCCGCTTTCTTCGGGTTTATTCCCACCGACGTGACGACCGCCGTTATCCAGAGGACGGACACTAAAATGTAGGAAACGGTCCACTTCCGGTGGTTTCTCAAGAAGAAACGCCCTCTCCAATACAACGCTCTACAAACTGACATCTTTTCTAGTAAAACCACAACTTCCGAAAGACCCCTAAGAAACCGTACCAATTCGTTATTACAACTTAGTCATACTTAGTCACTTGAACCAGTCAATATTATCAATGAATTATTCTCCGTAGCGTGAAAACCCCTGAAATTCTGACTGGGAGAGTGGTACTTAACTTTACTTTGGTGATTTCCAACTCTTCAACAGGTGGTACTTAATTTGGTTCTTAGTGTCAAATTTGAATGGTGGAGGTAGTTGGGACAATCGAAAAGACCCAAAAACCTAGATAACAGTATAAAACTGTGGTTCTATCTGGCCATTCATCGAAATCACAACAAAATCTTCTTTTTCACCCTTGTATTTGAAGAACGTTGTCTGTTTCGTCAACGGTCGGTATGACTTGAAATCTGCAAAAAATCAAAAGTTTGGATTTTAAATCAAAGTTTTAAATGAGGGGCTCAGCACAAGGGGTATAAGTGACATTTTCATTGCATTATTATTATTATATTATAGTCTTTTACCTTAATTGTAAAATATGGAATCGCGGTACTCAAGAAGCTAAATGCTCTTTATGTAACACATGTCAAGATGAGGATATATATCATTTTTTATGCGGCTGTCCAGTCTTGTCGGAATTCAGGTTCAAGTACTTTGGTAGGAGCACCTTTGAAGGCTCTGAAATGCTAGCTATTCTCGGTGACAGTACGCGCCAGATGGCACTTTATAGTTTTATTAAGGAGGCTTGGATGTACAGGAATTCCCTAGTTCAAGAATTTAATTACTAAGTCGAGAAAAATGTTTTACCTACTATTTATTCTGTGTTTGAGTTAAAAGATAACAAGAAAGAGAAAAATAAAAAATAAATAAATAAATAAATAAAAAAATAAAAAAAAATAAAAAAAAATATAAAAAAAAATGATGTACCTACCTACTATGTCGTATAAAATGATGTATCTACTATGTACTCTGTGCTTGAGTTATGAGGTAACCAATTTTATTTTGAATTAAGAGATAACCAATTCGCTAAGAGATAACAAATTTTATTGTGATTTTTGGTACTTACTTCGAGCGGAAGCTAATTATGTATTTATTTATTTTTTGAATGCCTATCTCTTTTCTTTCTACACCGGCAGACTCGGATTCATGGCCAAATTTGCCAAATCCTATTTGTTTTATTTTAAATTATGTTTTTAAACTTTGTTTTTTGGTTTCAATAAAACATTTTTCTGCTTCTTCTTCTTCTTCTTCTTCTTTAGGTCTCTTCTTCACCACTTAACTCGATTACAGTGAAAATGTCACTTATACCCCTTGTGCTCTGAGCCTCTCATATTATAAATCTTGTGTCCAAGTATTGACGAGACCGAAAAAATGATAGGCCAGATTTTCATCCACTCAGAAAAACCCCTGACCGAAAGATCTAAAATGTTTGGAGCACAATATACATAACGTAATAATTACGTTATAATTATTATAACCCTTGAGCTCCAAACGTTTGGCGAAACAAGTTTGGAGCACAAAAGGTTTAAAAGGTACTTCAATATCTGAAACTCAATCTGTGTCCAATTTGTAATTAACCCTGTGTGACAAACTACGAACCATTAGCATGGTGAACCTGACTCTCAAGTTACCGCCTGTCAAGTGAAGGAGCTACATTTGCGTAAAGCAGAAGATGCAAAAAATTATATATGTATATATTCCGTTGGGTTAATACGAATTCTAGTTGAAAGTGCTATGAATTGGTTTACTTACACAACCCTTCACGTTTTCAAGCTCCATCCAAACATATCGCCGAGAAAATTCTGTCTTGTGTTCAATATTTACGAAACAGATGAATGAGAGCCAAAAGCCTCGTTGACGAAATAAGAGAAACTTATTTACCCGAAGACGAAGACAAATAGTTGCCCACTAAACGTGTGGAGCCGGGCTAAGCTCCAACAGAAAACGTCGAATACCACAAACACGATTGAAAACTATACAAAGTTCACCAAACACAACTGTGTACTTGTAACTGTTTAGTTGTTTCCAAGTGACGTCCATGAAATTAGTTTTAATCAACCGTATTTGGTGATTGTTATGAAGCAATCGATTGAATTGTAGAGCAAGTAGGTACCATCCCCAGACTCATAGGAACTGACAATGTCCATGATGGAAATGACAACCGTGCGAATTTTTTCATACGCTTACACCATTTGTGTGATGCAGTCCCAATATGAAGTTATTCAATGTTATTCAACCTCCTATCAATAGAGGACCGATTCTGTAGGAATAGTAGCGTTGAACTATTTTATTCAGAACAAATTTACGACAGTTTAATTATTTTTTACCTCCTGAGACATCTAATTTCTATCTACCTAGATCACCATCTATCTCCCTAGACACTATCATTTTTTTCAAATTTGATATCTGAAACCTGTGTGGGACGAAGCGTTTACGACAGTTTAATTATTTTTGACCTCCTGAGACATCTAATTTCTATCTACCTAGATCACCATCTATCTCCCTAGACACTATCATTTTTTTCAAATTTGATATCTGAAACCTGTGGGACGAAGCGCTTACGACTTTAATTATTTTTTACCTCCTGAGACATCTAATTTCTATCTACCTAGATCACCATCTATCTCCCTAGACACTATCATTTTTTTCAAATTTGATATCTGAAACCTGTGGGACGAAGCGCTTACGACAGTTTAATTATTTTTTACCTCCTGAGACATCTAATTTCTATCTACCTAGATCACCATCTATCTCCCTAGACACTATCATTTTTTTCAAATTTGATATCTGAAACCTGTGGGACGAAGCGCTTACGACAATTTTTTTTTACCTCCTGAGACATCTAATTTCTATCTACCTAGATCACCATCTATCTCCCTAGACACTATCATTTTTTTCAAATTTGATATCTGAAACCTGTGGGACGAAGCGCTTACGACAGTTTAATTATTTTTTACCTCCTGAGACATCTAATTTCTATCTACCTAGATCACCATCTATCTCCCTAGACACTATCATTTTTTTCAAATTTGATATCTGAAACCTGTGGGACGAAGCGCTTACGACAATTTTTTTTTACCTCCTGAGACATCTAATTTCTATCTACCTAGATCACCATCTATCTCCCTAGACACTATCATTTTTTTCAAATTTGATATCTGAAACCTGTGGGACGAAGCGCTTACGACAGTTTAATTATTTTTTACCTCATGAGACATCTAATTTCTATCTACCTAGATCACCATCTATCTCCCTAGACACTATCATTTTTTTGAAATTTGATATCTGAAACCTGTGTGGGACGAAGCGTTTACGACAGTTTAATTATTTTTGACCTCCTGAGACATCTAATTTCTATCTACCTAGATCACCATCTATCTCCCTAGACACTATCATTTTTTTCAAATTTGATATCTGAAACCTGTGTGGGACGAAGCGCTTACGACAGTTTAATTATTTTTGGACTCCTGAGACATCTAATTTCTATCTACCTAGATCACCATCTATCTCCCTAGACACTATCATTTTTTTGAAATTTGATATCTGAAACCTGTGTGGGTTGTTTACGAAGCGTTTACGACAGTTTAATTATTATATTTTACCGAGTGAATATAGCAATGTGGTCAATCCCCGACTCATGGTTAAAATTTCCAGTCTCTAGTTCACCGGGAAGATGAAAACCGAGTAAATATTGCATTGTCATCCAGTTCTGATCTATTTTTAAAATTTCAAGTCAATAGATCATCATCAAAATTTAATTTGTATTATTACAAAAAGGTATTATTTAAACGATTTCTAAGCGTTGAACTATTTCTAATTCTGAACAAATAAAGTCGCATTTACAACAGTTCAATTATTTTTTACCTCCTGCACTCATATAAACCAATAAATGTTGTCCATCCAAATAGTGGACATGGATACCCGGAGTCGGTCCCTACAGGCATTTACTGTATTTTGCAATATTTAACCCTTAAATTACCAAAAGGATTCTGTTGGTTGTCTCAGAAAATATTTGTCGGCCGCAAGTCCTGCGCTCGACCTCATCGAACTGCTCACTCGCTGCTCCTCTGAATGACCGACAAAGTGGCCATTTTGGTCTAAAGTGAAACAGGCGAGGACGCCTCATTCAAGCTCCAGCAAGTAGCATCTTAGGAATATCAGTTGCTTGTGAAAAGAAAACAAAATTCATTTTTTCGGTTATTTATTTATTTATTTATTTCATTATTACGGGCAAGCCCAATTACATTAATGGTCAGTGATACAGACAGATTATACAAAACTGAAATATGATTATGAAAAAGGAATAAATGATAAAGACTTTACAATTTAGGCACCACGGATAAGAGACATGGGTAATTCACTATAGGATGGCACTAGGGGTATTGCAGACTACAGTCTTCAACTTCGAGAGGGAGTCATTAAAAAAATCAAAATCGGGATTCAAGTTCAACAAGAGATTTGCAGTTCTTGGGATACGACGAAGGGGGCGGTTGAGCTGGTAATTTGTTGGCGAGAAAGGCGAGTTGGCGGTTATGGGGTAATACAGACGTTTTTTGTGTCTCCTGTAGAATTTCCAAAAAACAACATACATGGTTTTGCACTTTTACTGTCGATTTCTTCATATGCTGAGTAGGTGTCAGTTTTGACCTACATGAGTCATTTTTTAATTAATATTGAAAGGTAATTTTATTGTACATTAGAGAGGGGAAAGGGCTGGGGAGCTATAAAAGCCTTTCGCCGAGTGCTGGCCGAGATGTCTCGGCCGGACCCCCACTCCCACCCACTCTGACGGCACCCAGTACTGTTCTCTCATTTCTGGGCGGACAGATCATTGAATCCTAAGATTCTTGGATAAAACGCCCAGGGAGCCGCCCCCGGGCCGACCAAGACTTCCGACAGACAGTCAGTATGGGGAATGTTCGTCATCTTGGGGATGTGACTAAACTTGGGGACGTTCGAAATGTGGAAGTTCGTCGCTGTCCTACCTCAGTATAATTAATATTAAATAAAGTTTTCAGTACAGGAAACACATGAGGTGTTCAAGCTCCCCCATGATGTCCACTTGTGGAGGTTTCACTGAAGGAAGAAACATTTTGGATCTGGCGATCTTGCGGCGTAAATCTTATTTCGTAATAACTTCGAGTGATTTTCCAAGTGAACTTTCAGAAGTGAACTCAGAGAGGGGGAAAAAACATGTTCGGAGGACATCAACCCGAAACGTTACCAGTGGGGATGGTAGAGGTAGCGTGAAGGCCTTGACCCGGTCTGGGGATTTGTACGGTCGGCGTAATCGGCCGTTTTTAAAGGGTATCATCAAACGTTAAAAGATAACAGTTGTCGAGAATTACCATTGAAATTTTGATTTTGGGATTTTAGATAAGCATGGCTAATACGGTTATTTCTTGTTAATAGGTTGTGGTATTAGGTTATTTTGGTAATAGGTTCTCGAAGCGAATAAGTCCTCAAAACAGTTACTCCAGTAGTAAGGTTTCTCTGGTAATAGGTTATCTGGTATTAGGTTAATGGACAGTATTAGGTTATTTGAAGTGTTTACGTTAATATTTAATGTTCCCCACCCCTACGCGTATTTCACAGGTTCCTTCGCGATTCGACATCCATAAGGCACCCGTATCCATTGCTTCTGAAGGACGTTCCTAAACACTGGATAGAAATATCGTCTCATTTCCACGCCCAATTTGTCCATCCCCCGACTTTCGCCTCAATTACTTAGATAGCTTATTACTTCTCCCTGTGTCAAACTATGTCGACATTCAGATGTCGACACGGAGTTCGTTCGTGCCCTTACGAGCTCTTCGTGCCTCTGGCTAGTGCAACGCTCGTTAACGCGGGGTACAGGACCGCTTTGCAATTTTAAACGTTCAACGTCCCTCATAGTCTTGACGGATAGTCGCATTTCTCAACTAAACTCCCTCGAAGAATGTAGAAACATTTGAAAAACGGGTGAATGTACCCATAACACACTTGAATCGACAACTAAACGCGTTTTTACAGCCCCAGTTGAATTTTAACGGTACCGCCGTTCAACAAAAGAAGATCTCGTTTTAATAGTAGCATGTTTAACATCAACTCCTGATTCCTCAATCTGATTTTTGCATCAAAGATGAAAACGTTTGTTCTTTAGTTTAATTACTTTTTTTTATTATTTTTAATCAAATTCAAGGTGTTTAGAATAAGGTGTTCAAGAATATTAAACTTTAAGAAAAAGAAAGGAAATCATCTGAAATTTTTCACGTGGAAGGTCCAAACTTCGATGAGCTGCTGTCTACAGGCCCTGCGAAGAATAAGGACTTCTCTTAAGAGAGTTCTCGCTTTTCGTCGGCGGCCGTCTTTTGCTCTCTTTTTCTCTCTCTTTTACATACCGCCGAATATGGAAGGGTTTCTACCATTTCTCGTTTCGAAAAATTGTTGCAGGATTTGTGGATACTATGTCGTCCTTTCAGCGAATTTTCTCGGTCCAACCGAGGCACAAAAAGGTGTACAAAGCTTCATAGAATGACGTTTGCTTGGAGGATGGTTTGAAGGTTGAATGGCCAGAGGATGGTGTCTGGTGAGCTGTTGAGCATGACGTTTCTCTCTTTTGCATATTTTGTGTTTAGAAAAATGAAAGCGAAGGACAAGGAGCAGAAGAAACGACTGGCTGTCGATGCGAAATAGGTAGCAGGAAGACATATCCACGATCTTAAAGGACTCCCACAAGGGAGATTATCATTTTCTCAATGTTTGTAATGACTTTTATCTCTCGAGATTTTCGCTAATGAAATAGAGGTATTTCATCTCTTCTGCAGGAAGGAAAAGTTTCAAATCCAGTTCAATTTATTTCAATAACCCGTAGAAAGAAGGTCTACTTCAGCCCTCAGTATGTACAGTTCTTGGTCTTTTTCATGATCGTATACCTTGTTCTCAAGAAGTTCTTCAGCACGAGCAGTTTTTACTTGAACCGTCTACAGGACGGAGGCCAAGGTAGATCCGTTGTCAATAGCAAGTTACCACTGGAGGTGGGATTGATCTGATAGAGTAGACGCGTCCGGTTTGTGAAATGGTGTAACAACGGCCATGCGTGATGTCAGCGCTTCGTTTCAGAGGGTAATATCGTCGGCCTCAGTGCAACACCACGTATCATACATTTTCCAAATTTTTCAGGAGAGCAAAAAAACCAATTTTCAATGATTTTCAGATGAAAAGATGGCGTTTTTGAACATAAAAGTGTATAGATGAGTGGAGGAGGTCATTTTACAACTATTTTATCGTATTTAATGTAGTAGACGTTAAATTTGTTAGGAGAATTGTATGATGAGTGGTGTTGTTTCGCAGAGCCAGGCTGATACGTGGTGTTGCCGGTGGGGTCTATAAGCAAAAAATGACAGGAAAAGCGGATAGAAACTCGAATGAATGAAAATAGTAAGAAACGTTTTATTAAAATTCTTTCCAACCTTGAAGCTGTACCTAGTTTGAAAAACAGAATTAGAAAAATGTTGCTATTAGCTTAAAATTACATTAATAATAAAGTTTTGGTTCTCAATCAAAGCCTATTGAAGCAGGTAGGTAGTCTTAATCGTTGGTAGAAGAATTGAAATTGTTCAAGGTTGAACTTTCTTCTTTTTGTTTTCCATTGAAGTCTTCGCTTCGTTTTTCCTCTGTCGTCTGCTTGCTCCACCGTGAGGAATCGCATCGAAGTAGCTGTGTGTATCTTGAGGTAGCATGGACTTAGTAAGGTAGTAAGGACTGTAGATCAAGCCACTTATCGTAAGGGATCGCTAGTCTACCTTGGTGAAGTTTGGGGAAATTTGTCGGGTTATTGATTTTCTTCGGTCGGGGCATGTCTTGGAGCTCTTCGTTGAAATTTAATTTGAACCTAATGAATCCACAAGGATCGTAATGGAGCACCCTCAGATCCATGACCGTGGGCTCACCTGTCTTTCGCCCTGGTCGGACAGACGGGTAGGCCATGGTTTTTGTGTCACTGTAATCCGTGAAAAACTCGTGATCAAGCAGTTTAGCCCTGTAAGGGAATGGTGATCTTCGAGCAATTTGAGTTAACATGGTGAAATTTGAAGGTACGTGGACGTCAACGTCTTTGAAAGCTCTTTCGATTGTTGCATGCACGGAGTCTACCTCCATTTGCGTGTGGCCACGTTCCAAGTACTTTTGCGTTATTGGAACACCACGAAATTTGTTCAAATGGAGCAAAGCATTCTAGAGAACCGAATTACGGTTTTGCGCTGTGCAGCCGTCAGAATAAATTATCATAGGCACTGCTTTCAAATTGAGCAATTCTTCAATGTAGTCAGTGAGGCACGACGCAAAAGTAGACGCACACAACGTTCCTTGTGTTTCCTCGAACCAGTAATTCTTTGAGTCCTTCGTTGCACGGTTGAAGACTGTATAATTATGAATACACAGCTTCAGTTTGTAGTATGCTGCGCTGGCACGTATGCTAGGTAATGGTTGTACGGCCATGAGATCTTAAGGCAGCTTCTTTGTCTTTTTCTAGTCTTGCAGCATCTTTCTTAGCCACATGATTTTGGTAATAAAATTTAAATTCAACTCATCTTCACTCGAAGGCTTGATGCGGGCAACTCCACATATCATACATGGTGCAACTCAACGTATCAGGCTCGATGAGCTAACCCTATTATTATTCAGCTAATTTCGTAAAGGGTTCTCCCGTTTTTGTTCACTACAGGTTCAGTAACTATTAATCTATCAGAATAATACAAAGAAACAGCTGGAAAAAGGCAATTTATCAAATAATACTCACGTTGTTGGGGACCATCACCGACACTCATGACTTTTCAACGGGAACTCGTGATGATACGTGGTGTTACCGTTGCATTTCTGATACGTGGTGTTGCTCAAACTGCGATTTCAGCGCTTTCTTTCGAGAAAATTAAGATTTTGAGTAGTTCAATCGATCCGCCGCGAGATTCCGCATCGAATGATACATAAAACTCATTTTTCACAAAAGTGTATGATACGTGGTGTTGCACTGAGACCGACGATATGCTATACTACATCTTGGTTTTTATGAGCTTGATGAAGACTGTAGGTAGAGTTGAAGTACAGATCACAAGGAAAGTGAGCACAACAAGGCTCATCAACTCATAACTACACCAACCTCGTTAAAGTGAAAGCACCAGTCGTTTCTTAAACCACTTACGAAACAACCGTTTTTTTAACCCGATTACCAAGATTTGAATAGTTACGTCTTTATTCGTACTCGTCGTCGTCAACCGTTTCCCAACTTTACAATGACGATTTGAAATTCGGACGACAATGCCCGTTTAGAGGTCGTGCTGCCCGCGATAAGATTTCGAACGGAGCATTAATGGTATTAGAAAGTCTGACACAATTCGAGTACGCGAACCGGCTTAGGGGTTTCAAACCCTTGCATAATAGAATTATTCTGTGCACCTAGAAAATAACGATGTGCGGAACAAGGAAGAGTAGAAAATCGCTCTGAGAGTGTGAGAGATGTTTGAGAGCAGCTCTTGACTAAAGAAAATAATATCTACCAACCGAAACCAACCAGGTAAGATCACTGCTTAAAACCCCACTACACATTTGCAAAACAAAGTTGCGATATACCTTACTCTCATCCGACCAATATGGACATATGCCCTTTCTATCTGGGGAACCTGTTCAAATTCTGAGTTCCGTCGAATCGAACAGCAACAGAATTCAACACTTCTGCGCAGAATCACCCATACACCACCTTTCGTCAGGAATCAAACCATTTACGACGACTTCAACATCCTTACGCCCTCCGAACTCCTCATCAAGTATACCACCTCATTCATTCGCAATAACCAGGACCACCCCAACCCACTTGCTGCTGAAGGATTCTTACCACCGCCATCGAATCCTCGCCTAAGACGTCCACGCTATATTTTTTGTAATTTTGCTGACATGGAATAGTAAATACGTTATACAGTAAACTTATCATATATCTCGAACTACTCCTGTTATAGGTTCAAACCATACTAACTGAAATTATGTACACTTATCCTCTGTCATTACACAGTAAACAATATACATTATACAGTAAACTTATCATATATCTCGAACTACTCCTGTTGTAGGTTCAAACCATACTAACTGAAATGATGTACACTTATCCTCTGTCATTATGGTGTGTTATATTGTATAACGGTCATAAATAAACTTGTCAAAAAAACCAACCGAAACAGTATTCACCTTATTACACCGTTGACATACGACTCTAGTTGTACAGGATGAAAAGTACCTACTGCCAGGTTAAGCAGTGAATGTTTAAAATAGTCCAAATCTTTGAAGTAAACCAACGCGTGCCATTGGACTTAGTCGATTTTTTTTTTCTTGGTAGGTCGATCGACTCGTTCATTATCTAATACGTCGTGTTTTACGTCATAGCGCGGACCGACTGGGGCAAATCCTGGTAACGGCTATGTTTAAAGAATTACTTGAATTTTTTTATTAATTTCATTTATCTGAAATAGGCATAATAATATGTATTATCTGAAATAGGCATAAATACATATGTATTATCTGAAATGTAAAAAGAGTAACACTTAATTTAAACAATTGAAATCTTACGGGAATTTTCGCGTTACAGCGTCATCAGCCCAGGAAGAAAAGGAAGAAAGGATTTTCTTCCTGGGCTGATGAGGAAACGAAAACACTCGCGGTGATATACCGTATAAATATTTTCACAGGAGGAGAAAATAGAAAGACAGTAACACTTAATTTAAACTATTGTAAATCTTACGGTAATTTTCGCGTTACAGCGTCATCAGCCCAGGAAGAAAATCCTTTCTTCCTTTTCTTCCTGGGCTGATGACGCTGTAACGCGAAAATTACCGTAAGATTTACAATAGTTTAAATTAAGTGTTACTGTCTTTCTATTTTCTCCTCCTGTGAAAATATTTATACGGTATATCACCGCGAGTGTTTTCGTTTCCTCATCAGCCCAGGAAGAAAATCCTTTCTTCCTTTTCTTCCTGGGCTGATGACGCTGTAACGCGAAAATTATCGTAAGATTTCAATTGTTTAAATTAAGTGTTACTCTCCTTCTATTTACTCCTCCCGGGAAAATATTTATACAGTATATCACCGCGAGTGTTTTCGTTTCCACAACCGGACATATTATCTGAAATAGGCATACATATGTATTATTTAGGTACATACTACACGTTTTTTTAGACCCCCCCAGCCCTATGACAAATCTCATATCCATGCCAAAAAGTGAACTTGTGAACATAAAACTTGCTTCTCAAGTACCTACTAAATTGGATTGATAATTCGAATACCATGTACACCGTTGCTATACCTGTTGCTATGCCCAAAATGCTACCAATTCTTTCACAAACTACACGACCCCTTGAAATCGGTCAGCTGTTTCTCCGTCGGCGTCACCCGAAAACCTTGACCTGCCCCAACGTCGTCCCTCTCGTTCGGCCGCAAGTCTGGTGGTTCGAGTCCTCATACAGCACCCACGTAAAAAGAAAAGAGTGGCATTTGCGTAGGAATCGAACCCGGTTGTTCGATCTTTAACAAATCGCCTACTCGGAAGACCTACTTGTGGCCAACCACTTCTTCTTGCTGATTCACGTAACAGCTCCCGATTTGGACCTCGGCTTGACACCTCCAGAAGTGCATTGTGCCTATCCGCCAGGACGCAATACGCAGAAAACCACGAACCCGAGGTCCAAACTGGGAGCAGGTTATGTTATCCCATAGAGAAAAGATTATAGAGGCGTGGAAGCGAGACCTGAACCGGGAGGTAAATGAGTCGCAGCATCACAAATTGTATGCACAATTGGACAGAACGGCGGAGGGTGGACGAAAGTATCTGGCACACGCGCTGTGTTTAGGGCCAGAGCTGAAATGTTAAATGTAAATTACAAATGGTGGAAGGAGGAACAGCAAACGAATGGTCACTGAGTAATTTGGCGCAGCAGTCTTTTAGTGAAAAACGAGTAGCCCTTTTCCAGTTACAAAGCACCCTGCCGTCGGTTAAAAGGAGAATTTCGTGGGCAATACCCTCACCACATCCTTCTGGCACAGGTTATTGAGTAAAGCACCTAAAAACTCCTGCTTTTTATTCTTAATCATGAGAGATCTCTGGATGTCCACAAACTTTCTAGATTTTCCTCCTAGAGGAAGTTCTTCAATTGTAATGTCCAGTTGTATTTCGAGTCAGGAAAATGTTTGGTGAGTGACAACAATCTTTCAAAGCAAATTCTGGGAAGTCTGACTTGCGGCATGGCCGGACTTGGCAATCAAGAAAGGGGACAAGACTGTGTGATAATTACCGTGGCATCGCCCTGCTCAGCACTGTGTATAAGGTACTTGCAGAGATTGTTGCAAGGAGGCTAGATAGCTACACTGAGGCCGTTTTGTGTGACTGTCAATGTGGCTTCAGAGCTGGCAGGTCCACAACAGATCAGAGATTTTACTGTTAAAGAAAAAAATCCACAGTCATGCAGCATGGCTATTAGAGCGAGTTTTCGAAGAAATAAATGGTTTTTATGTAAAATGTCTCCATTGAAGAACATGATGTACCTACATGAAGAACAAAGTATCTAAAGTATCAACCACGTTTCTTCATCTTCAAAGTGCTCCAGTTTTGGAACGGAATAAGATAAGAAATCGCGATTCTGATTTCACATGATCAGAATAAAAAAATGAGGTATCACTAGTGAAAATGGTTCAATTTGAAATAAACTTTTTTCGAGTTTTACGACGTATTTCGTTTCAGGGGTTTCCACATCAGGGGTATTGCGAACTAAAGCCTTCGAAATAGAGTGGACTTTTTTCGTTTTTCTCGATGTATTTGAATTGACAATAACAATTATTGTTGCTCTTGTTGAAGGTCCAATCGACCTATTTCAAACACCTCGATTCGATATAAAGTCGAATTTCGTTTTTTTTTTCGATGTATTTGAGTTGACATTCTTGTTGAAGGTCCATTCGACCTCAATCAAACACCTCGATTCGATATGAAGTCAACTTCTTTCGTTTTTCTCGATCTATTTGAGATGACAATTGCTCTTGTTGAAGGTCCATTCGACCTCAATCAAACACCTCGATTCGATATGAAGTCAACTTCTTTCGTTTTTCTCGATCTATTTGAGATGACAATTGCTCTTGTTGAAGGTCCATTCGACCTCAATCAAACACCTCGATTCGATATGAAGTCAACTTCTTTCGTTTTTCTCGATCTATTTGAGATGACAATTGCTCTTCTTGAAGGTCCATTCGATCTCAATCAAACACCTCGATTCGATATGAAGTCAACTTCTTTCGTTTTTCTCGATCTATTTGAGATGACAATTGCTCTTCTTGAAGTTCCATTCGATCTCAATCAAACACCTCGATTCGATATGAAGTCAACTTCTTTCGTTTTTCTCGATCTATTTGAGATGACAATTGCTCTTCTTGAAGGTCCATTCGATCTCAATCAAACACCTCGATTCGATATGAAGTCAACTTCTTTCGTTTTTCTCGATCTATTTGAGATGACAATTGCTCTTGTTGAAGGTCCATTCGACCTCAATCAAACACCTCGATTCGATATGAAGTCTACTTTTTTCGTTTGTCTCGATGTATTTGAGTTGACTATTGCTCTTGTTGAAGGTCCATTCGACCTCAATCAAACACCTCGATTCGATATGAAGTCGACTTTTTTCGTTTTTCTCCAAGTATTTGAGTTGACTATTGATCTTGTTGGAGGTCCATTCGATCTCAATCAAACACCTCGATTCGATATGAAGTCGACGTAGTAGTATTTACTATAGCCACCGAGAAGAGCCGGTACCAAGCTTGAGGAGACGCAGATTGGGACCTGAAAATAACCGTCGGTAGGAACAACCTCCCACTGAAAACTATCAAGTAAAAGTCCGTCAGGGGCTTTCGAGCGAGATAATTGTCCGCTCCGATGATGAACGATTCCGACACCGCCGTTAATGCAACGCGTATGATGAAGTCTGTCGCAGCGGAGGAGAACCCCCTCGTCGGAACAGTTTGAAAAAGGGCTGCGGATGTGCCCGTGCGGTAGTTACGTTGCGTTTTCAAAACAACTCGGAGGAAGCTCGAACCAGGTGAAAGTGATCCTTGTGATGTCACGGAGCTTCTTTTGTTTCTCTGGTCGTTTCTGACTGTCAAGTTTTCTGTAGGTCGTTCACACTCCGTGACAAATCCGACGCGGATGCCCGAACTGTTGGAAATCGCGGCGACCTTCAGGTTTTCGAACTTCCCGAGAATTTGAACCTGCGCAATGAACAAATCGTTAGCACCTCGTCGCCAAATATTGAGCAAAAATACTGCCTATGAAAAAACGCTGTTGCTACAAATATTTGACCATTGGCAATCGCACATTTCTCCAACAAATTCCTGAGATATTACGACACCACTAAATTTTGTAAGGAATGTCTATCGACAATTCTGTAAAAAGATGGAAAAGTGTGATAAGTCACATTTTCTATATTTTTCAGGAAAGCAATTTCAAAGTACTGCCAGCCCTCACAAATCAAAAGGTATGGTACAAGTATGCCCCGCAAATATCGATTGTATCGATTATCTCAAATACATCGATCCTTGTGGTATCGATGACGGCTCAATATGGCGCCCGGCGGATCTCGGAGGCTCCCGTTATCATTCGATAACTCGAATCGAGTTCTATTTCTATCGTCTTGTGCTTGTCATTTCACAGGGATTATTGTGTTCAGTACGGTGTTTGGATGGACGGTTTTTCATTCGGTATGGAGTTTTCATCAGTGACTTTTAAAAAACTCGTCAGGGAAGTGGTTGACGAGAAGAGTGCGGTCAAGTTTTTTCAACAACACGGCGTTATTCCTTCTGACAAACTGTGCCCTAACGGCCACGCGATGAGCTTGTCTCTCGGGACGAAAATTCGGTGGAGGTGTAATGTGCGTCCTTGCAGGTTTGAATGTGGTGTCCGCGTAGATAACTGGCTGAAAGGATCGAAACTTCCTACATACCTACATACTTGTACCATATTGAGCCGTCATCGATACCACAAGGATCGATGTATTTGAGATAAACGATATTGGCGGGGCTTTAACATACTTGTACCTGTTGAATAACAGGTAAGATAAATTTTATGTGTAGGTTTTCAATTTTAGCTTAAAAATTGCAAAAACATTTTTCAATTTTCCAAGCAGATTCCTGACATATGTGATATTGCCATCTTCCAAATTAGTCCGTTTACTATTTTTGTCGATTACCTCAATTACTCTTTGCTGCAATTTGTAATTTTTTGGATGGGTAGTAGGTAAAAACAAATAATAATGGGTGATAAAAAAAGCATTTTAAAAATCAGAATGTAAAAGTGTGTTTGTCAAAATCGTCACTTAAGTTCTGATACGGCCCAATCCAAATTTGTAATAAAAAGAGTTTATCACATTTTCTGGTTCGAATTGAAACGCGAGAGCGAATGAATTCAGTTCAATTTAAGATTTAATATTGGCTAAAACTCAGTGAAATGCTGAAACTAACCTGTTTTGAAAGGTAGTGAAGTTTTGTAAATTAACAGTTTTTCGTGTCACTTGAACAATGAGGACAATGTTACATCCTAATCCACATGTCATGTGAAAAAAGTTGTATTCAACTGAAAAAGAAGAAGGCAAATAGAATAATATTATATTATATTATTGTAAAATCGAACTGTTGAATTCCAGATTGTGCTCCAATTCTAACAGTATGAGTGAAAGCCTTGTGATTACTTTTGACATCTCAAAAAGGTCCTTCGAAATCAAAATTTTAGGAGTAAGACAGTCCCTTCAGTAGGAGTCGAATGTTTTTGATTACTTCTGACATCTTAAATAGGTCGTTAAAAGTCAAAATGTCAGGAATAAAACAGATGAGTCCAAAGACCGTCAGAAGGAGAAGAAACCTCATGATTTGTGTTGACACCTTAAAAAGATTCTTCAAAATCAAAATGTTAGGAGTAGGACTATCTGAATTATACTCTGCCATCTTCTGATTTTCACTTTTCATATCATGATATATCGTACGAGTACTCTGCCATCTTCTGATTTGTCATATCATAAATGGCCAACGCTTTTTCCAATGATACCGAAAATGTTTAGACGCTCGAACGTTGTAGAAATGTATTACCGACCTAGATGCTATAATAAAGTGAAAATACCGGTATCACATAATATTATTATGTCACTTTTTTCGAAATCGGTATTTTCACTTTATAAAAGCATCTACATACATTTCTACAGCGATCGAGCTTCTAAAAATTGCCGGTAACCTTGGAAAAAGCGTGGGCCATTAAATTTTATGATAGGTATCAAAATCAGAAGATGGCGGGGTATGATATGTTTTTATATGAAAAGTGAAAATCAGAAGATGGCAGAGTATAATTCAGATAGTCAGTGTGATATTATCACACTTTGCCATCTTTCTACAGAATTAATAATGACATTATTTTGTTATAAATAGTTCTTAAATAATTTTGTTATTTTTTTTATCTTCACAGCTTTTGACGAGCCCCTAATGAGAATGGGCGCCATGTTGAGAAATCGAATCGGGAGGAGAACTGGTGATCGGAGAAGGAAAGAAATCTGTTACGGTGAGTTTTTGGACAAATGAAATTAATTATTTTTTTCACAGTAGTTAATTAATTGTCACAGAATAATTAATAATAAAAATATCAACTTCGACACTTCTTCTGTATGTATACATAGTCAAATCAAGTACACCAAACTTCCTTACTTGTGGTGTTTTTGGTGAGTGGTGGTATTTATATGGGCCAAAATCCAACGACAATTTCACAGCTGAGTGTGAAACAACAAACAACGTTTTCGTCTTAATATTCTTTCATAATATTCATCATGTGACGACCAGATTCCAATCTTCAAGAAACTTGTTTGAGCCTCTTGAACGGTGCCAAGGCTGTCTGCCTGCACTAATGTTTACCTTGCACAGTTTTTGGTGCAACTCGCCTACTAATGTTGAAGTCGTTAAGAGAGTCTTAACGAGGGCATACTCATACACGTACTGAATGGGCTACTGGGGAATATCACCGGAGAGCTGATTGTAGACTTTATTTGTGTGTTCTCAATTGTCTCAAATAAAAAATTAATTAAACTAACTAAAATTTCAAATAAAGTACCCTAATAAAGTCTACCTACTACTCATACAATCGTAAACATACCTACGATTGGTCGCTGTTAAGGAAGGATTTGTCAGAGAGTGGAGGCTCACTGTACGCGGCGTATTAACCAATCATTTTGACATTTTATGTCTTTACTCTGGCACATAACTCGAAAAACGTTACACAAAAGCGTTACACGAAATCGTCACGAAAATTCCTGATGATTTTCGCTTACAACTGATTCGTTGCTACGGAACTTTATCTTCGCCAGTTATCGTACAAAAATCGTTCACCACTCGTTGGATAGCTCTCGATTTACCTAACCATATTACGTTAACCACTGCGGAGTGCGTGGCCGACAAGCTGCGGTATGAGCGTGATTGTTTAAATAATTGTTTACACACAGGTGATCATTCTCAATAATTTATATTGTCTATACGAATGCAAGCTTCATAATTTATGATGAACCCTACAATTAAGTATAACAACTACGCTACTGGGGTAGGTGATGTAGCATTGTACGAAGGTTCTTGAATCACTTCTTTAAAGACATAAAATGTCCCAATGTGTTGCTGACTCGTATGCAAGCATTTAATTCTCGACTGTATCAACAACAGGATGGAGTTGACATTCTTTTGACATTTTCATGTCTTTGCTTTGGCACATAAACTGAAACGGGAAAAATTTGTTTCCTTGATTCACCCTTTCCCTCAGATCACGTCAGAACACAAGCGACAGGCGGGCCACTACGTCAGACGCACCTATGACGCACGAGCGTATGACGTCAGACGGCTGGCAGGAGTCCAACTATTACGTCAAGGCCATTACCGTAAGAGCCTATGACGTCAGACGGCTGGCCGGAGGTCAACTAGTACGTCAGAGCCTATGACGCACGAGCGTATGACGTCAGACGGCTGGCCGGAGGCTAACTAGTACGTCAGAGCCTATGACGCACGCTCGTATGACGTCAGACGGCTGGCAGGCGTCCAACTATTACGTCAAGGCCATTACCGTAAGAGCCTATGACGTAAGACGGCTGGCCGGAGGTCAACTAGTACGTCAGAGCTTTGACGCACGAGCGTATGACGTCAGACGGCTGGCCGGATGCAAACTAGTACGTTAGAGCCTATGACGCACGAGCGTATGACGTCAGACGGCTGGCAGGAGGCCAACTAGTACGACACAGCCTATGCCGTCAGAGGGTTGGCTGGCTAGGTGATCGGGTTTTAATAAGCCTCTGGAATTCCGCGCCTTCATTTTGCATTCATTTACATCTTCACGTTGAATCAACTTCGAAAATTCTGTTTAAAAAAAAATCAATTTGGCCATGTGCCTACAAGAAATTAAATTATTGTCAGTGATTCTCTAACTACTCTATAGGTTTGCAATAGAAAGAATTAACTTTGTCTATAAAATTCAATCCATATAAGTTAGGTAGGTTAGGATATGAACCTCATGCCCCCCCCCCCCTCCAGATCAAAGTCTGGATTCGCCCCTGCATCAAACTATCGGGCGTATCGACACAGGTTGCTTCGTTGCGGCCTTGAGCAGGCAATAGGTTGCCGGATGCGTTCGAGATAAACAGGCACTGCCAAAGAGACTGTGCGTATTGCGTAAAGGATAAGGTGCAGGTGGAAAGTGAGTGATGCATCGCTGCACACTACTGTCGTGAATGCAATGACCGTGCGCTGCAAAAGATCGAAAGTGCAAGGACGAAAGCGAGTGCAAAGAAATGCGCAACAGGATGTTTCTTGCAAAAAGTAGTTATCAAAACCCCGTACAATTCGTACAAACCAATTGTCTTGTATTGAATTCGTTCAAGATGTGATACACTGCAAAATATATTCGTACAATGATTCCAATACCTTAAACATCGTTACAGATTTGGACATACCTGACAGATCTTTAACATCGTTACAGATTTGGACATAACTTACAGATCTTTAACATCGTTACAGATTTGGACATACCTTACAGATCTTTAACATCGTTACAGATTTGGACATACCTTACAGATCTTTAACATCGTTACAGATCTGGACATACCTTACAGATCTTTAACATCGTTACAGATCTGGACATACCTTACAGATCTTTAACATTGTTACAGATTTGGACATACCTTACAGATCTTTACCATCGTTACAGATTTGGACATACCTTACAGATCTTTAACATCGTTACAGATTTGGACATAACTTACAGATCTTTAACATCGTTACAGATTTGGACATACCTTACAGATCTTTAACATCGTTACAGATTTGGACATACCTTACAGATCTTTAACATCGTTACAGATTTGGACATACCTTACAGATCTTTAATATCGTTACAAATTTGGACATACCTTACAGATCTTTAACATCGTTACAGATTTGGTTGGTTGCTTCCCCGCCGATAGCCCTCTGAAGAAAGGGCCACAGTCACCAACGGAAGTTCAGACACAGTTTTTGCTTTACACCAGGTATTTTGAAGTAACGACTACTAATTACTATATTATTTATAATTAATTAAATAATTACTTAAAGTTCCAAGCTAGTAGACTCAGAAGGAAAACGCAACTTGCCCAGTACATTCAAAATTGGTTTGTGTGATGTGTTGACCGTCAGTAAGAATAATTATTGGGAGATGTCGAGGGTTGGTCAAATGATAAATGTTTTATGTGCCAAAGTTTCGAAGAATTTATTTCTCCATCATCAGAGCCTAAAATCAGTTTCACCATGTAGAATTAATAGAAGTTATTGTTGTAGGTGTATCGGACAATTTTTACAGCATTTCTTGAATATACTAATTTTGAGGTGTGGATATAATAATTTGTTGTTTCGGAAATTTTACAGCAATCTTGAAACATTTTAACAGAAAAATTCTTACCGAACAGAAAAAAAATTAAGAAATGTAATAATTTGTAAGTTTGGACTTAACAGTAGTTGACTAGTAGGCAATAGCTTCCCTCGTTGGAGTCCAACTCCATCTTGTACACTATTCAACTACTGTACGTTTCACCAACAAATTAATATATTCTGTAAATTCTCCTATAACAGTTATAGTTACTATAAGTTCTGCTATTCTATAAGCCAACTACTTCCTTGCCCTCTTTCTGTAGGTTGGGTGGTTGAGGTGGAACTTGATTGCTGTCGACTCTTTGCTGGAAAATCCTCTAAGCGGGTTTATCATTTCGGGAATCAATTTATTGTAACTTTATTAATATTATTGTAAGCTCAGCATTCTACAACAAACGTTCTATCTAGACAATGACAGAGTTAATGTGCTCCTGACACGACACCCTCCCTTCCAAATTTTTCTTCCCTATTCTCATGTCCCTGGCTTGATCCCCTAGAACCGCCAAGTGCAATCCCTAAGATACAAGGCAGGAGCCGCCACTGGAAGGGACATCACTATTATTTACACTGAGCACACTGCTATACCGACAAGTCTTAATAACGAATAATCATTATTCGTTAATGACTTGAGTGTTGGAGAGAAATTGAATAGTCAGAAGCCCACGTTTAGCCCAAGATTTTCCCCTCATTGAAGGCAAACCAGTATTTAAGTACGGTAACGCTATTAATATTTGATACCGCCAACTTACACACAAACTCGTCAATGTACCCGGTCGTTATATCCAGTCATCTAAAAATCGTTGGTCTAGCTCCCTCATCTCATAAATTGCACCCAACAGTTTCTCTAGATGTTCTCTGTTGTGACCAGGAACACTTCGGGTGACCTAATGGCTTACGGGGACGACCGCAGTTCGCTTTCTAAATCGGAATTCAGTCCGCATCGCCCGACCAAATTCATCGTCCACGGATTCAAAGGGAGCGGAAAAGACAAAGGAGCCAAGCTCGCTATAGCCACCCTCCTCAGCGTCGTGAGTCTTGAATCGTATATCAACCTGCATAACCGAAAAAATTTATTATTATATTATTTCTGTTGCAATTTAATACATTTCTCAATCAGTGCCTCTGTATAATTACGAATAAGCAAATATCAGATCTAGAAGGCATTTGTGTGAAGGCCTTCTAGATCTGATCCTTTACACAAATGCCTTCTAGATCTGACTCTCCTTCGTTTTTTCTTCATAATTTTGCTCAAATTTAGTTGTACACAGATATTGATTGCCTCTCCTTCAAGAGTGAGTATCTTTGTGTTCCAAGCAGGCAAAAACCTGTCTAACACCCAATTTGAACCACTTTTAGGGGCGCCAAAATCGGCTCATACTTGTATTTTTATCAACTGAGAAATTTAGAGGGAGTTTTTAAGAAATTTAATTAAAATCACGATTTTATACATACAATGTATAAAACATGATTTTATACATACAATATGTAATAATACATGATCATGATTTTATACATACAATATGTCATATTTGTTTTAACCCTAGAAATGAAAAATTTTGAATTATAGAAAGCAGATTTAGAGTTGATAAATCATAAACTATTTATAATTAAGTAGGACTCAGAATCAAACTGGGAAAATCGTTAATGTTTTTTTAGCGAAATTTAACCCTCTACTGCCGGATCTGGCGAATAGAGTACGCCAAGCACAGTAAAATTTCCTTTAATGGTGATGAACCGATACCTCCAGAGGAAGTTGAAAATTATGATCCCCCGGCGGCGGACGACGATGACGAATCCGTTTTTTCACTTTTATGGTGCTAAACCCAAGTTTAAACACTCATTCTTATGTGACTGACTCACATAATTTTGAATTTTATTTTTTTCTTAAAAATAAACGGTTGTTCAAATTTATTGAAATTATTCCCCTCCGTAATAATTGTTATGAGAAAAACATCTGGGAATCTTCTAAGAAAGTGAATAAAGTTGGAGAATGCATTAAGGTTCGAAATTGAACAGTCAGGGACGCAAAAAGAGGGTGGCGTACTGCGCACGACGATCTGGCCTTAGTGTGTTCCCAGACCACTAGGCCGTAGAGGGTTAAAGCTTCAAGTTTAATTTTGTATGAAATCAACAGTTGGTTAATATTTTTTAACCAAAATCACTTTTGAGGTTTTTGGAGAATAATAACGTCCCAATAATAACTTCTCTGTGGTCAGTATGAAAATTAAAATTCTCGATCCCAAGAAACACGATTTGGGAATTTTGTGATAGGAACTTACGAAGTTTTGTTTATTTTCAGTCGTCTTAATTATTCCATCATTTGAATCGCCTTTCAGGAAGACTGTAACGTTATTATGCTGGACTGGGAAAAGGGAGCTGCTGGTCCATCGTACAGGCTGTCGGCTGCCAACACTCAGCTCGTCGGTAGACAACTCGCCCTCGTCCTCCTCGACGTCATATCCATAGGTCAGGAACATGAATATTAACATTGTATTCCAATTTTCTCAGGCATATCGACAAGTCCCCAAAGAGCAGCTCAGTTAGAACCAAATTTGACTTTTGTCACTGCCCTAAAGTGTACGAATTCGAAACTTTCGAAAATTTGCGACTTTTCTCACCTTAATCGATTCTCGTTTCCAGAATTCCAGAATTATGAGATCCCTAGACGTGGCAACGGGGTTATGTTTTGATTATGAATTCATACACAACTTCAGGGGAGTATTTTTTTTCCGCATTATTCGAATTTCTCGAGCCTTGAGAGCCCATTAATTGAAGCCTCTCCACAACCCCAGTGTTGTAGCGAGGAATCGCCTCGAGGAAACCTGAGGAATCGCCTCGCTACAGAGGGACGTCCACTAAACTCATAACTAAAAATAACGTGTATTACTTATTTATTTGTCTCAACTAACTGAAACGCGTTGTTTCTATCCGCAGGTGCACTTCCCAGCTCGATCCACATCATCGGTTTCAGTTTGGGGGCTCATATCGCTGGATACGCCGGCAGAGCGCTGGTCAAACGCGGCATCCGTCTGGGTAGAATCACAGGTGATTATTTCATATAAAGCCTCAATAGGGTATTTGAAGGAAATTAGTTCAATTCATTAGTTTGCATGCTCACTTGATCTTAAACAGGGAAATGGGGGAAAACAAGGAATGGGGGGAAATGGGTAAACAGGGGTTCTTCAAAGATGGCTCATACGAAGCCGCGAAGGGTTTAATGTCCTTTTACTTGTTCACCACATCCGCAATGATACTAGACTTTTTGGCGTGCTCTAGCGCAAAACGGTTAATCAAACAAAAAAAAACGTTAGGAGTGAAATATTTGGGAAATTGTATCTACTTTAATTGTGTACATAATGATTTTTGCAAAGAAACCCATAGTTTTCCAGGTATAAGCAAAAAAACTAGAAAATATTCCAAAATCTTAGCAAAACGTGCAAAAAATTCAAGTTCTGCCAGCAAACTTCAAATTCGAGTTCAGCGACCCGACAATCATAAACGGTGAAAAAATCAAAACTGGATCAAACTTTCCAACAAGCCCAATTTTCAGAGCCAATATGACAACGCTATACAGTGAAACCTGGCTATAAGGAACCTGGATGTAAGGAAAAACTCTATGTAAGCAAGAATTTTTGCGGTCCCTCCCCCTCGGAAGCCAAAAACCTGCATGTAAGGAAGTTTTTTACCTCCATGTAAGGAATTCGATTTGGCCACTCGTTACCTCAGTGTAAGGAAGATGATTGAGGGGAACCTGGATATAAGGAAGAGGGACCTCCACATAAGAAAGACAAGCCAGCTCAGACTTCTGTGTAAGCAAGTTCTGCAGTCAAAAAAGCTTGGTTTTCAGTATCTCAGACAACCATTTCAAATTGCTTCAGGAAGTCAGGGTTTGTCGTTGGGGATGATTCTAGCACCTGCTAAGTAATCTCTGCCCTGCCATCATCTGGAGCGATGCCTACCTTCGAAGAATATGTTGATGTTGACAGTAAAGCTTCTATTTCTGGCGCTAGAACAGATCAAGAAATTTCCCACTTGAACGACGAGGATTCAGATGAGGACGACACCGACGATGAAAACTTTCCAGCGCCGTCCAAAAAGGAAGCTCTCGCTGCAATGGCCACAGCACAACGATTAGAAATAAATAAGGGGAAAAAATTGTTCTCGCAACTACATCCACCAGCAGGCTTATGTTTATTTTGTTCTATCTTTGAACTCTAAGTGTTGAACTCTAAGTGTTGTGAGGTGTTGTGAAGTGTTATCGCGCCCCTTCCCCGTCGTTCGTTCCGCGAGCCAGCCAGTACCAAGAGTCCCTTCTCAGGAGCACAAACCCAACGAGAATTGCTGCTTCCGCCATCTCGTTTTTCCTGCACTCTCATATAGTGTGTTTTGGAGGGTATTCAAAGTACCCAAGCCTGGCTGTTCTACCACTCCATTGGAAACAGCATCCCGATTCGTCCCACCCCTGCAGCATTGCAGGTCCGTAAGTCTGCATTCCCCACGAGGAGGATTCCCTGGACCATCACTACGTGCGTCCAACACCTGCAGCATCTGCAGGTCAATAAGCCTGCATCCGCCGACGGTTGGTGGTTTTGGACATCCCAGACGAGGACGGCGAGGGACATTCATCGTTCAAGGTCGGACCTCTCCATTTTTTCAAAATATCGCGAACGAACTCAATTCCTCACTGATAGATCTCAGTTTATTTTCTATTCATCAAAGCTCAATTTTACTTTCCTTTCTTTTCTAATCGGAGCTCCGTAATTGTAATTTTTTTCTTTTCTTTCCACGTTTCACAAATAGATTTAATTTATGAAATTGAGTATTTTTCTTTATAGTACCTCAATTCTGTTCTTCGTAAGAACAAAATCCTTTCCTCTTGCGATTCCTTATAGCCAGGTTTCACTGAACATGAATACGCTCTAAACCGGGCACTAGCGCATTTGTACTCTTAAAGCAAAAATGAGGCAATACACGTGTCAGGTAGGTACTGGTCCAGGGCATTTTAAGGGACAAATCAAAGTGATTGTCGCACTACTCATTTAATAAGGAAGGAAATTGAGTTCTCTTACTACCTACTGACACATCCAGCGAATGGCTTCTGGATTTTATTTGAGTAATAAACTGGTTGTATTTTTGTATTTTCTTTCGCCTTTGCCCGGAGTTGGTCGCCCGTGTGCTTCACATTTCAATATAATATTTTATCCTGAACAATTTTCCAACGCACAACAATGAATAAGGGACTGGACTGGTCAGGTCAGCAGACTTGGCTCTACGCTTAATTGAAGCTGTTTTGAACAATCTTATCTTTAAATAAATTCAATTTTGAATTATAGGGCTGGATCCGGCCTCGCCGCTCTTCCGCGAGCAGTTTGCCGCCACTTCGATGCACTCGTTGAACAATCAGGACGCCGCTTTCGTCGACGTTGTCCACACTGACGGCGCCATCTTATGGACTGAAGGTACAATTTGTTTTCATTTGTTTTGTTTACACCAGTAAACTCAGGGTCGATCCCAATTTACTTCACTAATCGTAGATTACTGAATGCGGTTAGAGGTTAGCAGATATTGCTGTAAATAGACAGTGACTACCTAGGAATAATCTATGGACACAGAGAACGTCTGTTAGCACAGCTGAGGTAACAGCCAACCCGGACAACCCCTTGTCACTGACACCAAGAGATCTATTGTGACTTAATCCCCTACTTAGTTTAGAACCTTACTAATGGAGGAGGTTTCAAAAAGTGAAGGAGGTTTTCAGGCATCTCCTTAGCAATATCGGCAGGTGTTAAGACACCCTTTCCAAAATGCTGGAATCTTAGTGATGCAACAGCAGGACACTTGCAAAGTATATGCTCCTGACCTTACCCATTTTGTGAAGGTATTACCTTAAAGGGCCATGGCCAGTGAAGTGACCTGCGAGCTTGCAGGGATAGGAGTGCTTTAGCACGTTTCTTGGAAATGGTTATTAACCTCTTGGCTTGCCTCTGCTTTGGAGTGTTCTACGTTCTGCCAATAGGCAGCTCTTAGTGATCCCCAGCTGGGGTTCAGGACCGATTGGGTAGGACTCCGATCCCTTTTTGGCAAGGAGGTCGGCTTCTTCATTGCCCTCAATCCCCTCGGAGCAAAGTCATCTTGTTGCCCTGGGCAGCGGCTTTGAGAGAATGCTGGCAACTCCAGGCCAGCTTTGAGGTAATCTAAAAGGCAGAAACTGCCTTTAGAGCAGCACCTTTGCGTCGTTTTGTGGCAATCTCTAGTGCACATATTTCTATGGCATGGGTTTCTGCCTGATAGATGGTGGACGCAGGACCACAGGGCTTAGCCAGACTAACGTTTGGGCCAATTATACCCATTCCAACCATACCACCCATCACAGATCAGTAACTGTTAGGCAACGGAGACCTGTGCACAGTATGTAGTCAAATGGTGCCAGAATCCCTATTTCACTTCCTCCTGGAGTGCCATTTCTGGCTCTACTACTATTCAGGACAGAAGCGCTCAAGGAGGGCCTCACTTCGCTTCCTCAGCTTCTAGGTGTTGCTGATGACCAGGAGACGAGTGATTATCATGCTTAGGCACTTCTTTACGGCCTTAATTGCTTTTTATTGTTCATTGGTAGAGGAAAGTAGCGCCCACTTACCTAACCGCCAAAAGGAATAATCACTGATTCTGTTCCTGTCCTTGAGCTTTAAACTTTAGGGCTTCAACTACTTTTCGTTTCAAATGTGCACTAAGATCAATCACATTTCATTATTCACTAACGATTTTCGTTCCTCCAGGGTTTGGGCTGTTGAAAGCCATTGGACACGTGGATTTCTTCCCCAATGGCGGACAAGACCAACCAGGATGCGAACGAGTGTTCGCCTCCGTTTTAGTAAGTCATTTAGGTAAGGAAGATGTCGAAACACGCCGTTTTATTATTAATTAAATTACGATTTTATTGAAAGGAGAAACCTGTCAAATTTTGTAAAAATCATTTTGAAATTGACGCCTGCAGATTGGCTTATTTTTGTAAGTACCCTGGACAAGTTTTGTAGGTTACCAGGACTGCCAATATTTCTATATACCTACTCACCCCTGTAAAGTGGCCAGAGTATCGAACTACTCTCCAAACAAAGGAAGAATTTAGGAAATACAATCATTAGTGTAAGTGTCACGTGTTATATGTTACTGAGACACCAGCCAAACCCTTAAGCCCGACCTGTTGACATCTCTACATACCTACCAGTATTTTTCACCAATTGCCTTGTATTCGACTTAAGTTCGATCTTTTGATTTCTCTACATACATACCAGTATTTTTCACCAATTGCCTTGTATTCGATGCAGAAGGAACAGTCAATTCGAGCACAGTCTGCAACCATCTGAGAGGTTTTCAACTCTTCATTGAATCAATGCCGAAATCTCAGCCCAGTTGCCAGTTCCGAGCTTGGCCTTGTCCCACCAGGGAACATTTTCGAACAGGCAACTGCTTCCCGCCCAACTGTGACGTCAACTCCACTGGTACGTATATCACAGAAATCTCTTGTAATGTCTTATGTGATGAATCATTAGAGTCCGGATTTTGCATGTTTGCATGTTTCTTATTTAAGGCCCTAATGATTATATATGTCCATTCTGAGTGTTTTTAGGCAATTTACTACACCAAAAACCTTGTTTATATTGCATGTTTAAGATTGTTGGAACTTTTTTTTAAACATATTTTGGAACATATTTAATAATTTTTACATGCATGTTATATACGTATAGTACCCCAGTAATGCTATTCTTGCTGAGACAGCATCTCCTTATTATAAAAGCAGACGCTCTCGCCTCGGGGAGTCAGTCTTGTCTTCACGCCCGTTCGTAGAACGTTACGCTGCCCGTTTTCCGCCCGATTTCTGTGTGCAACCCGTCCGGGAAATAAAAGTTGTTTTTTAAAAACTCTTTTGCTCGTGCTCCCAACTTAACTGGCGCAGTCGGATCGGACACTTCCAGTTCGCGGTTTTTCAAGAAACACCGAACTTTCTTCGTGATTAAGGAAGCGTCACAGAACCTTTTAAAAAAAATTCCCGGAGTGCGAGAATCGGAGTTCACGGACCATAATCGCGAAAGGATTACGATACGGAACTACTGAACGGCCCTGGACACAGGACTCCTCGAGATCGGCGAATGGCTACCCTGTACGGACTGTAAGTAAACACGAATATTACTCAGCCGTCCCATCTCTTGTCTCGAGTATTCATCAAGGAGAAGGAGTGCTCGGTGGCTACCCTGCACGGCCTGGAAAACATTTCACCAAGCCGTCCCATCCAGCCTCGAATCCTTTAGCATAGAGAGTCCTGTACATTGGTGGCTACCCTGTACGTACTGTAAGTGAAAGTGAATATTTCACCCAGACGTCCCACCGTGTCTTGCATTCTGCCGTAAATTAAGAGAATCCTGTACATTGGTGGCTACCCTGTACGTACTGTAAGTGAAAGTGAATATTTCACCCAGACGTCCCATCGTGTCTTGCATTCTGTCGTAAATTAAGGAATCCCCACCTTGGATTCAAATACAAGGAAAAAGAATTTCGTTTAAGTTAACGCAAGTAAAAAGTATCCTCAAAAATTCCGAAAATCAAAGAAGCAAAAAAGCCCAACAACTTTTGGGATTGGAACTACCTTCGAGTTTTACATAAACATAAACCCTTTTACATAAACATGGACCCATCTGGAATTCCACTTCCCGTCGATCCTCCGCCAACTCCCCTGGAACCGATTCAGGAACAACGAGAATATCGAAGACCACCAGAATTCCGTAGGGAATTCGAGAGCCTCATCCCAACGTTTAATGGAGACCCTTTAGTTTTAAGTAAATATATTAAACAATGTGATAAGGTCTATTTACGGTTTTATGATGCTAATGATGTTGACAATTTTCAGAACGAGGTAATAATGGGAGTATTCGTGTCAAAACTAGGTCCCGCAATTACTGACAAAATATTCATTAACTCTGTTGACACCTATCCTCAGCTTAGGCAAGCCCTCTTGCAAACATACGGGGACAAAAGGGACACTTACACACTGACATTAGAAATCAGTAAACTTAAACAAACGAATGAAGACTGTTTTGCCTTTTATGACAAAGTAGTTCAATTATTGAACGCTCAGATAGGGTACTTGCAAGTCCACGAAACCGAAAAAGCCCCTACATTGATCCCATACATGCAAACCTTGGCATTAAGAGTGTTCCTCAACGGTCTGATGGACCCATTAGGAAATCTGTTGAGAACAAAATCCCCGGAAAACTTAGGAGCAGCTCTCGCAATGCTAGTGAATGACTTTAATCTCAAACCAAGAGATAAACACGTGCCACAGGCGAGATCGCAGGCGCCTCTTCCTACACGGCCTGTTGTCCAACGTCAGCTTGCCAGCTATCAGTACAACGCAAGGCCGCCTCCTCAGTTCATTCCCAGAATTCCTAATCATGTCCAGAGAGCCCCGTTTGCACCGAGGCCCTTTGTGCCGCAAGTAACAAACAAACCACCTCAGGCGTTTCAAAACCATCAGCCACCCTTTCACAGAAATCAGAACAATGCACGGCCTCAAGGTGGACCGTGGACAAGATCCTCAACATTTAAATTTAAAGATGAGCCGATGTCCATCTCTACAAGAAACACCAACCTGAACATGATTACCCAAGCAGACCCAAACCAATACGACGAACATTACGACCCACACTACGAACATTGTTACGACCCACATTACGAACATTGTTACGACCCACATTACGAAACTGAACACATCGGGGACAGAGTCGAAAACCTTGTCTTGGAACCCGACACCAATCAGGAGAGTGATTTTTTAGGGGTTCCTCAACCTTCGAAATCACCGACCTCATGAATCTCTTGACATCCAATTCACTTCCTTTTATATTAATGTTCTGTCGTTCCAATTCTCAAAATTTAAAAATTTTAATAGATACAGGAAGTTCAAGAAGTTTTATCAACCCAGAAACAGCCCATCACCTCTTTCCACTAAGGATTCAACCTGATTCAGGCTTAGTACGCACGGCCCATGGTATTTCAGAAATCAGTCAAAAGACCCTTGTACCGTGTGGAGATTTATTCAGAATACCCCGACTTAGTCTCCCTTTTAGTATTTTCAAATTTCATGATCACTTTGATTTACTGCTAGGGTTGGACAATTTAAAACTAATAAAAGCAAATGTAGACTTGAACAAAAATATCCTAAAACTCCCGCATTTTTCTCTACAATTACGATTCACTAATTCCGACCTGTATTCCCCTGATTCTGCGGAATCCTTCCTCTTGGAAGCGAGATCTATTGAACAAATAAAAATAAAAATTCACAATATTGATAATGGTGATGCCATTGTCCCCTATATCAAATTGGGTAAGGTGGAAATTCCCCAGTGTATCGTGAATGTGCGAAACTCTTATGCTTTCGTACATGCAACGAATGCCGCGGAACATCCTATGTCAATAACCATAGATTTCCCTATAATAGCAGAACCTATCTTGGACTGTTGTTTATTTTCAGACACCCACGAACCCATTGAGACGAGTAGACCTAAATCTAAAGGCAAAATTGACCTACAAAAACTGAGACTAGATCATTTGAATCCGTTGGAGAAGAAGGAAATAACAAAGATCATTAAAGAATTTTCAGAC